>OY288266.1:21304518-22002018 GCA_958450335.1 Hibiscus tridactylites
AAATCCAATGACCTACATGCATGACTTTGTCTTTACACCTGGAAGGATGCTGTATGGGAGAGGCTTCATGACTATTCATCTTAACAACATGATTTTCCGTACCAGGAAAGGTAAGAAAAAAATGATTATTTCACTAACAATTTAACTCATGATTTCCACTTTATTTTAAAATTTGATGCCTCCCTTTGAAAAGCTTCTAAGTGGATGATTAAAACTTCTGGAAGGTAATTTAGAGTGGGTTAATTTTAACCTCATTTGTGGTCTTTTCCATCAACTAACCTGTATGCTAGTTGCAGGATTTAAGATTCTTTACAATTGACTAGGCTTGATTTCATATTTTTTCTACTGTGCCTTTGTGGTTTAAATTCTCCAGTCTTCTAGGCGGCTGCATTTGATATAGTTAGTCCTCCCGGCACTCGAAGTGTGATTAAGATCTCTTTCGTGTGTAGGTGGAACTTCTTTGGTGAAAATTGATGTGGAGATGCAGGCCCCTAGACTTCATTATGTCCATCCTTCATGTTTTGAGGCTGGCAAGCCAATGGAGTTTGTTGCTTGCGGAAGTAATTTGCTGCAGCCCAAATTTCGGTACAGATATTACCTTTGTTATATATAAATATGGGGGGGGGGGGGGATAAAGGTCTTATTGGACCTATATTCTTTTTTTTACAACTTTTCTTACGCGTTTTGCCAGAATGGTCAACTGTTATAATTTAATGCTTTAGAAAGATGATAATTATCCCAGGTTTCTAGTATCTTTTGCTGGAAGGTATCTGCCAAATGATTATTGTGTTGCATCCACACATGTCCATGGTAAAGAGGATTCTCCTACTTGTGATCATCAATTATTCAAAATATATGTCCCTCAAACTGAACCAGATCTCTTTGGTCCCGTATTCATTGAGGTAGGAACTGTGAAAGTTCTATCTAAATATTTCGGTTGTTTTCTCATCTCAAATAGAACATTGACAAAACAATACACTTTACAATCCATGTCTGTCCTTGTTAAATGATTAGCAGTCTTCTTCACATTCAATAATATTTCTGTCTATGAGATTACAAATATATATATATATATATATATATATATATACACGAAAAATTCCCCCAAGTTGAGATAGAACAAATTAATATCGATCTGAATGATGTTTTGACATAATATGTTTAATAAATGGAGTTAACTTATTGTGGCTTTTTCTTTCCTTCCAATTATGGATTTCTTTGTAGGTCGATAATCAGTCTGGATTATCAAATTTTATTCCTGTCCTAATTGGGGATAAGGAGGTTTGTTCTGAGATGAAGGCAATACAGCAGAAGTTTGATGCTTCTCTTTTTAGGGGAGGATCAAAGATATCTTCCAATGGGTCGTCATGTGATACATCAACTTCGCAACAAAAAGCGTATTCTGAACTTGTTTTAGATATAGCATGGTTATTGAGGGAGCCTGAATCTGAGATTTTTCAAGAAACTATGGTCTCTTCTCAAATTCAAAGATTCAATTGTTTATTGAGATTTCTCATACAAGTCGAATCAACAGTCATTTTGAAGAAAGTACTACAAAATCTGATGACGGCGATGGACAAGACTGGGTTTAATGGAACTAATAATTTTGATATGATGTTACTACAGAAATATATGGATTATGCCAGAGATATCCTTAATAACAAACTTCAAAAAGGTGAAAGGCCAGTGCTTCTTTCAGAGTACATCGAGCGAGAAGGAAAATGTTTTTCTCGAAGCAGCTTCACAAATGATGGCCTATCGATTGTTCCAAATGGTTCTCAGGTGAGGATTGAAATTTTTTGTTGAATACACCAATTTTATTTTCTTGCCTCTAAATAAACCCAAGGGTTTTATATGATCCATGCTATTATATCTATCTCAGCTGAAAAGCTTTTATGTTACTTTGACTTTTTCTTCTTCTTGAAGCATCCGTGTTCAACTTTTATTATGATATAACTCTCTAAAGATCCTCTAAATACATGAAAAAACTTGGAAATTTTTTTGAAGATCTTTTTCTTTGTGCTTGCCGTGAAATAAATGTAGGAGCATATATTTTATGTATCTATATATCTCGAGAAATTTCTGGCATAGAGTTTGCCGTGCAAAATCTGGTTTTTGAATGCATGGAATGTGAAGCTTTGCCTTCTTTGTTACCAAGTAATTAATATGTTTCATTTCATACGATGCCATTGAGGGGAGTATGAGAGGTTTTCAAAACCTCTGATGTCATGCATATAGAACATGTTTTGGTACTTATATAACAATGTTTTATTTGCAGGTTTTCGAGGAAAGAAGTAGTGATAAATTCCGAGCAATGATGGCATCGACTACTTTGACCAGAAGTGAGTCCGTTCCCCTGTTAAACGAAGAAGTTATTATGAATGTGAACCTTAGTAAAGAGTGCCTGAGAAAATCATGTAGTCCCATTTCCGCCACCACAACATTGAGATCTCGTCCGGGTGCGGCTGTATTTGTAATTGCCACTGCTGCTATTTGCTTAGGGATCTGTGCAGTCTTTTTTCACCCTACCAGGGTTGTTGAGTTTGCAGTAACAATACGAAGATGTTTGTCAACAGAGCCGTAGGTGCCAGATACGCTCTTAAATCTGCAAGGCCCCGAACGAAAGGAGTGCTACAGATGCATGCATGTTAAGTTTGATGATTCCTTTTCCTAAGATTTTATCCATGTTCAGAGGATCGCATCGAATTGATGATTCCTTTTCCTAAGATTTTATCCATGTTCAGAGGATCGCATCGAACGAGGTGTTCCGACGAAATCGGGGAGCCAGAGCTTGGAAGTCTCAAGCATGATTGAGGTACCTTTGTAAATCTTGAAATTTAACATTGTTGAGCTATTTTAGGTGTTTGTGCTTTCCCTGTATTATATATCTTCAAATGTTCTCAGAAATAAAATGTAAACAGTTCGTCCCTTAAGCTGAAACTGAAATAAATTCTTTGGTAGTTTAGAGAAAAAAAATTATGCACCAAATAATTCCCTTTTTCTTATGGATTTCAATTTTAACAATAAATATGCAATTTTGTATAGTTTTTTTACACGTGTATAAAAAATTACACATATAAAAGTAATCGTAGTTTGAATTCTTTATTTTACCGAGTTTGGAGCGAAAATAATCGGAAATTTCTTGACAATAAATGGTGAATGTTGATGTCAATTATTTTATCGTTTTATGTAATGTAATTGGAAAATTTAAATATATTTAACTTATAAAATAATAAACTGATATCATCATTTTAATAAGGATAAATTAGTTATTTTTTGACAATATCAATAAAATTGCAATAATTTATGTCAAATTATATTTGTCGTTATTGTTCTAGGGATTAAATCAGAAATTAAGATTAGAAGTAAGGTATAATTAATCATAAAATTAAAAAAGATAAATTTTAAATGAAATGAAACTTGGAGCCTAAATCGGTAAGAAAAACTTTATTGTTATACGTTTTAGTAAAAAAATGAGTTTAGAGGTGCTACAAGGAGAAATTATATCATGGGTCATTCTCGTCACGTCATCTATGAGATTAACCAATAAAAATTATCTATCTCATTAATTTTTATTATATCATTTTTTTACCAAGTGAATTTTCACTCATATTTATTGTAAATCAAATTTTAAAAATAGTTTTTAGCAATTAAAGATTCACTTGGTAAAAATGACATAGGAAAAATAATGAGATAGATAATTCTTATTGGTTGGTCTCATGAATAACGTGACAGGAATGACTCATGATATAATTTCTCCTCCTAAAGGACCATGTACCTCCGTCTTTGATTATTATTATATTTTAATCAATATAGTAAAGTTTAAAAATTTAAAGTCAAAAGAAAAATACCATAATTTGATAGGTTGAATACGAATCAATGGACGAGAAATTATTAGATGAATCTGATTCACCACGTCATACATAATCTTGAACAACAAAATTTATCCATCTTTGTTTTTAATTAACTATCAACTCTTTATTTACATGTCGAAAAAAAAGTAAAGATTCACATTAAAAAACACGAAATAAATGGATCTCACTGGTTAAAATTACCAATGGATGAGACAAACTATGGAAATGCCAAATTAGCAAATTGATAATTCAAGTGACGATGCTTGGTTCTGACTCAGATTGACATTGCCCTGTCTGCGGAAACTCCAGCATTTTCTTCCACTCATTTACAGCTAAGTTTTTTTTTCCTGATTTTTTTATATATTTTCTCAATAAATTTTTCTTTATATATTTTTTCAAATTTATTTAATTTTTAAGTATAATTATCAATATTTGATTTAATGATATGTTACTTCGGATCAAAAATGTTTATTATAAAACGTGTTGTGAATAAAATAAAGAAGAACAAAGAGATGAGAGGAAGAGGGAGATTTGTATTATTCTCAAAAATATAGAATTGTATACAATGCCTTCAATGAATCATCTATTTATAGGCATAAGAAGTACATAATACATTAAACTCTAATTCATAGAGATAATATTCCTAATAATAAATAAATCAAACTACTTTGATAAAGTTCTAATCATGATAGACATCTACATAGATAAATATTCATAACACTCCCCCTTGGATGTCTATGAAGATAACGTGCCTCGTTAAAAACTTACTAAGATAAAAACCCAGTGAAAAAAAAAATTCTTTAGTGAAGGAAAAGAAGTACACACATCTTTGATACGCATAAAATGTTGCCTCATTAAAAACCTTACCAGGAAAACCCATTGGGACAAAACCTCGGTTAAGGAAAAAAGAGTGCAACGCGTATTTACTCCCCCTCATGCAAACATCACGGAAGATCTTTGAATCTTCAAAATTTAATCTTGAATATCATTTTTCTAAAGATCGTAAGGGATGAAACTTTGGAGTAATATGTTCCATGATGTATCCACTTTCAAACTGAGATATACATCTTGTGTTATCTTCACACAAGATAGCTTTTATCATATCTTGTAAAAGTAAATCCACATATCTTTTGGATATGTTGGGTCAATAGTCTTAGCCAAACACATTTTTGGCTTGCTTCATGCATAACAATTATTTCTACGACATTTGAGGAGGCATCAACGGATGTTTGAAGATCTAAATGTAATGATCTTTGTATATTCATAGATATTTCTTGACCAACTAATATATAGTGCTTCAAGACCAAGAAAAGATATAATTTTCTTTATTCACATCTAACAATCTTACAACTATTGGGATACTCAATAGATATGCTCTATTCATATTGAATCTTCTTTAAGATTCTTTCAGCTTATGTCTATTCATAGACAAAAGAAATATATAAAAATGCTCGATCTTCAGGTCGAGATAAACTTGATGTCAAGATTCAAGTACTTGTATTGAAAGTACTTCATGAGTTTCCAATTTGAAGCTCTTTAGGAGTTCTAAAATTATCATAATGGGTCTTGATCCAAACTCCTTTATAAAATACATAAGAAAATATGATCATTCTTATAATATTTTCTCAATTAGTATTCACTAAGGCGATTATACCAAATGCGCCAAAAATATTCATGAGACATGTCTAAATAAATTTCCTCAGAAATTTCCAAATGCTTATAGCATTTTAGATCCTTCAAGGATAAATATAGATCCACAAATAATTAGACGCATGTAAAATTTTCAAAACTGCCAAAGTAATTGCATCCACCATGAAGTAGTTAAAACTTTTCATAAATCATAGTTCAAGTCGTATTTACGACTACTTATTTGTGCCTCACTTGCATTACACCTTTAGGTGTTTGGACTGCTTGTCCAAATACTTCTACTTTAGAAGTTCAAAGCGTCTTTCAACATTGGCCAATTCAATATCTATACTTCCGGATAGATTTTATACAAGATTCTCGATTTCTTTCTTTACTTATATAGAAGTATTTTATGTAAAATTGTTTGTAAAATCGTTGTCGACAACTTTTCAATTTTCTGGTTCCATTCTCGTAATGACATAACTCATCGAGATCTCTTCAAGATTTCAATCTTTATTTCAGGTACCTGAAACTCTTATAGAGTTTTATTATTTGTTATGTCTTGGGTCTCTTCAGGAGCACCCGCCTCCAATATATGACCATCTCATATTACTTTCTATTTACGAGAATTTTGATCATTGGAACCATTTCAACTATCATGGTTCAGGCATGATTTATATTCTCTCGCTCTAACATGTAATTTAAACTTAGAGCATTTCAGTTGGTATATGAGACTTAATTACTCTCATTGGGTCAGTAAATATGTCTGACAGTTGACATGTAATAACATGAATTATCTTATGAACTTCTAGTTCATATACGAGGATCTAGATAATGATAATTCATTTTCCTCTATCTAGCTGATTATTATCTCCCCTGGTGTTGAGAAAAATCATGTCATAAATGATTCTCCAATTAATGTTTAAGAATTTAAACATAAAAGGAGACTCGTACTCAATATATATTCTCAACCCTTTTTATTTACCCATTTTGTGCGTTGTGGTGGAGCAATTCATATCGCACATTCAAAAATCATAAAATGGGAAATGTATGGTTTCTGACCAAAAACCAATCATAACGGGGAGTTTATTATAACTCGTTGGCTTGATGCGTATAAGTGTTGCTATATGGAAACACCATATAAATAATAACTCTTTTGTTCTCATAGTTTAGCTATTAAATAGGAGGCATCCAATTGAAATTTTGCTAAACTATATTTTTCATAATCAATAGGCTTTGTAACAACTGATATAGCCTAAAATATAAACCCACTAGCTTTTCAAGACGAATAGTCTAACTGCATAATCTGAATATTTTTAGAATCAATCTCACAAACTTCTGGTTGTAAGTCGATAAAACAATGTAGATGCATCTACTAAAATCATATAAAACTTTCCACATTTGTGGATATATGGGCCCATATTTCGTTCAGATATACAAGACATACAGTCTCAACTTCAATACAAGAACTTTAAGTTCTAATTCTTTTGGTAAGTGGGATCATCTATATCCTTTGAGAACAAACAACACAAGAACTTCAGGTTCTTTTAGTAAGTGGAATTTAATCAATTCCTTTAAGCAACACAAGAACTTCACGTTCTTTAATAAGTGGAATTTAATCCATTCTTTTGAGAATAAGCACCACAAGAACTACATGTTCTTTTAATACATGTGCATGTAAATCTCAATAATTTCTACACCATTAATCAGGATGGTCTAACCGATCATGCTAACTATATATATGTGTGTATATATCTATGAATTTGTAAACTCCTTGTTTACCATAACATGTAATTCAATCTCACTCGTACATGTCTAGTACGTCCATCAAAATTGTTCCTTTAAATAGGAATATATTTAGCTCTTTCGTAGCTTTCAATTGAAATTATCTTTTGGTAGCAATATATAACTCTTCTAGAGCTTTCAACTGACTTTTTGGCTACCAGAACTTATATCTATATTGGCTTATTTCAAATGCCAATTGATAACATATGTTATCTATAATTCCCAAAGGGATAGTTTGTGAACTCATATTGCTCTCTTTATGACTTTGACGAGTATAACGCACTTTGAATATGGAATAAAGTTTCATTTGACAATAACATATTTGCTCAACCAGAGCCTTTTGTGATATTAGTACTTCCGGATATAGTACTCACATTATTCTCTTGCATTTTAATCGAGAAATGCATAATTGTGCACCTTTCAAAATGTGCTTTGTTTCATTTACTTCAGGTAATGGAAATATGTACTTTGTATCATTCACTTCGAGGAATGAAAAATATAAAATATAGCACATCATATCAAGTCGATTATCTATCAGAGATAAACTTTCAAGTGCTCTTTCGAAGTATTGATATTTTAGTACTTTGAGAAATACTACTCATATTTCCCCTTGCATTTAAATGGGAAAAATATTTCTTATGCTTAAGTACAATATGAGTACTTGCATTATCTGCTAGGCATAAATAGCCACAATTCTAGGCATAAATAGCCACAATTCATTGTATATTTTATTCCGGAAGTAATCATATTCTTCAAATAATAAATTAACATAAAACGTAAATAAATAATATATGAAATAAATAAAGATAAAACAAACTAACATAAATAAATAATAAATAAAACGAATTAACATTAAAAAATAAAATAAAAAAAACAATTATTCCTGTTAGAGGTTATAAAGGAAATAAAATAAATGGTAAATTATTCCCTTCAAGGGTTATGAGAAAATTAACAATATCCAATTGAGTTGGACCAATAACGCCATAATTATTTTCGCCATAAACAAATTTTGTTTATATTTTATTTCATTTATCATTCATGATTATGGATAAAGTCCATAATACTTTGGCGTTTGACAAGTACGAAACCAATGGTTTATAACATCACATTGGTAAAAGGATTTCACTTCCTTAAAATGATCTTTATCACTCTTGTCATCCTTATAACTTCGCTACCAACGGGTAGAAGTATTCTTAAAATGACTATATTTTTCATGTGTATATTCATAGCCTCGACCACGACCACAACTTTTAATGTGATTTTTTATTCCTTCCATAATATAATCTCACATTCACTTCAGAGAATGGAGTAGAGCCAGTGGGCCTTTAAAACCTTTTTCACATATCCTTATCACAGAGAACAAAAATTTAATCCTCGTACGCGGCATTGTTAAACCTGTCCACAAGGTCCTTTAAAAACCTCCTTTGAAACCAGTAGCCTCGCAGAACGGGATGTCCAGCCAATTATACTTGGATTATATCAAAATTATGTATCTAATTGAATAATGATTTACCATGTTTGCATTCACTTCAGGGAATGAAACAAATCCAATAATTGCATGGAATAAACATCATGCTTGCATTCACTCTTGCATTCACTTCAAGGAATGCCCTATCATTGATAATTGCATGGAATAAACATCATGCTTGCATTCACTTCAGGGAATGACCCATCATTGATAATCGCATGGAATAAATATCATGCTTTGCATTCACTTCAAGGAATGCCTCCCATAAAACTTTTTGGATCAAGACGAATTTTCGTAACTTGAAATTGGGAGAAGTCTATTGTCGAGTTTTTCGACAAAGAAGAAATATTGCTTTCAAGCAAATATAGACTTTATAATAATCTTCTTGTAAATCCAAAATCATCATGATTTATCGCACTTTAAAATTGTATTTTAAAAGATAAAAATAAAATAGAGTTTACCGATATTAAATTTCGTCTCAAAGACAATGATAACGTAGCAAATGAACCAAGGCATCTTCTCATAATCTTTTTTTACACCATGTCTCTTTCCAACTCATTTGAATACATGTAAAACTCAAAACACGGTTAAAAGCATCGACTTTTATCAATAGAATAAAAAAAATTATTTGAGACTAGATCAAAAAGTATAAAAGTAGTCATAGATCAAGTTGAATAAACATAACTATAATTGATGTGATCAAATTATAAACAACCATAGTTAAAATCAAGCGACATTTTGATGAATATATAAACACATCAAAGTAACGTATTCCTTTTGCCTTTGATTCACATACAAAGTAATTGATACAAATAATAAAGTTGTTTTATATCTCGAATTTATTCATATAAATTACCATAATAATAATAATAATAATAAAACAAATATATAACAATCACATGACAACACAATCCTTGAATTGAATCAATTATAAATTAGAATGGAATAATAAAAACTTTGAATAAAACTAATATACTGTGTAATAAAATGTTTCAACTTGTGCGTCCAATAGCATTTAGCCGAAATCCTTGAGGGCTTTAATTTGGTTTGCTTTATCAATCCATCTAATGAAGTACGACGATAATTTTAATTTTCGTTAATTCAAGAGTTACTTCAAGTATGAATAAAATAATAATAAATTAAAATAACAACCAAATAATAGATATGAATATACTAACTTTTGGAGAATGATAAATCAATCATTATATTAGTATATAAATAAGTAAAACATACCATACTTTCCAAGCTAAGCTGAATATATGATAGATGTAGTCACCAATATCAAATTGAAATTCTTTTCGAGAACCACCAACAATAATCACAGTAATTGAGCGAGCGAGATCGTGCTGATAACGTGTTGTGAATAAAATAAAGAAGAACAAAGAGATGAGAGGAAGAGGGAGATTTGTATTATTCTCAAAAATATAGAATTGTATACAATGCCTTCAATGAATCATCTATTTATAGGCATAAGAAGTACATAATACATTAAACTCTAATTCATAAAAATAATATTTCTAATAATAAATAAATCAAACTACTTTGATAAAGTTCTAATCATGATAGACATCTACATAGATAAATATTCATAACAAAACGATCATTCTAACGTAGATTACTCCATTTATAACACCACGCTTCATGTTTTAATTTTTAAGTGTGTTAACATAGTCTAAATAATTATCTAATATAGTGGCGATATAATTTTTCACTTCACAAAATAGATTAAAATTAAAAGGTTTTATAGTCTCGCGTATAGAGTTTAAAAAAACTCGACCATCAGTATATAAAATAATGAACAAACAATTTTGTTAATTTCTTAAAAATGTTTAATATGTCACTGTTGTTTTTTTATTGATTTAAAAATTGCGTTTTTAATAAATTTATTATTTTGAATAAAATTAAATTCAATTATTTTAAATAATTTATTAACCTCTTATAGATGTTAAATATATTAAAATTTCTATTATCTATAACTTAATAAAAACTTGATTTTTTTCACCATTGTTTGTGCATCAAACTATTCTTCAGTTTGCCATATTTGTTTATTATAATGTTTTTAAAAAATAAATACGAGGGTCAAATATGAATACACTTAATTTTAAGAAAATGTAATGCCTATGTATTTTGAAAAGTCATATTAGGTTGTAATTAAGTTGAGCTTAAATATAAAAAATTAAATTCAGATAAACTTTTATTGATTTTCATCAAATGCTATCTTTAATGTTCGAGTTTAATTTAAGATAAAGATTGAACTATTCAAATTTATCGGGTTAGGTTCATTTATCTAATAAAAAAATAATTTAATAAGTTACACACTCAACTTCAAAATTATTAGTTGTGTTTAAATTTGAAAATGGGTCCATTTGGATGGTTTTGCTCTGCACATTTGTTGCTGTTTGTGGTTCTTTTGAATTTGGATCTTGTGTAAGTTCTTTCACTCTGAAACTTCATGTCTTTTTGTTTGTTGTCAGATAAAGTTTCCATTTTTGAGGATTTTTCATGTTTAAACAAAGTTCATAGTAGCTAAAATGTCTTTATTTTTTTGTGTTTTTGTTTATTTTTAGGGGAAAAAAACTAGAAAATGAGAAGAAGAAAAAAACACAACCTAAGAGGTTTGTTTAGTTAAAGTTGTTGTTTTGACAGGTGGGGTATTCAGCTATCAGAGAAGATCTTAATCTATCTCTAGCTGAGGTTAGTTTTCTCAGCTCATGATTTGCGTTCTTAATAGGAACAATCATACCATGGAGGGCTCTGGCTCTAACTGGTAATCCTAATAACCCTTCAACATTTTTGATTGTTTCTGATATTCAACTAATTTTCTTCACATTAAGAAAACGAAGAGTCCAGATACTATACACATCGACTATATTGGAAATTATATGTAAAAATAAGCTGACGAATTTTGGGGATGTACATTGAAACTCTTGAAAGCCTACCGAAAACTAGAATATTGGATTTGTTTGAACCCAAATATATTCGATCTGTGATGGTGAGTTAATCTATTCTTTACCTCTGATGAATTCAAGACTCTTGTTTAAGTGGTTTCCATTATAAGTGTTTCTTTTTCAATTCTATAATCTTCAGATTGGAGTTTCATTAATGGTGTTCCAACAATTTGGAGGAATTAATGCAAGTGAAACAGCCGGTAAATAACTAGATTTTAAGTACCCTTTCCCTTTTTACAATAAGCTTTCATATTGAAATCATAATATAAATATAATCTAAAGCTGTCTGCAATATTATTATACTCTAATTACCATTGGGCTCAGATTTATGTAGCATCCTTCTCAATTAGAATGGGAGCAGTTCCATGGGTGATAATGTCTGAGGTGAGCACCGGCATACTGATTGCACTTTACAAGTTGATATTTTTGGTGTCAGATTTTCCCTATAAATGTTAAGGGTGGTGGTGCATGGGGAGTCTCTTACACATTCAACTTCATCAGGTGAATGAACTGATAAAACATTTTCCAGAAAACTAAGAATGTTTTTTTTTCAGACATGAACTCTGAAACATTTTTTTTTTCCTGTTGTTTCAGGAACCTTTTTCATATACTCAGGATTCTCTTTAATGACCATCTTATATTTGGCCAAAATTGTCCCTGAAACTAAAGGGAAAACACTGGAAGAAATCCAGGCATGCATCAATTCATAGAGGACCAAAACAAAATATTAATGGTTCAAAAATGGGAGGAAAATACCATAAATTTTGGATCAATTATTTAGCATCAGGTATCTTCTTTCAGTTCAAATAGGGAATGATTGGATTCCAAGAAAACTACTTCTGGGAAAAATTATGCCTCTACCTGTGATTTAAGCTTTGTTTTCCCCTCTTGTTAACTCAATAAATTTCAGAATGTATACTACATATTTTAGACCAATATATTCAGTGTTAGTATTGATTTGTTAAAATCAACTGTTGAGTAGTAAATTTAATAGAGAAAAAGATGTGATGAATTTGATTAAATAAAAGGTTTGACTTCCATTTCCATTTACGTCTATGAATTTAGAATTGTTATTATTTTGGGTAACATGCAGGGGTGAGCAAGCATGACTCAAAAAATCAAAATTTTCAACTCAATTCAATGTGAGATAACTCAACTAATATTAAGTCAACTAAAAAAATGATCGAATCAAAATTAAAATAACTCAAAAGTTCTAATAAATAGTCAATCAATTTAAAAGTCAAATCAATTATTTTTATACTAATTTATGAACATTTGATGATTGAAGTAAATGAAATTAACATTTTTAATTTTTAATTTTTAATTCCAACCATCTACTTCATTTATCCAATGGTCATAAATAAAAAAAATTTATAAAAAATAATATTTGTGTCATTATGTGTTGTATATATGATTATAAGAAGTATTTAAATGTGAAAACTTTTAACCAAATCATTAGTAATATAAACCAAGGGATTCTTTTTTATTAATAAATAAATTTTTTGATATTTATAAATAAATTAAAACATCAAATTACAAAGTAGTCCATAATTTCTTTATATATATAGAAAAGGCCTAGAATTTCTTGATGCACTTTTTGTAGCAATAATCCACGTATCCAGCTGCTTTCTTCATATCTGCAAAAAGAAAAGAGAAACAATGAGCTTTATGATAAAAAAAAAGTTAAATGTAAATTATATTTGATTCTAGAACAAACGAGTGATGTTTACCGGATTTGAAGATTCCAGGCATGGATTCTGCACAACGGCTGGTACAACTGTAGATCAACACCGAGTAACGGAGTAAGCATTTCGTCTTGCAGACGTGGTTGCATAATTCGTGAAGAAGAGGGAATTTTTCTTTGCGGCATTTCAATGAACACTTATATTTGCAAGTGTTTCCTTCTTCCGATGGCGCTGGTGCTTCCGATGGCGACGGCGCTGGTGTTTCGGATGGTGATGGTGCAGGAGCTGGTGGTGGCGATTTGATTTCCCGGCGTGCATTTATTTCGTAAGGAACTTGTTGGGATTCGAAATACTCGACGGGGTATTCAAATTCTTTGGGAAATTCATTTTCTAAAATCTGAGAAGTTTTCTCGGGAAAATTCTGGGTTTCTAGCGAATCCTGAGGAAGTTGAGATTCTGAAAACAAAGAAGTTAATTCATCATTTGACTTGGGAAAATTTTGGGTTTCTATCAAATCCTGAGGAAATTCAGATTCCGAAAGCAAAGAAGGTTCTTCAGGATTTGATTCGGGAAAATACTGGGGTTCGTAGGAAAATTCAGAAGCTTTAGAATCCTGGGAAAATTCAGATTCAAAATCAAAAGGGGCGAATCCATGGACTTGAACAGCAACAAGAAGAAGCAAAGCAGAAACCAAATTGGGTATTAAAAAGGACTTCATCATTGGTTGGGAAAATGTTAAAGTTTTTGATGAAAAATTAAACAGAAAAGCAAGAAATTTATAGCACTTGAATCGATTGAAATCCATGCCATTGATTGCTCTTAATTGCTAATTAGCAGATGATGGATTTTAAAAGATTGAACAGAATCTCAAGTTTCCAAAATTAAAATTAATTTATTTTTATATATTATGAGTGAATTAATTTCTAAATATTTTTGCTTGAAATTGTTAGAATATGGAAAGAATAATCCATTATGATTGCTTCCTTCTTTATGGATGGGTTGCCAAATATTAGAGGTTGGATACCGGTGAAAAAGAAAATGGTGTGATTGCTCTAAATATTTTTGCTTGAACATGTTGCCAAATATTTCTACAGTCTCTGTAGACTGTAGGTGCATCAGAGGTTAGACATGTTTGAATATTTGCTAAATGTGTGATTAAAGAGAATCCTTGTTTGCATTGAGTGGAATCCAGGCGATAACTCCGAATCGAGCCACGGAGACGACAGAGTCTGGTATGCCGAAGAAGGGGTTGAAATACCCGAGCAATTGATATAAGTCCCCAACAGACTAGTGAAAATATCAACATATTTGAAGGATGATAAAAGTTGGCCCTATAGAAATCCATATACAGAAAGGATGATCACTGTTGTATTGAAGAAACATCAACATATTTGAAGGCTCTCTCAGAGCAAATGCATTTCGTACATGATAAAGCAATTCTCTTCGCCCAATATCAAAACTATTACAAACAAATCATGAAAACAATATCCAATAATCTATATTGCGATTGCCACATCCAATGGAGACTTCATGCATGGCAAGTTTCAGAGCTTTCTCCCATATGCATTCCCTGCTTCGTAACTTGGAACAAAGAAATCATCCTCAGAGGAACGCTCAAGGATTTTTGGCCACAAAGAAATTCTTTGCACACTTCTTTCAATATTGGCCGCGACTTCGGCTGCTGGTTTAAGCAGGCAAACGCCAGTGTAGCGACATGAACAATATTTCGTGCTACTAGTTGGCTTGTTGGAAGCGGTAAACGGCTGTCTAACACATCAATCAACTTCGTATTCACCAGAGAAGTCGGTGACGACAACCATGACAACACATCTTCCGGATGTTTTCCCATTAACGTTTCAAGTGCCACTACTCCAAAACTATACACATCACATTTTTCGGTGACAGCCACTGTGTAGGCAAGTTCTGCATGCACAGATCATACATAAAGAAATTCAATCAATTATATATATTAAAAAGGGTCAGTAAATGAAGTTGGAGAGAGAGAGAACTAGTACCTGGAGCTATATACCCACGGGTTCCAAAAACAAGGGTGTGATTGGATGAATCCAGCTCCAACATTCTAGCAGTTCCGAAGTCAGCCAAAAAGGCCTGAAAGCACAAGTTTAACAGAACATTTTTGCTTGATATGTCTCGATGAACTATTGGAGGGATATAATCATGGTGCAAGTAACACAAAGCATGCGCCATGCCCTTGATGATCTCAATCCTTTTCGTCCAATCCATTTTCACGGCTTCCACTTCATCTCTCAGGTTGTAGAATAAACTCCATTTCTTCATGTATTCGTAGATCAAGAACATGGAGCGTCGGTGCAGACAAAATCCATGAAGCTTCACGATATTCTGATGCCGTATTTCTGTTAGAAACTTGATCTCATTCCTGAAGCTGTTGTCGAAAGCAGGATTCTTAGCTTCTAAACGGTGAAGTTTCTTCAGGGCAACAACTTTTCCACAAGGGAGTTGAGCTATGTAAACGCTTCCATAACCACCAACTCCGATACAGTACCGAAAGTCGAAATCCTCCGTGGCTGCAATGATGTCCTCGTATGCTATCTTTCCGTCATAGTTCCATATGGAACATATGTCCCCGTTCTTTGTCGGTTGTATGGCCACATGGTTCTTCTTAGCCTTAAACCGTGAAAATAACAAACATAGAATGGAGAATGTGTAACAGATGGCAATGGGGAGGAATATTTTGATATAGAGAGAAATATTAGTGTTGTTGGGTGTGCTGGTAGTGGTATTTGAGGAAGCAATACAAGGTGGTAAATCCTTGTTTCCTTCAAAAGGTTCTGGATAAATCTTGTAACAGCCATTTGTATCATCGACAATACGAAGATAAGTAGAAGACAAGATGGGAACATTACCGGAGAGGCGATTGAAGGTCAGGTTCAAATCAGACAACCTACGAAGCTTGGCAATCTGAGAGGGGATGGAACCAGACAATCTGTTTTGGGAGAGGTCTAATGATATCAGTGCTTCTAAATTTCCAATCTCTTGGCGAATAGAACCAGACAATCTATTTTGGGAGAGGTCTAATGACATCAATGCTTCTAAATTCCTAATCTCTCGGGGAATGAAACCTTGTAATAGATTTGAATCAAGATCCAATCCTGTCAAGTTGGATAAACTACCAATACTAGAAGGGATTGAACCACTGAATTGATTCCCACCAAGGTACAAGTATTTCAGTCTTGTCAAATGACACAAAACCAGCGGAATATGACCAGCAAAACTATTACCAACGAAGCTTAAATAACTGAGGTTCTTCAAATTTTCAATATTTGGAGGGAGGGAACCTTCAAGTTTGTTATAACCAAGTCCCAAAATTCTCAAATTGGTTAAATTGTAGAGAGTATTTGGTATTGAACCAACAAGTATGTTGCTATCTAATATCAAGATAACCAAATTTGATAAAAGTCCAATTTCCGGTGGGATGGATCCATTAATTCTGTTGCCGGAAAGACTCAAATGTTTAAGATTGGTTAATTGACCCAAAGCAGAAGGGATTGGACCAATAATTCCACATTGATAAAGGTCTAAAAACTCCAGACCCGTCGATTTCCAGATATTTTGAGGGAGTGGACCTTCATCAAACTGATTTCCAGAAAGTATAAGACTCCTAAGGTTGGTTGAAGTTGCAAGAAATTGAGGAAACTATCCAGTAAGACCATTCCACCTCAGATCTATACTAACAAGCTTCTCTAATTTCCCCAGTTGTGGAGGGATGGAACCATTAATATTAACATTATAGTAGATGTCAAGAACCTCTAAATGTGTAAGGTTTCGAAGAGAAGGAGGTAACTCATCGTATAAATTACATTTGGACAAGCCAAGGTGCTTCAATGCCGAAAGCTCGCCTATCTGATGCGGTATGTTCCCACTAAGTGGACAACCACTAAGATAAAGATGAACGAGATTTGGAAACAAAGAGAAATTCAATTTACCAAAGCTATCTCAGACCTCGATATCGAACGTATCGGATAAGTCGATTTTGGTGATGCTTTCAGCAGGGTTGCATGAGATACCAGGCCACTTGCAACGTTGTGAAGTGTTGTTACCATAGAGATGGCTATTACTCCACCATCCACTCTCTAACACAACTTTGACTTCAGAATCATCTGCCGCTGACTTAGTTGTAGCAAAGGAAACGAGGATGGTAACCCCGAGAATAATGGTATTGGTGAAGGATGAGGCCATTATCAGCACTGGTTGATCTCTTCAAAAAGAATATATGTAGGTAAGAAAAAGCTATCGAAACCCTAAGTAACAATAGAAGATTACACTTCAAAATCTAGGGCAAAAATACAACACAATACAGTGACAATGTACTCAGTACTCACCCATAACTAAACAGATGAATCAAAATTCAGAAGGCATCTAAACCCACCCCATTACAAGCTCACATAATCAACCCACGAAAATGCAAGTTTCTGTTTGTTAACCTTAACAAGCAAAGAACTTTAAAAAACAGAGACATCATAACAATGATCAAAGCATAAAGCACCAAAGGGGAGTCTTACAATCAAAATGAAATTTGGATTTACCCATAACCAGTAGCAAATTTTTTTGTTTTCCAACGAAATGAAAAAAAGAAAGAAAGAAATTTAACAATGAAATTGAAAGAAAATTTTAAAAAGCATACCTGATTAGAATTGAAGCAGAGGGAAATGAACAATAAGAAAATTTAGAAAGTCTCACTTCCAAGTTTAAACTTTGAGGTAATAAGAGTCTAAAACTAAAAAAGGTTTGGTTTTAACGATAAAAAATGCAGATTCTTTTTTCAAACTTCTAAAATATATTTTTGGGTGCATGTGGTGGGTCATGGCCATGATAGCTTCACATCTAAAAACACTATATATAATTATTAACTTATGATATTGAAGTGACCATATATATATATATATGTATATATATATATATAAAGGTCTTTTAAAAATTGTTATCTTATTAATTTATCAATTTATTAAATTAGACCTTGGGCCTAAGTCAGAATCTAAAAAAATATTATTTTAGAGAAGTTATTATTTATCGAATATTAATTTACAAAAATTTTACTGTATATTAAAAAAAATAAAAAAATATTAAACCGTTGTGATATACATATAAAAATAAGAAAGACATGATTTATATTTATATATGTGTGTGCGCAAAATTTGGGCCAATTGTCACGCTTGTCCACCCTGCCTACCCCACTCATGGGCGCTCAGCGTGAAATCGAGCAGTCAAAAGGTCGCTCTGATACCACTTGTCACGGGGCCATTACTAGGGGTGTTCAAAAAGTCGCTCTGACTTCAGATTAGGATGATCACTGTTGTATTGAAGAAACATCAACATATTTGAAGGCTCTCAGAGCAAATGCATTTCATACATGATAAAGCAATTCTCTTCGCCCAATATCAAAACTATTACAAACAAATCATAAAAACAATATCCAATAATCTATATTGCGATTGCCACATCCAATGGAGACTTCATGCATGGCAAGTTTCAGAGCTTTCTCCCATATGCATTCCCTGCTTCGCAACTTGGAACAAAGAAATCATCCTCAGAGGAACGCTCAAGGATTTTTGGCCACAAACAAACTCTTTGCACACTTCTTTCATTATTGGCCGCGACTTCGGCCGCTGGTTTAAGCAGGCAAACGCCAGTGTAGTGACATGAACAATATTTCGTGCTAGTAGTTGGCTTGTTGGAAGCGGTAAACGGCTGTCTAACACATCAATCAACTTCGTATTCACCAGAGAAGTCGGTGACGACAACAATGACAACACATCTTCCGGATGTTTTCCCATTAACGTTTCAAGTGCCACTACTCCAAAACTATACACATCACATTTTTCGGTGACAGCCACTGTGTAGGCAAGTTCTGCATGCACAGATCATACAGAAAGAAATTCAATCAATTATATATATTAAAAAGGGTCAGTAAATGAAGTTGGAGAGAGAGAGAGAACTAGTACCTGGAGCTATATACCCACGGGTTCCAACAACAAGGGTGTGATTGGATGAATCCAGCTCCAACATTCTAGCAGTTCCGAAGTCAGCCAAAAAGGCCTGAAAGCACGAGTTTAACAGAACATTGTTGCTTGATATGTCTCAATGAACTATTGGAGGGATACAATCATGGTGCAAGTAACACAAAGCATGCGCCATGCCCTTGATGATCTCAATCCTTTTCGTCCAATCCATTTCCACGGCTTCCACTTCATCTCTCAGGTTGTAGAATAAACTCCATTTCTTCATGTATTCGTAGATCAAGAACATGGAGCGTCGGTGCAGACAAAATCCATGAAGCTTCACGATATTCTGATGCCGTATTTCTGTTAGAAACTTGATCTCGTTCCTGAAGCTGTTGTCGAAAGCAGGATTCTCAGCTTCTAAACGACGAAGTTTCTTCAGGGCAACAACTTTTCCACAAGGGAGTTGAGCTATGTAAACGCTTCCATAACCACCAACTCCGATATAGTACCGAAAGTCGAAATCCTCCGTGGCTGCAATGATGTCCTCGTATGCTATCTTTCCGTCATAGTTCCATATGGAACATATTTCCCCGTTCTTTGTCGGTTGTATTGCCATATGGTTCTTCTTAGCCTTAAACCGTGAAAATAACAAACAACATAGAATGAAGAATGTGTAATAGATGGCAATGGGGAGGAATATTTTGATATAGAGAGAAATATTAGTGTTGTTGGGTGTGCTGGTAGTGGTATTTGAGGAAGCAATACAAGGTGATAAATCCTTGTTTCCTTCAAAAGGTTCTGGATAAATCTTGTAACAGCCATTTGTATCATCGACAATATGAAGATAAGTAGAAGACAAGATGGGGACATTACCGGAGAGGCGATTGAAGGTCAGGTTCAAATCAGACAACCTACGAAGCTTGGCAATCTGAGAGGGGATAGAACCAGACAATCTGTTTTGGGAGAGGTCTAATGATATCAGTGCTTCTAAATTCCCAATCTCTTGGGGAATAGAACCAGACAATCTGTTTTGAGAGAGGTCTAATGATATCCGTGCTTCTAAATTCCCAATCTCTCGGGGAATGGAACCTTGTAATAGATTTGAATCAAGATCCAATCCTATCAAGTTGGATAAACTACCAATACAAGAAGGGATTGAACCACTGAATTGATTTCCACCAAGGTACAAGTATTTCAGTCTTGTCAAATGACACAAAACCAGCGGAATATGACCAACAAAACTATTACTAGCGAAGCTTAAATAACTGAGGTTCTTCAAATTTTCAATATCTGGAGGGAGGGAACCTTCAAGTTTGTTATAACCAAGTCCCAAAATTCTCAAATTGGTTAAATTGTAGAGAGTATTTGGTATTGAAACAACAAGCATGTTGCCATCTAATATCAAGATAACCAAATTTGATAGAAGTCCAATTTCCGGTGGGATGGATCCATTAATTCTGTTGCCGGAAAGACTCAAATGTTTAAGATTCGTTAATTGACCCAAAGCAGAAGGGATTGGACCAAGAATTCCACATTGATAAAGGTCCAAAAACTCCAGACCCTTCGAATTCCAGATATTTTGAGGGAGTGGACTTTCATCAAACTGATTTCCAGAAAGTATAAGACTCCTAAGGTTGGTTGAAGTTGCAAGAAATTGAGGAAACTGTCCAGTAAGACCATTCCACCTCAGATCCATACTAACAAGCTTCTCTAATTTCCCTAGTTGTGGAGGGATGGAACCATTGATATTAACATTATAAGAGATGTCGAGAACCTCTAAATGTGTAAGGTTTCCAAGAGAAGGAGGTAACTCACCGGATAAATCACATTTGGACCAGCCAAGGTGCTTAAATGCTGAAAGCTCGCCTATCTGAAGCGGTATGTTCCCACCAAGTGGACAACCACTAAGATCAAGATGGACGGGATTTGGGAACAAAGAGAAATTCAATTTACCAAATCTATCTCGGACCTCGATATCGAACGTATTGGATAAGTCGATTTTGGTGATGCTTCCAGCAGGGTTGCATGAGATACCAGGCCACTTGCAACGTTGTGAAGTGTTGTTACCATAGGGATGGCTATTACTCCACCATCCACTCTCTAACACAGCTTTGGCTTCAGAATCATCTACCGTTGACTTAGTTGTAGCAAAGGAAAGGAGGATGGTAACCCCAAGAATAATGGTATTGGTGAAGGATGAGGCCATTATCAGCACTGGTTGATCTTTTCAAAAAATATATATATAGGTAAGAAAAAGCTATCAAAACCCTAAGTAACAACAGAAGATTACACTTCAAAATCTAGGGCAAAAATACAACACAATACATTGACAATGTACTCAGTACTCACCCATAACTAAACAGATGAAGCAAAATTCAGAAGGCATCTAAACCCACCCCATTACAAGCTCACATAATCAACCCACAAAAATGTAAGTTTCTGTTTGTTAACCTTAACAAGCAAAGAACTTTAAAAAACAGAGACATCATAACAATGATCAAAGTATAAAGCACCAAAGGGGAGTCTTACAATCAAAATGAAATTTGGATTTACCCATAACCAGTAGCAAAATTTTTTGTTTTCCAACGAAATGAAAAAAGAAAGAAATTTAACAATGAAATTGAAAGAAAATTTTAAAAAGCATACATATTAGAATTGAAGCAGAGGGAAATGAACAATAAGAAAATTTTAAAAAGCATACATATTAGAATTGAAAGACCTTGGGCCTAAGTCAGAATCTAAAAAATATTATTTTAGAGAAGTTATTATTTATCGAATATTAATTTACAAAAATTTTACTATATATTGAAAAAAATAAAAAAATATTAAACCGTTGTGATATACATATAAAAATAAGAAAGACATGATTATATTATATATGTGTGTGCGCAAAATTTGGGTCAATTGTCACGGTTGTCCACCCTGCCTACCCCACTCATGGGCGCTCAGCGTGAAATCGGGCAGTCAAAGGGTCGCTCTGATACCACTTGTCTCGGGGCCATTACTAGGGGTGTTCAAAAATACCCGGCCCGAACTACCCGACCCACCGACCCGTCTACCCGATTAAAATTTACCGGGTATTTATATTAAAGTACCCAAATTTTTCAGGCCGGGTACCCGTCCCGTATTTTTTATTTCTGGGTAGTTGGGCCGGGTCAAGGCCGAAATATTTTTATAACCGGGTATCCAACCCGACCCGTTAATTTTAATATTTATATATTTAATATTTTAAATTCTATTTTCATTTTATGTTTCTTATAATTTTTCCTTAAAATTAATTTTAAATCCCTAAATTCTTTTATACTTGTATTAGATACTTTTAAGTTTACAAATTTTTAAAAATATTTATATTAAAATTTCAATATGAGAGTCGAAAGAAAAATTATGATCGAGATTAATATTTTTAATATCTTCTTTTATCGATAAACTTTAATATATATACATATATATATGTATATATATATATATCTAAATATTTCTCTCTTAAAATTAACCTCAAATAAATAATTCTTATGTTTGAAATATTTATCATAAAATTTTATGTGTTTCCTATCTATTTTTTCAAAAAAAAATATAAAAAAGTAAACCGGGTACCCGGTATCCGAATTTTACGGGTACTTGATTTGCGGGTACCCGGTTCTTATGAGCCGGGTCATGGGCCGACTTTTAGGTACCCGAAAATTCTGGGTACCCGGATATGAACACCCCTAGCCATTACCCTCTTCCCAAAAGACATGTCTGATAGGATGTGCAACGCCACTGTTTATATATCCCAAGACCTCCCTTTTCCTTTCCGATGTGGGATTAATGACCCCGCCTCTTCTCAAGCGTGACATTCTCCCCCACTTAACCTCGTGACACCCTCGTCACGAGCTTCCGTTCTCGTGATGGGCCAATTGTCACAGTTGTCCACCTTGCCTACCCCACTCATGGGCGCTCGGCGTGAAATCAGACAGTCAAAAGGTCGCTCTGATACCACTTGTCACGGGGCCATTACCCTCTTCCCAAAAGACATGTCTGATAGGATGTGCAGCGCCACCGTTTATATATCCCAAGACCTTTTTCTTTTCCGATGTGGGATTAATGACCTCGTCTCTTCTCAAGCGTGACATTCTACCCCACTCACCGGATAAATCACAATCGGACAAGCGAAGTTGCTTTAATGCTGAAAGCTCGCCTATCTGAGGCGGGATGTTCCCACCAAGTGGACAACCACTAAGATCAAGATGGACGAGATTTGGAAAGGGAGAGAAATTCAATTTACCAAATCTATCTCGGACCTCGATATCGAACGTATCAGATAAGTCGATTTTGGTGATGCTTCCAGCAGGGTTGCATGAGATACCAGGCCACTTGCAACGTTGTGAAGTGTCGTTACCATAGGGGTGGCTATTACTCCACCATCCACTCTCTAACACAGCTTTTGGTTTAGACTCATCTGTCGCTGAATTAGTTGTAGCCAAGGAAACGAGGAAGGTAACCCCGAGAATAATGGTATTGGTGAAGAATGAGGCCATGTTTGATCTGCTGCAGTTTCAGTGGTAGCATTGCAGACTACTAAATATATACTTGTTTTCCCTTTCTTTCTAAGTTGATGAAACCCTTCACATGTTTTAGATTTCCAAAGCTGGATGATTTTCGAATCAAGAAAGTTGAAAAACAAGGGTTCCTGAGTTGATTCACACCTTAAACTTTTCAAAAAAAAAGAAACATATACATATATATATGCATGCACATGCACCAGTGTATGGATTGATTGATTTAGAGAAATGAGTAAAAACTTAAAATTGGTTCATTGATATTGATCCAATGAGCATGTTGCAGTGTGAATACAAATTTAATAAAACTCTAATTTCTGTTGGGATTGAACCATTGATTATGTTACCAAAAAGACCCCATATATTTAACATTGGTTAATCGAAAGGAATGGATCCAACATGCATGTTATTTTCTAAACCCAATAAGTATAACATTTTAGATTAGATGTTGTAAGTCTCGAAATTCAAAGGTAAGTTTCGATACTTGTCGAGAAACCTATCTAGAACAAAGAATGAAATGATATTCTCCATTGTTATCGATCAAAGGATGAAATGGTTCAATGAAAGAAATTAATTTTCATACAGAGAAATATGCAAAAAGGTTTAAAATTTTAAATTGAGATTTCAACATTTGAATATGTTTTTCTTTCAAAAAGACTCATTTCCATGTTCTTAACTCTTTAATTGTCATGTTAATTCCAAACTAAATCTATTTTTTATTGGGAAATGAAGATTTTTTTTATAGTATATGATTAGTTTAAACTTGATTTTAACAAATCAAATATGAAATTAGGTAATTAATGAAAAAAATAACTTATTTCCAAGTTTTTATCTGTTTAATGATGATTTTGTTAATTCCCACCTAAATTAAATATTTTCTATTGGGTAAGGAAGATTTATTATAGTATATGAGTAATCTAAACTTAATTTTAACAAATCAAACCCGAAATTAGGTAATTAATGAAAATTGTGATATTGCTTTTAAGTTAGAATTCTTACTTTTGAGTAAAAACGTGAATTTGGGTTGGGAAGTTTCGAAACTCAAAATAAAATTTCGATACTTTCCGTGAAATATATTCATTATGGTATGATCAAATTTCATGTAACAATTTATGTTGGAGTGAGTAAAATTTTAGATTTCAACTTAAAATATTACCCAAAACCATAACAATTTAGGTTGCAACCGAAAATATTATTCAAAACTATAACAATCCAAGTTGCAACCTAAATCATAACATATCATGTGAAGGGGGTAACATCTTAGGTTGGGTGGTGCAAGTCTCGAAGCTTGCAGCCAAGTTTTGAGACTCATAACAAGTATGTGCAATTATAACATTTTCATTTGCAATATAAAATGTTACCAAAATATTATAGATTTTTTGGTTGCAATATAAAATGTTACCATTTTATATAACATTTTAGGTTGCAACCTAAAATATTTAGGTTGGAGTCTAGTCGAGTGTCATGTTTTTAACTCTTCAATGGTGATTTTGTTAATTTCGAACTAAAGCTAAAATTTTCTATTAGGTAATAAAGATTTCTTAGAGTATATGAGTAATCTAAACTTGATTCTAACAAGTTAAACACGAAATGAGGAATTTGAATATATAACTTATTTTCAAGTTCTTTAACTCTTTAATGATGATTTTGTTAATTCCGAACTAAAACTAAGATTTTTTATTGGATAATGAAGATTTCTTAGATTATATGAATAATCAAAACTTGATTTTAACAAATTAAACCCATAATTAGGTAATTGATGAAAAAATAGGTTATCTTCAAGTTCTTTAACTCTTTAATAGAGATTTCGTTAATTCCGACCTAAACTTAATATTTTGTATTGAGTAATGAAGATTTCTTAGAGTATAAGAGTAATCTAAACTTGATTTTAACAATTCAAACCTAAAATTCGATAATTGATGAAAATTGTGATATTGCTTTTAAGCAACAATTCTTGATTTTCAGTAAAATGTGGATTTAGGTTGGGTAAGTGATCGATGAATAAACGTCACACGAACTTTGCAAGCGTACACACGTCGATGCAAGAATAATTGATAGGTTGGTCCTATCAGATATCGATCCCACGAGAAAAATGATTTATCGAAATATTTATATCGCTACAAGCAAGTCTAAAAATAAAGAGATTGTGAGTGTGAAAAGTGGCTGCAATGAAATAATAAAGTATTGAATATAAAATTGATTGTGAGAAAAAAATGAACAATATCATGAAGATAAGAGAAATATTAAGTAAAGATCTGGATACCCTCGGTTTAACTCGATAGAACATCAAGTACAACAAAGAAACAATATACGATGGTTCATTTGAAAAATAAAATACCAAGCCTACTTACTAACTTTATTTAAATTCTCAATTGATGACGTGAAGATGTAGATCAACCACAACTCTCATTGTTTATCAAAGCTACAAATCCTCGAACAAGTGGATCAACTCTCTTTGTATCCCTATTCAAGTCTCATTGTAATAACTTGTTAACCCGATTTGTCACTGCATCTCTCAACGTCAGTGACTATGCTAAACACTCTCGTGCAAACAAAGCTATGATCCAACAATTAAAAATAGAAAGAAGCTAATAAGATTATAAAAAACAAAATTTAAACAAATTCATACAAAGCTAAAAGAGTTAAACCTTTGTCATTAAAACAAGAAATAAAATAAAATCGTCCATAAACATCTATCTCTAGAAAGATTTTAAGAAGATAACATGTATTCTTTTTTGTTCCAACACTTAACTTCTCATTTTCTCTAATATTTCTGCCTCACTTTGCCTTGGATCTCCAGAAATGAAGTTTAAGCCGCCATGGGAGGAGAGTAGGGGTGTGCAAAATCGGGTTCGGTTAACCATTATCTAATTATTTCGGTTAACCGGTAAGTTCGGGTCACCCAATTCTCGACCCTAAACTGTAACCATTCAACCAGTTAACCGAAAAATTCGGTTTGATTCGTTTTGGGTAACGATTTTTTTTGTTTATTAAAAATATCAGTTTTAATAAAATGTTAGAAAAAAAATTATATACTTTTAAAAACCGGCACATGATATTTTTATTTTTTAAATACTAGCAAGTTAAACACATAAACTTCATAAAATGAAATTATTGTTTTACTTTTGGATAATAAGAAAATAAAATAAAATCTAATTTTTTAATATAAAATATTAAAATGGCATATAATATAATAATATATATTATATAACCGGTCGGTTCGGTTACCCAGTTTGTCCTAAAACCATAAACCGTAACTAAACCAGTTTTCTTTTTTAAAAACAAAAACCCGAATGAAATTGATTTTTTTCGGTTCGTTTAACAAAATTTTTAGGTTTCGAAATCGATTTTTCGGTTTTTTGGACACCCCTAGAGGAGAGCTCAGAAGGTTGAAGATGATAGAAAAATTAATTTCGTGTGAATTTTTCTTCTCTCTCCTCTAAAAGTATCGTTTTATAGGCTGTCAAGGTAAAAAGACACAAGTCCTTCACGTGTTTTGCGTGACTATCTGCCGTACACAATTTGTTGTAATAAAAATTTCAGCTGGCATATTCGTTCTTATCCTTGATAGTCTGGACAGTTGGCCGTTACAGTGGTGAAACTTCCTTTGTAGGTACATTAGTAATATAATGACAATATAGCAAAAAACAAAAATATATATAATAAGAGCAACTAAGACTTGAGTTAGACAAAATGCAGAAAATAAACATGAAAATGTAAAAATGAATGCATGAAACATTGATGCAGGGACAATTGAATTCATAAATCTAGAGGAAATACAATCTCTTTTAAGAGTTATAAAAAGTTTCAAAACTTAGAGGAAAGTTTCGATACTTGTTGTGAAATATTTTCATTCTGGGATGATCAAATCTCATATAACAATTTAGGTTGGAGTAGGTAAGATTTTAGGTTTCAATTTAAAATGTTATGCAATATCATAACAATCTAGATTGCAAGTTAAGATGTTACCAATACGTAAGTGCATTTGTCCTGATGGAATCTTGATTGCATTCTATGATTTCAATTTAAAATGTTATGCAATATCATAACAATTATGTTTGTTCTGCATCTAATATCTGTGTTCGATGCATATTCAGGTATCAATTTATCAAAATGTAAACAAGTACAGTAAGGCCTTTAGGAAGTGAATGCCAGAAACCGAGTAAACATAAAGAAATAGACGAGACTTGCAGCCACTAATTCATTTTGTGGGATACTCTTTGCAAGGTAATCAATTGGAGATTGCAAATAAACTTTAGGGCTTGGGAATATGTGAGATTCAGATTTGACATTCACTTTTTATAATAATAATAATAACAATAATAATAATAATAATAATAATAATAATAATAATTGTTGAGTGAATCGAAAGATCGATATTTACCAAGAGGGGGGTGAATTGGAAATTTAAAGGTTTGTGGTGGAAATTGGCAAATTAAAAATTGATGGACAAGAGATTTAGAGTGGTTCAAGTTCCAAATGAACTCTACATCCACTACCTTAGCCTCACTAAGGATTTGCAACAATTTCACTAAATTGATCTTCCCCTTTTCTAGGACAAGGAGGCAACCCTTTACAATTTCGGTTGATTTTTCTACCCAAAAATCAACCCAACCCTCACACAAGTGAACAAAGGAATTTGAAGGCTAATAAGGTATCTCTCAATACAAATGATAGCCCCAATACAAGCACTCAACCCAATTTGATAAAATATGAATGAAGATTACAAATTGGGATTTCTACATAAAGTGGGATTTTTGCACAATTGCTTGATTTTGATGTTTGGATGTTTGCTTTAGGATCAATAGTTGTTGCTGATGCTTTTGGATGTCTCTTTTATACCTTCTCATTGATTTCTAGCCGTTTGGGTGGTTGGGAACATAAATGGAGCCGTTGGAACCCTCTCTTGCCACCATAAATGCAGTCTGCACCAACCCGTTTCGAAACGCGGGATACATGTTTCGGAACGGACCAAAATAGAAAGAGCCGTTGGGTGCATTTAAGAGCCCGTTTCGAAATGCCTTAGGGCCGTTTCGGAACGATTTTTCCACTGTCAAGGGTCGTTTCGGAACGGTCTTAGCCCGTTTCGAAACGCCTTAACGGTTTCCAAAAAGTTAGTTAAAAACTCTTAACGGTCATATTTTCAAATTAATATTGAGACCTGTTTCGAAACGATATGAATCCGTTTCGAAATGGATTTGCTACTGTCAAGGGTCGTTTCGGAACGGGCTTGATCCGTTTCGAAACACCCCTTTTATATAAAAAAATCAGCAAATATTTGAAACCGTTAGCCCTTTTCAAATCAAATATGAAGAACAGTTTCGAAACGAGTGCTACCGTTTCGAAACGAGTTAAAGTGTTTCGATACACGTTTCGGAACGGTGGTCGACAGTGATGAAAACGTTTCGAAACGCCTGAGAGCCGTTTCGAAACAGGGTCTTGAAAATCACTGTTTTTGGCTTGAAACACTTAGAAAAAAATATTTGAAAAGCATGTTTTTAACTTGGGCATAATCTTAAACTTATATATGGATATTTTGAGGACTTAAAATTCGTTTTGAAATTTTCAATTTAGTCCTTAGGTTTTTAGTTATATCAAAATTAAAATATTTGTTTCACAATCTCCCCCTTTTTGATATAACAAAACCAAAGTTAGAATTTTTGAGATTTTTGAAAGTTTTGAAAATATTCTAACTCCCTCTTAATTTAAGATAGGTTTTTAAAGTTAAAAGAAAATTTTTGATTTGAAATCCAAGTTGTAAACCTTTAAAAACCTTTTAAAATTTAAAACGAATTTTAGTGTGGCTCTTAAATTTCTTCTCCCCTTTTTTTGTTAGATCAATAAGAACAATAAAAGCTCATAAAGAAGATAAAGGATTAGTACCAATAAGCAATAATAAGCAACCATAATATTAATTCATAATCAAAATATCCAAAACGTAAATCAAACATTAAGTTCAACATAAAATCCCAAATAAAAAGCCAATAGCATAGGTTCCTAAAACATGAGAAAACATAAAGATGCAATCTTAATCCTAAAATGCATAGATAATATGATATGATATGGTATGAAGATCCTAGGCCTCGTCATCATCATCCGAAGTATCATCATCGCTCTTGGCTTGAGAACGGTGAAACTTCGTCCATTGCCCATAGAGCGTAGAGAAGGATAGGTCCAAGTTGGAATGAGAAGTCTCAAGAGTAAGAAGGCGATCCTCGACATTCTTCAAACGATTGTCCATGGCCGAAAAACGATTGTCCATGGCCGAAAAACCCGAAGCAATGCTAGTGTCCAAAGCATTGAACCGCTCGGTAATGAGAGCCGTGAGGGCTTCATTGTTTGCAACTTGAACTTGCGGTGGAGGAGCAACGGGAGGAGGAGCAACGGGAGGAGGAACCGCTTCTCTATCAACTCTTTCCCAAACACCATTCACATATGTGAACCCGGACTTGCGAAGGGATGACTCACCAATCTTGGTCTTGCGAGGTTCCGGAGAGTCATAGGAACAATCGATGCCAAGATCATGAAATAAGGCGCTCAAGACTATGCCATATGTAAAAGACTTCAACTTATTTGTGTCAATAAGCTTGATATTATTGACTATCTCGGCAAAAATAATCTTAGGCACATTTGGGCGCTCACCCTTACGGAAACACTCTAGCCAAAAATGATCGGTTTGACGGATGTGGGAGTATTTACCTCCGGAAGGTCGAATAAACCAAGAAACCATCAAGTGGAGAACGCGATCGTGCACATCCAAATGAAGTGCCTTACCGGTGAAAGTGCCAAAGTGGCGTTCATCCTCAAGACCCTCATCCTTAAGTTTAAGAGCAGACTCCAAAAGAGCAACATTAACAACAAACTTTTTGCCCAATAAGGATGATTCAATTCCTATAATCTCGGTTTTGGTCTCATCATAAATAAAACGAGCATTAGAGTAAAAGATGAGTACCATGTTTTTGTAGCGAACATCCGGAATGCTCAAGAAATACATGAGATTCCACTCATCCAAACGATGGAGATAACGAAAAAGGAAACGCTCGGAATTGAGGAACTCAAGATCAATGACACGTTCCTTGCGAATTACAAAAATAAGAGAAACGAGCACGTGCCTCCGGAGTTTTAAGGGATTTCTGAAAAAGCATAGTAATATTTGGACGAATGCTCGAATCACCGAATTGAACGGCTTTGCGCTTCTTGTTAGCTTGATCCGCCATCTAAAAACATTAAACAAGTATTTTAAAATTAAGTGTATGCATTGATATTTAAAATCAATCCAATAATAAATCCCACTTAGGTTTTTGAAAACAAAATTAAAATAAATAAAAAAACAGTTTTAAAAAAATACGACTGAAAAATTTTATATTCGAATAAAAAATTTTGAGATTTGAAAAAAAATTTACAAGATAGTGAAAGCCCACAACTAAAAACATATAATTTATACAAAAATAAAATTTTCTAACCTAAGATTCGAACATAAATTGAAAGAAAAAGAAAAATAGAAAAATTACCTTAGTTTGGGATTTTGGATGATTTGATTAAAATCCTTGCACAAGATTGATGAAACTTGCTTAGACTTGAGTTGTAGAGTAAAACCCCTCACAATTTTGTGAAAATCAAAGAGTTTGAGAGGGTATTTATAGGGAGAGAGGCGGTTTAGGGTTTTAAGAGTTTGATATAAAGTTAACTTTATCATTAAAAGCCCTAATTTAAAGCAGTCCGCGATGCCGTTTCGGAACGGTCAAGACCGTTTCGGAACGGGCGGCTAGGGTTTTGACCATTTTAAGACCATAAGCTGACCGTTTCGATACGGTGTTGACTGTATCGAAACCCCTTTGACCCGTATCGGAACTCGTTTCGATACACCCCTTGGAAGTAGCAAAATCGTTTCGGAACGCCTTTGAGGCGTTCCGAAACGCCCTTCTCTCAGAGCTGGATTTAAGGTATCCGTATCGAAATAGGGTCGCCCGTTTCGATACACCTAGGCCTGGAAGTGCAGAAAAATGAAGTTTTAAGAGGCCTAACATGCATAAATGTCATGAATGAGTAGGCAAAATATATTCAAGCATAAACATACTCCCCCTAACTATAAGCATGGATGAAATTAGGAGTTTAAACACATAAACATGGCATTTCACAAGATCAAGCATATTTAAGCACAAAAGAGGTCCTAAAAGGTCAAGATAGGCTAGCTAGACCTAACTCTCTCCTAAGGGACCAAAAACGCTCTTTGTCTAAGGGTTTTGTAAATATGTCCGCTAATTGATTCAAGGTGTCTACGTACTCTATAACCACATCTTCCTTAAGGACATGATCTCTAATGAAATGATGCCTTATTTCTATATGTTTGGTTCTAGAGTGTTGGATGGGATTTTTAGTTAAACATATTGCACTAGTGTTGTCACATTTTAGGGGTATGGTTTCAACTTTAATTCCATAATCTAAGAGTTGTTGCTTCATCCAAAGGACTTGAGCACAACAACTCCCTAAGGATATGTACTCGGCTTCGGTGGTAGATAAGGCTACACTATTTTGTTTCTTAGAGAACCAAGATATGAGCATACTACCTAAGAATTGGCAAGTTCCCGAAGTACTTTTCCTATCAATTTTGCAACCCCCATAATCCGCATCCGAGTAAGCATGAAGGTTAAAGGTAGAGTCTCTAGGATACCAAAGGCCTAAACAAGGAGTGTCTCTAAGGTATCTAAAGATTCTCTTAACGGCTATAAGGTGAGACTCTCTAGGACTAGCTTGAAACATAGCACACAAGCAAACACTAAACAAGATATCCGGTCTACTTGCGGTAAGGTAAAGCAAAGATCCAATCATAGAACGATAAAGCTTAGAGTCAACACACTTACCTCCTTCATCTTTGTCAAGCTTTGTAGATGAGCTCATAGGAGTGGCTTGAGGCTTTGCATTCTCCAAGCCAAACTTCTTGAGCATATCCTTTATGTATTTTGCTTGGTTGATGAAGGTGCCATCCTTCTTTTGCTTGATTTGGAGTCCCAAAAAGAATGAGAGCTCCCCCATCATGCTCATCTCAAATTCACCTTGCATTAACTTAGCAAACTCTTGACAATGACATTCGTTAGTAGAACCAAAAATAATATCATCAACATAAATTTGAACTACTAAGATGTCATTTTTATGAAAAGTGTAGTGTCCACCTTACCTTTTTCAAATCCTTTTTCAATCAAAAAATTTGAAAGCCTTTCATACCAAGCTCTAGGAGCTTGTTTTAAACCATAAAGAGCTTTGGTAAGTTTGAAAACATGATTTGGAAATTTTGAATCTTCAAAACCCGGTGGTTGTTCCACATACACTTCTTCATTTATAAAACCATTTAAAAATGCGCTTTTAACATCCATTTGAAAAAGCTTGAAATTATGATAACATGCATATGCAAGCAACGTCCTAATGGCTTCCATTCTAGCTACAGGTGCATAGGTTTCATCAAAATCTATTCCCTCTTCTTGAGTGTAACCTTGTGCTACAAGTCTAGCTTTATTTCTCACAATGTTACCACTCTCATCTAGTTTGTTCCTAAAGACCCATTTAGTTCCTATTGTAGATTGATTACTAGGCCTATCAACTAATGTCCATACATTACTTCTCTCAAATTGATTTAACTCTTCTTGCATAGCCATAATCCAAAAGTCATCTTTCAATGCTTCTTTTATGTTTTTAGGCTCTATGCATGAGATAAATGCAACATGGTTCATTAATCTAAGAGAAGAACGAGTGGTTACCCCCTTGGATGGACCACCCAAGATTTCACCATCTTTGACATAGTTCAACTCCCTTGGGTAGCTCACTTCCTTTTCCTCAATGGCCAAGTCCTTTAAGGCTTCAAGAGGTGGTTCTTGTGTGTCTTCTTCTTTTGTTGGAATCTCATCCTCCTTTGAAGTTTGACATCCATCAAAGGCATTTATGATTCCTACATCATCATCATCACAAGAATCCTTCATAGGAAGGAGGTTATCATCGAATACAACATGAATAGATTCTTCTACTACTAAAGTTCTTTTGTTAAATACTCGATAGGCTTTAGAGGTTAAAGAGTAACCTATAAAAATGGCTTCATCACTTTTTGCATCAAATTTACCTAAGTTGTCTTTTCCATTATTCAAAACAAAACACTTGCACCCAAAAGGGTGAAAATAGCTAATGTTAGGCTTTTTGGATTTTAAAATCTCATAAGGTGTTTTCTTTAAGATTGGCCTAATCATTACTCGATTTACAATATAACAAGCGGTGTTTGTGGCTTCCGCCCAAAAATATTTAGGTAAATTGTTTTCACAAAGCATAGTTCTAGCCATTTCTTGTAAAGTTCTATTTTTCCTCTCAACTACCCCATTTTGTTGAGGAGTTCGAGGAGCCGAAAAATTATGGCTAATACCATTTTCATTCAAAAATTCTTCAAACCCTAAATTTTGAAACTCGGTTCCATGATCACTTCTAATGTGTGAAATTCTAAGTTCAAGATCATTTTGGGTTAATTTTGAAAATGTGATGAATTTTTCCAAAGCCTCATCTTTAGTACTTAAAAAGAGAACCCAAGTAAATCTAGAAAAATCATCAACTAGCACAAATGCATAAGATTTACCACCCAAGCTCATAGTCCTAATTGGCTCAAATAAATCCATGTGAATTAATTGTAAGCATCTACTAGTAGAAACATCATTAATGGATTTAAAGGAAGACCTATGTTGTTTACCCTTTGAGCATGCATCACAAATTTTATCATTTGAAAATTTTATTTTGGGCAAACCTCTAACTAGATTTAGAGAGACTAGTTTTTCTAAAACACTTATGCTAGCATGTCCTAGCTTCCTATGCCACAACCATGCATCATTTTCATTTTGAGCAACCAAGCATGCATGAGATGTATGTATGTCATCTTAATGCACCATGTATATGTTTCCTATGCGATGACCTATGAGCATGATATTATTAGATTTAATGTCTACAATTTTGCAACCATTTTTATCAAATAAAACATTAAATCCTTTATCACATAATTGACTTATGCTCAATAAATTGTGTTTAAGACCATCGACATATAAGACATTTTCAATAAGAATGGTAGAGTGATTACCTATGGAGCCAATACCTTTAATGTGGCCTTTGGAGTTGTCACCAAATGTTACTACTCCTCCACTTTTTAGCTTTAGATCCATGAATCGACTCTTGTCTCCGGTCATGTGTCTCGAGCATCCACTATCAAGGTACCATGAGTTTTGACTTTGTGCCTTAGCCTTGTAGCAATGCTCCCCCTACAAACAAAGATATTAAACTTTGGTTTTTGGTACCCAAATCATTTTGGGTCCATGAGTGTTAGCTCCCAAAACCTTGGTTCCCTTAGGAATCCAAGATGACATAGCAATAATATTATTAGATTTTACAAGTTCCTTAGGAACCCATACACTTCTAATTCTTTTAGCTCTACTATGTCTAGGGTAGCTACCTTGTTTGTAGTAATTAGTCTTTTTCTTAGGTTGGTGTGTTCTAGAGGATTCTCCTACTTCATGCTTGACACTACCAACATTTTTTAAAGACTTTTTGAGCTCATTTAGCTCACCCAACACCTTTTGGTGTTCACTATTACATTGAGATAAAAGATTATTAAGATCAACATTTTCATCTTGAAAGAATTTAAGTTCATCTTTTAATCCTAAAATCTTTTTCTCAAATTTAAAATTAGCTTGAGTGAGTGAGTCATTTTTCTCATTTAGTTCTAAAATGATTTTCTTGTTTTTAATGACCGACTCTTTAAACTTCTCAACTAATTCAGCATATACCACTTGTAACTCATCATATGCATCATTTAACTCTTCATATGAAAAATCTAAAGTAGATGAGTTAGAGGTTACCAAGGAGGAATCTTCCTCAAGTGCCATGAGACAAAGATTAGCCACTTCTTGTTCGTCATCCTCCGATGACTCCTCATCACTCCAAGTAGCAAGCTTGGCTTTGAGTCTCTTCTTCTTCTCAAAGCCCTTCTTCTTGAGTTGAGGGCACTCCGAACGGATGTGGCCAGGTTGTTTGCACTCATAGCAAATGATGGGATCCTTTCCTTCTTCTTTGTTCTTCCCTTTGAAGTCCATCTTTCTTTGAATTTTTCTTCCCCGGTTGGACCTCATGAAACGTGAGAACCGTTTGGCTATCATAGCCAATTCTTCAAGTTCATCCTCATCACTAGATGAGCTCTCATCAAGTTGTGAAGCTTTAGCCTTGAGAGCTATACCTATCTTCTTCTTCTTCTCAACCTCAAGCTTCTCTACTCTTTTCTCTTCTTTCTTTTTCTCATCTTCCCTTCCTTGCTTCATGATCTCATGAGTAAGTAGAGAACCCACAAGCTCATCAAGCTTCAAAGTCTTCAAATTCTTTGCTTCGATGATAGCGGTTCTCTTCCCATCCCAAGATTCGGGAAGTGAATAGAGTAGCTTCCGGACAAGCTTGTCTTCCGGTATGATCTCTCCATAGCCCTTTAGACCATTGACAATCGTGGAGAATCGATCAAACATCTTTGACACCGTCTCATCGGGCTCCATCTTGAAGTTTTCATAACTAAGATTGAGAAGTCCAATCTTAGTTTCTTTGACATCATTGGTGCCTTCATAAGTGGTCTCAAGAGTGTCCCACACTTCCTTGGCACTTTCAATTGATGAGACCTTCGAGTAGATGTCCGGACCGAAAGCACAAAATAGCATGTGGAGAGCTTTATCATTGACTTGAATCTTTTTCCTCTCCTCTTCACTCATTTCGGCTTTCTTCTTCAACACCATCTTGCCTTCACCGTCTTTCTTCAATGGAATGTATGGCCCATCCTCAATGACATCCCACACAAGATAGTGACTAGATTTGATGAATAGACGCATTTTATTCTTCCAAAAAGAATAGTTGTCACCATTGAAGAAAGGAGGCTTTGTGGTCGATTGTGACTCATACACGTCGGAACCGGAGGTTGAAGCCATCTCTTGATATTTTGATGATCACACTCTTCCAAGGATCTCCTCTTGTGGTTGTTAATCCTCAAAGAGTTAAGCTCTGATACCAATTGTTGAGTGGATCGAAAGATCGATATTTACCAAGAGGAGGGTGAATTGGAAATTTAAAGGTTTGTGGTGGAAATTGGCAAATTAAAAATTGATGGACAAGAGATTTAGAGTGGTTCAAGTTCCAAATGAACTCTACATCCACTACCTTAGCCTCACTAAGGATTTGAACCAATTTCACTAAATTGATCTTCCCCTTTTCTAGGACAAGGAGGCAACCCTTTACAATTTCGGTTGATTTTTCTACCCAAAAATCAACCCAACCCTCACACAAGTGAACAAAGGAATTTGAAGGCTAATAAGGTGTCTCTCAATACAAATGATAGCCCCAATACAAGCACTCAACCCAATTTGATAAAATATGAATGGAGATTACAAATTGGGATTTCTACACAAAGTGGGATTTTTGCACAATTGCTTGATTTTGATGTTTGGATGTTTGCTTTAGGATCAATAGTTGTTGCTGATGCTTTTGGATGTCTCTTTTATACCTTCTCATTGATTTCTAACCGTTTGGGTGGTTGGGAACATAAATGGAGCCGTTGGAACCCTCTCTTGCCACCATAAATGCAGTCTGCACCAACCCGTTTCGAAACGCGGGGTACCTGTTTCGGAACGGACCAAAATAGAAAGAGCCGTTGGGGTGCATTTAAGAGCCCATTTCGAAACGCCTTAGAACCGTTTCGGAACGATTTTGCCACTGTCAAAGGTCGTTTCGGAACGGTCTTAGCCCGTTTCGAAACGCCTTAACGGTTTCCAAAAAGTTAGTTAAAAACTCTTAACGGTCATATTTTCAAATTAATATTGAGACCTGTTTCGAAACGATATGAATCCGTTTCGAAACGGATTTACTACTGTCAAGGGTCGTTTCGGAACGGGCTTGATCCGTTTCGAAACACCCCTTTTATATAAAAAAAATCAGCAAATATTTGAAACCGTTAGCCCTTTTCAAATCAAATATGAAGAACAGTTTCGAAACGAGTGCTACCGTTTCGAAACGAGTTAAAGTGTTTCGATACACGTTTCGGAACGATGGTTGACAGTGATGAAAACGTTTCGAAACGCCTGAGGGCTGTTTCGAAACAGGGTCTTGAAAATCACTGTTTTTGGCTTGAAACACTTAGAAAAAAATATTTGAAAAGCATGTTTTTAACTTGGGCATAATCTTAAACTTATATAGGGATATTTTGAGGACTTAAAATTCGTTTTGACTTTTTCAATTTAGTCCTTAGGTTTTTAGTTATATCAAAATTAAAATATTTGTTTCACAATAATAATAATAATAATAATAATAATAATAATAATAATAATAGGGTAATCTTCACCAGTGGTCCCTTTCGTTTAGGGTGTGTTTTATTTTGGTCATCAGAATTCAAAAAAGATTATTCTGGTCACTTACATTTAAAATTGTTTCTATTTTGGTCCCTTAGCCGTTAGTCTCCGTTACTTTAAAAAATTAGTTTCTAATTTAACCGTCAAACTTTCAAAATTTTATTTTTCACCATCTTCCCCAAAAATTATAAAACTAAAACCCCATAAAATTAAATCAATGGCTATAACCCACCACCACTTGAGCTCAGTTTGCAAACGGTCAACTTGGTCCTCCACGCCCCATAGGTACACTGCTTCTTCAGCTAGCAGCTTGCCGATTGTCGTCACTACAGAGGCCACAACAGATCAAGCCATTGTACAGTTGTGAACTCTTTTTCTGTGCTCACAAAATTATTTACAATGTTTCTCAGAAGACAATTGGAAATTAGAGCTCAAATGTTTCAGACTTTAAGCACCCAAAATGCAATTAAATTAATGTGTATAAAGTGGCTTTAATCATCAATGGGAGCAGGCATCACAACAAAATAAAAGCCTTCTTTTTAATTGGGAAAAGGAAGACTTGGAAAACAATATTTTAATTTGAATATTCTAAAAGTAATTATAAGATGATATATATTTATGGTCTTTTAGGATTAACATGATCCAGACCATTTATTCGATACAAGGGGTAGCGGATTTTTATTCCTATCTAATACTACTAATATTTATACTAGTATATACTTAAAATGGATGGAAATCGTCTGCCTCTTTTCGGTGCCCCTACTTATGCCCCACGCTTAAAATTAGGTTTATGGTTTATGGAATTTAGGGTAGGGTGTATTTTTAGGGTATAAGATATAGGGTTTAGGATTTAGAATTTAAAATTAGAGTTTGAAATTTAATTTTATAGTATTTTTATTGTATGAGCACCGAAAAGTTCATAAGATTTTTATCCCTTAAAAATACACTTATAATAATAAGAACATACGTTACGAATAAAAAAACTGAAAAGAAAATTTAAAACCGAAGACCAAAACTATTTAACTTAAAGTAATTACCTCTCTCAAAACTGTGAGTTTTAGTCACGTTTTCAAATTTTACATTTTAAACACTTGAATTTAATATTTTTACATCATGATCCTAAAATAAAAAATAGAAAAGAAATTACCCATAGTTGACAGCAGCTGCTGGCGACTCCCTCCCCACCTACAGAAGTCGGTAACGGCCGACGACGAGTCCTCTTTGTAATGTAGATTTCACCATGATTGTTCCCTATCCATGTTCATTCCCCCAGATTAAAAGCTTTTAAATGGGTTGTAGTGGTGGGTTATAGCCATTGGTTTAATTTTATGGGGTTTTAGTTTTATAATTGTTGGGAAATATGGTGAAAAATAAAATTTTGAAAGTTTGGGGGTTAAATTAGAAACTAATTTTTTAAAGTAACGGAGACTAACGGCTAAGGTACCAAAATAGAAACGATTTTAAACGTAAGTGACCAGAATAATCTTTTTTGAATTCTGGTAACCAAAATAAAACACACCCTAAACGAAAGGGACCACTGGTGAAGATTACCCATAATAATAATATAAATTGCTTAGAGGCTATTCAAAGAGATGCAAAAGATTGAAGATGGTCATGTATCGTTCGGGGATGCATCAAAAGTGGAGGTTAAAGGCCGAGGTACGGTTTGTTACTTACAAAAAGATGGCTTGATATGGTCAATCCAAGATGTTTATTACGTACCAGATCTCAAGACAAACATTTTGAGTGTGGGACAACTCACAGAGAAAGGTTACTCGATATTTTTGAAAGAAGGTAGAATATCGAGCTAAACATCCTCTCGAGTTGATTCATACCGACATATGTGGACCAATCACCCTCGAATCTTTTAGTGGTAAAAGGTATTTCATTTCCTTTATCGATGATTTCTCATGAAAGACTTGGGTTTATTTTTTGAAAGAAAAAACTGAGGCGTTTGAACTGTTCAAAAAGTTCAAAGTGATGGTGGAGAAGGCAACTGGTAGACACATCAAAGCTGTACGATCCGATAGAGGTGGTGAGTATACTTCGACAACTTTCATGGAGTATTGCGAGGAGCAAGGCATAAGGAGATTTCTAACCGCACCATACTCTCCTCAACAAAACGGTGTGGCCGAGAGGAAGAACCAGACCATTCTAGACATGGTACGATCAATGCTCAAAAGTAAGAAATTGCTGAAGCAATTTTGGGCAGAACCTGTGCAATGTGCCGTCTATGTGCAAAATCGATGTCCACATGTGAAATTAGATGATCAAACACCACAAGAGGCATGGAGTGGACAAAAACCGATAGTTTTTCATCTTAAAGTGTTCGGTAGTGTGGCTTATGCACACGTACCGGATCAACGAAGAACAAAGCTTGAAGACAAAAGCAAAAGGTATATTTTTATTGGGTATGATGAGAAGACAAAAGGGTACAAGCTACTCGATCCGATAAGCAAGAAGGTGATGGTAAGTCGTGATGTGCGAGTAAACGAAGCAAGCGAGTGGGATTGGAACAATTCGGTGGAGGTTATTTTTGAAGTTGGAGAATCAATCGCTGCACCAAAAAGTATACCGACAAACTCTAAAACTACCGATGATGAAGATGAACCAAAACAACCCAAAATGCGAAGTTTGCAAGATTTGTATGATTCAAAAAATGAGGTACATCTTGTATGTCTTTTGGCAGATGATGAAGCAATTAGCTTTGAATAGGCTTTGCGAGACAAGAAGTGGCAAACTGCCATGAACGAGGAGATTAAGGCGATTGACCGCAACAACACATGAGAGTTAGTAGAATTGCCGAAAGGAAGTCATCCTATTGGTGTGAAGTGGGTGTTCAAGAAAAATATGAATGCTCAAGGCGAGATAGAACAGTACAAAGCGTGACTTGTTACGAAGGGATACAAGCAAAAGACAGGTACTGATTATGATAAGGTGTTTGCTCCCGTTGCGAAGAGATACAACATCAACAAACTGTGGTACGAAGATGAGGTGGATTATAGAGTGGCTAATGTAGATGGAAGATCGGGAGGACTCGTAACAATATGGGACATATCAAAATTTCAGTTGGTGAGTTCCTCAGTTAATCCGAAATTTATCTTATTAAAAGGAAAATGGTTGGTAGAAGATTAGATGTTGTAGTAGTTAATGTATATGCTCCATGCTCTGTTTATGAGCAAACTGGGTTATATAATGATTTAACGACGAGAAAGTTGTCAGGGAAAAGGAATTTGAAATGGATGCTAGGAGGGGATTTTAATACGGTGAGAAAAAAAAGAAATGAGTGAATATATAAGTCTGTTGACAAGAGCCACTGAATTTAATTAATTCATAGATAATCATTGTTTAATTGATCTACCTATGGTGGGTAAGAATTTTACTTGGTTTGTACCAAGGAATAGGAAGAGTAGGTTATTTGGGTGATGGTAAGTCAGTGCTTTTCTGGGAAGATTGGTGGTGTAGAGATCAACCTTTATGCAAACCCTTTGGGAGATTATACAAATTAGTGATTCTAAAAGGAGTGTTGGTGGCTGATTTGGTAAATGGGGAAGACTTTACTGAGATTCAGTGGCAGAATGTTTTTTCTCAAAAAACCTCATGGATAAAGAAATAAACTTGGTGGAAGAATTAAAGAAAATCACTAGCAAGTGTAAGTTGTGTTGCAATGTACCTGATAGAATTGTTTGGATCCATGATAAATTGGGTTAATTTTCGATGAAAAAACTTTCTTTCTTGATGGTGAATTCTGATCTTGAACTTCCAAGCTTTAATTACAATAATATTTGAAAAATGAGGGTGCCACCTAGAGTTAGATCTTTCTTGTGGCTGCTAAAGTTGGACATAATTTCAACTAAAGCTGTCTTAAGAACGTGTAGGGTTTCCCTAGAAGATGACTAGTGCTTATGTTGGTGTGGACTGAGCATAGAGGATTCAATATACCTTTTCGTGGAATTCAGTTATGTTGACTCGTTTTGGTACCTGTTTTGTATTTGGTGGAAGATCCCGAGGAGACGAGTGTAAGATGGTCAATATTTTATGGATTTTTGTTTTGAAGCTCCTTTCTCAGGGGAACTTCGTTGTTATTGACTAATAATAGTAGGAGTTTCTTTTTAGAGTTTTTTTGGCTTGCAAGGAATGAGAAAGTTTTCAAAGAATATTGCTTTAAAAGATTTACTCTTCTACTCTAAATTGCGAGCATTTTTCTAGATTAAGGCGTTAAGGGATGAATGGTCGCCAAATTTTGATGTGTGGTGGTTGGATTCGAGAAAAGGATTGGGTGACAAAAAGGAGATTGTGGGGAGCATAGATTGGATACCACCAGAGGCAGGATCAGTTAAATTCAACGTGGACGGAACTGCTAAAGAGAAGATTACTGGGTGTGGAGGCGTTCTTAGAGATGAGAAAAGTATAATAAGAGCAATTTTCTCGGGCCCTATTGAAGGCTTGGGACCCGAATATGCAGAATTAATAGCAATAAAATCTGTTCTTGAATTTTTCGTTGAAGCTGGTTGGATCGGGACAGCTCTTTTAATTGTTGAATCGGATGCAAAGTTGGTACTAAATTGGATTACAAATAAATTCCAACGACTTTGGGTGTGGTGGCAAATTTTGCTAAAGGTCGATAGACTTGTCACAAAAATTGAGAAGGTGAGATTTACTTTTGTGCCGCGAGATGCAAACATTCTCGCTAAAGATGGAATGGATCGATCTTCTCTTTTTAGAGCTTGGTGGCGAGGTCGATGGTTTGTATCTTGGTAAGGTATTAGGAGGATATCAGTTGGGGTTCATGTAATTTTGCTATGGTGGGGATTGCTTAACCTAGATTGTAATTACTATGCCCAACTTGTGATGGTTGAATGAAGTCATTGTCTGATGATGCGATGTTAGTTCATAGTGCCGAATCATCGAATATATGTGTTCGATACATATTCAGGTATCAATTTATCGAAATGTAAACAAGTACAGTAAGGCCTCTAGGAAGTGAATGCTAGAAACCGAGTAAACATAAAGAAATAGACGAGACTTGCAACCACTAATTCATTTTGTGGGATACTCTTTGCAAGGTAATCAATTGGAGATTGCAATTAAACTTTTTTTTATCAAAGAGAAACTTTCATTCAACATTCAACATGGTTAATGTACATAAGGGAAACAAACCGGAGCAGCAAATTTTGAAAGAAGGCAAAAGAAAGCCAAAAACCAGAGACAAGGCCACGCAGAGCCATAAAACGCACAGGGAACCAACAACCGACAAACAGGAGAAACAAGCAAAGGTAAAAACCAAGGCACTTAGGCCAAACACGCACAAGGGTATTCCCGTGAAACAGAGGTATCCCTAAACCGATACTGGAGTGAAAAAACGAAACAAGGAACCTTGTCAATCGTTGGTTCAGTCTTGAAGCTCGATCGAAGCATCCGAGTGAGAGCTCCATTCGGAGGCAGGCTTCCCTGTCGGTAGACAAGGTCTTTGTCAACTGGACTGCTGTGATCGAAAGACCGAACTTTGGAGTTTACTTAACATGGTTGCAAAACCCATTTACGAACAGCACCTTTGATTCGTAAATGGTGGAAACCAAACGAGAATTAAAACCGCTATCAAACAAAGAGCATGAAAAAACATCGGGGGGAGGATTCAAAAGAGCCACCGAGTATCGACCCTCCCCATCGAACTCGGTGGTGTTGCCCGGGATCATTTTTGAAGCGAATAACCTCAAGGGAGTTATCCGCTTTCCTTGTTAGGGTGAGGCTGTTGATCACACCCCAATGCCTGCATTCATCAGCTTTGGCCTGGCTGAAAATCACCAAAAAAGGAAATGAATCTGGTGAAAATGTACTACGTATCTTGACAACCCCATGCTTAACACAACCACGTGCTAAAATGGGAAGCCAAATCCCACAATATCCGGTTAAACCATGCTGCAAGACTGCACCAACACTGCAGGAAAAGTCAACCTGCTTTAAATGGGAGTACATTGTCCCCAAGTAAAAGGACCAAACTACCCTTGATAGAAAGCTTTCCCCACCAACAACTCAAGAGGCCACGCCGGCGGCAAGACAGAACTAGTACTGGTCGATACGCCATTTCCCGGCCAGTGTCCATCGAGAACCAGTTGTGGCGCTGTGTTTTCCGATTCGATTCCAAAACTGCACGAGGGACTGTCGTCCCAACCAATTTTCCAGGTTCTTCTGTCGGGCCAGAAACCTTCGACAATGAAGCTTTTTATGCTCAAGGCTTGTCCACCGACCTATCCCGACACGAACCGACGGCCAGGTATAAACTTCATTCCCGTATCTGTCATCGTCGAGCTAGGCCCAGGACCTCCGAGAGCATCCGTGTGAAAAGTTGATGAAAGGGATGGTTTTTCCATTGATATTGCAGGGTACTTATACAGCTAAAAATAACAACCCTAGCAACAAACTTTCTACTATAATGTTGAGTCATAGTTTTTTACCCTATTCTGTTAAGAATTACAGTGATTACAGCTGTTATTCTTCAACATTCCTATCGTTTCTTTTTTCTTCAGCAGAAGAAGCAGTGGGAGGTGGTAGAACATGGAGTTTGCATCGAAGATCTTCAAAATGTTGAACTGCAGAGGGTTTGGTTAAGATATCCGCAAGTTGACAGTGAGCAGGCACATAGTTTACTTGGAGTGAGCCAGTTGCCACCTTCTCTCGTACAAAATGAAGGTCGATGTCAACGTGTTTGGTCTTGGCATGAAGAGTAGGGTTTGCCGCCATGGAAACTGTGCTGGTGTTATCACACCAGATGATTGGAACATCAAGTAGTTGAATTCCCATCTCTGTAAGGACGGAACGAATCCAAAGTACTTCAGCAGACGTGTCAGCAAGGCTCCTATATTCTGATTCAGCAGTAGAGCGTGAAACAGCTCGTTGCTTACGAGCACTCCAGGAGATTGTATGATGACCAAGTAGAACACAATGGCCTGAAGTTGAACGAAGATCGTCGATGTCACTACCCCAGTCGGCATCGGAGAAGGCAGTAAGAAGAAAAGAATCGGGTTGTTGACATTCAAACCAAAGACCAAAATAGAGGGTGGTTTTGATGTAACGAAGTATACGTTGAACAGCATGCCAATGAACATCAGTGGGAGCTTGCATATATTGAGCTACCTTATTGACTGCATAGGCCAAATCTGGACGTGTATGACATAAGTATTGTAATGCTCCTACTACGCTGCGAAAGCCTTGAACATCACTCAATGGCTCACCAATATGTTTGCTGAGTTTGGGATAGATAACCATAGGTGTGGATATTTCTTTGCATTCAAGAAAGCCAGTCTTCTTAAGCAAGTCAGTAGCATACTGATGTTGGTGCAGAAATAACCCCTTAGTTGTGCGTTGAACCTCAAGACCCAAGAAGAATTGAAGCTGGACAAGATCTTTGATAGTAAATTGAGCAAGTAGAAAGTCAATGACAGTTTGGACATCAGTGGTGGAATTGCCAGTGAGGAGGATGTCATCCACATAGACAACAATATAGAGTGTAGTGGAGGATGATTTTCGAAGAAACAAGGAACTGTCAGCTTGTGAAGTTTGTTGAAGATAATAATGTGTACTTGGAATTTCATGCCCATTCTTGTTGTGTGAAGGATGAAGCTACTGGTTCGATAATTTTGCATGGCAAACAAGAAGGAGGTCTCTATACCTTCACTGGTGTTTTAGATTCTAGTTCAGCTCTCTCCTGCACAGTTACTCCTCCCTCCCCTTACTGGTTATGGCACCAACGGCTTGGTCACCCATCCAAAGAAGTGCTTCAGCATACACTCAACAAACAATTAGTTTTAGATAAGCATACCATTTGTAAGGCTTGTCAAGCTGGCAAGAGTCATGTACTTCCTTTCCATGATTCTACTACTGTGTACTCATCTGCTTTTGATCTAGTTGAAATAGACCTTTGGGGTTCTGCTGCTGAAAATTCAAATGGATTTCTCTACTATATTTCTTTTGTTGATCTTCATACAAGACACTGCTGGATCTATTTACTTAAAAGGAAATCTAAGGCCTCTGCAGCCTTTCACCTATTTCATGCCCTTGTGTGTAACCACTACAATTGCACCATCAAAGTTATTCAAACAGATGGTGGCAGTGAATTCTTCTTTCTTGACAATCTGCTTCCTTCTCTTGGCATTCAACGATGCATTACGTGTCCCTACACCTCTCAACAGAATGGTGTAGTGGAACGCAAGCACATGCATATAACAGAAATGGCTCTCACTCTTCTTGCTCAAGCATCCATGCCATTGAAGTTCTGGTCCTATGCAGTTTTAACTGCTGTATACATTATTAATCGATTGCCCAGCAAGACACTTGGTCATATTTAACCCCATCAGCTGCTTACATCCAAGGTACCAGATTACTCCTTTCTCAAGGTTTTTGGTTGTGAGTGTTTTCCCCATTTGCGTCCTTTTCAACAACACAAATTATCTTTTCGATCCAAACCCTGTTTATTTTTTGGTTACTCACCTAAACACCATGGCTATCAATGTGTTGATGACACTGGAAAAATCTATATCACTCGAAACATGGTATTTAATGAGCACATCTTTCCCTTCTCATCTTCTTCTATACCCACATCATTCACTTCCATTTCTACACCACCTTTTCCACACATTCCTGGCTCTTCCATCACTCCACCTTCTCCTACTCCAGCACCTGGTTCTTCTCCTATGCCTTCTACCTCTACTATACCTGTATCTCCAGATGTCTCTCCACCTGAAACTATTCCTACTTCACATGACAATTCCTCTTCGATACACCTTTCGGATCCTTCACATCCCACTACCACTACCTCTACTGATCCTATTGACCCTATGCACCCTCCTCAACCCACTGGTAACACTCACACTATGCTTACAATAAGCAAACATGGTATTTTCAAACCAAAGATTTATCATGTTTAAGTGCATACTACTCCTACTACAGTTCATGAAGCTTTTCAAGATTCAGCATGGCTACTGCTGTTCATAATGAATTCACTGCTCTCACATCAAATGACACATGGGACTTAGTTTCATTACCTATTGGGAAGCATGCTATTGGTTTCAAGTGGATTTTTCGAATCAAACACAACCTTGATGGTACTGTGAATCGATTCAAAGCACGCCTTGTTGCAAAAGGCTATACATAAGTACCTGGCTGTGATTTCTTGGAAACTTTTAGTCCAGTTGTTCGTTTTCTTACTATCAATATTTTAATATCATTGGCAGTCACATACTCTTGGCCTCTTCATCATATTGATGTCAATAATGCCTTTTTGAAAGGCGATCTCTCTGAGGTTGTGTATATGCATCAACCTCCTGGCTTTGTTCAACTTGATTCTGAAGGTGTTCCTCTTGTATGCAAACTGAAGAAGGCCATCTATGGGTTGCGTCAAGCTCCCAGGAATTGGTTCGAAAAGCTTAAGCACAACCTGCTATCGTGCTTAAGCTTTTCGAACCAATTCCTGGGAGCTTGACGCAACCCATAGATGGCCTTCTTCAGTTTGCATACAAGAGGAACACCTTCAGAATCAAGTTGAACAAAGCCAGGAGGCTGATGCATATACAAAACCTCAGAGAGATCGCCTTTCAAAAAGGCATTATTGACATCAATATGATGAAGAGGCCAAGAGTATGTGACTGCCAATGATATTAAAATAATCCGTCTAAGAGCAGACAGGATTGATGGTCCAGCCAATCCACCGCGGCGAAACCAGAAGTTTACCAGTGAGAGGAGGGCGATGACTACTGTCGATACCCCTAAAACGCTCTGGTCCAAAAACGCGAAGGAAACCATCGAACCGGGGAGCGTTTCCACCAAACCAGCACCGACGAGCTGACTCTAGGGAGGAAAGTACTACCACCGGCTCACTACGCTCAACTGACGGCAAGGAAATCGATCCAACGCCCGGCTTAAGCCAACGTCGATCTCGAAAGAGCTTTTGGGGTTCGGCGCGTGGAGGCGCGTTCATGCTGGAAAGCTCTCACCCACCAGAAGGTTTTAAACGTACGCAATTAAACTTTAGGGTTTGAGAATATGTGAGATTCAGATTTGACACACTTTTTATTATAATAATAATAATAATAACAATAATAATTTGACCTATTTGACCATTACTCTCTTTCTTACGAGATTAATTAACAAAACCTCATACAAGTATTTTCTCTCCTACTAATGATTTAAATTTTTTTAATTTTAATCCTAATCCTATTTAGAGGTGAGAGAAAAAAGAACTCTAGGAAAAGGAAGAAGAGTAATTTTAGTGAATCTAGAACTCATGACCCTAGGGAATATTGAGGAACAAAGATGAACAATTTGACCAATCGAACTAATAATTTAAATTCAAATTTAAATTCAAGCATTAGTGAATATAATATTTTTTGTTTTTTATACCGTGCCTAAATTAGATGTGATATTCAAACCCCTAAACCAAAAACTACTATATACTTAAACGCATTTGAACCTATAGTTTCTAAAATATTGTAACGTCAACAATATTATCTAAGTTCCAGAATATTGTAGCAACAAGAATATCAATTGCGCTTTTAGATATTACAACATATCTACAGTGACATCTGAATTAAGATTCATCCAGTTGTTTCAAATAAGACATAGACTAATCAAATCTCGAATTTTAAATATCTAAACTTGTTCTTTAACATATATTTAAAATAGTCCTAATTCTATAAAATTTTAGAATAAGAAAAGTACAAGAATAACTATGGTCAAATAAATTGAAAAGGATAAAATAAACAAGTTACAAATATTACCATTTTTTATTACAAGAAAGTGACAATTTCGATATCCATGTCTAAAAAAAGTGTGATTTTGTGATAGCTAATTAGACGACACAATCAATCAAAGTGAAGATCATATTCCTTCAAATCTGATTTTACTTTATACTTATAATAATTAAACCAAACAGTTTATAGCTTTGTGTAAAGACATAATGTTAAAAATATTATTTTACGTTTATTAAAATATGTTCATTTTAATGGTTCAGTGATATAATTGATGTCTAAACTAAAGTTCAATGTTAAAATAGTATCGATTTTAGTTTAATGACATAATCGATACTAAACTTAGAGTTAAGTGGCGTCTGGTGTAATTTATCTTTTTTTTTAAGAAAACAAAATGTCTAAATTTAGTTAAGTGAAATAAAATAAAATTATCGATCATAGATGAAGTTAGGATCACAATAAAAACATAAAAATTTAGAGACAAAAGGTGTAGGCATCCATTGATGTAGGGGTTAATTTGTAAATCTTATCTATGCAAAAAGTTACGATTTCGAGATTATGAATGTATGTCAAAAGATCGAATCACATCAAATGTTTTTTCTAAGTGTAATTAATTTATGTCCTCATATTGATTATATTTTCACACACAAATTCTCAACACATTCGAATTTGGGTTGTAAATGCAAAGAGAAATATCGCGAGCTACTCGAATTTAATTTGATTAAATTTTAGTTAATATTCGATTTAATTGGACTCGAGTTGAGCTCAAACTCGGCTTAAGTTCTTAACAAGTTGAGCTAAGCTACTCGATACTTGACTTGAAAATCTCGTGAGCTACTCGAAAATATAATATATTAAACTTTTTTATTTTTTTTAAATTAAAGTGAACTAAAATATAATAATAATAATAATAATAATAATAATAATAATAATAATAATAATAATAATAATAATAATAATAATATTCATTGGGGTCACTCAACTTTTACTTCGCTTTTATTTTGGTCCCTCTTATTACCTTTTGCTAGAAAATACTGACTTGCCCGCTAGTTTTTCTTTGCCTCAAGGATAAACTACATAAATGGCCATCGAACTTTTAGAGTATTTTTATTTTGATCACCGAACTTTTAAAACTTTTTTGGGGTCACACATTTCCCTACCCCTCCTTCTATCATTTTACTGCGTCATTTCTCCATTCTCTTTTCTGCTACTTTTATTTAGCTGTATTATTTAATGAATTCGTCATGAATTCATTTTTAGTGTTGGCTTATAAGGAAAATAGGCGAGCATAGATGTTGAAACACGTCGGTCAAAATTAAAAAAAAAGAATAGAGAAAAGGTACAAGTTGCGATGAAACGTAGAGTAAAAATAGAAAACCAACGACTAAGTACAAGCTGCGACCAAACACAAGGCTATATATCAAAACAACATCGATCATGATGGCAAACAAGGACGGAGGGATGTATGGGATGCATGCCTCTCCCGATTTTAAGTATAATACTATTTTAGGTCTTTATTAGTTTTAATACTAATAAAATAAGATTTTTGTCCCTCACGATTTTTATATTTAAAGGATTAATAGATTCTTTCCCCTCTTAATGTTAGATCCTAGCTCCGTCTCTAATGACAAAGTAAATTAATGTTTGAACTTAAACATAGGGTGCATCAAATCTGCTTTCATATTCTGGGAAATTTGTGGAACAATTTTTTAAATACAACTTTCAAAAGTAAACTAAACTCTTGGTCAATAATTAACCTCAATGTTTTTTCTCCCTTATACTTATTAACCTTTAAGTAGCTTGAAGATGAGGTTGCATACAATGTGATCTATAGATCAAAATAATGGTTTTACATTACATACAATATTTAAAAACATGATATATAAAAAATATTTTATGCCGGTAAATACATCAATCGTCATCAATAACCATAAGGTAAAATCTACTTCTTACTTTTGTTTTTTATACATTGAAAGAGCTTTTTCTTAAACCAACGGGGTTGCTTTAAAGCAAAACAAAAGTTGGGTGACCCCAATGAAAGTTTTAAAATTTCGGTGACCAAAATGAAAGTGTCTTAAAAGTTCGGTGACCATTTATGTAGTTTACCCTTGAGGAAAAGGAAAACTAACGGGCGTTAGTATTTTCTAACGGAAGGGTCCAAAATGAAAGTGAAATAAAAATTGGTTGACCCAATGAAAATTTTAAAAGTTCGGTGACCAAAATGAAAGTACCCTAAAAGTTCAATGACCATTGGTGTAATTTACCCTTATTATTATTAGAGTTGTAAATGAAACGAGGAAAATCGCGAGCTACTCAAGTTCGACTTGAATAAAATTCGGTCAATACTCGACTTGATTGGACTCTAACTCAAACTCGACTCGAGTTCTTAACGAGCAAGTCGAGCTCAACACTAATCGGCCTCGATTAAGCTCATTTACACCCCTCGTTCGAATGGAGTTGAAACTCTACGACCCATTTGGTGACTTGGATTTCTTCTTACCAACCACTGGATTGTACATTTATTTGTCCTGGTATTTAATGGTAAGACATTTGCTGTATAAAATCCATAGCATTTATTGTACAATTATTTTTCTAAGCTATTTAATGTATAAAATCCAAAACACTTGCTGTACGTTTATTAGTAGTCTACGATGGTAACCATAGGTGACATGACCAACGTGAAATCGATTCGAAATTTTTTAATTTTTTATTATTTGGAATTGAATTTTGCTCGCTCCTAACTTAACTCACTGTACATTTGATTTATATATCTTTGGCCTTTCTCTTACATAAAAGTTGTAAGAATCTGATCCAGCACTGTTAGTAAAGACACAACTTCAGCTCCTTTGTCTGAAACTGTACATGCTTCGACAGTTTTTTCAGTTGTGGAAGAATGTTTTGTCTCAGAAGTTTTTGGATAATTATAATAGTTCTGATCGTTGATGTTTTCGGAGCAAAGCTTTACTCTGTTCCGGCCACACGTCGTCGGATTCTGTTGGATACCGATGTTGATACCGATGATATCTTCGCTCTTTTGTACCTCTTGAAGCTTAACAGATCGGAATTCGAATTGGAGGTGAACTCTTTTTCTGCATTTTTTTTATGTTTCCTTTGATGTAAAATCATTGTACTTTCGGTTCAAGATCGACAGAGTAGGATTTAAATTGTGGTGATGATCGTGTTATTGGCGATGTTACACTTATTGCTGTGACAATAAAATGTAATATCTCGTAGTTATGATTCTGACGCAGGCAATCACTATAAACGTCAATGGATGGATCGATGCCGGGAATGCAGTGAATCAAGTTTATGACATCCTTTACATGATGGGCCGTGACGACATAGCCGTTGGTGTCGGAGGAGAGGGCGGTATCCTTGAAGATGGTACCATATTACCGAATGTTGGTGGATATCTTCCGATAATCGAACAGGGGATGACAACGGCCGGAGGTTGTAGATATAGGCAAGCAATCCCAATAGGCCTCGGTGGACGATTAGATGTAGACACTAACTATGGCCTTCGGAAGGCATTCCTTCCGCAGGTACCGAACTCCGACCCTTGATTTATTGCTTTTGAATTACTCGTCTCCGTCGGTCATTTGGATACATATTCGGCTACAAGTATAGGACATGTTCATTTTAAAATATTTAGAGCTTATGGTTTCATTTCATTCATGGAATTAGGGGAGCAGGAAGTATTCTCCTCTTCAACAACCAACTGCTCAACAAGTGATGATTGAAAAAACATTGGCGGGTCCGATTACCGTATTCTTGATCGGAGTACACACGAATTTCGCCGTTTTTCTCATGAGTAATCCGCATCTAAAGCGAAATATCGAGCACATATATGTGATGGGTGGTGGAGTGAGGTCCAAGAATCCTACAGGGTGTTGCCCCAAAAATGGTACCTTGCCTTGCCAGCCTCGCCAGTGCGGCGACCGCGGAAATCTTTTCACTGATTACAACACTAATCCTTATGCCGAGTTCAATATCTTCGGAGATCCGTTTGCGGCATATCAGGTACCGTTTAAATCCCGAATTGCCTCGGAGTTTATATTCAAGTTAGGCCTCTTCACCATAGTATGATATCGAAACCCGAATTTCGCCTCGGATTGCTATTTGTAGGTGTTTCATTCAGGTATTCCAGTCACCCTTGTTCCTTTGGATGCAACAAACACCATCCCCATAACCGAGGAGTTTTTCAAGGCGTTTGAGGAGAGCCAACGGACTTATGAAGCACAATATTGCTTTCAATCGTTGAAAATGGCTCGCGATACTTGGTTCGATGACTACTTCTATACGGTAATTTCCGATGTCGAGTTTCCACTAGCTACCGTCATGATCTGTCAACGCACATATCTTCTTTGGATACTTACCGGACCCTCAAGGCTTTGTTATCTAAATGTGTACCTCCCCAAGTTCGAATCTAGAAATTCTTGGGGGTTCAAACTTTACTGGGAGAGGCACACATTCGGGTGACAAAGCCTCGAGTAACGGTGTCCAAAGAAAACAATATCGACTTGTGTTCAATGATATTGGTGTAATGCAGCTCGGGATAACCGGCCGTGACACCAACATCATAATACCTAAACAAACCAAAAGTTTGACTCCATTGGTTCGTACAACGGCCTGTAAGAGGTGACGACTAGCAAGTTTAGGCTCGAATCTCTTCACTTATTTCCGGGATAAAGTCGTGTTTATATTAAAATTTTGACGATCCGCAGAGCTACTTCATGTGGGATTCGTTCATGTCGGGTGTTGCGGCGTCGATGATGCGTAATTCGGAGAAGAACAACGGGGAGAATGAATTTGCAGAAATGGAATACATGAACATAAGTGTGGTTACTTCGAACGAGCCTTACGGAATATCCGATGGCTCGAATCCATTCTTTGATGGAGTTGAAGCTCCCAAGTTCAAATTGAATAAAGGTGGAGTGCATAGCGGTCATGTTCAAATCGGACTCCGAGATCCTCTTTGCTTTGTGGATAATGGAAAAGGGAAATGCAAGGTAAAATCGTGTCCGGATTCTTCATTTTTCTTGAAATATATATACAAGAATGTATATAAATTAAACATATTCCAACTAAAGTCTGCATATAATGAGACAGGATGGGTACACAGAGGAGCGAACTGGTCCAGATGCAGTTCGTGTTCTTGTTGCAACAAAGGCAAAATCTAATCAAAACATTACCAGCAACCTCAACAGACAATTTTTCCTCAACTTTTTGGATGTAAGTTCTTCAAATCAAATTTTCTTTTTCTCCAGTTTTGTCTGAAAACTAACTGTTGATTTATCATTCTTAAACATGGCCGGACTGAATGCAGGTCTTAAATCGACCCGAAAACACAGCAATCTTCAATCTCACAACAGAGTTTCCTCATTTCAGACAAGTTTTCTACAAACCAGATTTTAGAAACACAACATTGGGGAAACCGGTCGTCTTCGATATGGATATGAGTGCCGGAGATTTCATGGCCTTGTTCTATCTCCTCAAGGTGCCCGTCGAAATGATCGACCTTAAGGTTAGTTGTTCCCGCGTCGTCTGCGGACCTAGCAGATGTTATTGAGATCATATGCAATAAAAGAAGGCCGTAACATCATGTTTGCGGTTCGTTATTTAAACAACGTTGTAAATGTAATGAATGTTATCACGATTACATTTTTATTTATCCAGGCAATATTAGTGAGTCCAACAGGTTGGGCCAATGCCGCAACGATCGACATCGTCTACAATTTACTGCACATGATGGGCCGTGATGACATTCCGGTCGGTCTCGGAGATGTATTCGCAACGAACCAATCTGACCATGTTTTCGGTCCTGTTGGTGACTGTAAATATGCTAAGGCTATCCCACATGGGAGTGGTGGATATCTGGATTCGGATACCCTCTACGGGCTGGCCCGGGACTTACCACGAAGTCCCAGAAGGTATTCAAATACGAATTTGGTGTACTCGAGTCGATCCGGTCGGTTAAATCGGATGAAACGATTTATTGCAGGTATACAGCAGAAAACTCTGTAAAATTTGGAGCTCCAAGGGATACAGATCACCCAGAAATGAGACAACCGTTGGCATTGGAAGTTTGGAATTCAATATTGAAAACTATGGATCCTGGATCTAAAATTACTATATTGACAAATGGACCTTTGACAAGTTTAGCCAAGATTATAACTCAAACAGATACAGCTTCACTCATACAGGTACTTGAATTTTGGATTCAGTTGTGAGTGTCGAACACGAGTATGTGTCAATATTTTCGTATATTTGAAGTCTTTATGGATCATATCATCGTGCCCGTGACGAAAAAAAAAGAAGAATCAACCAGTGATTTTTTTGTCCAAATCTAATTGCAGAATGTGTATGTTGTTGGAGGACATATCAGCCGAAGTAGCCTTGACAAAGGAAATGTCTTCACAATTCCTTCCAATAAATATGCCGAATTCAACATGTTTCTTGATCCGATCGCTGCTAAAACCGTCTTCGAATCTGGCTTAAACATCACGTTGATTCCGCTCGGCACTCAACGCAAAGTCAGTCGGTTTGCCAAGACCTTACAGTGGATGCAGCTGACGAGGAGTACTCCCGAATCTCAGTTTGTGAAGCGCCTATTGTCCAGGCTATACACTTTGAAGCAAACTCACCTCAGATATCGCCATATGGTAAAGTTTCCGGTTTATTGTGTTTATTGCAATCATAGATGTAACGAATGCTATCGTTGTTACTAGATATCGAAACAACTGAATCTGTTTCGTTTCACAGGATATATTCTTTGGTGAAATCCTCGGAGCTGTATTGATGGGCAGAGATGATCCCAAATTGAAACCTGCCATGCAAGAAATGCCCATCAGAGTCGTTGCTGAAGGCGTCGAGTCCACCGATGGGCAGATTCTGATCGATGAAAGGCAAGGGAAATTAGTTCAGATATTGAAAAACATCGATCCAATGGCATGTTATGAACAATTTACAGATAGATTGGATGATGAAAAACAATCTGCTGTATTAGGAAGCTATGATGAACAGAAGAAAATGTGGAATACACCACCATCTCTAACTTGTAAAAGAAAATAAAACCTTCGAATGATCTCAATGAAAAGGAGAATGTTGTTATCTTAGGAGATCCGAATTCAAACAGTTTGTCTACAAAGTGTGTGCGTTATCAAATGGTAAAAAGATATTGGTATTTTTAAATAGTACATTGAGCTAATTAAGGCTCAGTTCAGCAGGGATTTTGAAACGCTCGTTTTTCAGAAAAATTGAATTTTTCAACTGTGGTGAAACGTTCATTTAGACTCTCAGCGTGCTCTTTGTCCCTATTCGGAATTGTTTCTCCGCTTGGCGCTCTAACGCCCGTTGGAGAAACATTGTTGAACGCACCCTAAGCCTTATATCATCACTTTAAACTAAGGATGAACATGAAATGAAGCATATCATCTTGAACTGTAAATGCAACTTCTTAACTGTTCTCAGCTCTCAAAAAAGTGCAACCCAAATTGCATTATTCAATTCAAAGAGTTTCCACAAACATTATTCAAAACACTCACTCAACTCACTTCGAATATTAGAATTAAGACCGAGCATACCGGACGGGAATACGGCGCTGGATTAGACTCCGACAAGAAGGACAGTCCTTCATCCCTTGCTTCTCATGGAGCTCATTGCACATGGTGCAAACTATCTGATGCGCGCAGGGGATGAAAATCACAGACATCTCCTCTGACAAGCACATCACGCACTCACGTTCACGTTTCACGCCTCCTTTCCCAGAGTTGTCCAGGAGATCCGTCACCACTTCTGAGATAAAAGGTGTTCGAGATTCCGTCTGAATCGTGCTATATTTGCTATCCGTGAATCTTCCAACGTAGCTTCCATCAATGCCCCTTCGAAGTGCTGCAATTTTTGAGGAGTCCGTCTTCAGTCTCAATCGAGAGATTTCTTGTTCAAGTTGCTGAATATCCTCTTTGTATTTTTGCAAACTCGTTTCCGCTTTTGACTTAATCATGTCCTCTTTTAGTTTTGCTGCCGCCTCAATTTGTTCTCGTTCCTTTCTTATCGAACTAGCCTGAGTAAGCACTTCTTCCATTGCCTTTTGTTCCTGTTGCCATTTAACCTGCCATGGTTTTATTGTTTTCAATGAGAACAAAATCATCATAGGATATGCAACAATTACAATTCGACCGTTTTTACCGAACTAGTAGCATACCTAAAATAATTGATATGAGTGGTCGCTTGATATCGTTTTACACAATCAGTCCGAAACACATATATTATCGGAAAAACTAGAAAAACTGTGAGCAAAAGCATAAGGTGAAATGAATACGCAGTTATTTAAAAATGAATATGCTATAGGAGAACTCCAACAACCAAACATTAAGACCTAATATTAGATGGGAGAAAGGGTATAGCAAATATTAGTTTCTGATCGATTTTGGCATTAAAATTTAGATAAATTATGCAAACTAAAATCAGAAAGAAAAGAAATTAAGCAAAGAATTGACACAAATCTGGAGAAATTTCGGCAATTGATACTTTCCTAGTATGTTATACAACAGACAATCTGAAAATAACCGGACTCCATTATCCCGCATTTGCAATACCTTTTTTGTAGCAAAAAATCTTATGCCCATTACAAGCACCATTTACATGTGTTTACCATATCCATTGGCCATATCAGAAGAGTATACCAATTGTCTTTGATGTGCTTATATGATGTAAATGTCAAAAAGACTACACGAAACACAACACCTGGAGACTTCCATATAAAAGATTTTAGATCAACATTTCTGCTTGGAGTTGTTTGCAAACTTCTTTTAACCATTCAAAAAACGTCACACGTCAAAATATCAGTATCCATCATGCAATAGATGCCTTCCTCTCCAAGTCAGTTTTACAGAACTGGTAAAAGTTTATCAAATATATCAAGGATTACTACTGTTTTCTATAAGGAGAAAACTGGGAAAAGGCAAAGGAAAAACAAATTCTTGCAAATTAAACATTTTTTAAGACATACCTCAAGCTGTTCTTGGATAACCTTAGCCAGCTGTAATTCCTGCTGATGTTGGGTGACCTTACATTTTTCGGTCATGAGCTCTTCCTGGAACAAGGTTTTTTGCTTTTCCCAGGACTGGACTTTCATCAGAGTTTTCTTTTCCCTCTTTGATACCTCTTGACAGCTAGCTGCCGACTCTGCTGCTCGTAATTTTGCAGCCTCCATTTCCTGCCGTAGTGCCACATTTTCCACCTCAAGCCTGCGGACAGTAGCATTAGCACGTTCTACCTGCCCGCTAGCCTTGGACAAAGCAACATCCATCTCGACGAGCTTCTTCCTAGTGTTTTCTTCCAAACTCAGCTTCTCTTTCTTAAGCCTTTCAACTTCTTCTTTCTCTTGCCTCAAAGTCTTAAGTTCAGCTTTGTCCTTACTTAATCGACGAGCAGCTTGCATAACCTTTTGATTAGTCCACTCTGTCCATTCCTGGAGCTGATTTTGCAGTTCTCGCACCCGCGGTACCAGCTTCAGTATCATCTCATCCTTCTTATCCTGAGGGAACCAATGCCCCAAGGAATTACTGAATGGCATCCCAGCATAGCTCGGATTAGCAGTCTCGGAACAAGAAACAGGAGGCACTACAATTGGATTGCTTTTGGTAGGCAATGAAAGGGAAAGCTCGGTATCAGCAGTTGATAATGCAGGTGGGTTATTCATAGGTGGTAATTCAGGTGACATGTTTACCGGGGAAGAAATAGTTGCTATATTGGTCTTAAGCACTGTAGAAATATTATTATCATCATCTAAACAAAATGTTGCAGAAGAAGACGGTCCTGAACTAACCAAAAGATGATTCCCATTATCTTGAGGGACATCGGCTCCCATTCCCTCAGTTTTCAAAGATGAACTTTTTACATTAACAGCAGCAGGGTCAGAGACAGATTTTAGTTTCTTGTCCAAGATTAAACCTCCCAAACTGCTCAGTTTAGTTCTCGATGACCCTTTAGATCCATATGTCTTGTAGTTTTTATCCAGATGAAGCGATTTCTGCCGGAGAAGATATTCTCTCTTGGTAGAGTGAGTCTTTCTACTACCCACGACCTTTTCTTCCATTGTCGAAAACTGAGATGTTCCTGCCGCTCTGAAAGTTTTATCTGTGCCATCAGCAAAGGAGTTCATTCCCTCTTTCTCTGAGACTACACCAATCGGATCAACGGAATTCTTCAATTTTGCAGTGTTGTTAGTTCCGATAGACGGCACCTCATGTGGAGAACTATGAGAACAAGGAAAGGATGGAACTGGTCTACACGGAATTGGAAGATTCAATTCAGAGGTTCTGGCTTTGGGCTTCAACTGGGGCTGGTTAGAAGAAAAAGAAAATCCATTGGAAACTCCATCCCCAACAAAACCATTCAAAGGATCACCATCCATAGCGCAAGCATGTGACACATTCATATCACAAATCAATAAGCACCACATAGCATCCCCAGTGCTGAAGAAAGGCCGAACTTCTCGAAGAACACAAACCAGTTCTGTTAATATATACTTCTCCAACTGCTGCAGATCCTCGAAACAGGGATCTCTTTTAGTATGATAATCTTGGCCACTTTTAAGAAATGCTAAGGTATTGTCCACTATATTAGAGACGATGTCTTTACAACCATAACAAAGGCCTGATCTCAAAACTGCCTTGGTAGCAATTTCTTCTGTGTAACCAAAAGCAACGATTTTCTTTATTGCACTCTTGAATATTGCATCCAAATTGCTTAAAACAAGTTCTTCTAGCTGAGATTCTGTGAGATCACTCCAATCAGCATCTTGGAATTCATCTGCCTCAAGTTCCTCTTTAGGCCGACTCGGTCCAACCTCAGAAGAACCCAATGTGCCAGACAATCTCAGGTCGAGTTTTAATCCGTCAGATTGATCTTGGCTAACACCACACAAGTTGCACACGCTAGCTTGATGATGGACTGGTGTGATTTCGAACTTCTCAGCACAAAACTCATAACTTGGGCAACCGTTTTGAGGCGAGGTTATAATCTTATTCTGATCACCTAACGGTGGATCAGGCTGGAATTTCCGCTTATTCCGGCTACCTTTTTCTTGAATCGACATCAATGGAGATGCATGGCTACTACCTTTAAGAACCACTGATGCCATTTTTAAGCTGCATCAAGAACAAACAACAAAATCAAACTATCTATCAATCCTCAATGCAAAAGCTAAACTATCCAATTACCCATTCGCCAAACTTAATCAAAAACACAACACAGAATCCGAATTCCAACTTCCAAATTGGAAAGGATTACATAATAAGCTCATTAGATCATTCACTAGCAAACTAAAAACACTGATAATTTCATATTATATATTCAAAAACAGAAATCGTACCTTTTAACCACGACGATCAAAATTGACAATAACAATAATCAAAATTCTGCAACAAAAAGAGAAAAAAAAAATCAATGAAAACAAAACAGCTCAGATTCAAAAATTAATTAATCGAGGTATTAACAACATATCCGGCGAGTAAAACCGCAAGACTTGAATTCAATCTATCAGTATACAAAATTAGAATCTAAAACAATAGAACAATGAAAATTACAAAATAATTATAATTTGAGTTACTGAAGAGGTAACAGAAAAAATCGCTTTATTAGATTAATGATCGGAAAACATACCCGATTCAAAGCTTATTTGATTGAGAAAATTCGCCTATCTCATAGCATCGGTGCAAAAGGAAGAAAATGTGTGTATATTTATATAAGCGACCATTTTCTTTGTTTTTTAATTATTTTTTGTGCATTGAACGTTTCAGTCATCTCTAAGAAAAATATTTTTCGCTTTATAGAATATATAATAGAAATCATTATTACATAATTTTGTAAGATGTATTTTTTGGGGGGAAATGATACATTTAGTTCTCAATATTTATATTTTTATCATTTTAATCCTTTTTTAATTCAATTTGGTCTCATGAAATTACTCCGATTTTAATGAAAATGATAATTTAGTCGTTAAATTTTCATAGTGTTTATGTGATAATTTACATGACAATCCATATATATTATATTATCGATCTAGTACTATATCGTGTTATAGTAAATACTTTTATAAAAAGAGTGTAAGATCGTATAATCATTCATGTCAACAGAATAATACTATATCAGTAATGAAATATATGTAGATTATTAAACGTTTTATTATATTAAATTCTTAAAAAACTTAACCGTCTAATCTTCATTTCAGTTTTCGTTAAATTGAAGTAATCTGACTAAAAAGAATAATTAAGAACAAAATTTAGCGAAAAAATAAAGGATAAATTGATAAAAAGAAGTAAATATTATGAGCTAAATTTAATTCATATTATTTTAAATATTTATATAAAACAAATAATTTTAATTTTTAGTATTTTTTATATAAATACTAGCTCAATGAAGTAGTATTTATTACTAGTATGGATTCAAGATGTTTTTAGAACCATGGTTGAGTTAAAAATTAGGCAAGGGTTTGGAATTTTGTTTTATAAATAAAAAAGAATAGTATTTTTTAAAAATATTTAAAGATATGTATTTATTTATTTATTTTAGGTTCTATTGGCTGGCTTTAAATTCTAACACTAAAAAGTTAGGTGAAAATTTTGAAAGATAAAAAGCATATTAATAACCAAATTACAGGATAAAATTATAATAAATAAGTTTTCTAATGTGATAATAGACATATTACATTTTTTATTTCACATCTTATAATTCCTATTTCATAATAATAATTTTTTTTATAAAAAGTAAGGATTCACGTAATTGGCGTATTTCATAATAATAATATCTATGAGAATGGAGTATATTTTGTGATTAATTGTTTATTTCTTTGTATAAAAACTAGTAAAGAATAAATTAATCATTATTCTGACAATGATACCTGAATTTAAATTATAAATAAATAAAAAAACTCATAATTTTTTATTCCTCCTTTTTCTATTAATCAAAACTTAGGGGGAATGGTTCGAAGCATTAATGACAAATTAATTTGAACAATTTATTTAAAATTATCTCATTCCTCTAGTGGGATGAGATGTTAAATCCCTTAAATAAAGTCTAAAGGTTTGAATTATGATTTTGTAAATAGAACAATCGATATAAAACGATTGTCTCATAACGAACCTTTATAATAGCCGATTGAAATTAATCAACCAACAAATTAAATATTTGTGGTATACTAAAAAAATCACATTACTTTTTTGACTTTTTCATTTTTAAGCTACCAATAATTAATATATTGTGCTTCATTTATAGTTAATAATAAAAAGTTTAATTATAATATTAAATACTTTTTAGGCCACTTTTAATATAATTAATTGAGGTTAGATAAGTTCATTAACTTTAACAATTACTTTTCAATGTAGTTTCTACAATTAATTACTATTAAAATAATATATGTGAATATATTTTTTTTAACAATGACATCTAGATTTTATTAAACATCATGAAAGATATTACAAATATAATACATTAAAAAATAAAAATAAAAAAGTCTTCCTCTTTTGTTACATTTGGATGAGTTAGGTTAGAGAGATTGGTGTGTAAGTTTGGACATGTTCGCCAAGATGATGATAAGGTGGTTGATGCCTTAGCCAAGTCCGGTAGCTTTGCCGTTGTTCATTTCGAGTTGGCCCACCTGGGTTTGAGTCCTTGTTGTAGGAGGATATAACTGTTTAGTTGTTTAGGTTACAGTCTGATTTCGCTTTTTTTTTTACGGATTTATTATTCATCTAAAAAAAAGAAAAAAGACTAGTCTACTACAAAATTTCATAAAAATATCAAAGAAAAATAAACATACCATCAAAACCCAGAAACCTTTATGGATCTCTTTGTCTCTAGCCAAACGCTACACTTTACGGGATGAAAAAAAAAGTGGTAAACGAACCAAACTATCAGACATATTGTTTCGATACACAGTTTTAATTACATCGGCTAACAAACCATTAAACGAGTGGGGATCAATCTTTTATACGACTACCGACATAATCAAATTAGAAAACTAGCGCCGTGAGGAACTCTATGTGAGCATCAAACGACCGTCATGGTATGTTAAAATCGTGCCAAACAACAGATAAAACAAACCACAAAAACCAAAAGCGTACCACAGAAACAGAGAAAACGCCTGCCACAAAAGTAAAAATTCTTATTAAAATTGAGAAAATAAAAGAATAAACACCGGTAGCAGATTCAACCTGAAATCGAGATTTTTTAACATTGAAGTAATTCATGAAATTTACAGAATCCATGGTGGGGAGGTAGCCTCCTCGTTGTAAGGCAAATAGAAAGAAGAAGAGATCCTAATCAGTGGAACCCCGTGGCATCGATAATCAACTTTGAAGTTGCTAATGGGATTTCTCCGAATCTGATCAGAGCTCAAGTACTTTTACCTTGTGTTTACAAAGCCTCGTGAGCGACATGTCCTTCAGGCCTTGAAATCATTCACAATGAGAATCCAATCTTGTATGCCCAAAAACACCTTCCCTTTTGCTCCTAAGCCTAACCTACATCCTGATACCACCCAAAACAAAACTATCACTTCAGATTTCGACAACTATATCAAGTATGCAAGCAACAGAGATGTTGATACCCTGATTCATCCAATGGCTATGCATATGGAGCAAAGAAAATAAGACGGGAAGCAAAGCAGAGAAACAATGCATGAGGCAGTTTAGTGCAAATCAACTAATCTGATGGCTCAAATAATGTATATAAACTCCGAAAGTACTCAAAACTACAGCTCAAGTGACCAACCAATTCCAAAGGCTTTTGATGCATCGGGGATGGGACAACAAATGCAGAACTTCGATTAATCAAATCGCCATGTTGGACTGAACCGTGGGCTTCTGGTTCAGAGACACCGGAAACATCAAGATTTCCCTCGACTGACCTGGGCCTGTAATCTACTTCGCCATATGTGGCACTATCACCTGACTGCAGGATTGCAAAGAAGACTAGTTAATCGCAATGCAATTAAGGGTAATTAACAAACAACACACAAACTGCAAGCATCATGAGATTACACAGAATCTTTACTATGACCACAAAGGTTATTCAAAGTAGAACTTCCCTAAAACTTTCTATTAGGACAATAAGTACATATGTACGAGTTATATCAAAGGCAGAATAAGCAATTAAATTCAAACTTCTTTTCCCTTCTAAATCAAGATAGATTAATGGCTCATGGTAGTAATTCAACCAAGCTAATTGGACAAGTTGCTTCGAATCAAATGCAAAGTCAAAAATTCTATTGTGTAATTCTAAAATATCTTTACTCACTTCTAAGAAAGAACACAGCATCAAGAGACAATTCCATAATGCAAAAATTGTAGTTTTAAATATTGAGAACGTGATTAGCCAGAGAAAGATTTACATAGTTCATACATTAGACAAGCCTTTGATCTGTACAATGATGATTGTAATATCATCAGTTCGATTTTCACGCTCCAACCATAGTTTATGAGATTCTCCAGCAATTGCAGCACAAGCATCCCCGGGATCTTTGTATTCTGCTGCCTATATTAAGAAAATTATAAATTTGTTAAGGCTTTATTATTAAAAAAAAAAAAAAAACGCCACTGAAGTATAACCCTTTTCAACTTTAGTTACCTAACCTATTTTTTACATATTCCAGGTACCTAATGTTTTCCATTGTTACCACTCCTACCCCACCCGATTTTTCCATCCTTCAAAATGACATGGCAACATCAAAAGCTGCCAAATGGCACCACCAGAAAGTGGCAACATGGCAAAACTAAAAAAACTAAAATTTTATTAGAAAATATGAACATTTTTAAAATAATCTGTATTTATAAAAATATAATTGAGAATTTTATGATTTTTTTATGTTTTTAAAATTGAAAAAAAATCATTATAAAATTCTCAAATATATTTCTCAAATAATCAGGTGAGGTGGGAGTGCAAAGTATGACAAACATCTTTGGTAACCAGCAGGAATGATAGATTATTTGCTACATCTGAGAAAAGCCACTTTAGCAATAAACATTGTTTTACAAACAATAAACATGCATTAAAATCTATAAGGTATACGACACTTAAGCAGTGGACTGCAACTCAAAAGCAAATAAATCTCATATCAGCATGCATTTGAATGTCAACAGATGAATGATCTATCGATGGATATACCGTAACATTGTAAGCAAATGGGAAAAGAGTTAATACATTCCAAGGAGTTGTATCATACCATGTTGACAACAGTTTGGCTAGAGAGAAACTCGAAAACTCCATCACTTGCAACAACAAAGAACAAATGACTAGGTGTGAGCCGAACAACCGAAATCTCGGGAACTGCAGTTACACCAATCTTCTCCGCCGTGCTATCTCCTACACTCCTTGTAAATGCAGTCCCAGGATACATTCCATTCTGAACCCACAACCTTGGAGGATCGCCACCATTACTTTCTTCATCACCCCAATTCTGTATATTTGGATCTTTAAGGCCTTCCACTTGTTCAATATTCAAAACCCTGGCTCCATAAAGCTTCACCCGATCATATTCATCTTTCCTAAATGGTGTTTGATCCAGAGATAAATCCTCGGACACGATTCGGTCCCCATCTTTAACAGCAATCACAGCCCTCGAATCACCCACATTAGCAACATAAAGAGTATCCCCAACAACGAGAACAGTTATCGCCGTGGTACCACTCAAAGCATCATCAATCTCACTATCATGTAGCTCATAATTCGTAGCTAAAAATGCTGAATTATAAGCTTTGAATGGATCATCCAACAATGCGGGGTCACTAGATAATTTTTCTATAAGTCTATCCTTAACAAAATTTGAACATTCAGCACCGTATTGACCATGCCCATCAAATACACCGAAGAAATGAACATTTGGGTTACCTTGGATTTGTGTTTTGATACAGAAACTATCTTGGTTTTCCCTCTCAACTGCGTCTGGGTAATAACCATGTTGTATCAAGCTCGAGTACTGCAAAGTGAAGTTGTGAGATGGAACATGAACCAGCTCCAATGAACTTCTGGTAAAGCTGTGTTTGCTCTTATAAGGCCTTATTCCTCTATGGTGGCCTGAATCCTCGTCCGATGTCAACGGATGTCTGTTACAACACTTTCCCAGAACACAACCCATGGTTTCGAAACACAAAGTTAAAAAAGAAGAAAGAACATAGAAAAAAAAAGATATCCTTTCTAAAAGTGTAGCTCAAGTGTTTGTTAAAATGCCCGAAAGAAACTGAATTTGATACTGATAGAGATAAGCGATTTTAGGTGAACATGGAGAAATGGGGTTTTCTCGAGGCTAACATTAATGGCATTTTGATGGGAAAGTTGATTAGAAATCATGCTTTAAAGAGAGAAGAAATAAGGTAACTTTTATGGAAGAATAAACCCCTTAACAAGCAAAAACAGAAAGGTGAAACCCTGAATCAAGGCTAGGGAAAAGAAGAAATGATTTTTAGAATTTAGGGGATTCCTTCTTTAATTCAAGACGAAAAGGATTTCTTTCTTGACGGAAAACAAGATCAACTGCTGAAGAAGGAAACGGAAGGGGTCGATTAAAGAGAAAGAATCAAAGAAACCCCAGAAGAAAAATGAAAATGAAATTGGAAAAAACGTAGACACTAAAACAGAGGGGGAGAAATGTGGATTCGTTATGCTTCAGAGGCTTTCAACTTTCGAGCGAGGGAGACGATAGAGAAAATCGTTGTGCGCGCCGTGTGCGCATGCCTCTATGATTTTACACGCTCGCACACGTGTGTTTTTTAGTAAAATTATATATAAAAAGGTTTAAAAATAGGAGTGAGCATTCGATCGAGTCGAGTCAATAAATTTTAAGTTAGTCGACTTGACGAAATCTATTTTATAATTAAATTTTATTTGAAATTTTTTCGTGTCGAATTGAGTTGTTTGAATTTTTGTTCAAATTTAATTGTAAACATTTATAATGTTATGATATTAAATAGTTGCAATCACTACAACAATATAGGGTTTTAGTGACAAATTGATAGTGACTAGGAACAACTTTGTCACAAATAAACAATCGATCACTAAGGTATGCTGAAACATGCCACAAAAACAGATGAACCAAACCGCAAAACAAAAACAAATACATGTCATAAGAACTAAGGAAAAAAACGTGTCATAAATACAGAGAAAGAAATTCTTATTAAAATAAAAAAAAATAAGAAAACTAATTAATCTGATGGTCAATAACTAATATTAAAATTGATTGCCGGTAACCGATCAAAAAGATTGATCAAAGTAGAGAACAACTAAAATTAAAAGAATTTTGGCAATAAACAGTCGCTAGAGTTGGATAATTATCTCCTAAACTTTAAAATATAATAGCGACTCATTTTAATATATTCAAAAATTAATGTTATTTTTATGTCACATTTTAATATTATAATTTTTTTTTGAGATAATTTGACCAAAGTTATTAGGTTGAAGGATATTACATAAATTTATTATGAGGTGTTTTTTCTTACTTAATTGTTTCATTCATAATTCAAGATTTGATCATTTACTACACATTAAATTTACTCACCTTTAAGTGGATAAAATTTTTCTGCTTCTTTTCGGTACTCTTACTTATGCCCCAACACTAAAAAACACTACAAAATTAAATTTCAAGCCCTAATCTTAAATTCTAAATCTTAAACCCTACGCTCTATAGCCTAAAAATACACCCTACCTTAAATTCTCTAAACCCTAACCACAACCACTAACCTAAAACCATAAACCCTAAACTTAATTTTGAGCGTGAGACATATGTAGGAGCACAAAAAAAAGTAGCAAATTTCTATCCCCTTTAAGGACAAGTTGGACCTTACAATTTCTCTCAATATTTATATCCAAAACTTTTTTACTGCACACTCTCTCAAAGAGTAAACAAATGAAACAAACTCAAAGTAATCCTTACAAAGATTGAATGTTTGCAAAATTAAGCTCTCATTCAAACAACGCTTAGACAAAAATAACAACAATAATTCACAAGTGTTTTTACAATGAAAGATACAACAATTAAGCACTCCAAGATTCTTTGATGTTGGTATTTCTTTCTAATATGTTTTTTGTTGTTGGCTTTTTGCTGAGATATTTTGACTTTGTTTTTATATCCTTCTAACGAATATTAACCATTTAGAGCTGTTGGAGATGAAATAAAATCGTTACCTCCAAGAAAATCAACATTTAAAACATGAGGATTCGATCCTTTTGATTAAGTAAAGAAAAAATTAAAAAAAAAATATTTCGCGGACCATCAAACTAACAAATACATTTGTCCATACCTGGTCCATTCCAGCTACACATCATGAAGGATATGCCATAACATGTTGACACATAGAGGAGGGTTCTTTTATGTAGCCATGGGTTTTAACATGTTTTAGAGTTAGAGAAATAGTCCCCACAAGATCCTTCGTTGGTCGACATGTTAATTCTAATTTTTATGGGAGTATGTAACAAGTTGCCTTTAGCCGCCATTAGTGTATATGCTTTGCATGCGCACACATCTACCACACATGTTGCAATATTGCGCAAAAATGATAACCTAAAACAACTTTAATGAGTGAACCTTTGCTGAGTGCTATTGTACCATGCGCATGAAATTTGGTGAAAATGTGTGGAAATGGTCCCGTCCAGGGTTGTAAATGAAACGAGACATATCGCGAGTTATTTGAACTCGATTTGGTTAAAGTTCGGTCAATATTTATTTTGCTTAGACTCGATTCAGATTCTTAACGAACTGAGTAAAACTGAGCTACTTGATACCCGACTCGGGTTCTTAATGAGGCACATGTAAATATCTCTTTTGTACGATTCTATCTATAATGAAATCATGCAATTTGATTAATAATAATAATAATAATAATAATAATAATAATAATAATATGGTTGTAGATGAAACGAGACAGATCGTGAGCTACTCAAGTTCGAATTGGTCAAGGCTCGACTAACACTCGACTTGATTTACTCGACTCGAGCTCAATCTTGAACTCAACTCGAGTCCTTAACGAGCCTCGAGCCAACTCGAGCTCAGCACACTCAAGCTCGAGTCAAGCTCGAATTCAACTCGAATTCTTAATGAGCCGAGTCAAGCTCAACACTACTCAGGCTCGACTCGACTCATTTATACCCCTAGACCTACTACCTCGATGTCGGAATTAAACATTATTAATTAGATGGAGCATTTAAAAAATTTTAAATTTAATGAGGCTCCAATGATGAATTATACATTCTTGGAAACAAAAAAAATAATTTTATCGTTCTCAACTTCAAAGTTTTTAAACTTTTAGCAATACATTACTCTATTGTAATTGTTATCATCAAAATACAAATCTTTTACAAGTGGGCGATTCAACTTTAATTGAAACGCTTGTATTAGTTAAGAATTTGAATAGTTTATTTTAGGTTTTGGTATAGGTCTAAAGGTTGAGTTTAGGGTTTTGGAGTTAGCTAAATGCTTTTCTCTTGAGTTCATTTTCATTGGGTTGCATCATTTTCATTCAACTTGTTAAGTTGCTCTTTTAAGGATCTGATTCGAGTCATATGTGATTTAATGCATTTAAATTAGATTTATAATTCAAAATTTAGACAAATTTAATTACAATTTCCTCTAACGAAACCTTTTTCATCTATCGAATGCCGAAAGTTTTATTTTTTTCATTTATTTAGCCGGCGGCGGCACTGGTTTTAATGCTGGTTGCCGACCGTCAGATCTATTTTTTTTAATTCTTTTCTAGTTTTTAATAAAAATAACTCTACATTTGTGGTATGTTTTTTCCTGCCTTTGTGGTACATTTATCTATGTCTTTTGGCATGTTTTTTTTGGTCATTTGGTTGTTCTTTTATTTTATGTTTTTCTCATGGCTGGATTTGACAACGCCACGACTGATCAAGATGCTGCTTATTTATAATCTTGTTGATCTTTCTTGCTCAGGACCCTCTGATTGAATTTGGATACGCAGTTTGCACTCGTGGATAGTTTATCACGATGTTCGCATCTGATTTGCGGTTATCGGTGGTCTTTCAATAGTTTAATCCCCTTTTTGTTGTTCGTTTGCCGATGCAATTAGTTTTTTCGTGTCTATTTTTTGTTCGAGTCTTTTGGATGAGTTTTTAAACTTTTTCATGTATTTAGTTTTATATGATCTAAAGTGGCTAGTTTTAAAAAATTGTCCAAATTATATATTTAGTTTACGATAATAATTATAAATTTTTATTATAAATTTTTATATTTTCATGTTTAATAAAATTAGCGACTTCTATTAAAAAATAAATTGAGATTAAAATGGATATTTTTGCATTGGTGACAAAGACAATGTAATTACAGCACAAGACATGCTGGGGAGATTGAGATTTTGATACAGAAAACTCAAAGATAAATATAATTTGGGTGGAATCAAATAAAATTATTATTTATGAAAAGTGATTTAAATTTAAGATCAAACACTAAATTATGTGTCAACTCTATTTTGATAGGTAAATATGAATTTTATATAATTAAATCATTTTGATACTAATCGTTAAGTGATTAATAAAATTGTTGACGCTGGAATCACGTTTCTAGTAAAACATAACTATATAGACAACTCACAACAAGAGTCGGCAAAATGGAATTACCTCAAACTGATACAACACATGGTTAGATACCTACTAAACTGGAACGGACCCAAAGAAAGTATGATCCCCTGCTTAGCCAACGTATATATCAGCCGGAGCTTTCTCATACTCACTTATATACTGTTTGAATATAGTCGGAGCTTTCTCTGGATGATCAAAGACCAGTCGGACCATGGAGAAGACCGGAATAATAAAAACGCCTCTTTAATTGCCAACTATTCCGCGGATCGACTTTGAAAAAGAGTATCACAAGGCATGTCGGTCCTGAAACAATTTAAGTCACTTGAGGACAGTATCACAATACGCCATTTTGCTTTGCCCTACAGACTTAACAAGAATGATCTAAATTCTTTAAGGCTATGATCTATGATTCAATATATATATATATATGCACTACCACTCACCTTATGTCGATTCCTCCCGACCCGGCCTCATGAGTAAATACGACACAGCTAGTTATCGCCTGATCTCAGAACCCGCACGATGGAAAGGAATAAGTTCAGGATGTCCAAATAGAGAGTGGCGGATGCCAATATGTAATCATCATATGTGAAGCGCTTGATCAGGTTGTCGGTGTCGTAAACTATGAAGCCACAGAATATCAAGGCACTGATTGCACCGTAGACAGCAGTAGTTGCCAGGCTGAGTGGGAAGAACATCTGCATGATAGTAGAACATATGTTAGGTCAGATGAATCTAAGTAATTGTATAGTGTTGGAATTTCCGATTCCGTATAGATAAATGACCGAGACGGAGACGTCTCACCTGGATTAGATTAGTTAGGACGAGGAAAATTAGACCGGTGAACAAAATTGGCCCGAGATAGTTGAAGTCCTTGCCGTTCTTAGATGCCCAGAAAGTGTAGCCGGTAAGAGATGACACCACAGCTGCTGTCAAGATCAGTGCTTCAAGCACAATTCTTCCTGCAATCATGAAACGAAAGCGGTTAGTTCGGACAATCCTAGATTTATAACTAGACCTAGAGTCGTTTACGGAAAGTACCGAGCAAGACACGAACCATCAGTGTGCACAGCTCACACCAATTGTGAGACTCAGAAACACAGCGAAGAAGCCAAGGATGATAAAGTTCAGAGGGTGCTTTTGGTGATAGATATGCAATGGCCACACCACTGCATGGATCAAGTTCTACAGTATAGAATCAAGAGAAAAAACAGCAAAATAATTTCGAATGAAAATCGAAGTTTTATCTGTACAATTTTACATAACTAAAGTTTATGCATCACATTAGCAGTAAATGAAACTTTATGTATAATTTTGAGGTTTATATTGATTCTCAACTTCTTCCTGTAACTTGAAAAGAGATTAATTTCATAAAGAACATTGAAAATGCCCTAATCAACATATATACTATTCAAAGGGCCTAAAAATTATTTCTTCCATAAAAAAATAGCAGGACTAATGATCTTTGATAAGAAAGAAATAGGAAAGCAATATACAGATGAGGGGGATTAAACAGAGGAAGAGCAACAAGCCAGAGTTTCCGCAAAGGAGGTCATTGATCGGAGGCGACAATACGGCAATGACGGATACAACCGTGGTCAGCACCAGCTGTGCGGCCAGGATGCCATAAACTTTGCGGACAAAGGCCCATCGGAGCTCGTTCTCGCCATAGCTGAGTTCCGGGTAAAGAGTCTCCCCTGACTCTAGATCAAACTGCTTCCCCTTGCTGGGGTCCGTGCCACTAACGCGCTCGTATCCATGCATCGTTTTTTCTTTTGTTTTCTCGGGAAAATGAGATGGGAAAACCATTGGACAAGAAATCGTGGGATATTATTTATGTTAATAAATCAATGGAAGTAATATATGAATGTAAAACATCGGTAGCCAATCAAAATGATTGGTAATGTTGGATCCACGCGTTGTTAATAGCTGAATAAGCTGATATAAAAGTAAATTTGATTTGTAATTTTGAACATAAATGCATGATAAATAATTAAACTTAACTATATTCTAAAATAAAAACAGTAATACAACAATCAAAAGAAAATCGAATTAAAAAGAAAAACACATCTATTTATACTGATAAAAGTTCATAAACTACGGCATTACGATTTGCATGCGATTAACATCCATAGTTCAAATTCGACTGAATTCAACAAACAGTACGAAATTCTCAACCCTAAAAACCGAGAGGAATAGAGAAACAAAGATAGACGTGTACTTCTAGGGGTTCTTCTTGTTTGATTCTAGTTGATATCGGAGTCATCGAAATCGTCTTCGAAGTTATTGAAGAAATCGGCGTCGGCGAGCTTGTTGTCGGTTCCGATGACACCTTCTCCTAAGAGGTCGAGTGAGTCAACGTCGTCGACTTCCATGGCTGAACCTTGATCGTCTGGATCCGTCACGTATTCCATCGGCATCGGCCTCATCTTTTTTCCCCTTTTTTTCTGCTTCTAGGGATTTCTTTTTCGACTTTGATTTTCCTCTCTCCCTTTTTTGTGTGTATTATATAGAGGATGATGCATACTAAAACGATGTCGTTTGGATGTTTAAATAAATCCTTCAGCAGAACGCAGCGTTTTCTACCTGGGAAGGGAAATTTGGAAATCACGTTGAATTTGAGGTTTTTCTTTAAGGGTGAGTTTGTATCGTGGAAAAAAAAAAAAAGATTATTAGGGGTAAAATAATTTTACCAATAGTTTTATTTTTGGGTTTTATATCAGAAATTTTATTCCTCTAATTTCTTTGGTATTTGACAATTTTTTTTATAGGATAAATTTACTCTCATAAAATATGAAAATTTTAGTCTAATCTTTTCCTACAATATGAAAACATAAACTCTAAACTCTAAAAATTAAAAAGTATAATTTTTCATCGTATTTTTTAAAATTTTTTTAAAAAAATTAAAATCGTTTGATACGTAAACCCAAAACCTTAAAAATTAAAAAGTATAATTTTTCATCCTATTTTTAAACTAATATCGTTTGATACGTAAACCCTAAACCCTAAAAATTAAAAAGTATAAATTTTCATAGTATTTTTTAAATTTCTTTTTAAAAACTAATATCGTTTGATACGTAAACCATAAACCCTAAACCTCAAAGCCAAAGCCATAAACCCTAAACCCTAAAAATTAAAAAGTATATTCTTTCATCGTATTTTTAAAACTTATTTTTAAAAATTAATATCGTTTGATACGTAAACCCTAAACACTAAACCTTAAAACCTAAAATTTTAACTCTAATATAATAATCTCAACATACTTACACCGTTGTAAATAAGTTATATTTTCTCAAACTTAATTACAATTTACACAGGTGTAAATTTGTTATTTTGCTAATATATATCACAAGGATAATTTGGTAAAATATACATTTAAGTAATATTATATTCCTCCAACCAAACATTGTCATCTTACATTCCTGCCAAATAAATCAAACAAGGGAATATAACATTCCCAGCAATATGTCAGGTAATGTTGCATTCTAGTAATCTTATTTCTAGAGGTAATCATCTTTTCTGTAAACCAAACGCATCTTGAGGGAAAATATCTAATTAATTTTTCTTAATTCCCAAACTATGGTTATCTATATTGTATCATAATATTATAAATATGATTAAATTATACAAATAATCACCAAATTATTGTTTTTTTTCTTATTTTAGTCATCAAAGTATTTTTTTTTGTAAAATCGTCACTAACTTAAATAAGATTAATAATCCCAATTTGTACATGTCCACCACCACTCCATATGTATTTTGATATAATTATAGGTTTTAAAACAGTATAACTTAATTATAAGTGTTGGTGAAATTTTATCAGATGTGTTACTTAGCTGGACGGTTTGGTGGTTAGAAGAGCCGTTTTTGAGATTTTAGTAGTTTTAGAGCGAATTTAAAAATTAAACTCTAACAATAAGTATTGATAAATTAAATTTTAAAAGTGGGTCCCTAATATTAAGTATTAGAAAAATGGCTCTCTAATAACAAATATTTTTTGCAAAAAGATATGCCTCTAAGAACAAGTATTGAGAAAAAATTGGACTCCTAATAACAAAGATCATAAAAATTGAATTTTAAGAGTGGATTCTTAATTAAAAAAATTGAGAGAAAAAATTGAGCCTATAATAACAAGTATTGAAAAAAAAATTAAGAGTATATGCTTGATAACAAATATTGAAAAAAAAATTAGGTTCCTAATAACAAGTGTTGAGAAAAATTGAACTCTAATAACAAATATTGGGAAATGAATTTTAAGAGTAGACCTTGAATACCAAATATTGGGGGAGGGGGATTGAGATCCTAATAACAATTATTGAAAAAATGGGACCTTAATAACAATTATTGACAAAATTAGACCTCTAATCTAAGTATTGGAAAAAATAGACGCTAATAACAAATATTTGAAAAAAAAATAATTTTAACAGTATGTCTCTAATAACAAGTATTGATAAAAATTGAGCCTAGAATAACGAATGTTAAAAAACTAGACCTTTAATAACAAGTATTAAGAAAAAACGAACTCCTAATAACAAATATTGGGGAAACATTGAGTCCCTAATAACAAGTATTAAAAATTTGGTCCCCTAATAATAATTAATGAAAAAAAATTGAGCCCTAATAACAAATATTGGAAAAATTAAAATTTAAGAGTAAACCTTAAATAATAAATATTAAAAAATTAGGTCATAATATTAATATTATAAAAAAAGTTGGCCCTGGACTGGCGCCCTTCTCACCCATGCCCAAGAATATCTCTGGTGATTAGTCCTTTCTCCAAGATGTCTTAGGTTTGAGTCCTCCAAGCACTTAAATGTTAATTTTTCCTTAGTTTTATTTGACAAATCTTGTGACACATGTCACTACATTATTGGTTCAAATAAAATTATTAAAAAATAACATATGAATTGCTCACGAGGAGAGAGAAAATAATATGAAAATTCTAAAAATAAAAAACCCACGTTGGTGTCGCTGTTGATTCTTAACGACTAGTTACCAAAATAAGAAAGAAACGTAATGTTAGTGATGATTTTGCCAAAACAAAAATAGTTTGGTGACCAAAATAGGGAAAGAACAATAATTCAGTGATTATTGATGTAGTTTACCTCTATAAATATTTACAAATAAATTTGAACATAAACTCAAACAACTTGACTCGAAAAAATTTCAAATAAAATTTAAATTATAAAGGCTTAAACATCAGATAGGTGCCCAAACTATACTCTTTTTTCCAGTTAGGTGCCTAACGTTTGTTTCGGGCCACTTAAGTGCCTAACGTTTCATTCCATAACCCATTTAAGGTTTTAGCCGTGACAGACATTAAAATTTTCCGTTAAAGGACACGTGGCATGTTTTTAGATTTTCTAATATTAAAAATAATAAAAAAATAAATTAAATTAATTAAATCTCTTAAACCCATCTTCTTCCCCATCAAACCGTCCTCCCCTCTTTTCCAGCCGGTACTTTCTTTCTCCCTCGCTTTTCAAATTATCCAGTTCTCCGATTCCAATCAATGGCTTGAATTTCATTTTTTATAAGCAAGGGAATATGAATACATAGATGTGATAATCGAGGGGGAACGATGGTTGATCTACATCGATTTCGGATCAGAAGTCGAACTCGCCCGATCAATGAAATCATACAAGTCAATCCTCCAAATGCTTCTGTTCATCTTCGTCGGCAAAGCTGACCGTCTCCAGAAGATATTCGTCATTGTTTCCGAGGTGGTAAAGCAATGCCTGAAGAAGAAAGGAATGCATATTCCTCCATGGCGGAAAGCTGAGTATATCAAGGCCAAATGGCTTTCACCTTGTAGCCGAATCGCTATAACTGGAACGCTGAAAGAAGTGAATCCTGAGGATAAAAACTCGATTGAAGATGGTGAGTTGGAGGAACCTTCCCCATATTTGGTTTGTCTGAGAGTTCCGAAGAATGGAAGCCACCTGAGAAAAATCCCAGGAGCTCAAAGGTTGGGGTAAAGATGGTGAGTGGTTTGGCTTCAGCCATTGAAGATGAAATTAAACAATAAAATTTTGACTTTTTTGTTACTGGAAAATCAAAACACAGTATTGAACATGACTAAACTGATTGAAAAATCTCCTTGAGTTTTTTTATGTAAGTGTTGATCTGATTTTTACTAATATGAATCCTAATTACGTTTTGTCACACAAGACTAAATTTAACGCTGTTCAGATATCTCACCAAGTTGTTACAAATGTCTCAGGCAGATCTCATCCGACAAAATGGGCAAGTTTATCAGGTCCGACTCTGTCTCTTCTCAGAGATGGTAGAAGATGAAGATGAGTTTGATGGGGAAGAAGATGAGTTTATGGGTTTAAGGTAATTCAACCCAGGTTACTTTTATTTTTAATTCAACCCATCTCCACCGGCGTCACCGATAATGTAGATAACGGGGAAGAAGAACAGGGGAAGGGGGAGGGATGGTTTGATGGGGAAGAAGATGGGTTTAAGGGATTTAATTAATTTAATTTATTTTTTATTTTATTTTTAATATCAGAAAATCTAAAAACATGTCACGTGTCCTTTAACTGAAAATTTTAACGTCCGTCATGGCTAAAAGCTAAAATGGGTTACGGAATGAAACGTTAGGCACCTAATTGGCCCGAAACAAACGTTAGACACCTAACTGGAAAAAAAGTATAGTTTAGGCACTTATCTGACATTTAAGCCAATTATAAAATAATACTCGTCAACTTTACTAATTTAAATTTTTATACTCAGTTAAACACTCACTCATATTTATAGCAACCATCATCGTGTAACATATCTACATGCATGTCTATGCATGTGATAAGTTTAATTGAAGAATTGACAATATTGTTTTTAAGACGAATAAGAGGAGGGCTTTAACTTGATTTTAGGGTTAATGGAACGTCAAATTAGATTTAAAATGCTTTATTTTTTTCTTTTAATTTTGTTCGGGTCAAAATAATATGTCTGATGTATATTGGGCCTATAATCGTGTTATTTTTTACGTTAATATATTTAGGATAAACTATATAAATGACCACCTAATTATGGGTTGTTGTCGACATGACCACTATACTTTTAATTTTAGCAAATATGCAACTAAACTATTTAATTGGTTCCAATATGACCACCAACCGTTAAAAAATAATGGAGACACTGACGTGGCTGTTAAATATATCAATTCAGTGGTAACACATGTCACCTGATTGGAGGAAAGAAAAATTAAAGGCAAAGAGATGCCCTGTGAAAACTCAAATCTGGGTCTTTAGAGAGCAAGTGGGTGTGCTTACCACTAGGCCAATCATGTTTTTGTGATATGCGATACACCCTTTAATATATGACTTCTATGGTTGTTAATGCCCAGAAATATGAAAGGAAATAAAATAGCTCTGGGCAGATTCCAACTAGGGTCCTTAGAGCACAAGTAGTGTATGCTTACCAATAAGCCAAGTATATTTCTATGACCTAAAGTACAAGGTTTAGTATATGTCTTCTATGTTTATTAATGCCTGAAAAAGGGGAAAATGTGGTTTTATGAATTTCGAAAATGACATGCTTATGATGCATAAAAACATCTAACCCAATTAAATAAATCTAATAATTAAATTAATATTGAAAATATTTTGTATATATTTTAAATTATAGTTAGTGCACGATTTAAAATAAATAAATAAATATATATATATATATATATATATATATTAAATTCATTTAGCGAATTTAAACTTGAACATAATTTAAAATTATATTATGTACGCGCGTTTGGATTCGCTAAATAAATTTAATATAATTCTAAAAGTTTTATGCATCATAATAAGTATGTCATGTTCGAAATTCCTAAAACCGCATTTCCTTCTTTTTTCCAGGCATTAATAACCATAGAAGACATATATTAAACATTGTACTTTATATCATATAAATATATTTGGCTTAGTGGTAAGCACACACCACTTGTGCTCTAAGGACCTTGGTTTGAATTCGCCCATAGTTATTTTATTTCCTTTCATTTTTTTGGCATTAACAACCAAATAAGTCATATATTAAAGGGTGTAATACAATCACAAAAATATGTTTGGCCTAGTGGCAAGCACGCTCACTTGCTCTCCAAAAACTTAGGTTCGAGTCTTAATAGTGGCATTTCTTTGCCTTTGATTTTTCTTTCCCCCATTCAGGCGATGACATGTGTCACCACCGAATATAATAATTAATTTATTTTTATTAAATTAAATTTAGGACCAAAATGATATATTGTGTAAATAATGAGGACCAAATATGTAATTATACCAATTTATTTAACAACAACATCAGTGTCCCCGTTACTTTTTAACGGTTTGTGGCCATATTGGAACCAATTAAATAATTTAGTGATATATTACCAAAATTGACACCAACCCTATAGTTAGGTGGTCATTTGTGTACTTTACCCATATATTTATGTTTATATAAAATTGTATTAATACATATTAAAATTTTATTTAATTACATTTTTTATTAATAATGAGATAATACCAAGGACCTCGTTAAAAAACCTCCCTACCCTAAATTAGAGGAAAAAGAGTATCCTTGATAGTATTTATAAAAGCTAAACAAGTGAAAGCATAACAAACATACAAAAAACCACTAATACGCACTAGCCAACTGAAACAAACGCCATACACTACTAGGCGGATCCACAAATTCATGTATGCCGAGTGGAAGTTTTCATGCAAGCTTGGTGAGCGCATCCGCTATCTTATTGATTTCCCGTGCAATAACCGAAAACTTCACCTCCCAACGTCTATCCAATAAGTCCCAAATGTGTTGCACTAAGGACATGCCCGACTGCAAAGTGCCCTTATCCGTTATCACCTTGAGGGCGTTTGAACAATCAATCTCAATCAAAAGATGGTCGACACCAAATTCCTAACCAAGTCGCAAACCCTCAAAGACTCCTCAAAACTCTGCTTCTAATGTCAAACATTTATCAATACTCTTTGCGAATCCCACAATCCATTCTCCCTTGTGGTTACGTAAAATGTAGCACCCTCTGAGAACTGTGAAAAGAGCCACCGATATTAACCTTCACCCATCCCTCGGGAGGGGCGAACCAACGCCTACGACTGGCCTGCAGGCAAGGATACGAACCTGCAAGCGACCTAGGAGTTGCATCATTAGCACGGGCCGCCGCTACCTTCTGAGTCGTCGACACCGTTGTACAATCGCCTCCTCGCAAACCACAAAATGCGGTTGAAGATTCACTTATTCCGTAGTAGCCATACATGCCATACCACGTACCTAAACCACAAATCCCAATTATCCAGACTTTTAGGAAATATGCAGTTGCTCTCCAAATTAATTACAACCCATTCCCGCAAGTTTAAAGAGAAGAAGGCTTCTAGCTCGCTTGGTTTAACCAGTACATTTCACACCGCTGTCCTAGCCGCGTTGTAACGCCCTGGTTTTGGGCCTAGATGTTTTAGACATTGGATTGGGCCAGTCGGAAACAGTTCGAATCCTTGAGGTCAGTTCAGGGAAAACCTAGTTCGGGATGTTTTAAAAATATAGAAAAATATCTAAAAATCATTATTTATGATGTAAATGATTATGGTAAAAACAATTTTACAAAATGAGTCTTGGAAATATTACATTTTGGTATAGTGACCAAAATGCAGTTTTTGCAAAAGTTGGCTAGTGACTATTTTGTAAAGGATTGAAACTTTGAATCTTTAAGGGGCTATTTTTACCATTTATTTCCATCAGATTTATCTTTAATTTGGGAGCTTTTAATAAATGATTTTATAATAAAATAAAGGAAATTAAAAAGGAAACTAAAAGTTGACTTTTCATAACAAATTCTGGTTAGTTTTTGCTATTCTTATTTTCTTTTAACTTCTATTCAGCCAAACATTTTTCCTTCATCAAAGAACCTTTGATTTTCACCTTGATTGCAGAGATTTCATTCTCTAAATGATTCTCCAACTTTGTTTCATCAAATCACATTGATTTTGCTTTGGATTTTTCAAGAAAACTTGCCCAAATTGAAGAGAGATTAACCATGGGCGGAGCCACCCTTTGGAATGAGGTGTCTCATGACACCCCAAATTTTTTTAGAAACTTATTTTTTCTATATAATTTGTTTATAAAAAATTAAAAAAATATAGACAAATGACACCCATTTATAAATAAAACGACACTCGTTTATAAATAATTAACTCTCCTTAAATATCGTTGAAAAACTGACACCCCTTAAATAAATTTTTAGCTCCGCCCCTGAGATTAACCATTAGAGGTAAGCTTCGTTCTTCTCCTCTAATGATCAGTTCTTTATTTAAATTCCCAAGTTATCAATCCTTTGTTAATGGTTTTTGAGTTGTTTTAATGGTATAAACAAGAAAGAGATATTAAATTCAAGATTTTTGATGATATCTTGGTGATTTTTGTATTTTTATGTAATGATCTAAATTGAGGTTGATTTTCAACTTGTTTTGGATGTTATTTGGTGTTGAGAATGAGATTTTAACAAATAAATCCCGAATAGGCTTGGATCTCTACTTTTAAGATGTTAGATTTGTGGTTTTTGAGGTGTTGATGTTCTGCTATTGCTGGAGGTATAAGGTCAAGTTTATGTTGATTTTTTATGTTAATTGGAGTTGAGAAAATGTTAGAATTGATAGATCTTGGTTGGGCTTTGTTTGGTGAAAGTTTGGAGGTGTTTTCGGTTATTTCGGATAGCCGAAAGGTTAGATTTGAGTAGGGCATCGTGTTAGAATGAGTGGCTAGTGATTTTAATGCATGGTGATGCATTAATCCTCTGATCTTATGTGTGTTGAACAAGGGAGACTTCATCGGACGCGATTGGTGTTGATCTGGAAGTACCGAAAGCTTAGAAATCGTTTCGGCAAGCAAGCAAAACGTCATCAATGAGTGAAAATGGTTTTAGAAGTCCTTGAGGGACAAGGAAACAAGTTTTGGGGGATTTAGGATTGGTTTGAAACATCATCTTAAGTCTGGAAGTAAGTATGTTTTGATTTGCTCTCGAAATGTGGATGATGCCCTAATTGCATTTGACATGCTATTGATTTGAGATAGATAAATTCCTACTGTTTTATGCTTGATTTATGACATGAGATGATGTTTTATATTGATCCTATGAGATAGGACAGTATTACAAAGAGTTTTGAGATTTTGATCAAATGCTATGCATGGACTTTGATTTTGAAATGAGATGTGTTTTTATGTAGTAATGTTGCATCAAAACAATAGGTGAGATGATGATTTTAATATAATATATAGGCATAATTGATGAGATGTTACCGGATATAATTGGTCGACCAATAGGATGTAAAGTGCACTATAAACTAAAATTCGTACGTATTTTTTGGAGTCGGGCAATGGGGGTAGTGACATCCCGATCCAAAGTGAGAGTTCGATGATGTGAGATTCCATCAGGGTAGGTCTTGGTGAAACACCCAAGCTTTGTGGCGAAGATAAATACCGCCATGAGAGTCCGGTGATGTGATATTCCACTAGGGTAGGACTTGACTCTATGTCAAGCTAATTCGCATATCTGAGTAAAGATAGAATATGAAATGCCAATATATGAGAGTGATTTATGATTCACATGTACCAATGTTTGAAATGTTTTTTATGATATGAGAAATGCATATGAGATTTGAGTTTATAAAATGCTTTTGCATATCAAGCATGTGTGGTCTTGCTATGAGTTTTGCATTAGTTGAATGCATGAGATAGATAGATGATACATGTGATTTTCAAATGATGTTTTGCTTTGAAATGGATTTCAAGCATGAGATAGAAAGAGCATGGTTTTAGAAATGGATTTCATGATAATATTTTAAAAGCTTGCATTGTTGTGTTGGTGTTTTTAGAGCATGCCTCACTAAGCTATTGTACTTACGCTCTCTTTTACCAACAATGCAGATGGTTGAGACATCTTGGACAGCAAGAAGATTTAAAGGAATCCAAGGAGTATATAAGCTCAAGTATAATGTTTACATTTATCTTTAGTAATGAGATATGACAATGGGATTTAATAGTTTGTTTACGGAGATGTGTTTTGGACTCCCTTGAGTTGTAGCAAGTTATGTGTGCTCTTTTCGGTTTGTAGAAGGCCATTATGAATGTTTTGGTGCTTTACCTTGCCTTTTGGGAAGCTTATGGTTTGTGGTTTAAGCATGTTCTTTTATATGCCTTGCATTTTTGTGATGTAATATCAAATGATTGCAACGTGCTTAGAGTTGAATGCTTTTATGTTAGTATTGATGTCATAAACATGTTCATATGTTTTGATGATGTTAAATGTGAGTTTGTGGCAGATTTTGGTACACATCTGGTATGGATATCGATACTTGGGCTTGAGTATCGATACACATAAGCAAAATTGGTGCCCAAATGGTCCAGGGGTATCGGTACGAATGAAGAGTGTATCGATACACCTAGGCAAAGTTTGAAGGGCGTATCGATACTGGGAATGGGTATCGATACCTTTTTCCCAAGTTTGGCCACTGCCTTCCCGCGTATCGATACGATCCCTAGGTGTACCGATACTCGACCGTTAAAATCTGTTAAAAGCATCTTTTAAAGTTCTGAAATGTTACATTTTAGTCCCTAAACTTTGTGTATACAATTAGGTGAGTTTGGATGATATGATTGTGATGAAATTTTGCAGAGAAGCATGAAATATGACTAATCGAATATTGGTGACCTTAAAATCAGAAATTTTCTTGTATTTTATAGAATTTACAATTTGGTCTCTAAATGTTTAAGTTATGCAATTTGTTGAGTGTGCAAAAGTTCTACTTTTTATCCCATATTTAACCCATATTTCTTCTGCATTCAAGCATAATCCATTGCATTTAGGATATATTTCACATATACATCACAATTATATAAAACGACACAGTTACTACTGATTTTGGCTGATTTTGCAGGTAGCTGCTGTGACAGACTCAAGGCAGTGAAGAAGCAGAGCTGGAACACAGGACTGAAGTCGCGAAGGAAGACGCTATCGTGGCAGCCAATGATGACAATAATGGTGAATGGAAAAGTGAAGTGGAGCTCGACAGAAAGAGGAAATTAAGCCGGTCTGTCGTGGGTCACTCCTATATTTTTTTAAGCCCTAGATCAGAATGAAGGCCAAGCCCAAAGTTCAAGGAAGAAACCCAAAGCAAGAAAAGAGGATGAACTAAAGGCATCTATTCAGAAGATTTAGTCTTTAATAGAGTTGTACTTTAGTTTAAACTTGTATTCTTGCCATATTAGAAAACTTGAACCCAAGGCCTATATAAAAGCATGTAATTCGACCTAGGGAGGGACATCTCATTCTCTAGCCGTCTTCCCCAAAACCCTAGTCATTTTACCCCTCTTCATCATGTTCTAAACTTCCCCTAGGGCTAAGGGTTGATTCTGTAAAGTAGTTGCAAGGATTGTATTGTTTTAGGATTTTTCTGTTCAATAAAATAAACTTCAAGTTTGCTTATTCTGGTTTTCAACATCTTACAAGAGTATCGGGAGAGCATTGTGAGATTATTCATTTACTTAATATCGGGAGAGTTAAGTATACAAAAGGAATAAGTGCGAGTTCTCCAGTTTATGGTTGAACTATCTCGGACCTAGGGATAAGACGAGGTTAAAGGGCTAAGGAAGAATCCAACAACGCCGGTGTTCATCCTTCGATTCACGCCGGGAGGTATCATCTAAGACGTGTTCATCGACAGATTTGGACCTAGGGATAGGACAAGTCACAACAGGGATTCTTGCCAAGCTTGAAGTCCAGAGTTGTGTGATTGATGCCACGACAACAATAGACTGCTGCCGCCGCAGGTGTTGCCACGACAGGGACGACGACAGAACATGAAGTTCTATATAGTGCAACACCTGCACTACTAAGCAATTCAATACCGGCCTATTTCTTTACCATGAATATTTTAATCTTTTATCTTCCGTATTCTTCAATATTCCCCTACAAATAATTAAACTTTCTTCTTTCTCTTTTGTGCATCAATCCAAGGATAAAGCTATTTCCAGTCCTTGTGGATTCGACATCCGATACTTAGTGTATCACTTTACTACTTGCGTCGTGTACACTTGCACTCTATTGCGATAGACTCTTTTACACGCAACAAGTTTTTGGTGCCGTTGCCGGGGACTGGCAACATATCTTTACCCTACTTTTACTGCACATTCTTTTTAATTTTTCTATTTTTATTGGGACTGTTCCCCATGTGCTTTTCACAAGGTTCTTCGTTTGCTTATGCGCAGATCTAGACGAGGCAAAGAACCTGAGTATCAACTAGACCCTGAAATCGAACACTCATGCAATCTCAGGAACTGAGTCCGTCTTTTGATAGCTACAAACGATTATCTTGAGGAACAGTTAGAAGCTATGTATAACGGGAGGAACAACCAAGGGAATCTCGAAGATCCTGAAGATCCTATCGGAGATGAAGGAAATGGACAGCCTGCCGCTGCCGTGGCCGCACGACGGTCATGCCGTGATTACGTGATCAATGATTATGTGGAACTTGAAACCACCTTGCTACACGTGGAAGCTAAAAGTTTCAAGCTGAAACCTGTCATGTTCAGTATGATCAGTTCTGCTGGCCAATTTAGTGGTGCTACTACAGAGGATGCCATAGAACATCTAAAAACGTTCCAAGAAATCTGTGGATCATTTATATTACCATGAGTAAATCCAAAGATACTAAGGATTCAGTTATTTCCTCATTCACTGAGGGACAGTGCGAAAACTTGGTGGAACAAACTAACGCCAGGTTCAATACGAACTTGGGCGGATCTAACTCGTGAATTTTTATCTCGTTTTAACCCTTCCTATTTTTCTGAGCGATTACGTAATGAAATTGCTACTTTTCAACAGGAAGATGACGAGCCAATGCACGAGGCATGTGACAGGTTTACCACTCTTCTGAGGAATTGCCCAATGCACGGATTCCCTATTTGGAATCAAGTCATCAAATTTTACAATGCTGCCAACACACATACCCATATGAGAATAGATTTAGCAGCAAATGGACTGTTGTTGGACAAAGATCTAGATGAAGCCATGATAGTATTGAAAAATTTGGCGAAGAATGAAGAGCAATTTCCCACAGTGAGGAGAGGTAAACAAGTGCTAGCTGTGAAGGATTATGAAGCCGACAATTCCCTAAAGACACATGTTGCGTACCTCACAAAGGCAGTAGAAAACTTGCAAAAGAAAGACTCAAAACATGTCTACTCTGCAGAAGAGGTATGTGAAACTTGTAGTGGGAATCATAGCTCTGAAGACTGCCCGCTACAGTTAGAGGAAGGGATGTATGTTGGAAACTATAACAAGCCGAGAAACTATGATTCCAACAATTACAATCCCAACTGGAGGAAGGACCCCAAGTTCTCCTGGAGTAACCCAAACAACACATTGAATCCTCAAGTGCAGAACACTCAAAATCAGAGGCACCCAGAATTCTGACACGGTAGCAACCACAACAGCAGCCACAACAGAAACCGGCAGCCGCACCTAGTATACTGGAGTAGACTTTGGCCACATTCATGTCACAGACATGAGCTTACATGGAAAACATGGATCACTTTGTCAAAAAGACTGAGTCGTTCATGGATAAAACAGAGATGAGAATGACAAACCATGAAGCTACACTGAAATCACTCGAGACACAAATGGGCCAGGTTTCCCAGCATATTAAGCCAAGGCAGAACGAAGGATTACCTAGCGATACTGAGGTCGCTAGACAACCCACACATGAGCAGTGCAAAGTCATTACAACAAAAAGTGGGAAACAACTACCAGGGCCGGAGAAGAAAGCAATAACAGATGAGGAACCAGCCCTAAATTCAGCTACTGCAAACACTGTCCCGGCAGAAGATAAACAACATGCTGCCACCACACCTGTCACGACAGCAGAGGGGACAGAGGAGAAAGATAAGAAAGATGAAGAACCTAAACCTCCTCAGATCCGAATACCATGTGAAGGACGATTTGAAGATTACCGTCCTCCACCTTCTTTCCCACAGCGGTTACAGAAGCAACAACAAGAGTACCATCTCAAAAAGATCTATGATATTTTTAAGCAGGTTCGCATCAATATACCACTATTGGAGGCCATCAAGGAGATGCCCGGTTATGCCAAATTTCTCAAGGATGCTATGTCGAAAAGATCCAGACTTTGGGAATTTGAGACGGTTAAGATGACAGAAGGATGCATGACTATTTTGCACAAGCATCCACCCCAGAAAAAGAAGGATCCTGGGAGCTTCATAATATTGTGCATAATTAGTGATAAATTTGTGGGTAAGGCACTTTGTGATCTATGTGCTAGTATTAATTTAATGCCAAAATCTGTATTTCAGAAATTAGGTATTGGACGAGCACGGCCCACGACTGTTATGTTGCAGCTGGCAGACCGCTCTTACGTACAACCAGAAGGGAAGATCGAAGATATTCTGGTAAGAGTGGATAAGTTTATTTTTCCTGCTGACTTTCTTGTTTTAGATTGTGAAGCATATGAGAATGCACCAATCATCCTGGGGCGACCCTTCCTAGCCACAAGCAGATCACTGATTGTTGTAGAGAAGGGAGAACTTACAATGAGAGTGAATGATCAAGAGATCAAACTCAATGTTCTCCAGGCAATCAAACATGCTGATGCAAAAGAAGAATGCAAGGCTATCACTGAAGTAATCCTTGACCAACCCTGTATCAGGTCGAGCTGCCATGACATTAAATTTGGCCACTGCCACAACAACCATCTAGAAAACTGTCACGGCAGCAACGACGACAGCAGCTCCTCATATTCTGACATATCTAACACTGAAGGTCAAAAGGAGGTAAACTGGATATGCAATCGTCCATGTAAGTTATTCGAGCCCTTAAACTATACCTCAAATAAACACATAATCCAAAAGCCCTCAATTGTAGAACCACATGTTTTAGACCTTAAGCCCCTGCCAGGGCAGCTTAAATATGTTTTTCTTGGTTTAAATGATACATTGCTCGTAATCATCTCTTCCAAGTTGATGCAGAAACAGGAACATCAGCTGATAGGGATGTTGCAGTAGCATAAAAAGGCTATTGGATGGACGATAGCTGTTATCCAAGGCATCAGTCTGGCACTATGTATGCACAAAATTCTCCTAGAGGATGATCATAAGCCGACAATTGATGCTCAGAGACGCTTAAACGACGCTATGCGAGAAGTGGTTTGAAAAGAAATTATCAAATGGCTTAGTTCTGGGATAATTTATGCCATCTCAGATAGTAAGTGGGTGAGCCCGGTGCAGTGTGTTCCTAAAAAGGGAGGAATAACCATGGTGACAAATGAAGAGAACGAACTAATCCCAACCAGGATTGTGACCGGTTGGAGGGTTTGTATGGATTACCATAAGCTTAACAAGGCTACCCGAAAGGACCATTTTCCCTACCTTTTATTGATCAAATGCTTGATAGATTAGCGAGGAAACCTTATTATTGTTTTCTTGATGGTTACTCAGGTTATAACCAGATAGCTATCGCACCAGAGGATCAAGAGAAAACGACTTTCACTTGCCCATACAGCACTTATGCTTTTCGGAGAATGCCTTTTGGACTCTGCAATGCACCAGCAACATTCCAGAGGTGTATGATGGCGATATTCTCCGACTTGGTGGAGGACTTCCTAGAAATATTCATGGACGATTTTTCCGTATTTGGAGACAGTTTTGAAAGCTGCTTAGGCAACCTACAAAAGGTGCTCGAAAGATGCGAGAAAGTGAACTTGGTCTTAAACTGGGAGAAATGTCACTTCATGGTGGATGAGGGGATAGTCCTAGGCCACAAGGTAAGCTGCCGCGGCATAGAAGTCGATAGAGGAAAAATAGAAGTGATTGAAAAGCTGCCGCCATCCACCACAATCAAGGGAATTAGGAGTTTCTTAAGGCATGCTGGGTTTTATCGAAGGTTTATTGCAAATTTTTCGAAAATTACAAAGCCTCTATGCCATTTACTAGAACAGAATCGTCCCTTTGACTTCAATACTGAATGTACTAAGGCATTCAGAATTCTAAAAGAGAAGTTGGTAACAGCCCCAATTGTACAGCTACCAGACTGGAGTTTGCCATTTGAAATTATGTGTGATGCCAGTGACTATGCTGTAGGGGCAACACTTGGGCAGAGGAAAGACAAGTTATTCCACGTAATTTATTACTCCAACAAAACACTAAACGATGCCCAAGTAAATTACACCACAACAGAAAAGGAACTGTTACCAGTTGTGTTTTCAATTGACAAGTTCCGACCATACATACTTAGAACGAAGGTGGTGGTCCACACAGACCACTCAACACTGAAGTACATGTTCGCTAAAAAGATGCAAAACCTAGATTGATACGTTGGATTCTGCTGCTGCAAGAGTTTGACATTGAAATCAAGGATAAAAAGGGAACAAAAAACCAAGTTGCGGACCACTTGTCAAGATTAGAGAGGGGAAAGAGTCTGCAAACAGACAAGACTCACATACTAGAGACCTTCCCTGACGAGCAGCTGTTTGCTGCCATGAGCACTTCCGCGACATCCGTGGCGGCATGTAAGTTTTCTGAACTTCCCTGGTATGCTGATTTCGTTAATTACATAGTTAGCGAAATATTACCTCTTGAACTTAATTACCAAGCAAGGAAGAGGTTCCAAAATGATGTTAAACATTATTATTGAGACAAACCTTTTCTTTTCAAACATTGTGCAGATCAGATCATCAGGAGGTGTGTACCACAAGATGAGCAGAAAGCTGTGCTTCACCACTGCCATGCTTCACCATATGGAGGACACTTAAATGGAAACAAAACCGTTGCCAATGTTTTGCAGTCTGGCTTTTATTGGCCACCAATGTTTAAGGATGCCCAAGCATTCTACAAAAGCTGTGATAAGTGTCAACGGACAGGGAACATCTCAAGAAGACATGAGATGCCATTGCAAAACATCCTAGAAGTCGAAATCTTAGATGTATGGGGGTATGATTTCATGGGACCGTTCCCAGCATCATGTGGGAATCTATATATCCTACTAGCAGTGGATAGGGATAGGCACGAAACCCGGATCCAATGGGTTCCGACCCGACCCGATCAGGTCGGGTATTTTTATGAAAAAATCGGGTTCGGGTTAGGTCGGGTCGGATTCTTGTAGGATGAGGTCGGGTTCGGGTTTTAGGGTGAAAAAATCCGACTCGACCCGACCCGAGACTAATAGTGTAATTTCCCCCTAAATTTTTTAGGGATATTTGTAATAATACCCCCTATTTATATTTTTTTATAATTAGGCCCTTAAAATTATTTTTTATTTACATTTTAGTCCTTAAAATTATTTTTTTTATAATTATGCCTCTTAAAATTATTTTTTTACAATTAGGTCCCTAAAATTAATTTTTTTCTATAGGCCGGGTTTAGAATATTTATTTTCGGGTCGGGTTCAGTTTTAGGATAATTAGTTTCAGGTCGGGTTCGAGTTGGCCAAAAACCCAACCCGACCCGACCCGTGCCCATCCCTAGCAGTGGACTACGTATCCAAATAGGTCGAAGCGACCGCCACACAGAAAAACGATGCCAAGACTGTTCAGAGATTTCTGCACAAAAACATTTTTTTCCAGATTTGGCATACCTAAGGTGATCATCAGTGATGAAGGGAGACATTTCGACAATAGGGTAATAGCTACTGCCTTAAGAAAATATGGCGTAAAGCATCGGATCACAATAACATATCACCCTTAGACCAATGGACATGCTGAAATATCCAACAAGGAAGTGAAGAACATTCTTGAGAAGATGGTTAAACCTACTCGAAAGGACTGGTCTTTACACCTCAATGATGCACTCTAGGCCTATAGAACATCATTTAAGACACCATTGAGAATGTCACCCTACAACCTGATATATGGAAAAACATGCCATTTACCTGTTGAGATAGAGCACAGAGCTTACTGAGCTATCAAGGCAGTGAACATGGACTTAGATAAGGCAGGACAGAAGAGGTTACTTGACTTGAATGAAATTGAAGAAATTCGAGCAATGGCCTACGACAACGCAAGGAATTACAAGGACAAGACAAAGAGGTGGCATGACAAGAAGTTGCTGCCACGACAGTTCTGCCTAGGGCAGCTTGTGTTGTTATTTAACTCTAGGTTGAAACTTTTTCCAGGGAAGCTGAAATCTAGATGGTCCAGCCCATTCCAAGTTGTGCAAGTTTTTCCCCATGGTGCCATCACGATCAAATCCTTAAAAGATGGGCACCAATTTAAAGTCAACGGACAGAGACTGAAGCATTATCAAGGGACTGAAGCCCCAAGGATGCAAGAAGTGGTTACTTTAGGAGATGTCCCTCAAGGCATCCCTAATTTAACTTAATTTTATTTTTATTATTATTACTATTATTTATTTATTTATTAGGAAATTAGAATTATTTTATTTCTAGGAACTAAGTTTTTATTTTAATTATTTTTAGGAAATAAGAGAAACAAGGAGAGAAGAAGTAAACCAGCCCACCATCTCACCAGCAGCCCAAAAGCCCAAAGAAGGAGTCTGTCGTCACAGCCTGTCAACAGCTGTCGCAACAGACGCGAAAAATACAACATGTCAACACGTTGTCACGGCAGACACGCAAACGCGTAACAGACGCGCAGCAGACGCGGAAACGCATGACAAACATGTCAGAAATCGTGTAACAGCTGGCCCCGTTATTCGTGCCTGTCGTTACAGCTCCAACGGGCAGCAAACCATTCATCTATATAAACCCCATTTCACTATTCATTTTCACCTCACTTTTACTCTCTCAACTTGCTTTCTCTTTAGATATCAAATTTCTTTCATTTTCCACAGCCTTGCAATTATGAGTACCATACAAACAAGACGAAGTGCTGCCTCCAGCTCTGCCGCAGCAGCCGGCACACCCAACCATGACCGACTCCCTAACCGCTTTGCCACCACCAACTCCGTCAACCGATACTATACCTCCTTCCAAAAGAGGGAGATGTGGGAAGAGAGAGGGTTCCTTTACACCAAATGCACGGAAGATTTCGGGCTCGAACCGTTCATAGCATGAAAAGTCACGGCCCTAAAATGACAGATGTTTGCTACCCAGGCCGATGAGATGAATGTCACTTTGGTCAGAGAATTTTACACTGTTGTCGACAGCAAGGATACGAAGACCGTGACCATACAAGGTAAAGAAGTTACTTTCAAGCCAAAAGTACATCAATACCCTCTACGGCATCTATGTCAGCAAATGGGAGAACGGACACAAGAGGTTCGTGGAAAGTCTGTCGCCGGAAGACTACGATGCTGTCATGGAAAAATTAACTGAAGAGGGGACATAGTGGAATACTGATCCCAAGCATCGGTGGACGGTGAAACACACTCAACTCACTTCGGAGGCCAAACTTTGGAACTACTTCGTAAAGAAGAGGATAATGCCTTCGTCCCACAACAGCACGGTTGACATACCCAGGTTAGCTCTCGTTCATTCTATTTTAAATGAGAGACCTATTAATGTCGGCCGGTATATACGAGAGGGAATTTTGGAGTGTGCCCTTCGACCAGCGGGACCCCTTTTCTTCCCGTACCTCATCACCGAGATCTGCCGCGGCCACAACGTACCCGAAATCCCTGAAGATTACAAGGTCCAAGGGAAGGGATGGACGGAGCGCAACATATTCAGTTTAATGGAACTGAAAACAACTACACCCCTCTCATTCTTCAACCCATCTGCCGCAACAGAAGAGCCAACATAGCCCACTCAGCCAGAACTTGCTGCCGTAGAGCAGCAACAGCCAATGGCAGCAGTAGACTCCTCCACTCAAATCCTAGCCACACTGCAAAAGATGGAGGAACGACAGCTTGGTCTGATGAATTTCGTAAAGAGACTTCACAACAACAACAGTACATTTTATTCAAAACAATTTAAATTTTGCAAATATACAATTTCCTGCTTTCTCAGAGCATTACTTTGCTGCCCCTACACCTGCCCATACTCCTACTCCTGCTGCCACACCAAGAACACCCTCTGCTGCATCCACTCCAACCCCGGCCGCGACAGCTGAAGGCGGCAGCCACACCGCCACTGCCTCTGCCAGAGGAGAGAAACGAAAGGAGCCACTACCTGAACTTGATGATTTTATCGTCGGGTTCTCTTCCTCCTCCATCTGGCAAGAATATGATGGAGAGCCCTCTGTCAAAAGAAACCTTTCAAAGGAGTTCACTCCGATGAAAAGGAAGAAGCCCAACACCGGTGTAGGATCATCAGGCCAGGGCAAGTCTGGCAGCAACAGTGGCAGCAGCAGCTCATCAGATGAGGTACAAGTGCTGGAAAAGCCACCCCGGATCTCACCCACTCGCATCCAGCCCCCAAGGGAAGCTAAGAAGAAGACCGCCTCCGCCTCTCCAATCACTTTGCCAGCACCCACAACGAAGGTCACTGCCCACCGGCAGCTACATATTAGCAGCAGCAGCAGCGACGACAACACCTAATTTAAGTTTCTATTTTGTTGTCTTGTTGTTTTATTATAATTGTAATGTATTTTGTTTTTATTTTCTGTTCTTTTTGTCATCATGCATTGAGGGCAATGCAACCCTTGAGTTTGGGGGTGGCATCCCTTCAGTAATATGAAATGTTTTAGGTTCAAAATTGTGTCTAAGTGTTAATTATTATTTAAGTTTATTTTTGTCAAAAAAATGGCTTAAGTCTTTGAACTGAACTTACTTGTCGTGACAGCCTCTGTCGTGGCAGTGCCTTTAGGATATTTTTAGGAATAGTTTAGAGCCTTACTATACTTCTGATCCTAAAACACCCTTTGTGACTCTTATACTGTCTAGAACTCTACTAGTAAACTAGAATAGGAAAAAGCTTAAACACTTGAGTTGCCCCTAGAGGTGCCTAACACTGGCTCTAGGAAAAGAAGTTAAGAAAAAGTAGACTCTATACACCTAGAGGTGCCCGAAACCGGCTCTAGGAAGTTAGCTAGAGGTGCCCGAAATAGGCTCTAGTCAAACTTAAATTAAGAAAAGAATATCGAGTCTAAGAAAAAACTAAAGGAGCCTAAGAATTGCCTCCAAGAAAATGAAAAGTTGGCATAAAAGTTCAAGTGAGTGGCTTAGCTATTCTAGTAAACTAAAAGAGTCTAGGCATATAATTGTTCACAAAACATGCACACACTACACGAGAATTATAGCAAGGTTCTGAATGAATTCTGAAGTGTCCAACAAGGTGTTGATCGCAATAGGGCATGGATGGTAGGTAAGGAAAAGTTCAATGTTTTAAGCCAAACAAAAAGTTTTTCTTTTTAGGTCTTAATTTCTTGAAGACAAGCAAGAACTTGAGTTTGGGGGTGTGTTGAGTGTGCAAAAGTTCTACTTTTTATCCTCTATTTAACCCATATTTCTTCTGCATTCAAGCATAATCCATTGCATTAAGGATAGATTTCACATATACATCACAATTATATAAAATGGCACAGTTGCTACTGATTTTGGCTGATTTTGCAGGTAGCTGATGTGGCAGACTCAAGGCAGTGAAGAAGTAGAGCTGGAACATAGGACTAAAGTCGCGAAGGAAGACGCTGCCGTGGCAGCCAATGGCGACAATAATGGTGAAGGGAAAAGTGAAGTGGAGCTCGACAGAAAGGGGAAATTAAGCCGGTCTGCCGTGGGTCACTCCTATATTTTTCTGAGCCCTAGATTAGAATGAAGGCCAAGCCGAAAGTTCAAGAAAGAAACCCAAAGCAAGAAAAGTGGACGAACTAAAGGCATCTACTCAGAAGATTTAGTCTTTAATAGAGTTGTACTTTAGTTTAAACTTGTATTCTTTCCATATTAGAAAACCTGAACCCAATGCCTATATAAAGGCATGTAATTTGACCTAGGGAGGGACATCTCATTCTCTAGCCGTCTTCCCCAAAACCCTAGTTATTTTACCCCTCCTCATCATGTTCTAAACTTCCCCTAGGGCTAAGGGTTGATTCTTAAAGTAGTTGCAAGGATTATACTGTTTTAGGATTTTCCTGTTCAATAAAATAAACTTCAAGTTTGCTTATTCTGGTTTTCAACATCTTACAAGAGTATCGAGAGAACATTGTGAGATTATTCATTTACTTAATATCGGGAGAGTTAAGTATACGAAAGGAATAAGTGCGGGTTCTCCAGTTTATGGTTGAACTATCTCGGACCTAGGGATAGGACAAGGTTAAGTGGCTAAGGAAGAATCCAACAACATCGGTGTTCATCCCTCGATTCACGTCGGGAGGTATCATCTAAGACGTGTTCATCGACAGATGTGGACCTAGGGATATGACAAGTTACAACAGGGATTCTTGCCAAGCTTGAAGTACAGAGTTGTGTGATCGCTGCTGCGACAACAACAGACTGCTGCCGTCGCAGGTGCTGCCGCGATAGGTACGACAACATAATAGGAAGTTCTATACAGTGCAACACCTGCACTACTGAGCAATTCAATACCGGCCTATATTCTTTACCCTGAATCTTTTAATCTTTTATCTTCAGTATTCTTCAATACTCCCCTACAAACAATTAAACTTTCTTCTTTCTCTTTTATGCAGCAATCCAAGGATAAAGCTATTTCCAGTCCCTGTGGATTCGACATTCGATACTTCGTGTATCACTTTACTACTTGCGTCGTGTATACTTGCACTCTATTGCGATAGACTCTTTTACACGCAACACAATTCAACCCCTAAATGAAATCCGATCGATGTGTTGTTTCTTCCTATGCTCTTTGATGATCACTTAGGATCTAAATTGCATCTAGAAAAGATAAAAAGGAAAAAAAGTCGCTAATCGAAGTCAGCTTTAACATGTTAGCTTCGATTTTCCCTGTGTAAGCTTCTTGGTTTGGGTCATCCGTCTAGATCGGGCTAAGGGGGTTACACTTGTTGGTATCAGAGCCATGTTTGCAAAAAATTTGGGCGTTTGTAAGTGGTTGGTAAGTTTAGATATGAGTTGTGCTAAAATTCTTTGAATGCATGTTGTGTATTTGTGCAATGTTTGATCTTGATTGAGATGGAATGCATGCAATTTTTTTGTTTGAGATTAAATTGTGTTGATATGCTATGGTTGGGGTATAAATTGGGAACTCATTGCCATATCGTTACAAATGGAATTTTTTTTTGAAAATGAGACTTGAGCACCTTGGATTTTCTTGCCTTAAATTGCCTAACTGAGTTTTATTGCATTTTTCTAGTTGCATTATTTCCAAAGGGGCCACGAAGAGAGCTTAGAATTAACACTCGTAGCTTAGTTGAGAATGAGATAAATGAGATGGACGAGCATGTAGAGAATTTTTCCGGTCTTCTCCTCCTGGTGGACCACCCGGTAGTGGTGGAGTGGGGGATGGTGCTGGAGTTGGAGTAGGGGTTACTGCACTCGAGGGAGCATGTGGGCAAGTTGCTCCTGATATGACTGTACTGATTCAGGCTATTGCTGAAGCCTTTCAGACAGCAGTAGCTTGTGCTCAAGTGGCTGCACCTCTGCCTGGTGCTGGTTCGAGTTTGCCGTTAGAGCGACTCCGCAGTCTTGGTGGGACTGAGTTTAGAGGGCTGACCCCTGAGAATTCTGAGTCTTGGTTGGAAAGCACCAAGAGGATCCTTGGACAAATGAATTGTAATGATGTCCAGAAGCTAGGATGCATTGTATCCTTGTTGCACAGTGATGCTTATACGTGGTGGACGACAACTACTACGGGATTGGAGGCTAATGAGGTGACTTGGATGTTCTTTCTGAATGCGTTCAAGAGGAAGTACCAGGATGAGAAAAAGAGGGAATTTATGTCCCTAGTGCAAGGAAGCATGTCCGTGGACGAATATGAAGTGCAGTTTGTGCAACTCAGTCAGTATGCACCTGATTTGATTCCTAATGAGTGGGAGAGGTGCGAGCGATTCCGATATGGATTGGTGACAGAAGTGAAGACGTACATGCTTGCATCGGATTACTCCGATTTTGATGTTTTGGTCACTCGAGCCAAGGATATTGAGCTGAACCTTGGTCTGGCGGGCCGAGCATGAGGATCTAGCTCAGGGAAGCGAGCTGCATATTGTGATGCTGGGAGGGGTCGTTTTAAGAGGCCTAAGGATCGAAGGTCTTATTCGGATCCTAGACGTGGAGAAGGTAACCTAGGGAGAGGTCAACAGAGACCAAATGCTTTTGTTCGTACACCTGAGTGTAACCGGTGCGGTATGAGGCACACAGGAGAATGTTGGTACATGATGCAATTGTGGTTCTCGTGGGCACATGAAACGGGATTGTTCTCAGCCGACGAGAGAGAGACAGGCTCCAGTGAGAGTAGTTGAGCCACAGAGAGGCTGTGGGCGCGGCCGTGGCAACTTTTAGCGTAGAGATGATGGTCCAAGGAATGTAGCTCACGTGGTAGCTGTCCAGCCCAAGGGAGGTGGCCAGGCTAGAGTTTATGCACACCGTGAGGAGAACAATGACACTAACGTGATCGCAAGTACCTTTACTTTGCAGTCTTTATCATTAGTTTCTCTGATTGATTCTGGGTCTACACATTTATATATATTGCGTGAACATGCTCAAATACTTGGATTGCCTATTGAGTCTTTGGATGTGGGTGTGTGTGTGACTAGTTCCTTTGGTGAAACGATTGTAACGAGGAAGTTATATAGGAGATGTCCCTTAATGGTGCAAGAACATGTGTTTATGGTTGATCTCATAGAATTGCCTTTCTATGGATTTGATGTAATCCTTGAAATGGATTGGTTAGTTGAGCACATGGATGTTGTGGATTTTGAGAATAAGCGAGTTTCGTTGAAACTAGCTGATGACTACGAAGTTGTGGTGGTGGGAGAGAATGTGAAGTTCTTATCTAATGTGGTTTCGACTCTTGAAGCGAGTTGGTTGTTGCGCCAGGAAGGTGAACCTTATATAGCTTTCATAATGAATCCTAGCACAAAGGATGTTCAAGTACAAGATATAAGAATTGTATATGAATTCCCTGGGGTGTTTGCAGAGGAGTTACTTGGTTTGCCACCTAGTCGAGAGGTTGAGTTTGGAATTGAGTTGTATGAGAATACGACTCTTGTGTCTATCGCTCCCTATCGAATGACACCTAAAGAGTTAAAGGAGATGAAGACGCAACTCTAGGAGTTACTTGATCGAGGCTTTATTCGGCCTAGTGTGTCGCCTTGGGGTGCATCGGTCTTGTTTGTAAAGAAGAAAGATTGCACGTTGATGATGTGTATTGATTATCGTTAGTTGAATAAGTTGACTGTTAAGAATAAGTTTCCTCTACCAATGATTGATGATCTTTTTGATCAGTTTTGTGGAGCGGTTGTGTTCTCGAAGATTGATTTGAGGTCCAAGTACTATCAATTGAAGATTAAGGATGTGGATGTGCCAAAAACTACTTTTCGGACTAGGTATGGATATTATGAGTTTCTGGGGATGCCTTTTGGTTTGACGAATGCTCCTGATGTATTCATGGATATGATGAACATGGTGTTTCATGAGTTCTTGGATAAGTTTGTGGTAGTGTTCATCGATAACATCCTTGTATATTCTCGTACTGAGGAGGAGCACAAGGAACATTTGAGGGTGGTTTTGCAAGTTTTGCTAGAAAATCAACTTTATGCCAAGCTGAGTAAATGTGAGTTTTGGTTGAAGAATGTTGTTTTCCTTGTCCAAGTGGTTTCGGCCGAAGGAATTCGTGTTAACCCTCAGAAGATCAAGGCAATGGTGAACTGGAAGCCTCCTAGGTCTGTTCATGAAGTTCATAGTTTCCTTGGTTTGGCGGGCTACTACCGAAGGTTTGTTGATGGATTCTCCAATATTTCTGCCCCTTTGACGAAGTTATTATAGAAGGATGTTAAGTTTGATTGGACGGAAGCAAGACAACAAGCCTTTGAGAAGCTAAAGGAGGCATTGACACAAGCTCATATCTTGGTTCAACCTGAATCTAGAAAAGAGTTTGTGGTGTATAGTGACACATCCTATGTTGGTTTGGGGTGTGTGTTGATGCAAGAGGGTAGAGTAGTAGCTTATTCATCGTGACAGTTGAAGGTGCATGAGCGTAACTATCCCACGCATGATATCGAGCTAGCGGCGGCGGTGTTCGCTTTGTAGATTTGGAGGCATTACCTTTATGGTGAGAAGTGTACTGTGTATACGGATCACAGGAGTTTGAAGTATCTTATGTCTCAAAAGGAGTTGAATCTTAGGAAACGAAGATGGGCGGAGTTGCTTAAGGATTATGATCTGTTGATCGAGTATCATCTCGGGAAGGCCAATGTTGTGGCCGATGCTTTGAGCATGAATGTGGCTATAAAGTTGAGGGCGATGTTTTCTCGCTTGAGCATATTGCGAGATGGTGGTCTTGTTGCCGAATTTCAAGTGAAACCATCCTTGATTCAGTTGATCAAGGATAAACAGTTGCTTGGTGATTCTCTTGTTCCTCACGTTCAGGATATTGCGGATGGTAGGCCTTCAGATTCCAGCTTCAATGATGATGGTGTTCTATGCTTTGGGAGTCGGATAGTGGTGCCAAATGATGTTGAGTTGAGGCACACTATTCTGACTAAAGCTCATAGTAGTCCTTTTGCTATGCACCATGGTAGTACGAAGATGTATTGTGGCTTGAAGGATGAGTACTATTTGGTGGGGCTGAAGAAGGATGTTGCCAAGTTTGTTAGCAAATGCATGGTTTGTTAGCAAGTAAAGGCTAAACATCACGTTCCTTCCGGATTGTTGCAACCGTTGAAAATCCCGGAATGGAAGTGGGAAAATATTACCATGGATTTCGTGTCTGGTTTGCCCTTATCACCATCAAAGAAGAATTCTGTTTGGGTGATTGTTGATCACCTTACGAAGTGTGCATATATCTTGCCTGTGCATACTACGTATACTTTGGATAAGCTAGTTGAGCTGTATATTGCTGAAATTGTGCATTTGCACGGGGTGCCGAAGTCTATAGTGTCGGATAGGGATCCAAGTTTCACATCGAGGTTTTGGGTATGTTTGCATCAAGCCTTGGGTACACGGTTGAATTTCAGAACTTCTTATCATCCTCAGACGGATGGACAGTCGGAGCGTGTTACCCAAGTGCTTGAAGACATGTTGAGATGTTGCGTTATTGAGTTCCATGGTTCTTGGGAGAAACACATGCCTTTGGTTGAGTTTGCTTACAATAATAGTTACCAGGAAAACATTCAAATGGCACCATATGAGGCTTTGTATGGGAGAAAGTGTAGAACTCCTCTTTGTTGAGCTAAAACAGGGCAAAAGTTGGTTGCGATGTCGGCCTTGTTGAAAGGAACCACTGAGAAGGTGAAGCTCATTTGTAAGCAGTTGAAGGCAGCATCAGACCGGAAAAAGTCTTACGCGGATTTGAAGCGTAAGGAGATTGAGTTCGCAGTTGACGAACGTGTGTTTTTGAAAGTTTCACCTTGGAAGAAGGCGATGAGATTTGGCCGGAATGGCAAATTGAGTCTGAGGTTCATTGGACCATATGAGATGATTGAGCGTGTAGGCCCTGTTGTTTACAAGTTGAGGTTGCCTTCGGAGTTAGAAAAGATACATAATGTGTTCCATGTATCCATGCTTCGGATGTATAGATCGGATCCGTCGCATGTTATGCCTATAGAAGAGGTTGAGTTGAATACAGACTTAACATATGATGACGAGCCTGTTGAGATCTTGGATTCAGATAACAAGGTTCTCCTGGGTAAGACCATCGAGTTGGTCAAGGTCATATGGCGACATCGTGGCGTCGAGGAAACTATGTGGGAAAGGAAGGGTGACATGAAGAAGCAGTTTCCTTACCTCTTTCCACCAGGTAAATTTCGAGGACGAAATTTCTTAAGTGGGGGAGAGTTGTAACGCCCTGGGTTTGGGCCTAGATGTTTTAGACATTGGATCGGGCCGGTCAGGAACGATTCGAATCCTTGAGGTCAGTTCAGGGAAGACCTAGTTCGGAATGTTTTAAAAATATGAAAAAATATGTAAAAATCATTATTTATTATGTAAATGATTATGGTAAAATAATTTTACAAAATGAGTCTTGGAAATATTACATTTTGGTATAGTGACCAAAATGCAGTTTTTGCAAAAGTTGGCTAGTGATTGTTTTGTAAAGGATTGAAACTTTGAATCTTTAAGGAGTTATTTTTACCATTTATTTCCATCAGATTTCTCTTTAATTTGGGAGCTTTTAATAAATAATTTTATAATAAAATAAAGGAAATTAAAAAGGAAACTAAAAGTTGTTTTTTCATAACAAATTCACGTTAGTTTTTCCTATTCTCATTTTCTCTCAACTTCTATTCAGCCAAACACTTTTCCCTCAGCAAAGAACTGTTGATTTTCATCTTGATTTCTGATATTTTATTCTCTAAATGATTCTCCAACTTTGTTTCATCAAATCACATTGATTTTGCTTTGGATTTTTCAAGAAAACTTGCCCAAATTGAAGAGAGATTAACCATTAGAGGTAAGCTTCGTTCTTCTCCTCTAATGATCAGTTCTTTACTGAAATTCCCAAGTTATCAATCCTTTGTTAATGGTTTTTGAGTTGTTTTGATATTATAAATAAGAAAGAGTTATTAAATTCAAGATTTTTTTTATGAGATCTTGGTGATTTTCGTATTTCTATGTAATGATATGAATTGAGGTTGATTTTCAACTTGTTTTGGATGTTATTTGGTGTCGAGAATGAGGTTTTAACAAGTAAATCCCGAATAGGCTTGGGTCCCTAATTTTAAGATGTTAGATTTGTGGTTTTTGAGGTGTTGTTGATGTTCTGCTATTGGTGGAGGTATAAGGTCGAGTTTATGTTGATTTTTGATGTTAATTGGAGTTGAGAAAAGGTTAGAATTGATAGATCTTGGCTGCTCTTTGTTTGGTGAAAGTTTGGAGGTGTTTTCAATTATTTCGGATAGCTGAAAGGTTAGATTTGATCAGGTCAGCGTGTTAGAATGAGTGGCTGGTGATTTTAATGTAGGGTGATGCATTAATCCTCTGCTCTTATGTGTGTTGAACAGGGGAGACTTCATCGGACGTGATTGGTGTTGATCCGGAAGTACCGAAAGCTTATAAATCATTTTAGCAAGTAAGTGAAACGTCATCGATGAGTGAAAATGGTTTTAGAAGTCCTTGAGGGACAAGGAAACTAGTTTTGGGGATTTAGGATTGGTTTGAAACACCATCTTAAGTCCGGAAGTAAGTATGTTTTGATTTGCTCTCGAAATGTGGATGATGCCCTAATTGCAGTTGACATGCTCTTGATTTGAGATAGATAAATTCCTATTGTTTTATGCATGATTTATGACATGAGTTGATGTTTTATATTGATCCTATGAGATAGAACAATATTACAAAGAGTTTTTAGATTTTGATCAAATGCTATGCATGGACTTTGATTTTGAAATGATATGTGTTTTATGTAGAAATGTTGCATCAAAACAGTAGGTGAGATGATGATTTTAATATAATATATTGACATAATTGATGAGATGTTATCAGATATAATTGGTCGACCAATAGGATGTAAAGTGCACTCTAAACTAAAATTCGTACGTACTCTTTGGAGTCGGGCAATGGGGGTAGTGCCATCCCAATCCAAAGCGAGAGTTCGATGATGTGAGATTCTATCGGGGTAGGTCTTGGTGAAACACTCAAGCTTTGTGGCGGAGATAGATACCGCCATGAGAGTCAGGTGATGCGAGATTCCACTGGGGTAGGACTCGACTCTATGTCAAGCTAATCTGCATATCCGAGTAAAGATAGAATATGAAATGCCAATATATGAGAGTGATTTATGATTCAAATGTACCAATGCTTGAAATTTTTTTTATGATATGAGAAATGCATATGAGATTTGAGTTTATGAAATACTTTTGCATATCAAGCATGTGTGGCCTTGCCATGAGTTTTGCATTGGTTGAATGCATGAGATAGATAGATGGTACATGTGGTTTTCAAATGGTGTCTTGCTTTGAAATGAATTTCAAGCATGAGATAGAAAGAGCATGGTTTTATAAATGAATTTCAAGATAATGGTTTAAAAGCTTGCATTGTTGTGTTGGTGTTTTTAGAGCATGCCTCACTAAGCTATTGGGCTTACGCTCTCTTTTACCAACAATGAGATTTAATGGAATCCAAGGAGTAGATAAGTTCAAGTATGATTTTTACATTTACCTTTAGTAATGAGATATGGAAATGGGATTTAATGGTTTGTTTAGGGAGATGTGTTTTGGACTCCCTTGAGTTGTAGCAAGTTATGTGTGCTCTTTTCGGTTTGTAGAAGACCATTATGAATGTTTTGTTGCTTTACCTTGCCTTTTGAGATGCTTATAGTTTGTGGTTTAAACATGTTCTTTTTTATGCCTTGCATTTTTGTGATGTAATTGCTTGTCATGTGCTTAGAGTTGAATGTTTTTATGTTAGTATTGATGTCATAAACATGTCCACATGTTTTGATGATGATTTGGTGATGTTAAATGTGAGTTTGTGGCGGATTTTGGTACACATCTGGTATGGGTATCGATACTCGGGCTTGAGTATCGTTACTCATAAGTAAAATTTGTGCCCAAATGGTCCAGGGGTATCGATACGAATGGAGAGTGTATCGATACGTCTGGGCAAAGTTTGAAGGGCGTATCGATACTGGGGAATGGGTATCGATATCTTTTTCCCAAGTTTAGCCACTGCCTTCTCGCGTATCAATACGACCCCTAGGTGTACCGATACTTGACCGTTAAAATCTGTTAAAAGTATCTTTTAAAGTTCTGAAACATTATATTTTAGTCCATGGACTTCGTGTATGCAATTAGGTGAGTTTGGATGATCTAATTGTGATGAAATTTTGCAGAAAAGTATGAAATATGACTAATCGAATATTGTTAACCTTAAAATCAGAAATGTTCTTTTATTTTATAGAATTTAGATTTTGGTCCCTAAATGTTTAAGCTATGCAATTAAACCCCTAAATGAAATCCGATCGTTGTGTCGTTTCTTCCTATGCTCTTTGATGATCACATAAGATCTAAATTGCGTTTAGAAAAGAAGAAAAAAAAGAGTCGCTAATCGAAGTCAACTTTAACGAGTTGGCTTCAATTTTTTCTGTGTAAGCTCCTTGGTTCGGGTCATCCGTCTAAACCGGACTAAGGAGGTTACACGTGCAATTCCGCAACACATAAAGTACCAATTCTACGACGTCCCCACACTGTCGACAAACAAAATTATCCGCCAAGTGACGGTGAACCCTTTCCTCATTCGTAAGTATCATTTCCTAGTACACAAGCCAAAGAAAAAGCCTTACCCGGGGCGAGCCTTTAAAATTTCCAATGATATCCCAGCCTTTGTCTAAAGAACCAGAACCATTACCTGTCTTGGCTGCATAGGCTGACCGAATCCAGAATTTACGCGTCGGGTCCCATTTTCACCCCGGAACACCAACAGTTGTCGAAAGTAAAGGTGGCTTAATGGCGGCAATATGAAGAAGAACGTGAGATGGTGAAAAATGTAAGGGGCGGGTGTTTGCCACGTGTCACCTCCAATTGGAGGTGAAAAATGCTAACACGGAGATTGCTTCCAAGGGAAATTGAACTTGGGACCTTAAAATGTAAGGGGCGGGTGTTTGCCACTAGGCCAAACACTTTTTTATTCTATGAGATACAATCTTTGATATATATTTTGTAACACCCATGAATTGGCTATTTAAATGTATGTAAAAAAAATAAAAATAAAAATGTGTATCATAAGGTTTGAACCAAAGACCTTTGGGTTAGTGTGCAATAGGCTTAACCATCTGAGCTAAGCTTTTATTTTGAATTTAATTTCACTCAATTTTTATGTGATTTATGTTTCTCGGGTTGGACCAAAAATAAAATAATTCGAACCAACCTCAACCACAATTATTGCACCTGCATCTGAAGAGAGAAAAATTGGGAAGCTTCACCAAACTTTTCACCTTCCCCAAAATTCGTCCGGCCGCCCGATCTGCCTCCACCATCGTGTCGTGGCCACCACCGTCAGCACCAAAAGAACCGTCGTGCCGTCCCAACCACACCCATGGCCTTACGCGCGTATCTGAACTGTCGCGTCGTTGCTTTCCGACCGTCCCTTGCGATTTCAGTTAAAATCTGACCAATTTTTTGGTTTGTTTCGTTGAAGTCTGGGTTGTTTGACTGACGAGTTATGTTTTTTCGGTAGAAACTGCGGTGTTTGGCGTCTCTGGTGGTTTTTTCGGCGGCCGTCCGGTGACCTGAAACCTAGGGTGAGTAAACCGGGTTCAAACCGACTGAACCGGCTAGACCAGTTAAACTGGTCGGCCCGTGACCCGGACCTAGACCCGAGTCTAACCCAACCCGTACTCGTACCCGACTCGTGTCCAACTCGAACCCGACGCCCAACTCGTCTGTCGAGTCAACTCAGTCTAAGTCAGCCACTAAGTCAACTCAGCTCGAGTCAACATAATGAGTCAGTCGAGTCAACTCAGTTGACCTCAGCCCGTTGACCTGCTGACATCAGCATTGACTCTGACCCCGTTGACCATTGACATTTTGACGTCAGTGTTGACCTGCTGACGTCAGCGTTGAGTTTGACTGTTGACCAAAAAAGTCAACTTTTTTGCAAACTCATATTTTATGTTTTTCGACATCCTGAACCCGTTTTTAAAGCCCGTTTCGCAAAAGTCTGACCCAAAAGCCTCCGAATCTGACCTTGAACTTGAACTTCTATATGTATTAATATTGCAATTAGGAGTACTGTAAGGAATGAAACATGAATTTGTGTAATTGAAGGTACTCATAGCTCATTGAATACGAATTGTTGATGGACGTCGAGTTTGAGAGCAATCAAATGGGATTTCATGAATTGACCATTATAGCTATGTAACCCTCTCATCCCGGTCTGGATGACTGACCGGCCCGAGTAGGCTACACGGGGAAAACCAAAGTGAAACCCGTGAAGGCTCCCCTTCGATTAGCAACCCTAGAAAATTCCTTTTATTATTATTATCTTGTCTAACTGGATTAATTTAATCTTATGTGAAAGGACAACAACAGAAGCAACAAACGAGACGATCAACCTAACATCATTCCAAAAACAATCCATTTTAGTTTATTCTGCAGGCCGTTTCGAAACACCCTAGGAGTGTATCGAAACGCCTTGACTAAGTCAACAGGCCCAAGTCAACACGAAGAGACTGTATCGAAACGGTAGTCAACCATTCTGAAACGCCCCCAACGGTCAACTTATCGTGGTCAACGATACGAAGACCGTTCTAAAACGTCGAGGCCCGTTTCAATACTTCAATTTATCGGCAAAATCTCATATTTCCAGTGGCTAAAACGTATCGAAACGACCCTCCGGCGTACCGAAATGCCTGGCCTGAAACAAGAGGCCGTATCAAAACGGAACTAACCGTTTCGATACGCCCTCTGCGAGCAAACTAGTTTTAGCTGGTTTATGGCACAATGTTGTCCAAAAACACAACTAAAACCTCCATAAATCAACATACATCAATTCTAGATGCAAGGCACCCTATATAGATATGCTTAGCACTCAACAAACACGTAAGAGCCATACATTCAAGGATCAACATTCAACATACATATAGGGGCCATTCAAGTAAACATCAAATTAACAAGGATTCATACATAGCATATTCATAGATGCCTTAGACACACACACATAGCATTCATGGCAAGGATACGAGTCTTAAAACACAAGACAAGTATGCATCAAGTAATTATGGTCTACAATCCACAATATAAAGGCGTACGCATGGCAAACATAAATCCAACAATCCAACATGCTCATCTAAACACAAAATTAACTAAGGAGTTTGACACCAACTCCGACAAGTCTACACCCCCATCGTCTAGGCATTATTACAATTACGTAAATCATACTTGAGCTAATTTGAGAACTCCAAAAGCTCCTTCCTTGCCCACTTGCCTCCCTAACTCTAACGATCTACATATTGGAAACAAAGGAGAGCGTAAGCTAACTAGCTTAGTGAGAGAAGCTCTATAACTCAACAAGCATGCAGTTTTCAAAACACTTTTCATAATTGACAATAAATCCATGGATGCACGAATGATTATCACAACAAGACTACACATGGTTTGCACATGCACAACCAACATACATACGGTGGGACCACACATCACTGTTCGACTAGTAGTTTTCCGATGGGACAACTCATCATCTTACTCTACTACTAGTCACTACCGGTGGGACCACTCATCACCGTAGTTAAGACAACCATCACGTGAGGCTTGACTTCTACACGACTACACAACAACAACGATGTAAAACAACTCGAGATGCACATGGTACCACAACATATAATCATTCATCAACACATAACAAGGATGTAGGAGTAGTAACTTACACTCGGGTTTAGGTGAACCCTCTAGGTCCCACCCAAACCCCCCAAGAGTTTTATTTCGAAAACAAATCAAAGTTCGACATTTCTACTCACCGTTGCTACCCAAAAGAGAGCCAAAAACCAAGCTCAAGCTTCCAAAATCTCTGGATTCGTCCCCGAAGCTTCACCAACTAAATTCCTTGCTTCTAATCATCCTAACACAATTAAAACAACCTCAAATTAGTTCAAAAATCGAAGTAGCAAACCCAGAACACAATTCAAGCACAAAACACATGATACAAGCTAAGAACAACCCCCAAAATCTTCAATCCCGAGCAGCCATGAAGCATAGCCCAAAACCCTTGATTTCAACCTTTTTAACACACCTAAAAGCTCCCAAAACAACCCCTAACCATCACACTAACATCAGCCCTCAATTTCCAACACATAGCAGCCCCAAAACTAACCTTTAAACCCTCCTAAAACCCCACTTAAACCCAACTCCGAGAATCATCATAAAACCCTTTAAAATTCATATATGTTGGACCTTTTAGGTTTAAAATAACTCATATAATCTCAACAAATCAAAAGCTTAAGTTATAGACAATAAAAATCACAATTTTAACCTAAAAACTCAAAACATCAAATTTCAAAATCATGAACATTAATGAAAACTAAGAGTACCAACTTGTATGGGAAAGGGAGGACAAGTCAAAAATAGTTTTACCTTTGAGAAAACTCCAACAATGAGCAAGATATGAGATGGAATAGTGATTTGGAGTAGAGAGAGCTTTTGGTCGTGAGAAATGAAAATGGAGGAGTGGGGAAGAAGATGACAAAAGGCTATTTTAATAAAAAGGTGTTTTAAATTTGCAAGACCACTTAATTACACTTTTGCCATTAATGAGAATAGTCATCTCCCACTATTCCAAAATCCATGGAATTTGAGTTTCAAATCAATTTAAGTCCAACATAAAATGTTTGATTTGAAAACACAAAGCCCAAATAATATTTTATTATTTTAATTATAAAACCGAAACCCGAAACATTATTTTAATATTATTTTTACCCGACCCCCAAACCTAGGTGTTACAACTCTCCCCCACTTAAGGAATTTCGTCCCCGAAATTACTTGACGGAAACAAGTACGGAAACTGCTCAAGCATATCAGCTTTTCTTTCCCACGTGGCCTCTTCCACACCACTATGTCTCCATAATACCTTGAGCAATTCTATGGTCTTGCCACGCAACACCTTGCTATCAGAAGCAAGTATCTCAACTGGTTCTTCGTTGTAAGACAAGTCCGGATTCAAATCAATCTCTTCTACGGACATTACATGGGACGTATCCAATCTATACCTCCTAAGCATCGACACATGAAAGACATCATGGATCTTCTCTAACTCGGAAGGCAATCTCAAACGGTAAGCTACTGGCCCAATCCGCTCAACTACCTCATAAGGTCCAATGAATCTTGGGCTTAACTTACCCTTCCGGCCAAACCTCATCACCTTCTTCCAAGGTGAGACTTTCAAAAACACCTTATCTCCCACGGAATACTCTACCTCTTTCCTCTTTAAATCGGCATAGGACTTCTGTCGATCTGAAGCTGCCTTCAGACGATCACATATTAACTTTACCTTCTCGGTGGTGCCCTTAAGCAAATTAGGCATCGGTATAAATTTATGTCCGGCTTCGGCCCAACAAATCGAAGTTCTACACTTCCTACCATATATGGCCTCATAAGGAGCCATCTGAATACTCGACTAAAAACTGTTGTTATACGCAAACTCTACTAACGGTAGATGTTTCTCCCACGACCCCTGAAAATCAATGATGCAACATCTCAACATATCTTTCAACACCTGAATCACTCTCTCAGACTGACCATCTGACTGCAGATGATACAAAGTGTTGAAGTTCAACCAAGTACCCAAGGCTCGATGTAAACACTCCCAAAATCTAGCTGTAAATCTCGGATCTCGGTCAGACACTATCGATTTCGGTACCCCATGTAGTCTCACTATCTAACAGATATACAGGTTGGCCAACTTGTCCAAGGTATAGGTTGTATGAACTGGTATGAAGTGGGCACACTTAGTAAACCTATCCACTATCACCCACACAGAATTCTTCCTCGAAGGAGTCAATGGTAGCCCTGACACAAAGTCCATGGTAATACGTTCCCACTTCCATTCCGGAATCTTCGACGGCTGTAACAAACCTGAGGGAAACTGATGCTGGGCATTGACCCTCTAACAGACCATACACCTACTTACAAACTCAGCCCCGTCTTTCTTCAACCCAACCCAATAATACTATTCTTTTAACCTTCGATACATTTCGTGCTACCCGGATGCATAGCAAAAGGACTATTATGAGCTTCATTCAAGATCGTACGCCTCAACTCGGCATCCTCCGGAACCACTATCCTATCCTTGTAACATAGGATCCCATTCTCACCAAAACAATACTCGGTAGGTCTATCTTCGGCTATGTCTTGCACGTGAGGTGCCAAAGACTCATCTCGCAACTGCTTCTCTCGAATTAACTGAACTAATGAAGGCTTAACCTGAAGCTCGGCTATCAACCCACCATCCTTAGACACACTCAACCTCGCAAACATAGCTCGTAACTCAACGACCACTTTCCTACTCAAGGCGTCGGCCACAACATTTGCCTCACCCGGATGGTACTCTATTGTGAGGTCATAATCCTTGAGAAGCTCTAACCACCTACGTTGCCTGAGGTTCAACTCCCTCTGAGACATCAAATACTTCAAACTCTTGTGGTCGGTGTACACGGTGCACTTCTCACCATAAAGATGGTGTCTCCAAATCTTCAATGCGAACACCACCGCGACTAGCTCTATGTCATGGGTGAGATAATTTTTCTCATGAACTTTCAATTGTCTCGAAGCATATGCTACCACCTTACCCTCTTGCATAAGCACACAACCTAGCCCTACATAGGATGCATCACTGTAAATCACAAACTCTCTCCCTGGTTCAGGCTGAATCAAGATAGGAGCTTCGGTCAAAGATTTCTCCAATTTCTCAAACGCTTCATGTCTTGCATCTGACCACTCATATAGAACATTCTTTTGTAGCAACTTAGTCAAAGAAGCCGCTATTCTAGAAAACCCCTCAACAAACCTTCTATAGTATCCCGCCAAACCTAGGAAACTACGGATTTCTGTCACTGACTTCGGTTGTTTCCAATTCACTATAGTTTCTATCTTCTTGGGATCCACACTAATCCCACTAGCCGAGATCATGTGACCTAGGAAGACCACCTCCCTAATCCAAAACTCACATTTGCTTAGCTTGGCATACAACTGATTCTCTAGTAGGGTCTGAAGTACTAGCCACAAATGCTCATCATGCTCCTCTTCGGTCCTAGAGTATACTAAGATGTCGTCTATGAACACTACCACAAACATGTCCAAGAACTCATGGAACACACGATTCATCATATCCATGAAGGCTGCTGGAGCGTTAGTCAACCCAAAAGGCATCACCAAAAACTCATAGTGCCCATAATGTGTACGAAAGGCTGTCTTCGGTATGTCCACATCCTTCACCTTCAATTGGTAGTACCCGAACCTCAAGTCAATCTTTAAAAACATAGAAGCACCTCTCAACTGGTCTAGCAAGCCATCTATCCTAGGCAAGGGATATTTGTTCTTCACTATTACCGTATTCAACTGCCTATAATCTATACACATCCTCATGCTACCATCTTTCTTTTTTACAAACAAGGTCGGAGCACCCCCACGGAGAAACACTAGGCCTAATGAAACCTCTATCAGTCAACTCCTGAAGTTGTGTCTTCAACTCTTTCAACTCTTTCGGTGCCATTCTATACGGAGCAATCGACACTGGTGCAGAATCAAAATACGTCTCAATAGCAAACTCAACTACTCTGTTTGGAGGCAAACCCGGTAGCCCTTCCGGAAAAACACTAGGAAAATAACATACTGTTCTGATGTCCTGAGGTCTTACCTCACTCATATTAGGATTCATTACATAAGCCAAGTAAGCCTGACACCCCGAACTTAACAACCTCTGAGCTTCCAAAGCTGAAACCACATTGGACAAGAACCTGGCGTTCTCACCAACTACCACAACCTCAAAGTCAAAGGTAAGCCTCAAGGAGACTCTCTTGGTCTCGAAGTCAACCCTAGCCTTATGCTCTACAAGCCAATCCATGCCCAAAATCACGTCAAAACCGTAGAAGGGTAACTCCATCATATCGACCGAAAATACGTGGCCATGAACCATCAAGGGACACCTCCTATACAATTTCCTAACTACCACTATGTCACCAAAAGAGCTAGTAACATTTACACCTACCTCTAACCAATCACTTGGTAACCCTAATGACCTTGCGTGCTCACCCAAAATATACGAATGTGTCGACCCCAAATCTATCAAAGAAAACAAACTCAAATACTGTAACGAGAAATTACCTGCAATGACATCAGTGTCATTCCCAGCCTCTCGCTGAGCATACACCCTAGTCGGTCCTCCTCCCTCGGGTTGGACTGCTACTACATGAGCCAAGTTCCTCTAACCATCATTCCTTGGCTGAAAGTTTCCACGACCGCGCCCACGGCCTCTCTGGTGCTCAAAGCCCCTAGCTGGAGCCGGTCCGCCCCTAGCCGGGTGTGAATAGTTACACCTCATGTGGTCTCGCGATCCACAGTTCCAACACGGCCCAAAGGTACCCGGACACTCGCCCTGATGGCGTCTCCCACACCTATTACACTCTGGTGTGTGCATAACAGCTCCTTGGCTCTGATGGCCCAGACCAAAGTTACCACCCCTATGTCTCGAATCGGGCTGGTACCTCATATCCCTATGCCTCTTGGCATGATCTCTATCCCAATTTGCATGTCTCCTTCCGGAATCGAACCCACTAGCACGTGCACTAGAGCACAAGTTCTGCTCAATATCCTTGGCCCTAGAGACCAAAACATCGAACTTAGTGTAGTCATAGGTAAGCATGTAAGTCTTCACATCTCTAGTCAACCCATATCGAAAGCGCTCACACCGCTCCCTCTCATTAGGGACCAACTCTGGTGCATACTGCTCAATCTCACAAACTGGACCTCGTACTCAGTCACGGTCATATTACCCTGAACCAAGGCCATAAACTCTCTCTTCTTTTCATCCAAGTACCGAACTCCAAGATACTTCCTCTTGAAAGCATTTCTGAAGAACTCCCACGTGATATCCGCTTTGGCCATCCCCGAAGTAACAGTGGTTCACCAAGTATAAGCGTCCCCCTGAAGCAAGGAGACAATGCAACCCAACTTACGGGCATCTGAACACTCCATCTGAACCAAGATGCGAGTAGTACTCTCAAGCCACCCCTCTGAACCCTCGAGAGTCAACCCTCGAAACTCAACTGCTCCCAATTTACGAAGCCTCTCTAGGGGTAATCCTGTCCCCGCACCCTGAGGTGGTGCTGCAGCTTGTGCACCGGCCAAAGTTGTCTGAAAAACCCTCGGCTATAGTCTGAATTAGATGAGTCATGTCCGCGCCCGCTGGACCCTTACCCACCTGAGCCCCAACACCTCTTACATTAGCACCGGCCTGAAGCCCATTACCATCACCTCCGACTTGTGCACCAGCCTGAGGAACATCACCTTCACCACCCACTCCATTACCACCGGGAGCATGAGAAGCAAGAGGCTCACCTCCGGGTGCCTGGTCACCCGCTCTAGGTCGCCCCTTAGTCTCACCATAGTAAAACAAGATCTAAAACAATAAACACACAACAAACAAGGAAAACGTTAGGTTAGAAAAAGGGCAAGGACTCCGGTTCTCAAGCTCGTTAAACCAAAACAAGTTTTTCCTTTTGACAACAACACCTAACAATGGGGACATTTGACTAGCCCTTAACCCAACCAGAAAAATACCACTGAAGCATGCTTTCAAACACCGTACTAGCAAGCAAAATTCATACAATACATGGTAAATACACTCATCGAGGCATAGTAACACATAACAACTCAAACTTACCTCACTTACCTACCCGAGGTCTCGGAAACCTCAAGTTCTGATACCACCAAATGTAACCCCCTTGTCCCGGTCTGGATGACTGACCGGTCCGAGTAGGCTACACGGGGAAAACCAAAGTGAAACCCGTGAAAGCTCCCCATCGGTTAGCAACCCTAGAAAATTCCTTTTATTATTATCTTGTCTATCTGGATTAATTTAATCTTATGTGAAAGGACAACAACGGAAGCAACAAACGAGACGATCAACCAAACATCATTCCAAAAATAGTCCATTTTAGTTTATTCTGCAGGCCGTTTCGAAACACCCTAGGAGTGTATCGAAATGCCTTGACTAAGTTAACAGGCCCAAGTCAACACGAAGAGACCGTATCGAAACGGTGGTCAACCGTTCTGAAACGCCCCCAACGGTCAACTTCTCGTGGTCAACGATACGAAGACCGTTCTGAAACGCCAAGGCCCGTTTCGATACTTCAATTTATCGGCAAAATCTCAGATTTCCAGTGGCTAAAACGTATCGAAACGACCCTCCGGCGTACTGAAACGCCTGGCCTGAAACAAGAGGCCGTATCGAAACGGGACTAACCATTTCGATACACCCTCTGCGAGCAGACTAGTTTTAGCTAGTTTATGGCACAACGCTGTCCAAAAACACAACTAAAACCTCCATAAATCAACATACATTAATTCTAGATGCAAGGCACCCTATATAGACATGCTTAGCACTCAACAAACACGTAAGAGCCATACATTCAAGGATCAACATTCAACATACATATAGGGGCCATTCAAGTAAACATCAAATTAACAAGGATTCATACATAGCATATTCATACATGCCTTAGACACAGACACATAGCATTCATGGGAAGGATACGAGTCTTGAAACACAAGGCAAGTATGCATCAAGTAATTATGGTTTACAATCCACAATATAAAGGCGTACGCATGGCCAACATAAATCCAACAATCCAACATGCTCATCTAAACACAAAATTAACTAAGGAGTTTGACACCAACTCCGACAAGTCTACACCCCTATCGTCTAGGCATTATTACAATTACATAAATCATACTTGAGCTAATTTGAGAACTCCAAAAGCTCTTTCCTTGCCCACTTGCCTCCCGAACTCTAACGATCTGCATGTTGGAAACAAAAGAGAGTATAAGCTAACTAGCTTAGTGAGAGAAGCTATATAATTCAACAAGCATGCAGTTTTCAAAACACTTTTCATAATTGACAACAAATCCATGGATGCACGAATGATTATCATAACAAGACTACACATGGTTTTCACATGAACAACCAACATACACACGGTGGGACCACACATCACCGTTCGACTAGTAGTTTTCCGATGGGACCACTCATCATCTTACTCTACTACTAGTCACTACCAGTGGGGCCACTCATCACCGTAGTTAAGACAACCATCACGCGAGGCTCGACTTCTACACGACTACACAACAACAACGATGTAAAACAACTCGAGATGCACATGGTACCACAACATATAATCATTCATCAACACATAACAAGGATGTAGGAGTAGTAACTTAAACTCGAGTTTAAGTGAACTCTCTAGGTCCCACCCAAACCCCCTAAGAGTTTCATTTCGAAAACAAATCAAAGTTCGACATTTCTACCCACCGTTGCTACCCAAAAAAGAGCCAAAAACCAAGCTCAAGCTTCCAAAATCTCTGGATTCGTCCCCGAAGCTTCACCAACTAAATTCCTTGCTTCTAATCATCCCAAGACAATTAAAACAACCTCAAATCTGTTCACAAATTGAAGTAGCAAACTCGGAACACAATTCAAGCACAAAACACATGATACAAGCTAAGAACAATCCCTAAAATCTTCATTTCCGAGCAGCCATAAAGCATAGCCCAAAACCGCTGATTTCAACCTTTTTAACACACCTAAAAGCTTCCAAAACAACCCCTAACAATCACACTAACATTAGCCCTCAATTTCCAACACATAGCAGCCCCAAAACTGACCTTTAAACCCTCCTAAAACCCCACTTAAACCCAAATCTGAGAATCATCATAAAACCCTTTAAAATTCATATATGTTGGACCTTTTAGGTTGTAAATAACTCATATAATCTCAACAAATAAAAAGCTTAAGTTATAGACAATAAAGATCACATTTTTACCTAAAAACTCAAAACTTCAAATTCCAAAATCATGAACATTAATGAAAACTAATAGTACCAACTTGTAGGGGAAAGGGAGGACAAGTCAAAAATAGTTTTACCTTTGAGAAAACTCCAACAATGAGCAAGATATGAGATGGAATAGTGATTTGGAGTAGGGAGAGCTTTTGGTCGTGAGAAATGAAAATGGAGGAGTGGGGAAGAAGATGACAAAAGACTATTTTAATAAAAAAGGGGTTTTAAATTTTCAAGAACACTTAATTACACTTTTGCCATTAATGAGAATAGTCATCTCCCACTATTCCAAAATCCATGGAATTTGAGTTTCAAACCAATTTAAGTCCAACATAAAATGTTTGTTTTGAAAACACAAAGCCCAAATAATATTTTATTATTTTAACTATAAAACTGAACCCGAAACATTATTTTAATATTATTTTCACCCGACCCCCAAACTCGGGTGTTACAAGCTCGGAGTTAAGGTAATACATTACTACATCTTGTATGCTTTATGAACATGTTGGTATTTGTTATTGCATGCATAAAAATGATGATGAGTACTGTTAATCCTGCTCAAGTCAAACCGAATATAAAAATGAGTATGATAATCTAGATTAGATTGTAATGCTCGAATGAGAAGATCAATAAATCAGAAGGATCCAGAGTTCAATAAGTAATTTAACAAGACAGCTAATCTCCAAATCCGATTATTAGTGTCAAATGATTAAATGTGAAGAATAGTTGTTTATGAAATTACGTAAATGCCCTTAAGGTATAAGAATGACTAAAACACCCCTAGAATTGGAAGCGATATAGAAATCTACCTAGTTATGGTAAAACAGCCTGATTCATCTGAAAACCTCGAACTACTTGGAAAGCTATGGTAACAAGATTTAAACCTTCGAGATTGTAAGGTGTTAGGTTTCCTTGGGTTTGGAATGAATCTCCGACTATAGATTCAGGGGAATCTATTCATACCTATGAATTAAGCAAGCGGCTCAAAATTCTAAATTGATTGAAATGACTAAAAGCACTGGAAATACTGATATGGTTAAACTAATTGGAATGATCGTATTGACCAAAAACGGCTGAAGTATCCTCGGACAACGGGGTTTGCAAATTAACCAGAACAATGGATAAACCTTTGAGTTCTTAAATAAATGAAGTGGTTGGAGGTGCTGAAATTTCTGAATGGATGAAACACCCACGAGTACTTAAATGATCGAAATGCTATTTATGGTTCAAATGACAGGAACGATAGATATCCTGAGTTTCAAAATGACTGAAAATACCCCTTGACATGAAGTAAACTGCCTTTGATAAAATTCTGGAAATGCCAATAAATCTAAAAAATGACTAAAATGCCCCTAAGGGTTGAAGCATGACTCATGTATGTCAATCACTCATGATATCGATATGAGGTTGGAGGTTTTTCAGCACATAATATAAGTTCCACTACTCCGTGACAAGTCATGTGGTGAAAGATGAAAGCAACCGTTCATATATACGATACAGTCGGATACATTAGTAGGGTTGGTTAGTACTGGAAGGTTGGGATATGTTAGTTTGAATGGTTTTGGAGGCTCGAAAAACTTCTGGAAATCTTAAATATTGTAAATCGTCATTTTATCATTGTTGGGCTAAATTACAAAATCACCCATGATAGTTAAATGACCAAAACACCCTCGTTAGCCAAAGTAATCAAAATAGCCCTGAATGTATCCGATATCGTGAAAGATCTTATCATAAAAATCTCTGAATGTCTGGCTGGAAAACTGATGAGCAAATAGAATTTCTTGAGCGACTGTTTATGCCTCGTTGGTATAAATTACCAAAACGCCCATGTATGATAAAATGACCATAATGCCTTATAGGCTTAAATGGCTAAAGTACTCATGATATATCTGAACTCTCTAAGATCTTGATGTATCAATTCCTGAACACCTGGTATGAATCGTTTTATGAACCCTTTCTAATAGGGATCTCGTTCTTGAAATTCGTCCAAATTGTCAAAGTTCAATATGTCCCCTTCTGTAAATATCGAGTATCTTTAATAAATAAATTGTTCTATCTAGTGTGTTCCATGTGTGCTACATTTAGTTGAATGTGTTATATGACTATTACATGTTAGTAAACAATCTAATGACTTAATTATGAATGATGATATGCTTGATGAAATGATGAACTAGACATATGATAACATTTTCTGCCTACTCGTTGTAAGTTCGCTTGATCTGTATACTTAGTATATGATTATGCTATGTGGTTATTTGATCTGTGATAATATTGTTTGTCTGCCTAATGTAAGTTATAGTATAATATGTTAGCTTGACCTATTGGTACACTCTGTTTGCATGATGAATGATAATATTGTCCGCTCTGCTCAATGGTATGCCCATTTATCTGTCAAAAGTATGAATCTTCCATTTCTAATACTCTGAATAGAATATGTCTGTCACATGTATTATGTTACTCATGTCTAGAATCTGAACCCGATTACTAATTGGGGTATACTGTTGGGTTATGTTATGAAATTTCTGCAGGTGCAACCCTGATCCAGCTGGTAAATCCTTATAGACTCAAGGTCTCCCCTTGAGTAGGTTTCGATGCTTTAGCACGGGTAAATCCTTATGGACCTAAGGCAACCCCTTAGGTGGCACCTATGCCCATCGGGCCTAGGGTAAGTCTTTATGGATGCAGTTCTGGGGAACTGCATATTTGGAGTAAGGTTGGAGGGTAGTTACTAGAAAACCCTTGTATGTACTTGAACATTTGCATTGAATTGTTATGTGTTCTTAAGATATGATTGGCATGTATTTATGGTTGTTTGATATACACTTATTGGAACACACTATACACTAAACTCTTTGATTCCACCTCCGTATGTTACCAGCCTATATAATTCCCGTCTAAATCTTGATGTTTGAGTAAAGAACAAATATTGTTATTCTCAATTATAATGCTACCTCGAAATAGTAGAACATAAATGGAGACTGTTACTACATGAAACATCATGAAAATGTTATGCCTACCATATATTTGCATGAGCTTATAGCATCTTTTGGTAGTTCTGTATTACTGAGCTTTTCCAAGCTCACGTTGTTTTTATCATCGCAGGTTAAAAGATTATATCACGGTATAATGTTTAACATCAGTGTTCAAAGTTCTCTCGGCGTTGCTTTTGGAGTACGGTACTGTATAGTTAGTGGGCATGTATGTCATGTATTGTTTTATGATAGTGTCTGTAAAATGTTTTCTGAAATTTTTGTTATGTGTTTAAATGACTTCCTGAAATGGTATTTTAAACAGAAGTTGATTTTACGGTTTAATAAGTGCTTCAGAAAAATGTTTTTATGTGTATTTTCACTGTGGGTCGCTCTTGTGACCCTAATGTGACTTCCTAGGATCCGTTGTAACGCATAGGCGGGTCTAGGGGTTATATATTTAAATAGTATTAGTGCCCAGATAAATTGAAGAAGGGAAAATGATGTTGGGAGGATTCAAACATGGAACAATAGAATAGAAATCACACATGCTTACTACTAAGCCAACCCTATTTTTATAATATAAAACCCAACATTTAATATATGTTATATATGGATTTTAATGAACTTAATTAAATAAACCTAATAATTAAATTAAAATTAACAATATTTTATATATTTTTTAAATTATAGTTAGTGCACAATTTAAAATAAAAGATTTAAAACAATATGAAATTCATTTTGAATTATGTTCGTGGGTTTGGATTCCTTAAATAAATTTACTATAATTTTAATTTTTTAATATAATTATATATAATTATTTAATTATTTTTTTAGAAAATTAAAATTATTAAATTAAGTTAAAAATCAATTTAATAATTTTAATTTTTTTAAAAAAACTAATTAAATTATTATATATAATTATATTAAAAAGTTAAAATTATAGTAAATTTATTTAGGGAATCCAAACCCACATACATAATTCAAAATGAATTTCATATAGTTTTAAATCTTTTATTTTAAATAGTGCACAAATTATAATTTAAAAAATATATAAAATATTGTTAACTTTAATTTAATTATTAGGTTTATTTAATTAGGTTCATTAAAATTCATATACGGCATATATTAAATGCTCTAGGTTCAAATCCACACAACATCATTTTCTCTTTTTCAATTTTTTTGGGCACTAGTACTATTTAAATATATATCAAAGATTGTATCTTATAGCGCAAAAAAGTGCTTGGCCCAGTGGCAAGCATCCACCCCTTGCGTTTCAAGGTCCCGGGATTGATTCCTCATCGAAGCAATCTCCATTAAAATTGGGTGTGTCACCACCTGATTGGAGGTGAAAAATTAATTAAAATAAGGTGTTATTTTTTTCATTATTTATTATTTGGGATTTATTTTTAAAATTCATTTTTTTTGTTACTTGTTATTATGGGCCATTTTTTCTCTTTAATATTTGTTATTATAGACATATTCTTAAAATTCATTTTTTTCTTCAATATTTGTTATTAGGGGCTCAATTTTTAATACTTGTTATTATGGACATACTCTTCAAATTTAATTTTTTTTCATTACTTACTATAAGCGAAAGAGATTTAAATAGTGGTATACAACCGCAACAACAACTGCAATACATGTGATCATTATCTTAGGGCCTGCCGCTGCCTGCATACATTTATAGTTTATGTTCGAGATTCGTAATTATCTCTTCTAATGATATCTTACTCAAAGTTTGAATATGAATTATCTCATAAGAAATATAATGTACCTTACCATTGTATCTAATATTCGATACAAATAAATAACGAAAAATATATAATAATTTAAATGGAAGAATATTTGGGAAGGAACCTAATCATGTGGGTTGCATGGGACATAACCCTCAACAGAAACGAAGACATACAAAAGCAAAGTAGTATTCAAGGATTTGATAAACAAGCTGAGCTAAATCATTATTATTTTACTATTTTTAATTTAATGAGAGAGTGGACTGGTTTGAATGTAATCCAGAAAATGTACCACCAAAGCAAATATAACGTGGCGTATTGCAATATGTATTATTTATCATTTAATAAAATTAATAATAATATCAGATATATTATTTATTCTATAATTATTAAAATGACGTGACAGATTGTAATTAGTTTAATTTTTTTTTATCTTTAAAACGATTCAATTTATTTTATAATATATTTTTTATTTTTAAGAGTATCGTCTCCCGACGATTTTCGTCGGAAGCAGGTTATGGTGTGAGCTAGAGGGGCCTTGACCTTAATCTCTCTAAAAATTAATTTTGACACTTGGTTTTTTTAAACGTTTTAATTTAATCTCTGTAAAATTTTTAAAAATCTCATTAATTTCAAAAAATTTAACTAAGCCTCTTCAACGTGTCTTATCAGATCCGCTATTAATCTTTATGTTGCCTATTGATTTTTAGTTTTAATTTGATTGTATTTAAATAAAACTCATCTTTTTTAATGAGCATTTTTATGATTTTTTTAGTTTATTTTCGTTTTCTATGTTCTGATGTGGCAAAAATTCATATTATATTTATTTTTAATTTTATGCTTTCATGATGATTTTAATCTATTTTGTGGTAATTTAACGTATATGTATCAAATTTCAGCGTATTTGTAAAGTTCGACCGTTTGTTCAGCTTATAATTCTCTCTTGTGATAATTTATTGTTGTGCCTATATTTAATGACTAAAAGAATTCACTTATTAATTTATAGAGCATTTTGATCAAAATAAATTATTGTTTTTTTTTCTTTCTAAAGAAGTTATTAGTTTTGATTTTCTTTCATTCACATCGTTTGAGTTTTAATATGTTTATTTTCTTAACTCCATGAATATTTATATTCCCGGGTGTGTCGCATTATGTGCGTGTACGAAATGTAACGGTGCATAGGAATTTCCGAACAAAAACGTCACACGTGTCGTCCAAGTCATCGGCTGCTAAGTTCAACAATTCATATAGATTTGATTTGGCCCCATAACTCCAAGATTCAAGATCCCATGAAAACCACATTCCAATTGGGACCCCTCAGAAAACCTTTCTGGAAAACAAACAAGAAAGGCTGGAAACCTCTCCATTTTTCTCTCAAACTATTTGTTTTACTATTTATGGCCTCTGATTCCACTACCCTAAACCCTTGTCTAGAATTTTCTCGCTCTCCAAACACTCAAGGACTCATATTCTTTCTTCCTCTTACAGCAACACATCTCCAATTTGTTGGAATGTGGGATTTATAGCACACTTTCTTCTCCTTCAATTCTCTCCAAGCCTCACCAAATCCAAAACCATGATTTTCCCATTGGTTTCCATCAAAACCCCAGTTTTTTTAACCAGTTCAGAGACCCCAAGAATCCAGGAGAGATGCTCAAAGTCAAAGTTTTCAACCTTCCAACCAATCTCAATATTCAGGTCATTTCAGCAACAAAAATCCAAGACCCAGTTTTTGAACCCTGTTGTAGGAACTAGTCCTGGTGAGGTTTCTGTGAGAGAAGGGGAGAACAAGAAGGGAACTTTGTGGCAGGATGGGTTTCAAGAAATGTTGGGATTGTGTGGGTTGGGGTATTGGGTTCAAGGTTTTAGGTGTTTTCCATGGTTGGCTTTGAACTTCCATATGGCTCACGATCTTAACTTGAACCCTTCAACATTGCAGCTTGTGCAGAACTTTGGTAACCTGCCCATGGTGGCTAAGCCACTCTTTGGAATTCTCTCAGATGCTATTTACATTGGGGGTGCCCATAGAATACCTTATATTTGCATTGGAGGTCAGTTTGCTTCTTCATGAATTTCACTGCATTTTTTAACCTATTTCTTTTGATTCAATTATGATGTTTATCAGTTTATGCTTTTGATTTTGTGTTCGATGGTGCATACTTTGGTGTTTGTATTTTGTTGTTCCTTTATTCCTTCCTTTGTCTGGTTTCATGTTCTTAACTTTTTTCTTCTTCATATTTTCCCATTTAACTATGCCTTTGATTCTGTTTTTTTTGTTTCTTCTATTTCCTTGTTCCAAGCTTTCATTTCCAAATTCCATTGCAGTACAAATAAACAGTGTCTCAGAATGACTTTGACAGCAAACTATTACCTTATGAGGAACAAAATTTGCAATTACCAATTCATATACTGAGGTTGGATTCGGATTCGTCTGCAAAAAAAAAAAAAATTGAAGTCATACTTGTAAACTAATGATTAAAGTTGTATTAGATAGTAATTGATGGAAAAATGGAGGAGCTTTGGACCCCATATATTCTCGTAAGCTTGAGTTTATGAACTAACTAGACTAAGCACTTTATTCAAGTTTAGTAACTTTAAATTTATTATTGTCAGAGAAGAAAATCTAACATCATGTGTACGAAATGATGGATTCATACTTTAGTCTTTAGATAACTTCATCGAACCTTACATAGAATCCAACTTCCAGTCCTTCTGCAGGTCCTGTCTTGGGGTCAGTTGGCTTTGTTTCCAGTTGCAGGTCAAGCCCTTCCTGCTATCATGGCATGTGTTCTTCTCAGTAATACCGGAGCAGCCATTACGGAAGTCGCAAAGGATGCTCTTATTACGGAGTATGGCCAAAAAAACCAAATTACTGGACTTCAGTCTTATGCCTTCATGGCTTTAGCTGCTGGTGGGATCCTGGGGAACTTGCTAGGAGGATATTTCGCACTCAAATTACCATCCGGAATGATGTTCCTCGTTTTTTCGGTTCTATTATCTCTTCAGTTTGCAGTTTCTGCATCAGCTAGAGAAGAATGTCTTGGTTTAGCCCGACCTTTGGATCATATTCCATCAGGACAGTCAATTTCAGAAAATATCAGAAAACAGGTATCTGATCTTATGATTGCCATCAGCGAAGACAGCATTTTCCGGCCTTTAACTTGGATTGTAGCTTCCATTGCCGCGGTTCCTATTCTGTCAGGCTCAATCTTTTGCTATCAAACCCAGTGCCTACATCTTGATCCTTCAGTTATTGGAATGTCACGAGTAATTGGCCAGTTGATGCTTCTTTCCTTGACCGTGCTTTATAACCGTTATTGGAAACAAATTCCCATGAGAACGTTGATCGGTGCTGTACAAATTTTGTACGCATCTTCCCTTCTTCTTGATCTTGTTTTGGTAAGGCAGATCAATATCTGTATCGGAATTCCAAATGAAGTGTTTTCCCTCTGTTTTTCGGGTTTAGCAGAAATTCTTGCGCAATTTAAGATCCTTCCTTTCTCAGTGCTACTTGCAACTTTGTGTCCACGGGGTTGTGAAGGATCTCTTACTTCTTTCTTAGCATCGGCATTGTGCCTATCATCAATTATTAGTGGATTTTGCGGAGTTGGGTTGGCTGCTTCTCTCGGAATAAAATCCGGTGATTACTCGAAGTTGCCTGTAGGAATTTTGATACAGTTCCTTGCTGCACTGTTGCCTTTAGGATGGATTCATCGAGTACCCATGTCTCTACCTGATGAGAAGAAAAGGAAGAAAGGTCTGAGTAAAAGAAACCGAAAAACCAGAAGGGTTGGAAGAGTCGTGGTCGGTTCAGTCTATGCTTACCGACGAGAAAGAGAATCCGATGCACAGAAGTAGAGAAGCTATTAAACTAGGTTGTGAGAACTTATGAGCATATGAGCTGAAAAAACAAGAAAATAGCATTGTTCTAGGGTCATCAGTAGTATGAACCCAGCAGTTTTGCAACATGCGACAATGTATTGTTTTTGAACATTGCATTTCTTTTGTTTTGAGCTCTGACTCGAAGGAGTTCACCCGAAAATTTATAAGAAAAACGATGTTACATTCGGTTCACTTAACGGGTCAGTTTCACGGTTGACTCAATTATCAATTCTTAATATAGAAATACACCCTAGAAGTTTATCTTACTTTTGGTTATCTCAAGGAAATGAAACTTATACAGAGTAAAAATTGGGAATGGATGATATATTGCATACACTACAAATACACCATTCTCTAATTATTATCCTTCATAAAAGAATAACTACTGGAACAATATGCCATAAAACCAACCTGGAAAAGTTAGATCTTTCTATCAACGGGTGACGGATTATATCCACGACCGAGGCAGCCGCATCGACCACAGAGGTGCTCTTCGATTAGCAACTAGTGATCGGTGACGATTCTTCGAAATCAATAGGATAACCAGCTCCTTTCATTATGAAGATAAGATCATCAAGCATCTCATAAATCAAAGTGGAAAGAGGATGTGCCTTATCAGCCACATAGAAGCAATGAGTCTTGCCATTGATGCTAATCCAGCTACATCCAGGTGCCTTCTTCAAGCCCTTTTCCTTCATCATTTTCCTTAATCCAGCCACAACATCCCATCTTTTAGAAGAAGCGTGTAAATTCGAAAGTGAGACATAATTGGATGGATTTTCGGGTTCTAAATGAATTAGAAACCTATGAGCAAGTTCTTGCAGCTCGATGTTTCCATGCATTACCGAAGCATTAACAAGAGCACCCCAAACACTTGGCCCAGGTTCAACAGGCATGGTTTCAATAAAATCCAATGCTTGATCGAGCTGTCCGGATCGACCTAGCATGTCGACAACACAAGCACAGATCTCAACTGTCGGCTTCATCCCATATTCATTTGTTATTGTGTTATAAAAATGAAGACCTTCGTTTACCAATCCCGACCTACCACAAGCAGAAAGAACACCTACCACCGTTATCATGTCTGGTTTATCCCCTAGCAAAAGCATCTGGTTATACAGACTTATGGCTTCTTCACCCTTTCCATGTAATCCATAGCCACAAATCATTGAACTCCAAGATATAGCATCTTTATGGAACAAACCTTTATCGAAAACTCGCCTCGCACTATTCAGGCTCCCACATTTAGAGTACATGTCGATCAATGCATTACACAAAGCTACATCACTGGTCAGTTCTTTTCTAATTGTGTAACCATGAATCTGTTTCCCGGCCACTAAACCGGCATAAGAGCTACAACCGGGAAGAACACTCACTAGAGACACTTTATTGGGTTCTATTCCATCATTCAACTGCATTTTCTGAAAAAGAATCAGTGCTTCTTCAAAATCTCCATTTTCAATGTAACCATTGATCATTGCTGTCCAAGCATAAACATTTCTAAATCCCATTCGATCAAAAACAATTCTACCCATCGAAACTTTACCGCTTTTTGAATACATATCGATTAAACAACAACCCAAATGAACATCCGAACCAATGCCTGAATCCAATTCATTCTTCAGAATATAACAATGAAGTTCCCTTCCATAATTACATCCCCAAGTACCCTCACCGCTACTCAGAGGCAAAAGACTCGAAATCGTGAATCCATCAAGTTTCATTCCATTAAGTTGCATATTTTTAACAACTTCCCACAAATTCTTCACCATTCTCCAATCTCCTGAATTTGAATAACCCGAAATCAATGCATTCCAAGACCCCACATTTCTTTCACACATTTCGTCGAACACGTTCTTCATCCCCTCAAACTCTCCACATTTCCCGTACATTGAAATCAAAGAATTGGAAACAACGATATCCAACACAAACCCAGTTTTTATACTATGACAATGAACCAATTTCCCAGCAACCAAATCCCTTATTTCGCCAGCAACTTTCGAAACCGTTGCCAATGTAAAATCATCAGGCTTTACGTTAGAACCACCCATTTTACAGAACAAATCAAAAGCTTCAACATACGAGTAACTTTTGAGATACCCATTGATCATCGTGTTCCAAAGATAAACATTCTTGTCTTTAACCGAATCAAATACGGTTTTTGACTCGGTTGAGTGCCCAAAAGAGGCGTATAAAGAGAGGAGCTTTGAGGCTAAAAACGGGCTTTGAGTGAACCCAAGGAAGAAGACTCGAGCGTGGGCTTGCTTGGTGAGTCGGAGAGATTCATGGGCGGAGGAGAGATTGAGGAGGTGGAGGAGATTGAAAGGCGAGTCGAACACAGTGGCAGATGTGTAATAACGGCTGGTCTTCAAAGCAAGTAAGTTGCGGGTGAGGAGGAAGAAGGTCATTTGGATTTGGATTTTGGCGGTGATAATGATGAATGATGCTGGGGTTTGTAATTTAAGGCTAATATAAGAACAGTTATTTTAAACTGTTAGATTCAAATAGTAGAATAATAATAGTTGGATTAAAAAAGAAAAAAAAATGTGTCCCGATTAACCGGTCACCCAAATATTAAAGGCACAAATTAAAAGGGTTGGTGATGTCGTGTAATAATTTAAGTATAAATTGTTTTCATTACAAATTTTTAACAAATTACGTACAACATGTAATAATTTAAATACATACTTAATTTTTCATACTTATTGTAACAAATTAGGTTTTCGTGTAAGAAGCTAGGTATGTACATAGTTTATTATCCTTGGTTGAGCTGGTTTAGGTATTGGTGATGTCGTATAATAATTTAAGTACATATCGTTTTCATTACATATTGAGATTGTGTAACAAATTACGTACAACGTGTAATAAATTAAGTACATACTTAATTTCTCATGCTTTTTGTAACAAAATACATTTTCGTGTAAGAAACTTTGTATGTACATAGTTTATTACCTTTGGTTGAGTACTTTTGGGGTTGGTGATCTCGTGTAATAATTTCGGTACATACCTTTTTAATTACAAATTCTATAACAAATTACGTACAATGTGTAATAAATTAAGTAAATACTTAATTTATCATACTTTTTGTAACAAATTAGGTTTTCGTGTAAGAAACTATGTATGTATATAGTTTATTACCTTTGCTTGAGCTAATACTTCATACATATTTTATCATATTTTAATAAGGCTTTGGTGATGTCGTGTAATAATTTAAGTACATACCATTTTCATTACAGATTCTGCAACAAATAACGTACACCGTGTAGTAAATTAAGTGCATACTTATTTTTTCACACTTCTTGTAACAAATTAGGTTTTCGTGTAAAAAACTATGTATGTACATAGTTTATTACCCTTTGTTGAGCTGGTTTAGGCTTTGGTGATGTCGTGTAATAATTTAAGTACATATCGTTTTCATAACATATTTTGTAACAAATTACGTATAACGTGTAATAAATTAAGTACAAACTTAAATTGACATGCTTTTTGTAACAGATTAGGTTTTCGTGTAAGAAACTATTTATGTACATAGTTTATTACCCTTGGTTGAGGTTTCTTGGTTTTTGTGATCTCATGTAATAATTTAAGTACATGTCGTTTTTGTTACAAATTGTGTAACAAATAACGTACAACGTGTAATAAATTAAGTACATACTTAATTTTTCATACTTTTTGTAATAAATTAGGTTTTCGTGTAAGAAATTATGTATGTACATAGTTTATATTACCTTTGGTTGAGGTTTCTTGGTTTTTGCGATCTCATGTAATAATTTAAGTACATATTGTTTACATTATAGACTTTGTAACAAATTACGTACAACGTGTAATAAATTAAGTACATACTTCATTTAATATACTTTTTATAAGAAATTAGGTTTTCGTGTAAGAAAGTAGGTATATACATAGTTTATTACCCTTGGTTGAGCTGATTTAGGTTTTAGTGATGTCGTGTAATAATTTAAGTACATACTGTTTTTATTACATATGTGATATGTTGTAACAAATTACGTACAACGTGTAATAAATTAAGTACATACTTAATTTATCACACTTTCTGTAACAAATTAAGTCTTCGTGTAAGAAACTAGGAATGTACATAGTTTATTACCCTTGGTTGAGTTGGTTTAGGCTTTTGTGATGTCGTGTAATAATTTAAGTACATTTTATTACAGATTTTGTAACAAATTACGTACAACGTGTAATAAATTAAGTACATACTTAATTTAATATACTTTTTATAAGAAATTAGATTTTCGTGTAAGAAACTAGGTATGCACATAGTTTATTACCCTTGGTTGAGGTAATTTAAGGGTTTTTGCTCACATGTAATAATTTCGGTACATACCTTTTTCATTACAAAATCTGTAACAAATTACGCACAAATTGTAATAAATCAAATACGTACATAGTTTCTCAAACTTTTTGTAAAAAAATACGTTTCCATGTAAGAAAGTATGTATGTACGTAGTTTATTACCCTTGGTTGAGGTAATTTAAGGGTTTGTGCTCCCCTGTAATAATTTTAGTACATACATTTTAGATTACAAAATCTATAACAAAATACGCACAACTTGTAATAAATTAAGTACATACTTAGTTTGTCATACTTTTTGTAACAAAATACATTTCCATGTAAGAAAGTATGTATGCATATAGTTTATTACCCTTGGTTGAGGTAATTTAAGGGTTTGTGCTCCACTGTAATAATTTCGGCATATACCTTTTTTATTACAAATTCTGTAACAAATTACACACAATTTGTAATAAATTAAGTACATACTTAGTTTGTTATACTTTTTGTAATAAAATACATTTTCATGTACGAAAGTATGTATGTACATAGTTTCTTACCCTTGGTTGAGGTAATTTAAGGGTTTGTGCTCCCCTGTAATAATTTCGGTACGTGCGTTTTTTATTATAAATGATGTAACAAATTACGCACAATTTGTAATAAATTAAGTACATGCTTAGTTTGTTATACTTTTTGTAACAAAATACGTTTCCATGTAAGAAAATATGTATGTACGTAGTTTATTACCCTTTGTTGAGGTAATTTTGGGTTTTGTGCTCCTCTGTAATAATTTCGGTACATACATTTTTTATTACAAATTCTGTAACAAACTACGCACAACTTATAATAAATTAAGTACATACTTAGTTTGTCATAATTTTTGTAACAAAATACGTTTCCATGTAAGAAAGTATGTATGTACATAGTTTATTACCATTGGTTGAGGTAATTTTGGGATCTGTGCTCTCTTGTAATAAATTCGGTACATATCTTTTCCGTTACAAATTCTGTAACACATAACGCACTTCGTGTAATAAATTAAGTACATACTTAATTTTTCATACTTTTTTAACAAAATACGTTTTCCTGTAATAAAGTATATATGTACATAGTTTATTACCCTTGCTTGAGGTATTTTAGGTTTTGGCGACCTCGTGTAATAATTTAGGTACATACCCTTTTTATTACAAATTTCACATAGTTTATTAACATTTGTTGAAATTTCTTGATTTTTGTGATCTCATGTAATAAACTATGTATATACCCTTTTAATTACACTTTCTATAATCAATTATGTACACACATTATAATAAATTAAGTACAAACTTGTAACCTGAACAATCCATCCGCCTTAAATTAGCCTCAAATTAGAGGTTTCACCCTAGAACTACCCATGATGCTGGAGCAGAGTAAAGATTGAAATTTGAAAGTAACGATTCAAAATTGAAAATGTTGAAATTATAAATAAACATATTTCTTAGGAAAATATCCATACGTGGAAACGAATTTTTTATAAGCGTCTTAATTTTAGATTTTATATATTTAATTTAGGGTTTATAGTGCAATGCTTTAAAATTTAGGGTTTAGTTTTTAGAATAATATGATTAGAGATTTATGTTTTAACCTATAAACCTTAAACTTTAACCATAAACCCTAAATTCTAACCAATACTCCTAAATTCAAAACATGTTCACTAAAACCCCTAGACACTAGACCCTAAACAAAAATTTTAAACCCTAAAAATTTTCACAGACACTTGTGCATGAAATAATTAGCCTATTTTTTTATCATATATATAATAATAATCAAACGTAAATATCAATAAAATTATATAAATTATTAAAATAAAAATACAAACAATAGTAAACTTATGAATTAGGTAACAATAGCTTAAGGGTGCTATAAGCTCTTGAATTTTTTTAAAACAAATCGATTACGCTCATATTTTTTTTTATCTAATTAAGCTCTTATACTCTAAAATTTATCAAGTCAATCATTTGAAAAACTTTAACTATTAAATCTAGCAATTCTTTCGTAGTTGATGTAACTTGCCACGTCACAGTGTTATCACTTGAGATTTCTAAAAAATATATATTTTATTAAAAAATCTATAAAAGCTCTATTTAAAAAAATGTATAAAAAATAATTTCCTAAAAAACTTTGTAAATACCACATGACAAAATTGTAATGTGTCACATGACAATTATATTTCAAGAAAAAACACGTCAAAAAATCAATGGTCATAATTAGTCAGAAAACTTAATTGATTTTAATTTATTGATTCGGATACTTAATTTGGTGAAGAAGAAGTTTAAGAATTTAATTTTTTTTTTTAATTTTCAAAGGCTTCAAGCACCATTAAACGTATAATAATTGAAAAATTAATAAATTTTAAACCCGCGTAAACGATATTGTTTTTTTTTTTTGAAAATCCTATTCTACTTCTACCTAGAGGGGGAAAGGGAAAATCTAGGTGAAGGTAATGCTCCTGAGGGGTCTTGAACCCGGGACCTAAGGGGAAGGGAGTGGAGCAGGTGAGCGTGCTCTGACCACCAGGCCATTATCGCATGCTCGCGTAAACAATATTGTTTATAAACGTAAATGATGTAGATACACATAATTTATCATCGATTGATTTAATGGACGAGCCTCAAAATATTGCTTATACTCATTTATTTAAGTCAATAAAAGAACATAAATAAATAGAAATTAAATATGTAAGATTTGTTCATCAAACACTCGAAATCTTTAAAAATTGTCCAATAAGGACCAAATGTTTAGGCTTGGATTGAACATTTACCTTAAGCTACCATTCTAATACGGGGTGGCGACAAAAGAGGGCATGTAGGATTATAAAATTATAAGCTAATGTAATGGTTTTATTACATTTGGTCTAAAAATGTTTTTTTTTTTTAATTCAATCTCTTCAAAAAATTATAAAATTACAAGCTTATACAATTATAAAATTACATTTCGATTTTCTAAAATTTTATAGTTCAATTATGACTCTTCCATAAAAAAATTCTAATTTTAACTCTAACATTTATCAGCTTAATATTATAACATGACAAACATGAACGAAGCATAACAGAGGCCTAAAGGGCCTTGACCCTCTAACAATTTGAAAATTCTATATTTAGTCCTTTATTTTTATGCTTGTAAACACATGATGCTTGCAATGCAACATAGAAAAAGAGAATCAAACATCAAATCTTAACATGGATTATTCATTGAATTAAAATGATAAAAATAAGAAAAAGGCACTTCCTTAATATTTTATGCTTTCATCTTTACATGGAAACAACGAGAAATGAAGTGAGATATTGCTAACCACTAAAGTAAGCACGGATTGTACTACTTCCCAAATGTTTTCTTATCCGTATGCTTTTGCCTTTTCAATGTTTTTTTAGCCATAAGTATTCAACCCATTAATTGTTCAATCCAGATCAAGTATTGCAGAGACACGTTATGGGGCGATCCTCCCAACTCAATTTACTTCATTCATAATGTCAAGATTCAAACCTCTGACCTTACTTAAGAAATATAATGCCTCAGCCTAAAACATCAACTAATTATTGGTAATTTTCTTTGATTATACACCTTTTATTTATTTATCTATTTTTAGTAGAGGTGGTCATAGATTTGTTTAATACAAAACTTTATACACTTGATCTATAGTCTTTAGACTGCACAATCTTTTTTAATTTAAGGATTATAGATTTAGTTTAGTTGTTTAGTTTATAGGGTTTGTAATTAGAGTTTATAATTTTAGAATTAGAATGCATGCTTTACGACTTATATCCATCGTCTGCTCTTGTATGAGCTAATAGAATGCAAAAAAAAAAAAAAAAACTAATCATTGAGTTCCATCTAATAAATATCTTGAGAAAAATTTAGTGCATTTTATCTTGAATTAGGTGGGTTACGATTAACTTCCATTAGCATGGACATATTTATATTTCTTTTATATAAGTATGTCTGTTTAAACTTCACAATGCAAAATTTAAATCTCTAATTTTAAATTTAAAAATTCTAAACTTTAAATTTTAATCTTAACTCTAAATTTATAAAGTTATAACTTAAACCATTAAACTATATGACAAAGGAAATCACAAAAAGATAACATAAGAGATTAATGCAATCAAGAAAGAATCTAGTTCTAATCTTTCACCATTTTATTTATTAATAATAAAATAATATATTTGGGACACCACTTTGTTTTTTTATGTTACTTTACAACCTTTAGTTTTCAATGTGACATAAGCCTCATCTACCATAAACCCCATCATGCTTAGCTATGTACTCTTAAAATTAGAAATATTCAAGGGTTATGTTATTTGTCTGATTTGTTCCATTTGCGAACCTGAAAATTTATTTTAGAAAGGTTAGACTTAGAACTAAATTTTAATTTTTCAAAGAATTAAAATATAATTTTATACTTATTTATTTCAATTAATTTATAATACTATTTTTTTAAAACTAAGAACGATGAACTGGATTTTATTGAAATGAAAGAAGGTTCATCATAAACATCACAACCTATTAAAAAGAGAAATTTGAGACTAAATTTACTGAAATCTCATAAATGAAAAATCAAAGGTGCAATGAAAAGCTGATGCCCAGCTTTGAAACTAATGTCCATTGTCTACGGAAATCCAATAATTGTTAATAATATTTTTTGTCTATATCTAACCAAAGACTTAAAATGTGATATAGGAGTGGTGAGCGAAATAAACGTCTTGCAGGCTGCTTCGCCGAACATATTTAAATACATCGACAAACAACCACAAAAGGTTTACAAACTACTGAAAAAAGCCAACAAACACATATTAAATCTGAGCATCGTGAGAAATTCTACACGGACATAAATTTACCGCAAAAGTAGACAAAAATTGTATTACAAGACAGAAACGTGCCACAAGGCAGAAAAAAAAACGTGTCATAAGACAGAAAAAAATAAACACAACAAAAAATGCAAAAAGTATGACTATTTTTAAAATATAATTTTAAATCACGACATTTCTCTTGAAAATTTTATATCTTTCTACTTAATTTAATATTCAAATTTTAATATCTATAATCACTACTTTTTCTCAAACTTTTTTTTTTATCTCATTTGTACACTAAGAAATAAATCCTTTGTTGTTTTGGCACTACGTTTATGCTTTTGCATAAAGGCAGATATGGAACAAAAAAAAATGAAAATAAAATAAACAAGGAGAGAATAATTAAAGGAATTTTATGGTTGAAAATTTTGTCGAATTTCGACAGCAAAGACAAAACATAAGTGTGTCAAAGGATTTTATTAGTGATGTGTTATCCCCATAGTGATTTGAGTTCTAGGTTCAGATTCTCTTAACTTTATAATAGTTTTTTATTTGTCTTAAAAATAGTAATAAAAATATGTATTTTTTTTGGTATAATACCAGTATTAATTTATTGATTGATCACAATTTTATTACGGAAATGAATCTTTTAATTCAAAGCATTATAATATCAAAATTTAAACCTTCAATTTTATTTAAATAGCTTAACATCTTATATCGTTACACTAAGGTTAAATCAATTAGTAGTTAGTAAAAATATTTATATTTTTATTATGCCAAATGATTTTTTAAGTTCAATATTTTAAAATGAGCATACGAGGATGGCCTGGTGGTCAGAGCATATTCACCTGCTCTACTCCATTCTCTTTAAGTTTCAGGTTCATGACCTTTTAGGAACGTTGACTTTACTTAGATTTTTTCCCTCCCACTAAGTAAAAGTAGAATAGGTTAAAAAAAAAAGAGTTCAATATTTTAAAATCATTTGGTGGTTGGTAAAAATTCAATGCATTGAGATGTAGTAATTTAATGGACTTGCCCCCAACCCTAATGAATATGCCTAAACTTTGATGGTTGTTTCTTTATCGTCCTCCTATGGTTCGGTTGGAGGCATCCTTCGCGATCATTCTGGTTTATTCCTCATGCCTTACAACAAGTTGAGTTCTACTATAGTAGTTCAAGCCGAGTTTTGGGGTATATATGAAGGATTGAAACCTACATGGCAAAATAGATTTGAGCGAGAAATAAAAATTTTCTGTCTCCTAATTATGTTTTTTTATGTCCTACATTAAAAAACTTACAAATTAAATTCTAAATCTTAATCTTAATTCTTACATCCTAAACTCTAAACTCTAAAAAAATATTAAATAATTTAATATTAATGTTATTTAGAAATTTTATTTGAATCTTTTTGGTGTTAAATTTGATTATATTCATATTTTTAAACATAGACAAAATTTCTTTCATGTTATTTTTTCATCCATAAAAATTTGATAAAAAACATAACTTTAAAGACATCTAGATATCATACAATTTTATTTATCAGATTTCATCGTAATTAGCGCTTTAAACTTAGAAATTTTCACACCTTGGTCACCAATCTAAGGTTGGCCTTATCATTTGATGATAACTTAAAAGACTAGACGAGAACACTACAACAGAGTAGACATTTTGCGACGGAATATTCGTCGGTAAAAAGCTTTTCTCCTTCGGTGGGAACACTAATAAAAACTAAAGAGAATTAACAGAAAGCGCCTGCTAGACTGTGCCAACAAACTTTGCTTGTTGCACCAAGATTTCCATTCATATCATCCAAATTCCATAAACCATCCCAAAGAACATCCACCTCATTTGACGTGTCGCTGCCAGAACCGGAAACGTTTCCGTCCATCGTGGGATAAAACAAGGCTGCTTGTTGTTGTTGTTGTTGTTGTTGTCGTTGTTCGGTTGTGTTGGGGTATGAAACAGTTGTTGTCATTTCTTGTCTCAGCTGTTGCACATATGGAAGTTCTGCCTCTGGTGATAGTTCATGTTCAGCTTCATCAAGCAAAGACATGATCCTTTTCATGTCGAACTGATTCAACAGTAATTTTTGTTGTTGTTGCTGCTGCTGCTGCTGTTGAAATTGTTGTCTTTTCATCAAACGAGCTTTTGACTTGTGATCAGAGTTGTTGTCCGGTGAGAGTTTGGTTTTTTTCTTGAAACGAGTCCTCCAATAGTTCTTGATCTCATTATCAGTTCTTCCCGGCAAGCTTCTTGCAATTGTTGACCACCTGAAAAACCGGATTCCGATGTAAGTATCAGATACAAGTACATATCAGACTCGAATTATTTCAGACAAAGTTGATGTTCAGATTTTTACCTGTTCCCCCACCTTGCATGTAACTCAAGAATTATACTCTCTTCATGAGGGGTTAATTGGCCCCTTTTAAGGTCTGGCCTTAAATAATTCACCCACCTCAGCCTACAACTCTTTCCATTCCTTTTCAACCCTGAAAACACAACAAGATTACATGTTACTCCAAAGTTAAGGGATACGGAAAAAGGATTACAGATGTTATGATTCGAATCTTAAACCTATTGAATGTCACATTTTAAAGATAACTGCATGAACTAACTGAAATAAGACATGGGTTTTCAAACCCGGATATTTCACTTACCGACGAGCTTAGCAACGGAGTTCCAACGGCCTTCGCCGTGTACCCTAACATATTCGATAAGGAGCTTATCTTCTTCAGCAGTCCAAGGACCTTTCCTCCATCCTTCTTCAATGGAACCCCAACCAAAGTGACCAGGCATCACTGCCCAAGACATAATTTTTTTTATGAAGCTAAAGTTTAGAGCAAATATTGTTTGCCTTATGAGGCTTATTGTATCCTATATTTATATATGAAGTAAAGGTTGCCAATTGGTCATTTTCAAAATCATCCCACATCTTCCTTTTTCTCTTTGTTTAAGGTACAGCTGCTGATCTCTAAGATTAAGATAACCATCATATCATTTGTAAATGACAAATGTAACCTTGAAGATTAAAGTTTTTCAAAAAAAAAGTCCAAATTCTTTCAATTTTTTTAAATTTTATTTTTGATAGAGTTGGCGAAAGTTGCTAATAGAAATCATCGGCCCTTTTTAATGTATTTATTTGTGACTTACAATAAAAAGTTAAATTTAGGGTAAACTATTTAAGTGAGCACTAAACTATATGAGCGTACTTATTTTGACCACCGAACTATGCAATTCGTCAATCAGACCAACAAATTTTTAAATTGGTCTTATTTTGACCCTCATTGTTAAAAAACTAACGGAAGGATGACGTTACAGTTAACGGGAATTTATAAAATATGTACACCCAAATAGCTCGGTGGTCACATGAGTAGTTTACACTTAAGTTTAGGGTTAAAATTTAGAGTTATGGTTTAGCATTAGGGTTTAAGGATTTGAGGATATGATGTATCTTCTTAGGGTTTAAAATTTAAAATTTAAGATTAGAACTTAGAAATTTTTTTAAGGCTGAGGCATGAAAAGGATCATAATTTTTTTTTCAAAAGTTACAGTCTTGTATTTAAACACCCGTTTCATTTTTATCATGTGTTTGTCTCTGGATTTTATTTTAGTTTAAATCTTATAATATTTAGATTTTTTAAAAGAAAATTTTTCAATATGCATGTCGTGTAGTTGTTAGACTACACAATACCTTTTGTTTTAGGGTTTTGATGTTTACTTTATAAAAAATAGGGTTTATGATTTTAGAATTAAAAATTTAGTTTGTAATTTTTAAAGAGTAAATATGCATACATGTATAATGTTTTTTCACATAATATGTATGATTTCTTAAAAAATATATGTATATAATCAATCCAGTTTTATTTTGTAACTATTAATTTTTATTATAATAACTTCAAATTTTATTAAATTTTACATTAAAACTTTGTTGGAAATTGGGAAGTTGAAACATACAAATTGGTTATAATGAAAGTGTCTAAAGGATATTCAAGCTAATATTGTAGAATTGTAAGGAATATTGGAAATGTCAAGGCATTGGGTGACATTATCCAATTAGAATATATTTGTTTGATGCCAAAAAGAGATTAAAGGTAACTAGCTAAGTTAAAGGGGAAAGAATATCGTAGCTTTATGCCACGTGTAATCTAAGGTTTATGCACATCACTATAAATACATTTAATAATTGGATAAATATTCTATACACATGCGGTGGAAACTGAAAGTTTCCACATGCGCTTTAGTTTCATGGTATAGAGTTTAGGTGTTTAGGTGTAGGGGTTTAGAATTTAAGGATAGTTGTTTAAAGTTAAGGTTTAGGGTTGTAATTTAGGGTTTATAGGTTTAAACCTAAATCCTCACCATATTACCCTAAAAATAAACCATAATATATAAACCCTAAATTACAACCCTAAACCTTAAATTTAAATAATTATTCCTAAATTCTAAATCCTTACATCTAAATCCCTAAACCTATACCCTAAACTATGACTCTTTACCCTAAAACTAAGGCGCTTGCGAAAACTTTCAGTTTCCACCGCTAGTGTATAGGATATTTATCCTTAATAATTTACATATTAATAAGACTTAAGTAAAGTTACAAGTATAAACATAACTACAATTACAAGTAATACATGTTTGGATGATATATAATAAAAATTATTGTAAAAAATATAATCAAATTGATAATCGAAGTATATTCAAAATCATATTAGATTAAAATATAAAAATAACCTACACATGATTTATACAAATAAAAGATCGAACATTTGAGAATCAGTCGATGTTCCCAAAACTCTCAACATTGGCTTAACCTACACATAATTTACACATAATAAAAATTGAACTTATTATATTTACCATGGGTGGAGCCACCCCCATAATTGACATCCCAATTGTTTTTTTAATTATATTTTTCTATATAATGTGTATATAAAAAATTTAAAAAATATAAAATTTACACTTCTTTATAAATAAAATAACACTCTTTTATAAATAATTAATTTCTTTTAAATATTATTAAAAAATAATATTTTTAAATAAATTTATGACTTCGCCCCTAATATTAACGATTATAGATCTTTCAAACTTACCATTAAGTTAAGAACTATGCGCATCTAGTAACTTTAAAAAGACATGATGATCTTAGGAGAAATAAAAAACCAAAAAGAGATTAATACAAATATTCTTCATTAAAACCATAATATAAAAATAAATATTGTTGGATTCCATATTGGTTATTGGGTTACAATAAATTATTCATACAGTTTTTTTAATGTTTTCCGAATGTCGCCATTGACAGGTGGTCTTCTTTCTAGATTTTTGTCTTAAATGACAAGCTTAATTTCACCTAGTGGCTGCATAGTAATCCATGTTCTCTTTAAATCTTAAATTTATATTCTATTTTTAAATATTTAAAATTATTTATATTAGATTTATATTTTTAATTAGAATGGAATCGATTTTTTTTATTTTCCTCTAAAATTTCAAATTCCAATTGGATGTTATTTGGTTCATAAACAAGTCTAATTGCAACAACTAATGCTATATTTGCGTGAGTTAAATTAAAAGAAATGTTTTAAATTATACTTTTTCTTCACACAAATATTATTCTTTATTAACTTTTTTAAAAGTCAATATTTTTAAACTTTTACTATGATTGCATTAAATATTTTAAATAATTTTGTAAAATATATATTTTAAATCTACTCATTAGAGGATTCTAAAATATATTTTAATATTTTTATCAATAATAAATTTTGAATAATCAAGAGATAAAGTTAAAAAATTTAACAAAAAAGTTAATAAAGAACAATCTTCGTGGAAAGAAGGAATAGTACTTTGTAATAATTTTAAAATTTAAAATGATTCATAGTTAAGTGAAGTGGTTTATTTTTATAAATTAAGAAATTATTTCAAGTTAATTCTCAACTTGAAAGTCTATAGGTTTTTAGGATAATTATTTGATATATTGACGGTAGAAATTTTTAGTTTTTACAAGAGCCTTAATTTTAGGCTTTAATTTAATAATTGTGAATAAAATTTAGAGTTTATGGTTATAATTTAGATTTTATAAGTTAAATTCTAAATCTTCACCGTATTACCCTAACCTCTAAACCATAAATTATAACCCTTAAATTCTAATCATAACCATGATTTCTAAACCCAAACATCTAAACTCATAAACTTTAAACCCTAAAACTAAAACGCTTGTTGTGTATTGAATATAAATCTTAGGGCTTTTTGATGATATAAAATCAATTTAATTCTTTGCTTGGTGCATGGAAAATTCGCACCCCCAGCTGTCACCCTGTTTTATTTAATTAATCCAGATTAGGAGTAATAATCCGTGTCTTGTACGGATTTCCGCACTAAACAAAGATAGTGTTTCAAAAGCTGAAAGACTTGACTACTTGTACTGCTTAAACTTTGTTTAACAGCTAAGCATGTGAGCTTTATTGGTAATTTTAGGTGAAAAACCCATTTTTAATTATTATTTAGGAAAATGGCTTCCAAAAAATTTTATTTGGCAAAATGACCCCTAAACTTGCCAGGTCGGCAGACCTCGCGTTGTGTAGGACGCGAGGTATGATATCGCGTTCTGCACAACGCGATTTTCGTCTACCTGGCCTTGTTGTGTGTTAACGGTTTTATTATTGATAAAAATATTAAAATATACGATTTACACGCTTGAATAGTACAATGCTTCTTTTTGTCCGGTTTTCTCTCGATGTTCAACCAAATCCTCGGCACAATATATTCTTGTAGAACGTGGACGTCCTTTGGCTCGTAGTAGTGCTGGATCTGGGCGTATGATCGGTTTAGTGTCCACAACATTCAGTTCAACCTCATTTCCGATTGGAGGAAACTCTTTTTCGTAAACCTTAAACACCGTTTTGAGTAAGTATACCGGATCAACCATATGCATGTATTCTATTCGTTGGTTAGTGCAAGCAGCAATGGCGTGTGTGCACGGGTATTTGAAAGTTTGGAAAATTCCGCACTCGCAGGTTCTTGCCCTCAGATCTACCACGTAAGCGTTGTGCTGAATGCCTTCCAACCGCCTGGAAAATTCCGCAACACGAAACAAGTGTCCTTCTCGCGAGAAGAGAGTTGTTTGCATCTGTCTTGATTGGCCTAATTGAGTATGCAGTTTTGTGCGGAAATCTGGATGGACTTTGTGTCCACCTGCCATTTACTCAGTTGCTTGCCTTCCCAAGGTTGCAAAAAGGGTAGCTAAACGATAATAGGTCGCTTTGACAATGGAAGTGATAGGCAACTGCCGCACTCCCTTCAGTGATGAGTTCACTGCCTCAGCCAAGTTCGTTGTCATGTGACCATAACGTTTACCCTCGTCATACGATCGAAGCCATTTTTCCTTTGGGATTTTTTCAAGGTATTCTGCACCATGTTTGTTTCTCGCTCTCAGTTCCTCGATCAGGTCAGCCACCTCTTGTTTGTAGTGCGAGTTGCCTACGGGATGACAGTTGAATAGTTATGGGCTAAAAACACATGCAAAAAGGTCGTAAATGAAAGCGAGTAACAAGTAATATAGTAAATGAAAATGACAAAAAAGACGTACCCATATCGAGCACCATTTGACGTTCATCACGATTCTTGTATTTCAGCAGGTAGTTTGCGGCTATGTGCCGCAAGCAAAAACGGTGGTGAATGTATGGAGGCTTCCAATAGTCACCCAAATTTTCTATCGCCCACAACAGCGCTGTACCTCTGTCAGAAATAACACACACCCCTTCATCCCTTCTTCGTATTACATGATCAAGGACATATTTTCGTAGGTTCTGAAGGAAGAACGTCCAATACTCCAAACCCTCCTTTGGGACAATTGCGAATGCAACAGGAACGCATTTGCGATTGCCGTCATGTGCTATAGCTAGAAGTAGGATCTGTGTATATCTTCCGTACAACCATGTACCGTCGATTTGGACCATCCGTTTGCAGTGCTTGAATGCGTTGATGCACTGGGGGAAAGTCCAAAATAACCGGTGAAATTGAGAAACACCTCGGACGACACGATCATTTTCGTATACCAGAAACGTATCAAGTTTGACAACTATTCTGGGGATGTGTTTCTGCAGGAGATTAAGCCACAGGCGCAACTCTTTGTAAGATTCCTCCCATCGACCATACATTTCCTTTTTGGCCTTTTTCCTTGCATACCATGCTTTCGAATAACCTGGACGGAAGTCGGTGACAGCTAGAGCTGCAGCCTGACAGCAAGCCAGAGCCAGAGCCCGAGGCAGAGCCAGAGGCAGTCGACGCAGAGCGGTCCGAGACCACGATATGACACTGCAGGGGCATCATCTTATGCCGCACCATTTCATAGCGGTCCATCGAGTTTCCAGCAGACGATGCCTCCACCCCAGTTCGGCTCCTCTGATGTCTATCTTCCCCATACGCCCATGACTGACCTTCAGCTTATCGATTATCCATAGCTGCACTCTCAGTATGCGTTTCCCATTGTGGAGAGTACGCCGATCGGTAGCTTGTTTTACTCCCTGCCTGGGCCCAACACAGATCTGCATATCGCGCACGATGGTCAGGATGATGGGGACCAGGGACCACCACACGATGGACAGAGGAGGTATCCGGATCGTGAGCGTCATCCACCCGACTGCGGAACGGGTGGACATAGGCATTTTTAGTCTTTTTTTACTGTTTTGTACTTATGTTTTTAATATTTATGTAAAACACATTTGAATTTTATAATGTCGTATTATAATTTTGTTTACGTATTATAATTTTGTTCACATATTATAATTAAACTTTATAATGTTTATTTAATTTTTGTTTTTAATAAATTTAATGGGATTATTAAACCGAAAATCGACATTAGTTGAAATGCAACTTCAATAAAAAAGATGATAGCATAGGTTTTCGAAGCCATTTTAAACCATTGTAGAATGGACGGAAATTAACCATGTTGGTATCATACGATAGACAATTTCCAGTACTACGACCCCAAACTCGATAATCGCTAAAAATATACAATTTACGCGCTCGAAATTGGGCTCGAACAGGCCTACGCACACTTGTTTTCCCTTGTTCTTCAGGCCAGATTAGCACAGAACTCGCGTCCTACAGAACGCGAGGTCTGTGCGATATATTCAGCCGCCGTTTCAATTTCTCGGGAACGCGAGGTACTGTAAAACTGTTAACACAAACAACAAGGCCAGGTAGACGAAAATCGCGTTGTGCAGAACGCGATATTCGACCTCGCATCCTACACAACGCGAGGTCTGCCGACCTGACAAGTTTGGGGGTCATTTTGCCAAATAAAACTTTTTGAGAGCCATTTTCCCAAATAATAATTAAAAAAGGATTTTTCACCTAAAATTATCAGCTTTATTAATTTAATTACTAAGCTAATAATTTATGTTTAGAACAGGGGTAAAAGTGTAAGATTATTTATCTGTTCGGCTTAATTATACATTTAGCCAATTGAATTCTCCCTCCCATAATGATCCCTAAACTTTCTTATTCTATATTCACCCTTAATCTTGTATTTCAAGGAGTGTCACTTAAAAAAAACATTAAGAGGTGATGATGTGATACAAGTTTGGAGTGTCACATCATTAATCTAGGGATGACAACTGGACTGAATTGGTGCATATACATGAATTATTTTTCAGTCATTCATTGAATGATAAATAACAACAAATACCCCTCCTATGCTCATATCCATTTGAAATTTTTATATTCACTACTTATCTACCACCCGCGGTGTGGGTACTATTTTTTAAATCCACACCCGCTCAAGCGAGTACATTTTCAAATCCACCCCACACCCGTTACCTAATTGGGTGCCCACTATCCAACTTGTATCCGCTCGTACCCACTTGACAAGCAACCGCTAATATCAAATTATGTACAAATAAATCATAGACTTGTGTGAAGAAGAGTAAAACTTTACACATTATATTGATTGATCAAGTGCATATATATAATATATTTATACATGTACAAATTTAAGTATAGCTAACTAACTAATTATAGCTAACATAACTAAATCACATTTATATCGGTATAAATTTTACTTAACTACGTCTAACTAACTAATGGCGGTAGACAATTGTAAAGAATGTTTATACCTTAAGATTTGGTTAAATTATAAGGTATGTCCTTTAAAATATTAAGCTTTACAAAATAGGTTGTGAACTAATTCCTAAATTTATAATGGTCCAAAATTCATATGGTGTTTAGTTAGTGGACATGACGTGCAGATGCGGGTGGATACGGTGCGAGTAAGGTCTCAAATCCAACACCTACCCACTACCCACGACGGGTATGACTTGTTACATCCACACCCGCCCACTACCCACAAAACTCATACCTATCTTCACCCCAACTGGAGTGAGTACAATACAAAATCCTTAAAATTGTACTCGCCTGTCATCCATAATCACCAGCCACTTAATGTGGTTAAAAAAGGGACCCATATGCACGATGAAATACAAGTTTAAGAGAATGTAATTGGAGAGTACAAATTCTAGGACCAAATGTATGATAAACATATTCCTTTTCATTTCCTGGTTAGTTTTATTCAAGTTCGTTCTTATACACGGATAGTAAAATCTTTTAGTTTTATGAACAAGATTAAAGAATAATCAGATGCTACGAGTCTTTTTTTAGATCAATTTAATTTATTATTTCGATAATAAATTGTAATGTACAGTGTACATACAGATGTTGTGATGTTTCTTAATTAATAATTATTTTCCTAAGCTTTTGATTTTAATTTTTTTTAGTATAGTTCATGTCTATTTTACGGTCTATATTTGAGATTTATGATTTTTTTTTAACAATATCGTCTTTTATATTCGAGCATGTATTCTCTTTAGGAGTGTAATATTCTTTACAATTGTACCCAACATTTGTAGTTAGCTTTTGATTTTTTTAAGAAAAAAATTGTACTTGAATTAGAATGTATATAAGTTTCCAACAATTTGATATCATATGATATTATGATGTTATCTACCCATCAAGATTGCTTTGCAACAAAGCTTTTGGGCATACTGTTAAATTTAATTCTTGAGGATTATACTTTTTTTACTCTGATTTCTTTAGCTAAAACTGATATCAACATTTCAAAGAAGTTAATTTTAACCTCAAACTTTTAAAAAAAGTCCAATCACTTTTTTTTTTTACAAAGATGATGCCTAAAACATTAAAATTTTAACAAAATTGACATGTCATCTCACATAGTAGTCCACATGTATCTCATACTAATTTTATGTTTTGAATATTTTATAATCTTAAATTATTTATTAGCGTGACATATAAGATAAATAGTGTCATGTCAGCATGAAGCATTCGTATACTGCCAATCGAATTGTCACGTTAAAACCTTAAAAATTAATGTTTTAATAAGCATTTTCGTTTTATAAAATAACTTGACTATTTTTGAAAGATTGGGGTTAAGTTTAATTCAAGAAAGAAAATAAAGATTAAATTGATAAAAATATATAAATATTAACGGTTAAATTTATCATTACATCAAAATTTTTAATTATTAGCGTGCGACGAACACTGTTGGACATCACTAATGTTGAACACCGCTGAACACTATTAAATTAATTAATTAAGACTTAAAATTTTAATGACTCATCATACAATTAATAATTATTTTAAAAAATTCAATTAAATTGTTTTTATATATTAAAATTTGTTTTTTAATAAGGGTAAACTATATATTTAGTACCTCACATATTTCCGTATTTCTATTGAACCCTCATTATTTAAATATTATTTTAATTTGACCCTATTTTTTATAAAAATAATAATTTAACCCTTAACCCTCAACCTAAAACCCTAAACTATTAAACCTTAAACCCTTAAACTCTTAAACCTATACCCTAAACCATATACCCTTAAAAATAATTTTATTTAATAAAATCTATATATTTGTATGAATTTGGCACATCAAGTGACTTATAGATGAAAGAAAGTCCGATGCAAACAACATTGAACTGTCTTTCATCGAATCTCTATGCTTAACTCCATAGAATAAAAGGGTTAATTCATAATTGGTTGGCATTGTTGCTGCAGAGAATTTGAAACTCTACATGTTCAGTACATATGGATGAAGATAACAATTCAGAGGACTCGAACGATGGCTCCATGAAAGAAGCCATCGGATTGGCGGTGAAGAATGCGATGCTCGATTGAAAGCTGCAAGTTTTATTTGTAAAAATTGGGGAAACAATTGATAGCATAGCATTCTTAACATTTTGGTCCTTTTTTGGCCTTCAATTTACTTAGGATAATAGTTTTGTGGTTGGATACTTAAGAAATAATGCTGTCGAGAAAATTGAAAACTCGATTTTAAATGTCGGTTAGCTGAGTGCACATTTTGTGGCTTCTAGTTCCCCAAAAGATGTTGTTGGGGTTGCTCATATGGAGGTGAGGGTATAGATTTAAGGGTTTAAGGTTTAATAATTTAGTGTTTAAGGTTGAAAGTTGAGGGTTAAATTATTTTTTATAAAGAATAGGGTCAAATTAAAATAATATTTAAATAATAAGGGTTCAATAGAAATACAAAAATAGGTGAGGTACTAAATATATAGTTTACCCTTATTAAAAAATAAAATTTTAATATATATAAAAATAATTTAATTTAATTTTTTAAAGTAATTATTAATTATTTATGAGTACTTGAAATTTTAAATTTTTATTAATTAATTATAGATGTTTTTTCTTGCAATGAAAGGTTTTCTTTTACATATTTTAGTAGGTTAACGAAGATGTCACTTGAAGTGGTGCCAATATATATATATATATATATATATATATATCACTTGATGTAGTGTATGTTTTTTACTGATAAATAAACATTTGTTCATAAAATATTTTTAACTTAGAATAGTTTGATATTGATTTAAAAAGACAACAATAATTTTTTTTTCCGATTAAGTGGAAAATGGCGTCTAACACATGCCTCGTTAAAAAACCTTCCTAAGCCTAATGGAGGAAAAAGAGTGCATGTCTTAGAGCTAAAAGAAAAGCTAATACGAACATATTACAAACCAAACAACACTAAAAGAAGGACAACGCCAAACATCAACCTATGCCATCCGAATGAACATCCAAACCATTATTCTTATCCGCGTCAAGCAAGGATATCGTCGCTGCCGGTGGAACCCCCCATTCCTTTGTGCTAATTGTATCGCCCCGTATATCCTTCGCCAACCAATCCGCCACGCGGTTTGATTCACGATTTACCTGCTCAAAAGACACATCCCAATTTCGTTTCACAAATTCCACTATCGCCACAACTAAAGCATTATCTGTTCGTATCGCCTCTCGACAATCCGACTCAATAACGACCTTTCGAAAGCCAAGGCGCCAGCCATAAATAAGCCCTTCCAATATCGCTCAAAGCTCGGCAAACAAAGCAGAGCAACACCCAATTTGGCGGGCAAAACCAAATACCAAATCTCCCGTAGCCGTGCGACAAACCCCCTATCGAAACATCTCCAGTCAAAAGATTTACAGCACCATCAACATTAATCTTCACCCACTCGCTAGGAGGACAAACCCAACGGTTCTCCCGCGACACCGCACGAACAATAGTTCTCTCGAAACTGACAGCATTCTCATTCGATGTCATTACCTCCTCTAAGTACCGCAAACTCGCAATCCGCAAGTCCTTCTCGATGTAATCCGGATCGAAAAGCTTCCGATTCCTGCGCAACCACAACTTCCAGCAAATAATAGAGAACAACAAATGCCAATTCTGGCCATAACCACCACACATACCACCTTTTGTGATGTTCGCCACAAGCCAATCCATGGAGTTCAAACTAAAGAAGCTGCTATGCCCACTTTCACTGAAAAAATGCCTCCACACACCTCGTGCCACTGTGCAATCCCGGAGCACGTGGATCATATCTTCGTCGCCATTGCCACAAACCCCACAGATTGCATCGTCTGCGATGTGACGCCGCACCCTTTTCAAATTCGTCAATAAACGTCCCCTTGCTACAAGCCAAATGAAGGTGCGGATCCGATAAGGTAAAGCCAGCGTCCAAATTAAATTCCACACCCCTGAGCTAGCTTCATCACCGATGCCCAACAAACTATGATAAGCCGATTTGATTGTGAATCTATACCTCCTATCCTCTCGCCATCCAAGCTGGTCCGGTCCAAATCGATGTGCAGATGAGTAACTCGCTAATATGTGCTGGACCACACCCTCCGGCAAAACCCCGCGAAGAGCTGGAACACCCCACAGCTCATCATGTGTCGTATAAGACACCACCGGGCAAGGCTCAGGTTGACCCTCATGTTGGAAATACCCCACAAGCGGATGTTGCGTGTAAAATAGTCTATCGCAATGGAAGTGCAAGTGTACACGACGCAAGTAGTAAAGTGATACGAAGTATCGGATATCGTCTCCACAGGGATTGGGCTAATAGCTTCACCTTAGTTTACTGCACGAAAGTAAAGAATATATTTGAGAAAGTTGTTACGAGAATAATAAAGTAAACGTAAATAAAAGAGTAGACATATCAAGATAGAGAGAATGGGCTGGTATTGACTTGCTCAATAGTGCAGGTATTGCAGAGTTTAGGAAATCCAGTTCTGTCGTCGCGCCTGTCGTGGCAGCACCTGTCGCGGCAGAAAACGCTCAACTCAGTACGTTCAAGTTTGGCAAGAATCCCAGATCTGCCTTGGCCCATCCCTAGGTCCAAGTCTGTCGATGATCACGTCTTGATGATACCTCTTGGCGTGAATCGAAGGATGAACACCGATGTGTATGAATTCTTCTTTAGCCACTTAACCTCGCCCTATCCCTAGGCACGAGATAGTTCAACTAGAGAACTTGCTCTTATTTCTTTCGTATACTTAACTCTCCCGATGTTAAGTAAATAGATAACCTCACAATGCTCTCCCGATGCTCTTGCAAGATATTAATAACCAAAATAAGAGAACTTGAAGTTTATTTTATTGAACTGAAAATTCCTAAAACAAAACAACCCTTGCAACTACTTTACAAATCAACCCGTGGCCCTAGGGGGAATTTAGAACATGTCGGCGGCGGGTAAACGGCTAGAGGTTTTGGGTTGTCGGTTATGGGGTAATCGGCTATGGGATATGAGATCTCTCCTAGGTTAAAATATATGCCTTTATATAAGCTTTGGGCTCAAGTTATCTAAGTTAACAAGGATTACAACTTTAATTAAAAGTATGATTCTAATAAAGACTTAATCTCCAAGGAATCCACTTTCCAGCCGCCCTCCTTGTTTCTTGGGAATTTCTCTCCTTGAGCTTTGGGATTGACATATCTTTTGGTCCGGGGCTTGGAAAAATATTTGGTTTTCACACGACAGACGAGCAGAATTTTCTCTATCTATCGAGGTCCACTTTGCTTTTTCTCCACTAACTTGCTGTCGTCCTCTGCTGTCACGGTAGCACCATGGCAGCATCGTCCTCTTTGTATGCTTGTCCAGTTCAGCTCTTCTGCTTCTCTGCCCAGCGCCCGCCTTCTCCGTCTACGACGGCGGCAACCTGCCAAAAACAACCATTTTTAGTAGATTCTGTGCCTTTTATATATTTGTGATGTTTTGCTGTAAACTAACCTAAATGCAATGAAATGATGCTCGAATGCAACAGAAATATGGGTTAAAAAGGGTGTAAATAATAGAACTTTTACACACTCAACACACCCCCAAACTCAAGTTTTTGCTTGCCCTCAAGCAACTAAGACCTAAAAGAAAAATGAAATATTTTTGTTTTGGCTTTCAAACAGTGAACTTTCCCTTACCTGTCATTCGTTCTCTGTGGCGATAGCAACTTGTCGGATAATTTAGGATCTGTCCGGACTCTCACTATAGTTCTCGTGCAGTGTGTGCATGCTTGTGAACAGTTATATGCTAAGACTCTCTTAGTTTCACTAGAATATTCAACTCTTAACTCGAATTTTTATGCCAAAGTTTATTTTTTTGAAGACACATTTTCATGCTTCTTTTGTTTTGACTTGATTCTTCTATTTTTCAAGCTAAGTTTTACTAGAGCCAGTTTTAGGCACCTCTAGTTAGCTTCCTAGAGCCGGTTTCGGGCACCTCTAGGTTTTTGAGTCTCTTTTGCTAAACTTCTTTCCTAGAGCCAGTGTTAGGCACCTCTAGGGGCTATTCAAGTACTAAGCTTCCTATTCTAGTTTGGCTAAAAGAAGTCTAAGCAGTATAACAGTCACAATGGTGTTTTAAGTTTTCAGAACTATAAAAAGGCTCTAAACTTCTCTTTAAACTATCCTAAAGATGCTGCCACGACAGAGCTGTCATGACAGGTAAATTCAAATCACAGTTTTAAGCCAAAATTTTTAGTCTTTTCTGATTTTTTTAGAGAAATAAATAAATAAAAGACACAACAATTAATTAAAGATATATACTTAGACTCCATTAAAATGGAGGGTTGCCACCCCAAACTCGAGGGTTGCATTGCCCTCAATGCAAATGACAAAAATAAAAATGAAGGCAGTACATCACAAAATATAGATAAGGCAGCGACAATAAGAAGAAAATAAAAGACTTAAATTTTAAACAATGTCTTCACTGCTGCTGCTGAGGCGGATTTGGCGGCGGATTCTGGGCTGTGGGGCAGGCTTGGCTGGTTGCTCTACGATCTGGATGTTAGAGCTGCTGCCGCTGTCCCAAGTGCTGCTGCTGCTGGTGGTGGTGCTGGCCTTTGGCATAAGCTTTCTGTCAGCCATCTTTTTTTGCCTCTTGACAGGCGTGAATTCCTTCTCCAAATTCCTCTGAATAGGAGGTTCTGCCTCGCTTTCAGCCCAGACGGAGGAAGAGGAGAAACCAGCTACAAAGGCATCGATGTCATCTGAGGGCTGTCACTTTATTCCTCGGGCGAATGTGTCGGCCGGAGGACTGCCGGCTGCCATCGGGGCAGGTGATGGAGTGGAGGTAGCAAATCGTGGTTGTGGTGTGGTGGCAGGGGTAGGTGTGTGGGCAGGGGTGGGGACAGTGAAATAATGGGCAGGGAAGGTAGGGAAGAAAACATCAGGAAATTTTAAAGTATGGTGAATGAAATTTACCGTGGATGCGGTGAAATCCTTGATGAATGTCATTAGACCCAAATGTCTGTCCTCCATCCTCTGAATGGCAGCAAGGATTTGAGTGGAGGGGTCTGTCAGAGGAGCTACTGCAACAGGTTCAGGGGCGGGCTCCTCTGATGATTTTGCTGGGGTGGCAGCCGGATTGAAGGAAGAGATGGGTGTTGCTACTGTCAGCTCCATGAGGTTGATAATATTCTTGTCTGTCCAGCCCCATCCCTTTACTAGGCGATCGGTGGTGGCTTCTAGTACAGCAGAGCAGCGGCAGAGAGATGTAATCAGGAAGGGCAGACAGAGGAGGGCCGTCGATCTGTGGGTGCAGTCCAAGATACTCTCCCTCATGTAGCGTCCCACATTTATGGGCCGTTTGTTCATGATTGAGTGGATTAGGGCTAACCGCTACTGGTCCACTATCGTGTGATGGGAGGACGACATAATCCTTTTCTTAATAAAGGTATTCCACAATTTAGCCTCTGGCAGCAACTGCCTTCTTCTGACGGTATGGGGATTTTTCTTGCTCGTGTTCCATTCAGTTCCTTCTTCTGTCACTTCTGCCATGACAGCATCGAAGGCAGCGTTGTCTATGGTGTCCAGGAACTGTTGGTGAGCATCATCGTTGGGGCCAAAGTAGAGGCCATAAAAAGAATTGATGCGCTCAGCCGTGAACTCCACTTCTATTCCTCAGACAGTCACTGTTGTTGTCGTCCTGCTGCCGATGGCAACATAGAATTCCCTCACCAGCGTTTCATTCATTTCTGCTGGTTGCTCTGCAAATTACTCCCACAGCAGAGCCTTTATCGCCCTTGCGATGAACGGCTTGAGGCCCATATTGACAGCTCTTGGGGTGTAAATAAAACCTTTTTCTTCCCAGAGATCCTTAGTTGCAAAGGACTGCGGGGTGGGTGCTGCCGGTGAAGATGTTGAAGCAGCACTGCGGCGGGTTCGTCTGAAAGACATGTTAGTTGCAAGGGTTTGGTGAAAGTAAAGAAAACAAAGAAAAATTAAAGAGGAGAGCAAGTAAGAGTAAATAGGAGTGAGTGAAATGAAAATGAAACGAGGTTTTATAGAGGAAGAGTTGCTGCCCGTTGAAGCTGTAACGGAAGGCATGAATAACGGGGCGATTGTTGAGCTTTAGCGTGTCTGACGCGTCTGTCAAGCATTAGTGCGTCTGTTACGCGTCTGTCACACGTTTCTGCGTCTGTCGTGACAGTCTAGTGACAACCTGTCTTTTCCGTGTCTGCGGTGGCAGCTGGAACGACAAGCTTCAATATTGGGCTTTGTTGGGCTAATGGATGGATGGTGGGCTTGGGTCACTTCTCCTATTCTTCTTGACTCCTTTATTTCCTAAAGACAGAAAATATAAAAACATTATTCGAATAAAATAAACCTTATTACCTAATAAATAATAATAATAATAATAAATAAAAATAAAACTTAGGTTAAATTAGGGATGCCTTGTGGGGCATTTCCTAAAGTAACCACTTCCTGTATTCTTGGGGCTTCAGTCCCCTGATAATGCTTGAGGCGCTGTCCGTTGACTTTGAATTGGTGCCCGTCTTTTAATGATCGGATTGTGATGGCACCATGGGGAAAAACTTGTACGACTTGGAACGGACCAGACAATCTAGATTTTAGCTTCCCGGGAAAGAGTTTCAGTCTAGAATTGAACAATAACACAAGCTGCCCTGGGCAGAACTGTCGTGGCAGCAACTTCCTGTCATGCCACTTCTTAGTTTTCTCCTTGTAGATTCTTGCATTGTCGTAGGCCATTGTTCGTATTTCTTCAATCTCGTTCAAATCTAACAACCTTTTCTGGCCTGCCTTGTCCAAGTCAATATTCACTGCCTTGATCGCCCAATATGCTCTGTGCTCTATCTCGACAGGCATATGACAGGTTTTCCCATAAATCAATCGGTATGGAGACATGCCCAATGGAGTCTTAAAAGATGTCCTATATGCCCATAACGCATCATTAAGGAGTAAAGACTAATCTTTCCTAGTTGGCTTAACCATCTTCTCAAGAATGTTCTTAACTTCCCTATTAGATATCTCAACTTGTCCATTGGTCTGTGGGTGGTATGCTGTCGCGATCCGATGCTTGACACCATATTTCTTTAAGGCAGCAGCAAATAACCCTATTGTCAAAATGTCTCCCTTCATCACTGATAATCGCCTTAGGGATGCCAAACCTAGAAAATATGTTTTTGTGTAGAAACTTTTGGATTGTCTTGGCATCATTCTTCTGAGTGGCGATAGCTTCAACCCACTTAAAGACATAATCCACTGCTAAGAGGATGTATAGATTTCCACATGAAGATGGAAAAGGTCCCATAAAATTGATCCCCCAAACGTCGAAGATTTCGACTTCTAGAATGTTCTGCAGTGGCATCTCGTTTCTCCTCGAGATGTTACCTGTCCGCTGGCACCTGTCATAGTTCTTGTAGAAGTCCTATGCATCTTTATACAGTGTCGGCCAATAGAACCCTGACTGCAGCACCTTGGCAGCAATTTTGTTGCCTCCTAAGTGACCTCCATACTGTGAAGCATGGCAATGATGAAGAATGTCTTATTGCTCTTTTTGTGGTACACACATCCTTATAACCTGATATGCACACATTTTGAAAAGAAGAGGTTCGTCCCAATAATAATGCTTAGCATCATTTTGGAACCTCTTCCTGGCTTGATAATTAAGGTCAGAAGGAAGTATTCCGCTAACTATAAAATTAACGAAATTAGCATACCAGGGGAGTTCATAAGACTTACCTGCCGCCATGGCTGTCGCGACAGCTATTGCGGCAGCAAAGAGCTGCTCATCTGGGAAGGTCTCCAGTATGTTTGTCTTATCTATTGGCAGGCTCTGTCCCTTCTCCAACCTTGACAAGTGATCTGCCACTTGATTTTCTGTCCCTTTTTGTCCTTAATTTCAAGGTCGAATTCTTGCAATAGCAGGATCCACCATATCAATCGAGGCTTTGCATCCTTTTTCGCGAACAGATATTTCAGGGCAGAATGGTCTGTGTGCACTATTACTTTCGTCCCAAGTATGTAAGAACGAAACTTGTCAATGGAGAACACCACAGCTAATAACTATTTTTCTGTGGTGGTGTAGTTTACTTGGGCGTCATTCAGTGTCTTACTGGCGTAATATATGACATGAAACAGCTTATCTCTGCGCTGCCCAAGTGCTGCCCCGACAGCATAGTCACTAGCGTCACACATAATCTCAAATGGCTGTGTCCAGTCTGGTGACTGTACTATTGGGGCTGTTACTAGTTTTTCCTTCAGAACCTTGAATGCTTCAATACATTCATCATTAAAGTCAAAGGGTCAGTTCTGCTCCAAAAGATGGCATAGGGGCTTGGTGATTTTTGAGAAATTTGCAATAAATCTTCGATAAAAACCAGCATGCCCTAAGAAACTTCTAATGCCCTTGACTATGGTCGGCGGCGGAAGCTTCTCAATCACTTCTATTTTGGCTCTGTCGACTTCTATCCCACGGCAGCTAATCTTATGGCCAAGGACTATCCCTTCATCCACCATAAAGTGGCATTTTCCCAATTTAAGACAAGGTTTGCTTTTTCACATCTTTCAAGTACCTTTTGTAGATTGTCGAGTCAGCTCTCAAAATCGTCTCCAAAGACTGAAAAATCATCCATAAAAATCTCAAGGAAGTCCTCCACCATATCGGAGAATATGGCCATCATGCACCTTTGGAAGGTGGTGGGTGCATTACATAATTCAAATGGCATTCTCCTAAAAGCATATGTTCCGTAGGGGCATGTGAAAGTCGTCTTTTCTTGATCCTCCAGTGCGATAGCAATTTGATTGTAACCTGAGTAACAATCAAGAAAACAATAGTAAGGTTTACCCGCTAATCTATCAAGCATTTGATCAATAAAGGGTAAAGGAAAGTGGTCCTTTCGGGTAGCTTTGTTAAGCTTCCGATAGTCCATACAAACCCTCCAACCGGTCACAGTCCTGGTTGGGATTAACTCGTTGTTTTCATTGGTCACCACGTTCATTCCTCTTTTCTTTGGAACGCATTGCACCGGGCTCACCCATTTGCTGTCGGAGATGGCGTAAATAATACCAGCATCTAACCATTTGATTATCTCTTTACGCGCCACCTCTTTCATAGCATGGTTTAGCCGCCTTTGGGCATCAATAGTCGGCTTATGATCTTCCTCTAGAAGGATTTTATGCATGCATAACACCGGGCTAATGCCTTGAATGTCAGCAATCGTCCATCCAATCGCCTTTTTGTGCTGCCGTAGCATGCCTATTAGCTGCCGTTCCTATTCCTGTGGCAGCTTAGAATATATGATTACGGGCAACGTATCATTTGAACCAAGAAAAACATATTTTAGCTGCCCTGGCAGGGGCTTCAGTTCTAAGGCAGGTGGTTCAACAGTAGACGGCTTTTGGATTAAATGGTTATCCGAAGTATAATTCAAAGGTTCGAATAACTTACCTGGATGATTGCCTAACCAGTTTACCTCCTCCTGATCATCAGTATCAGATGTATGGGATTCAGAGGAGTTGTTGTCACCAGTGCTGTCGTGACAGGCCTGTAAGTGGCTGTCGTGACAGTGTCCAAATTTAATATCGTGACAGCCCGACCTGATGCAGGGTTGATCAAAGGCAACATCAGTGATAGCCTTGCATTCCTCGTCTATATCAGCATGTTTCATTGCTTGGAGAACATTCAACTTAATCTCTTGATCATTCACTCGCATGGTGAGTTCTCCTTTCTCCACATCAATCAGTGATCTTCCCGTGGCTTAGAAGGGTCGCCCAAGGATGATTGGTGCGTTTTCGTCTGCTTCACAATCTAAAACAAGAAAGTCAGCAGGAAAAATAAATTTATCCACTCTTACCAGAATATCTTTAATTTTTCCTTCCAGATGAACATAAGAGCGGTCTGCCAGCTGCAGAGTTACTGTCGTGGGCCGCCCCTTTCTGATACCTAATTTCTGAAAAACAGATTTTGGCATTAAATTAACACTAGCACCGAGATCACAAAGTGCCTTACCCACAAATTTATTTCCGATTACACAAGGTATGATGAAGCTCCTCGAATCCTTCTTTTTCTGGGGTGGCTGTCGATGAAGAATACTCATGCAACCTTTTGTCATCTTTACCGTTTCAAATTCCCCAAGTTTAGATTTCTTTGACATGACATCCTTGAGAAATTTAGCATAACCGGGCATCTCCCTAACGGCATCTAACAGCGGAATATTAATATGAACCTGCTTAAAAATGTCATAGATCTTTTTGAGCTAAGATTCTTGCTTAGCTTGCTGTATCCGTTGAGGAATAGGAGGTGGGGGACGATAATCAGCAATACGTCCTTCCCACTGCATACGAATGTGAGGACGAAAATCATCGTTTTTCTCCTCTGTCGCTTCTGCTGTCGTGACAGGCTCATCGGTAGCAGTCTGTTTATCACCTGTCGGGGCAGCTTCCTCGGCAGGTTTATCTAAGGCTGGTTCCTTTACTATTTCAGCTTCCTTTTCTGGCCCTGGTAGTTTCTTCCCACTCCTAGTAGTAATGGCTTTACATTGCTCATGTGTGGGTTGCCTAGCATTTTCAGTATTACTAGGGAATCCTCCAGCCTGCCTCGGCTTAATATGTTGTGAAACTTGACCCATTTGTGTCTCCAAAGATTTCAGAGTAGCTTCATGATTCGTCATCCTCATCTCTGTTTTATCCATGAAATTCTCTGTCTTCTTGACAAACTGATTCATATTCTCAATATAAGTACCTGTCTGAGACATAAAGGTGGCCAGAGTCTGTTCCAGTATACTGCTCGTGGCGGCTGGTTGTTGCTGTTGCGGCGGCAGTTGCTGTCGCGTCAGCAATCTAAGTCCTCCCTAATTCTGATTGTGTGCTTGAGGATTTAGGGCATTATTAGGATTACTCCAAGAAAACTTGGGATCCTTCCTCCAATTGGGATTATAATTGTTGGAATTGTAATTTAGCTTGTAGTTTCCAACATATTTTCCCTCTTCTAACTGTATTGGGCACTCATCCCGACCATGATTTCCCTCACAGATGTCACATACCTCATCAACAGCAAATCCATGTTGTCCATCATCATTCAATAACCGTTTCATTGCTTTAGTAAGGAATGCTACCTGTGATTTCATTGTGCTGTCGGCCTCATAATCCTTGACAGCAAGTACCCGTTTACCCCCTCTTCTTGCTGTCGGAAACTGCTCCTCATTTTTAGCCAGATTTTTCAATACTTGCAATGCCTCGTCCGAATCTTTATCCAATAATAGTCCATTTGCTGCTGAATCAATTCGAATACGAGTTTGTAAGTTGGCAGCATTATAAAACTTTGTTACCTGATTCTAGACGGGGAACCCATACATTGGGTAGTTTCGTAGAAGAGTAGTAAATCTGTCCCAGGCCTCGTGTATCGGCTCGTCATCTTCCTGTTGAAAAGTAGCAATTTCATTACGTAATCGCTCAGATAAATGTGAAGGATTAAAACGAGATAAAAATTCACGAGATAAATCTGCCCAAGTTCTAATTGAACCCGACGTAAGTTTATTCCACCAAGTTTTCGCTCTGTCCCTCAATGAATGGGGAAATAACTGAAGCCTCAATATCTCCGGATTAACTCCTGGCAGTCTAAACGAACCACAGATCTCCTGGAACGTTTTGAGATGCTCCCTAGCATCCTCTGTAACAGCACCACTAAACTGCCCGGCGTTGTTGACCATACTAAACATGACAGGTTTAAGCTCGAAGTTGTCAACATCTATATCTGGTAGCGTGGTTTCCAACTCTACATGATCGTTCAACATGTAGTCACGACAAGACCGCCGTCTACCGGCGGCAGGGTTATCGAGAGTCGGTATAACATCGCCGGCAAGCGGGTCGTCTCCAACGTGGGCCATCTTCTCTAGCTGTTCCTCAAGGTACTCGTTCCTGGCTAGAAGGTGACGAAGTTGTTTCTTGAGATTGAAGGAACGTTCAATTTCCGGATCTAATTGATACTCAGGATCTTTACCTCGGTTCGATCTGCGCATAAACAAGAAGCCTTATGAAAAGCAAGAGTTGAAAGCACCAAAGAAAAACAGAAAAAATAAAAATAAAAATAAAAACGAGAAGTGGATTAAAAGAAAGGTAGAGTTATGTTGTCAATCCCCGGCAACGGCGCCAAAAACTTGTTGCGTGTAAAATAGTCTATCGCAATGGTAGTGCAAGTGTACACGACGCAAGTAGTAAAGTGATACGAAGTATCAGATATCGTCTCCACAGGGATTGAGCTAATAGCTTCACCTTAGTTTACTGCACGAAAGTAAAGAATATATTTGAGAAAGTTGTTACGAGAATAATAAAGTAAACGTAAATAAAAGAGTAGAAATATCAAGATAGAGAGAATGGGCTGGTATTGAATTGCTCAGTAGTGCAGGTATTGCAGAGTTTAGGAAATCCAGTTCTGTCGTCGCGCCTGTCGCGGCAGCACCTGTCGCGGCAACAGTCCGTTGATCGTCGCGGCAGCAAACGCTCAACTTAGTACGTTCAAGTTTGACAAGAATCACAGATCTGCCTTGGCCTATCCCTAGGTCCAAGTCTGTTGATGATCACGTCTTGATGATACCTCCCGGCGTGAGTCGAAGGATGAACACCGATGTGTATGAAATCTTCTTTAGTCACTTAACCTCGCCCTATCCCTAGGCACGAGATAGTTCAACTAGAGAACTTGCTCTTATTTCTTTCGTATACTTAACTCTCCCGATGCTAAGTAAATAGATAACCTCACAATGCTCTCCCGATGCTCTTGCAAGATATTAATAACCAAAATAAGAGAACTTGAAGTTTATTTTATTGAACTAAAAATTCCTAAAACAAAACAACCCGTGGCCCTAGAGGGAATTTAGAACATGTCGGCGGTGGGTAAACGGCTAGAGGTTTTGGGTTGTCGGTTATGAGGTAATCGGCTATGGGATATGAGATCTCTCCTAGGTTAAAATATATGCCCTTATATAAGCTTTGGGCTCAAGTTATCTAAGTTAACAAGGATTACAACTTTAATTAAAAGTATGATTCTAATAAAGACTTAATCTCCAAGGAATCTACTTTCCAGCCGTCCTCCTTGTTTCTTGGGATTTTCTCTCCTTAAGCTTTGGGCTTGACATATCTTTTGATCCGGGGCTTGGAAAAATATTTGGTTTTCACACGACAGACGAGCAGAATTTTCTCTATCTATCGAGGTCCACTTTGCTTTTTCTCCACTAACTTGCTGTCGTCCTCTACTGTCACGGTAGCACCATGGCAGCATCGTCCTCTTTGTATGCTTGTCCAGTTCAGCTCTTCTGCTTCTCTTCCCAGCGCCCGCCTTCTCCGTCTACGACGGCGACAACCTGCCAAAAACAACCATTTTTAGTAGATTATGTGCCTTTTATATATTTGTGTTTGCTGTAAACTAACCTAAATGCAATGAAATGATGCTCGAATGCAGCAAAAATATGGGTTAAAAGGGTGTAAATAGTAGAACTTTTACACACTCAACAGCGGACCCAAATCGCTAAGCCAAATGTCATACCAAAAGTCAACTGTACATCCATCGCGGACAATCCATCCCATACCCCCAATAACGTTATCCCAGACATAACTTATCCCGACACACAAACAACTACCATTACGAACCAAAATGCTCCCTGGCAAAGCACCTTCAACTTTATATTTTGCGCGAACCACCCGAACCCAAAGTTTTTCATTCTTTGTAAGCACCTTGAACCCCAATTTCATAAGAAAAGATTGATTAACAAATTCCAAATTCCTCAAACCAAGCCCACCATCCATCATGGGTTTTTGTACGTCATCCCAACGTACGAGACTAATTCCTTTGTGGTCACCTGCACTACCCCATATAAAGCCACGAATCAGCTTCTCAATTTCTCTACAAACACATTTCAGAAGCCAAGAGGCCTACATTGTATAATTAGGAATCGCCTGTAAAAAAGACTTGGCCAAAGTTACACGCCGAGCAAAGGCAAGAGACCGAAACGATCTCGAATTCAATTGATCCTTTACCTTATCAATCAGGTAACTATATGTCGCCCTAGAAACTTTGCTATAAAGCAAAGGAATTCCCAAATCCGCAACCTCAGAGAAACCAAAGCCACCAACAATAGAAGATCGCAAATTAGCTGGAGTATTTTTCAAAAAATAAATATTCGTCTTTGGCCTACATAGTTTATGTCCTGACGACTCATAGAAGAAACCAAGCACACGGCTAATAACCTGCATTTGCGATATAGAAGCTTCCGAAAATAAAACAATGTCATCAGCAAAGAATAAATGCGAGATACCAGGTCCACCCCGACTCAACCTGACCTCAGACCATCCTCCATTCGCAATCTCCACTTCTATAGCTTGAGATAGGCGCTCCATACATAACACAAATATATAGGGTGACATCGGGTCTCCTTGACGAATGCCACGGGTAGGGGTAAAACTGTCCGTCAGCTCACCATTCCAACTTATTTGGGTTTTAACAGACGTTATACAACACATGATCAAATGAACAAAATCCTCCGGTAACCCAGCATCTTCTAAAGTGTCAGCAATAAAACTCCATTCCAGCCGATCATAGGTTGTTTCAAGGTCGATCATCAAGGCCATCCAACCCTTTCGCCCACGTTTTGATCGCATTGTATGTATAACCTCCTGCGCAAGGATAACGTTATCCATAATATTCCTTCATGGTAAAAAACTCACCTAAGATTGGGAAATTAAATTAGGCAACAACGGCTTGAGGCGATTGACTATAACCTTAGTCAAAGTCTTGTACACCACCGAACATAAACTAATCGACCGAAAATGCCCAAAAGTTTCCGGCGACGCCACTTTTGGAATTAAAACTAGAATAGTCTTATTAATCCCATCACAAAGCTCCCAAGAAGTAAAGCAGTCCCGGACAAAACCAACGACACTATCCTTGACAACGGACGAATTTTTCTGATAAAACATAGCGTGAATCCCATCAAACCTAGGAGCTTTCAAAGGCTCCATATCAAATAATGTTATGCGAACCTCATCATCGCTGACCGACATCACCAGCCGCGACTTATCAATGCTCGATAAGGTCGCAAAATTCCCTCGGATACACCACTGAGGTAAGACGGACGGGGAAGCAGTAAAGAGGGTTTGGAAAAACTCAACAACACCTTGCTTTATCTTAGAAATGTCATCACTCCAAGTACCATTATTAAGCTTTATCATAGTGACTTTGCAACGAGCTTGCCTCGCCTTAGTTGTGCGATGATAGAACCGGGTATTACGATCGCCATCCCTAATCCATTGTGTCCGAGCGCGCTGAAACCACAAACTTTCCTCCTGTGCAAGAACATCATCTAATTCTTTTTTTTAATTTTTCCTCGAGCTCACTCAGAAAATCATCAGAGGAAAATTCTAACTTCTTCTCAATACCTTGTATCCGAGCTAACAGATGGGACTTTCTTTTGTTGATACTACCGAAGGTCTCCCGATTCCAAACACTCGCTTTCTTAGCAAAACGACCTAGATTCGTCATAATATCTTCCCTAGGCCGCCAAGTATTGTTTAGCATCTCCACAAAACTCGGATCTTCTTGCCATGCAACAAGATACTTAAACGACGATTGAGCACGTTTAGGACTAGACAGATGCCCCACCAGCAACATCGGACGATGATCAGAACTGATACGTGCTAAATGATATACGCACGAATCAGGACAACTATCGCACCAATTATCATTACCCACACAACGGTCAAGCCTTTGATGTAAAGTTCCCCGCTTCCAAGTATAGCGCGGACCATGAAACCCCAAACAATACAGCCCCGCAGTTGTCAAAAAATGCCCCGTTTTCTTGCAAACACCATCGCGCTTATTCGAACCACCCATACGATCAACAGCACAAGGAATGGCATTGAAATCCCCCCCAAATACAAGGCATAGACGTTGACGGTTGCAACGCAAATAAAGAATTCCAAAGATAATTCTGTTGTCTAATATCCGGACTCCCATAAACCACAGTCAATAGACAAGATTTACCATTCAACTGATTCACACATTTCGCATGAATAAATTGTGTAGACACGGCAGGCACAGCAAACCTAATAGTATCCCTCCACAAGACCCAAATCCGTCCAGAAAAACCACAAGCTTCAATCTAGTAAGAATGGACAAACCCGTGCCGTCTTATAAAGGCATTCGCCTTCCTCCCACTGATGTGAGGTTCCATCAAAGTAACAATATCCGACTCCTGCGTTCTAACAATTAACTTCAAATAGCAATTAAAATCAGGGACTGACGCTCCCTAGACGTTCCAAAAAAGAACTTTAAACATAATAAAAGAAATAAAAGAGAGGGACAAGAGATAATCAAATCGTCCCTCCTTTGTCATCGAATACTGTATTATCACGCCACTGAACCTTTCCCCGAGATTCCATCAAAGGCGAAGTTGGCGGTAATAGATTCGCAACACTATCAGAAGGTTTTTCTTTCAATTCCGCCGCCATCGTAGTTATCCATTCCCCAACATCAATCGCTTGATCCTTGTTAGGGTCCTTGTTTTCCTGTCTCACCACTAAGTTCCTCTTCACATAATACAGACTTTTTCTCGCAACGGACTTGATCTTCGATAAACGCCGCTCCGTTGATGCCACCCCACTTCCAACAACTCCAACCTCCCTATTTCCTTGTGTTAAACTCTCCGCCTCATTCGATCCTTGTGGAACCACCTTAACAACCGTATGACTTTTTGGGTCCAATTTTCTTGATACCGGCACAACAACATCCATTGACACCACCTCTTGCACATGACTTGGCCCGCAACCATCAACAGCTCCATTAGAATCGGCATTCATCTTTTCCGACAACACATTAAAATTCTTTGAATTCACCACTACAACCTTCGAAGAATTACCCACCTCTTTTATGGATACTTGCTGCGTTGCAGGATGCGAAATAACTAGCTTTCCTTTCCCCCGCTTATGACTCCCATTGACCAGCGTACTCCCCTTTGACACATCCAAGACCCCTGTTGTTCCAGTATCCTCCACAAAGGACGGGGCAGATAGCTCCTTCGTCGTACCAGCAGCAGCCTCTACATCCGCTATCCTAAGAGCATCAAAACGTCCACTCTTATTGCTCCGATCAGAACACGTTTCAGCACCCAACCGATTCCCAATGATGCCATTGCTTCCCCTACGTTGCCGTCTGTTTACCACCTGCATCCAAGGCCCAAATTTTTCCTTCGCAACCTGCGCCTCAAATTCACTAGTTTCATTGATCACTTGCTGCGCCACCTCAACAGTAGGTTTACAAGCCTCCAACGTGTGCCCATACTTACCACAAGTGAAACAAATTGTCGGCAATCCCTCATATTCAAGCTGTTGCTTTCGGCCATCAATAACAATGTACGGGGCTAACGGCTTATTCAGGTTGACAACAATCGCTAATCGCGCAAACCGACCCCTTTTCCCTTCCGCCGTGTTATAGTCAATCTGCACCACCTTCCCCAAAGTCCCTGCTATATAACGGAACATACTCTTTGTATAATAGCGATACGGTAAGCCCGGCAGGCGTACCCACACCACTATTTGATCCGGATGATCAACCGAAGTCGAGAAAGTCCTGCTCCATGGTTGCACCGTGAGGTATGATCCATAAATTAGCCAAGGGCCACCGGTTAAAACCTTCGAACAATCTTCCGCATTTGCAAACCGGACAAGGAAATATTCATTATCTATGTCTATTAACGAAATCTCCCCACTAGGGTTCCACAAACTCTTAATACGAGAAAGCAAGGTTGTATACCCTACCGACCGCCCCAAGAGTCTAACTATTACTGAATTCGCCAATTTAGAATCAATTTCGGAATGTAGACATTCCGAAAAATTAATAGTCGGAGTTCCCTCTACAAAACGTACCTTGACATCCTCCGGATTCAACTCCACATCCAAGTCTGGAATCACATTAGCCACCGGCTTCCCCGTGCTCCGCCCAAGCACCATATCACGAAATGTAAGCTTCGTACTCGGTAAATCCGCCACAATAGGAGATATAGGAGGCCCCCTGCCGTTGCACTTCCACTTTGTAATTCAATCCCTCCCCCAGCAGGGCTCACAACGTCACAGACCATCACGTCATCTGTAACAACCAACCCTGGACCCGCTTCCGTTTCCTTCACTGACACCGGTTCACTAGACAATTGCAGCACCGTCCCGAGCGACCCAGCCTCAACCTCCTTCAATGGGGCCGCAGGCACGCCCTCACTCACAGTAGGCAACAACGGTCCGACGTTATCATCTGGCGGTCTGCCCACCAAGCCTCTGGCGGACGGCAGCAGAGTATCATCCCTCGAGTCAATGCTAGGGTTGAGAGGATCCTCCGAGATTCCCGGAGCCATTGATTAACAATTTAAAGACAACATTAAATTGATGTAACTTCCATTTCAATAAAAAAATAATATTAGGATTTCAAAACATCTTGTAAAATTAATAAGAGATCCATTAATTGGCTAAATGGTCAAAAATGTTCATCTTATTTTATCTTGTATATTTCGACATTAAAATATAATAACTCTACGGCTCTACCTAACCAAAAAAATCTCGTTAATAATATGATTAGATTTACAGTTAGAGCACAAAAATTAAGACCATGGCTCTGTTTGGTAAAGAGAGGTTTGGGCAAAAATTAGAGGTTTGAGGCATAATTAGAGGTTTGACAAGTCAAATTCGCTAATATTGTTGTTTGGTAAATAGCGGATTGAAAGAGCGGATTGGGGTGAAACTTAGGGGTGTAAATGAACAGAGCGTTCGACGAACTGTTCGTGAACCGTTCGTATAACGTTCGTTTATGTTCGTTTACTAAGCTAAATAAACGAGTATGAACAAAAAATTTATGTTCGTTTAATAAACGAACAAACACGAACATAGGTGTGTTCGGCTCATTTATGTTCACGAACAAACTCGTTTATGTTCGTTTAGAAGCTCGTTTATATACTCGTTTATGTTCATTTAGAAGCTCGTTTATATGCTCGTTTATGTTCGTTTAGAAACTCGTTTATGTTCCTTTAAAAGCTCGTTTATGTTCGTTTATAACCCTAAGTTCAAGGTATATAAACCATATTATAACCCCTACCACCCTTTTCCCTAATTTATAATATTTGTAGCCGCACCCCTCCCCCAAATCCCTCTGAAAATAAACACTCCTCACCCTTTTTCCGGTTAACCTCCGACCACCGACCTTTTGGTTCTCTCTTGCGCCATCGTTTGCCGCCACCCTCTTCGTTCATCGTTGGCGGTTTAAGGTATTGAAAACCTCACTTTTTCATTCGAATCTTTGTGTCGTCGTCCTTTCATCTTCTCTGGAATTTTCCTCCACTCGTGTGTGTTGGGTGAGTATTAGATTCATGTTTATGTTTAGGTTTAAGTTTTTCTGATTCCAAATTATAATTATTTGGTCATCGGGAACCTTAAAAATATGCACATCTTTGAAACCAAATTCATTATGCCTACATGCACTAAGGATTGCATTGAAGTGCATTTTCAAACTTAGATACTGCTTTCAGTGTAAGGCTATATCATCCTTCATTAAGGTCAAAAAAAGAGTTGCAGATATTTTTTATGTGAACATCTTTAAGTGGTCATAACATTTAGATGAAAATAAGGATAGCGCCATGCATACAAATATGTGATGAAATCAATAAGGATGTTTGTAGGCTAATCGAGTACTCTGTCTAATAAGTTCTTTTTGGCCTAGAAAAAAGAAACATTGACATTGTTGGCTAGATATGCAAGTTCTCATTTTTTAATCTCGTTTACTTCTTGATTGAATTTGTTTCTGACAAAAAAAACTTCTATCCTTCCCTTAATTCTCCCTTTCTCATCCCCATTGTCGAAAGGGATGTTGAAAATTTAATGTGAAATGTAAGTTCTTGTCTGTATGGTTTTTTATTCAGATTATAGACATTTGCCATGCTACTTTCTTGAGATTTTAGGAAATTATTGAAATGGAGCTTCTACAATTAAATATTATTGACAATTTATACATATATGTGTAGAGCATTAGATCAGGCTTATTGGAAATTTCAGAGGTATGGTGTTTGAGCAATGTTACTTGGCTCCACTTTTTCCTAGTTGTTATGCATTTGGATGGTCCTTGGAGGAACATGTCCTTATATACATTTCTGAAAATGTGTTGTACATGAGTACTTCAAGAAAAAGAAGAGTTCGATATAATTTTTAAGTCCCTTCTAATAGCTTCTTAATATATAGTGCTTGGATATTTTTCATCAAAACAACTCATATTGTAGTTTTCTCCCATCATCTTCAGATAGAAATTGTATTTCAACTTGTGGGATCAGCTGCCATTATTCAACTTCTGAGCAAGAAGCTCCCATTTGCAGAGGTACGTCTCCACTTCTATTCGAGTCTTTTTTCCCCCACAAATTTAATTGAACATTAATTATCTTGTGCCTTACTTTTTTACCCTACTATTTGAAACAGGATCGAAAGCAAACTCTTAAACAAATCGATGAGTTCTTAAGCACAAAAGTGGCTATTATTGCATTCTTTATTTATCTTGCCAAGAAAAGTTATTCTTGACATCGAAAGAATTATATTGCATGTGTTTTATACCTATATATAATGTTGGATGTTTGTTATGAATTTTTCATTTGATTTCTTTTGGCAAATTGTGAATGATGATTGTGATATTTACACTCCTAAGGAAAACGGAGGAGCAGAAGCCTAAGGAACAAAGACCCAAGCAAATGAAAAGAAGTCGATTATGATAGAGTAACAAATATTTTGGGATGAAAATGCTCATGGATGTTTCTTTTTGTGTGTGTGGATGTTTTAGGATGAAAATATTAGTGAATGTTACTAAATGATCATGTCCTAATTTGACTTTTTTAAACTTTTATTTTGTTGTTGTGGTAGGTTATATAAGTTAATGATGTAAAGTTTATGTTGGTTTTATTTTATTTAATTTTTGTTTGTTCGTTTAGTTAAAATTTAGAAATTATAAACGAACATGTTCGTGAATGCTGAACGGACATGTTCGCGAACATATATAAACGAACATGTTCGTGAACGCTAAACGAACATGTTCACGAACACTAAACGAACAAATTGACGAACATGTTCGCGAACATATATAAACGAACATGTTTGTGAACGCTAAACGAACATGTTCACGAACACTAAACGAACAAATTGACGAACATGTTCGCGAACATTAAACGAACCGAACCTGAACGCACCAAAATATAAACGAACCGAGCTCGAACATGCTATTAAAAACTTAAACGAACACGAACCGAGTTCGAACACCTTTAAAAATAAATAAACGAACACGGACATACCCTTGTTCGTTCAAGCTCGGTTCGTTTACACCCCTAGACTACTGAAACTGCTAATTTTGAAAAAGCTCATAATATGAGCTTTTTGAGATTAGAGGTTTGATATTAGAGTTGTAAAGACTCTTTTACCCTTACTAGTTACCAAAAATCTCAAAATAACCTAAATGAAGTATTTTCTCACTCTATTTATAAGGTAATTCTATTTACTTTTTTTCTTTTTATCATCACATATTTATACGTGTATTTAAATTTATTAATTAATTAAATTATATTAAAATAATTATATAAATAATAAATTAATATATAAATCATTCGAATATGTTTAGAAAAATTATATTAAAAATAATTTTATAGATCTAATTAATATTAATTAGATACAAAATATTGATAATTATTAAACTATTCAAACAAGTATTGAATATAATCATGTCCTTATATGTCATTTTGTTTGTTTAAAAAATCTAACAACTATCAGTTAATTTTACCAAACACTTCTATACAATCAACTAATACAATACAGTAGTCAAATCAGCTAATGCAATCCGCTATCAGCTAATGTAATCCGCTATCCGCTTTCACTATCCGCTAATTGCCAAACAGAGCACATGTATATTTACCAATCAAATTATTTTTTACAGTCAGTAAAAATGTCCATGAACCTAGTCAAAGCCCTAACCTAAATTTTACTTGACGACTCAATTCAGTAACTTGTTTCACCACCCTAATAAAATTGTGAAAAGGGTACTTTATGTTAATATTTTGATGTTTTCTAATTAAATTTAAATAAAAATATTTTTTACTATTTAATATAAATTTAGATTAAACAAGATCAATCGTAATCCTTTTTCAAATCCAGCTAAATTAGACCAAATCTATCGAACCGGACGAATCACCCGAACCATAGACATATCTAACAGCCATATGAAAATTGAAAAGTACTTGAACAACCAACAATAATATGGGGAGAAAGGTGAAAAATGACTTGTGAAACATAAAAAGGTAATTTTTTAGGTTTCCACCAATATCTTACCCTTTTGTCAACCTTTCTTCACTGCAATTATTGTTAAGTTGCTCCCTCTTCCTCTCTAGACAGAAAGAGAAGTTTACACCACTAATTCACAATATGAAATCATTTTTAATGTAACTTCTTTTGGTATTGTCTTTCATATTTGATTTATTAGATAATTAATTTGAATTCGATAATATAAAAGTCCGTTATGAGAGGACTCTTAACATTTTATTTTATGTTAAAATGGTCCTTCCGTAAATAAAAATTGTAAGTCAAATAACGATAAACAACTTAACAGAATGACACATCATCAAAAAAATAATTTAAAATTTATAAAAAAATTGACTAGTGTGCCATTTTGTAAATTCAACACATTTGTCTATATGACACTAATATATCAGCGTGCACTGTCATGTAAGTTTATCACGTCATTTCAAGTCATTTAATGTTAGTTGACTACTAATTTTCATCAACGCGTGAGTTATTTTGACTCAATTGAAACGTTAAGGGTTAAAACGCTTCAAAAAGGAATATGGACCAAAATAACTTTCAGTCAAACATTAAAGGTATTTTTTGACATTATGCCTTTTGATAACGAATTTATGATTTTTTATTGACTTGATCCAAACTCGTGTTTAATAATAAAAAATATTATTTTTATTTTTACTTAAATATATAATATTATTTTATATAATAAAATGAACTTTTGTATAAATTCGAATCCGACTCCATCTCAAATCTACAAAATAAAATAATTAAATTAAATTTGCCGATCAATTTGTTGATATTTGCCTACAAACTTTGGATAATCACCAACTCAAATATAGCTTGCCTAACTTATTATTTGCTTGAGACTTTCGGTCCATATTTTATAATAATATTAATCATATTCACAAAAATAAGATATATTTGTTGGCCGGTAAAAAGTGAGTCATTTGCTTAAGAGTTAAGACCAATTTTGGATTGAATTACAATTAAAAAAAAAACTTTGACCGTACCTGTCATCTAGGACCCAAAAACTTTAGCCAATGGTGCTTGTCTCAATACTTAGAATTAAGGACCTAATTTTGATGATGAACATTATTTATTTATTTTGCATTTCCTTTTCAATACTTTTTATTTTATATTTATTGTTTTTTGTTTGGTTTTTTAGAGTTACAATTGTGGAGGACCTAAATTTTGAAGTCTAGAACATGTTTTTTTGGCATTTCATTTTCTAAGACTTTAGGTGTTTGTTGAATGGTCCATAACTACATAAAATTTCAATTTCAAATTATCATTATGAGATAAAAAAAACATATTTTACGAATAGAGCACGAGAATCATGGATAGAATCAAGATTTAAGGTGAGGTAAAATATATAATTTAAAAGTTATAAAAGTAAATTCATAATTAATTAATTTATTTATTCAAAAAAAAACATATACAATAAAACAAAGCTAAAAAATTCCCTGCATGGGCATGAGCCCCTCCCATTGTCCATTTGTCTTTGTCCCTTATGACGATTTATATATTAGTATCGTACTTGTGTTATTTTTTAAATGTTTATCTATCCATTAGTGTTATGTTTTTATGATATAGTTATCCATATCTAGTTTATTGGTCGATTAATTCTGATATATACTGCATAGATATATAAAGTGGTGATCTTCCAACCAAATTGCTCCTTTTACAATGTTAAAATTCAAGCCTCTGACCTTGCTTGAAGAACTTAACGTTTCGTCCTGCTAGACCAACCGATAATTAATATCAGTATTGTAACAATAAGGATTGTTTACATTTGATTAAAGAAAGTAAAAAACAGATTACATAAAGGAAGAAGATGAAGGTTTATATACACGAGATCAGGCAGAGCTAATCACCTAACTAACTTAACTAACCCTAATCCAGCTAAGCTAGTGATATAACAAACTAACAAGAATACGTATTACTAAGGTATATACGTAATATCCCCCCTCAAGATGGAGGTTGGTAAATGTCGATGAGACCCATCTTGGCAATGAAGGTCTTGAACAAAGGACCATGAAGAGCTTTCGTTAGAATATCGACAAGTTGGTTTGCAGAACTGGCATGGAAAAGTTTAAGGAATTCATCTCGTATTTTGTCACGAATGAAGTGGCAATCCACTTCAATGTGCTTAGTACGCTCGTGAAAAACCTGGTTCGAGGCTAGATGAATCGCAGACTGGTTGTCACAATAAAGGGAAGCATGCGTGACTGGAACTTGAAATGAAGAAAGAAGGGATGCTAGCCAGACAAGCTCACATGTTGCAGCAGCCATGGCGCGATATTCGGACTCGCAAGAGGAACGGCTTACCGTGGCTTGCTTCTTAGACTTCCAAGATACAATGTTGTTTCCTATGTACATGCAATAACCTGAAATTGAGCGCCTTGTGTCGGGACAAGAATTGTAGTCTGAATCGACAAAGCCATGCAACTGGGAGGTAGAGTCAGAAGGAAAGAACAACCAGAGAGCTGGTGAATTTTTGATGTAAGATAGAAGATGGTAAACTGACATAAGATGAGGATGACGGGGTGAAGAAATGAATTGGCTAAGAAGATGTACAGCATACGTGATGTCGGGTCGAGAGTGAGTGAGATAAAGCAGTCGTCCAACCAAACGACGATATAGCTGAGGATCTGGTAACAACTCACCATCTTGAGCATTGAGTTTGTGAGAAGCACTAATTGGAGTATCAGCAGGTTTAGAAGCTAAAGTGTCAGTATCCTCTAGCAGGTTCAATGCATATTTACGCTGTGAAAGAGAGATTCCAGAGGAGTTGCGCGCAACCTCAAAACCCAAAAAATATTTTAATGTGCCCAAATCTTTAAGCTTGAAATTTTGTTGAAGGAAAGATCGAACTGCAGAGAGTTGCTCCATGTTGCTGCCAGCCAGTATTATGTCATCGACATATACAAGCAAAACAACCATGCTATCACCTGAGCCATGGACAAACAAGGAATGATCTGCATGAGATTGTTGAAAACCAAACGCAAGCACAACCTCAGAAAAGGCAGTAAACCACTGACGCGAGGCTTGCTTGAGCGCATAAATTGATTTCTATAACTTGCAGACCAAGTTAGAGCTAGAAGACTCAGGGAGATAGCCTTGTGGAAGCTTCATGTAGACTTCTTCATCGAGGTAACCGTTCAAAAAAGCGTTGTTTACATCGAGTTGTAACAAGTGCCAGTTCTTAGTAGCATCCAAAGCAAGTAGAACTTTGAATGAAGTCATCTTTGCCACTGGTGAAAAGGTGTCCGTGTAATCGATTCCCTCCACTTGGGTGAAGCCCTTAGCAACTAATCGTGCCTTAAAACAATCGAGAGAACCATCTGCCTTGTATTTAACTCGATAAACCCATTTGGAATCAATTGTTTTCTTTCCTTCTGGAAGAGGAACAGTGACCCAAGTGTGGTTGTCTTCCATTGCCTTCAACTCTTCATTCATAGCATCTTGCCAAGCAGGTATCTTAGCAGCTTGATGATAAAAGGTAGGCTCATATATAGATGATACATTTGCTACAAAATGCTCATAAGAAGAAGAAAGCTTGGAGGTGGATAAAAAATCTTCAATCGGATAGAGAACATTGGGTTCAACAGCTGAGGATATGTTGTTGCAATGATACTTTTGTAAGTAAGAAGGTTTATGAACCTGTCTAGATGATCTTCGAACGACTGGTGGAATTGTTTCAATAGCAACATTATGATTGACATGGAGATTTGTATTTGAAGCATCAGACACAGGCAAAGTTACAGTGGCAACATCCTGAGGAGCAGAATGAATGGGAACAACGATCCTTGATGTAGGATTTTGAGGCGCTACATTACTCGACTCATTCATATCAGCTACATGTGAGACATCTACATTCGTGTCAGCCAAATTTGGACAAGCTTCAGTTATGTCATCTTCATTCGATCCAGCAACTGTTGGAGCACTACTATTCGAATAAGCTACATTCGAACCAGCTACATTAGTACCAAATGTATTTGGTGCAACCACATTGGAACTAATAACATTTGTTTCAGCTGGAAAATTAACATCATTAAAGGGAATCTGAGGCAATGAAAAATTAAGAAAAGGATTAACAACAACATTTTCAGAGGAAATGGAATGAAATGGAAAATGTTTTCATGGAAAACAACATCTCTGGACAAAACGATGTATTGAGTTTGTAAAACATAAACTTTATAACCCTTAACCCCAGGAGAATAACCAATGAAAATTCCTAGTAATGCTCTCTTTGAAAATTTGTTCCTATTAGAACGAAGGGTAGAAACAAAAACAAGGCAACCAAAAGTTTTTAAAATCGAGTAATCAGGACATTTTGAATGCAACAAGTCAAAAGGAGATTTGTTATCTAAAAGAATAGAAGGAATCCTGTTAATGATGTAGGCAGCTGTTAACAAGAAATCTCCCCAGAAACGAGCAGGCACCCTTGATTGGAAAAACAAAGCTCGAGCAACAACCAAGAGATGCTGATGCTTTCATTCAACGATTGCATTCTGCTCAGGTGCTTCAACACAAGAAAACTGGTGCACGATCCCTAACTCAGAAAACAACCCTGTAAACTTCAACTCAGGTGCATTGTCAGAACGAAAAACCTTGACATCAAAAGCAAACTAACGTTTAGCCATGGAAATAAACTGAGGAATTATTTGAGCAACATCAGACTTGTGCTGAATTAAGTAGGTCCACGTATACCTTGTATAATCATCAACGATGGTTAAGAAAAAACGTTGAGAATTATATGTTGGAACTTTGAACGGTCCCCATATATCACAATGAATTAAAGAAAAATGAGAAGAAGCACGAGTATGAGACAAACTAAAAGAAAGACGTTTTTGTTTTGCACGAGGACATATGGAACATGGAATATCTTTATTAATAGCAAAATTGGGCAAAAAATTCTTTAAAACATCAAGAACATTAGAACTCGGATGGCCAAGACGATTGTGCCAAGAATGATACTTTATTAATCTGATTCAAGCATGACATGGATTTATCTACATTAGAACTTTGATTTACAACAGATGTGGGAATAACAGTCCTATTTTCAGAAAACAACAAGTATAATCCACGATGCATCTCACCCTTCCCAATCAGCTGGTAAGGATCCTGTATCAAGCATTTATCATGATGAAAAAGAACAGTTAAATCAGAATTTTGCTTAAGTAAGCAACTGGTAGACAAAAGATTAAAATTAAACTCGGGGACAAACAAAACATCATGTAAAACGAGCTTAGAAGAAATCTTAACTGTGCCAGAGAAATGCACAGGCACAACAGATTTATTTGGAAGAAAAATTGTTCCATTCTCAATGGGATTCAAAGATTCAAAGAAAGCTCTGGAGTAGCAAACATGCTTAGAAGCTCCAGAGTCAAGAATCCAGGAATTTTGAGAATGAAAAGAACTGAAAAAATTAATAAACGACAAATCCTTGCCTTGCATTGCCATGTTTACAGAAACAACATTCGAGGATTCAGTAGAAGCTGCGTGAAGCAGATTTGTGAGCATGGCAGTCAACTGCTTGCATTGTTGAGAGGATAAGGAATCTGAAGTAGAATCCGATAAATGATCTCTAGAAAAATCATGTGAAGCAGCATTAATATGATTAGTATGAGCACTAGTAGGCCTCCCTTTTGAATGATAGCCAGGAGGAAAACCATGCAACTTATAGCACTTGTCCTTGATGTGGCCCATTAAACCGCAATGGCTACATTGAGGACGAGATTTCTTATGACCAACATTAGACTTTATAGCAAAGGAAGCATCAGTGACAGGATTGCCAAGCTTGATAAAGCGTTGACTTTCTTCTTGAGAAACCAACGAGAAAACTTTGGTAATATTGGGCAGAGGATCCATTAACAGAATTTGCCCTCGAACATGTGAGAAAGAATCATTCAATCCCATCAGAAACTGCATTGTTTGCTTTTTCTGCTGTTCTTCAAGCATCTTTCGAACACCATCACAAGTGCAGGCTGAACAAGAACAGAAAGGCTTTAGAGACACCAATTCATCCCAAATAATCTTGAGATTGGTGTAATATGTAGAAACAGAATTTGACCCTTGAACAAGATCACTAAGTTTCTTGCGTAAAGAAAAAACTCTTGGACCATTGTTTTGCTGAAACCGATCTTGTAAATCTTTCCAAACTGATGCTGCAGTGGAATGATACAATAAACTGGCAACAATCTCCTTGGAAACAGAATTAAGTAACCAATAATTGACCAAATCATTTGCCCTGGTCCAGGCATTGAAACGATCAGCAGGAACACGAGCTGGAGCTGGAATGGAACCATCCACAAAACCCAGTTTGTTCTTGGCAGAAAGAGCCATCATCATCGCGCGACGCCAACTATGATAGTTATCGCTGCAAAGGGGCTGAGTAACAAGAACCATACCAGGATTGTCAGATTGATGCAGGTAATATGGATTCGCACATCATCATCGCGCGACGCCAACTATGATAGTTATCGCTGCAAAGGGGCTGAGTAACAAGAACCATACCAGGATTGTCAGATTGATGCAGGTAATATGGATTCACACTATTATTGAAGGCATCACTGAGATTAACTTCTCCCATGATCAAAGAAGAGAAAAAGAACAGACGCGGAAGCAAAAGAATCATAAGAATTTAACAACTGATACCATGTAACAATAAGGATTGTTTACATTTGATTAAAGAAAGTAAAAAACAGATTACATAAAGAAAGAAGATGAAGGTTTATATACACGAGATCAGGCAGAGCTAATCACCTAACTAACTTAACTAACCCTAATCCAGCTAAGCTGGTGATATAACAAACTAACTAGAATACATATTACTAACGTATATACGTAATAAGTATTATGCTTTTCAACGGCTTTTGGTGAGTCTAAGTATAAATTCAATTATACAAAAATTGAGAAGTTAGTTTAATGGGTAACATCGTTAAACATTACTAGCTTGACAATCAACGGTTTAACAATTTATAAGCAACGAATGAACAAAAACCAACAATTCAATAATTTAGATGCAACAAATTAGTAAAAAGCAACAGTTCAATTTTATGTTATAGTATAATGACAAGTATGATGATCGTACAATAAAATAAGAGGTATTGAGATTACACAGCTAACATTATTAGCGGTCTTTAAACAATTCTCTAAAACTTAAATCGCATTTACATATTCATAGATCACACCACAAACATTTTTTTTATCAGAACAATGTGAAATTTGAATCATAAAATTTATTTTTATATAATTATCGATAATTAAACTAATTTTAATATTTTTAAAGTACAAAATTAAATTTTGACATCAATCGTAGATTGATGAAATCTATAATTTCTTAAGATGAAATTATTAAACCAAACTTGATCTCATATAAATTTGGGCGGTTGGGCACTACCCACAAAATCAAAACAATGTCCCCTTTGTCCTGGACAAATTATGTCATCTAAAAAGGCTATAAGAAAAGAAAAAAAAAACATCAACTAAAATTGGTCAAAGTGGTAAGTAATTTAGTATCACTTAAGTAGATTTCCGGTTTGACGCGTCGTGTACGCAAATTTTTTTTCCATAGGAGATTTATCCACTAAAGCTAGATGTACAACGCGAGTCGATCTGAATTAATTAGAACGAAACCCTAAAAATCGAAATAGCAATAAGAAAAGGAAAAGAAAAAAATCTCAAGAGATAAACTAAAATAAATGTTTCACTTTTTATCTTAGTCTTTCATTAAATTATCATTAATTAATTAAGTGCCCCATTCAATGTATTTTTTTCTCCAACATTCAACAGTCAACTCCAAATGATTAGCATTTGCTTTCCTAAGCCAGAACTACCCCGCAAGAGTGGACAAATATTTTGCCTTTTAATCAAGGTATAATTATTAATTTCATCCTTTTAATTTATAACATTGAAATCTTAGTCCATCTACTTTAATTTATAAATCACTTATTTGGAATTCAACAATTTATATACATGAAAATAACAAAAATCAATGGTTCAACAATTTATATGCATTAAAATAATAAAAATTAATAGTTCAACATTTTATATGCAACAAATTAGTAAAAAACAATAATTACCCATTTATGGCTCTCGAATAATATTATTTTGTGGCACTCTTTTCTTTCTTTCGTTGTTTGGAATTGAGTTTTATGCTTGATTTCGGATATGAAAATAGTTTTAACGAAGTCTTTTTTCTTTAGAAAAAACATAGATTAATTTCTAAGTTTTCATAAAGTATAAATATTAAATTCTAACGAATTAAAATAGATATTTTTTTATGAAAAATAAAAGACATAGTTAAAACTCTCCTCTAATTCTAAATAGGGGAAAGAGTGCACACTTTTATATGGATAAATTGACTTCTGGATTTTTGCAGAGTACCAAAAATTAAATAAACATTTGATCAATGATATATATAATATATATATGGATAAAATACACAAGTAGTCATTAAACTATGGGAAATGATCGTTTTGGTCATTGACCTTTCAAAAATTACAAAATGACTATTAAATTCATTAAATTATTATAAAATTGACATTGAATTCAAATTCTTACAAAATGGTCATTAAATTTTATCGAACTATCACGAAACAATAATTAAATTTTGTAACAGTTCAATAAATTTAATAATCATTTGTAGCAGCTCGATAAATTCAATAATTATTTTGTAACTTTCGAAAGGATGGTGACTAAAATGATCATGTTTCATAGTTTAGTGATTATTTCATAAAATTTTATAAAATTGATTTTTCGAGTCGAGTCAAATTTTGTTCACCCTTAACTAAAATGATATTGTTCCATAGTTTAGTGGTTATTGTTACACTTTACATTATTTATTTTAAAAAAATTGATAACTTTTGATGGGGGTCAATCAGTCAACCTTGGGGCATCGAGTTTGTTGATCCATCATTTATTTATTTTATCATTCCCTTTTACACGCCTCCCACACGATTTGGGTAGGCAAATATTGCCATCATCCTTACAATTATCCACTTCTATTCTATAAATCATTCCCTTTTCCTCCTCTTTTTCAAAGGGTGAAATCAAGTCACCAAGCATCAATTATCCATTTCTTGAGCTTCATTAGTTAGTCCAAACTTACTCTATTTTTTCATTAATTACTCTAATTTTTATTAGGCTTGATATTTAAATAAGTGCGTAAACTATACATGATTTTTCAGATAGGTGTCTAACATTTTATTATGTTACTCCTTTAAGATTTTTTCGTTAACAACTGTTAAAAAATACGTCATCTAATTAAAACTTGACATGTGACCTATTTCCTAATTTTCATTTGAATTTTGTTTAAAATGTCGAAAAATCATTGACTTTTTAAAAAAGAATCCCAAAACTTTAATGCTTTTCAAAACAACCCCTAAATTTTTCCATCTATCGCCATCGAACACACACACTGTCGTTGCATCGGTGACGTCTCCTGCTCTTGTCACACAAGTCGCAAGGCTCATTTCGTCATTCGATCATCTGTTGTTTGTCGTTCGATTAAAGATTTAATGTTTGATGTTCATGGTTCGTTTGGCCACCCGTTCATCAATTTCTAACAATGTAAGGGTGGGGTTATCGACTGTGGATGATCGGTGAAGGAAGGGGTGGCTGGTGGTGGTTGAATCGACGACCGGATGAGAGGAATTTATGGGTTTAGTGCTTTAGGGTTAGAGATTAGGGGCTTTTTTGAGAAATTAAAGATTTTAGGATCTTTTAATAAAATTAAAGATTTTTAATTTTTTAAATGATAAATAAATAAATTAACAGAAATAGGCCATGTGTAGCGTTTTTATTGGATGATGGAAAGCTTTTAACGCATGTCATGAAAAAAATAATCTTAAAAGAGTTACAAAATGAAACGTTAGTCACCTACTTATGCCGAAAATTAGTTTAGATACTTATATGAAAAATCATGTATAGTTTAGGCACCTATTTGAGTATTAATCTGTTTTTGTTATTAAAAATATGATTCAGATATATATATCGACGTAGAGTGATTTAGAGATATTAAAAAGAAGATTTAAAGATGTGAATATCATATTTAGTCCATAGTAACTTTTGAGAATAATTGGAATAAACTTTGGTTTTAACCTAATTCAATGTTTTCTCACTTGATGCAATTGCCACACACATTGGGTAATCAGGAGACCTATCCTTTGAAAAAGGTTTTGGTAAAGAGATAAAAACACATATCATTTTCATCACCTTTTTAATTTTGATGTTTCCAATTCATGATCAAGGGATGACTTGATGGAAAAGCCCATTCATATCAAGTCCATTTAGTTTAAAATCTAAAAGCCTAAAAGAGGAAAAGGACGATCATTGTTCAAAGGTTTATATAATAAATTGATAGTGTTAATTAAGTAATATTACAATAATATTTTTAAAGTAAATATCGAGATTCAAATTTATAATAATGAGTAAAGCGGATGAGCATCAACGACCATTAAATCAATTAATAGATATCTAATCAAATAAATCTTTAAATGAATTGTAGTTTCAACTAAACAATTATTTAAAAATCCATCATTTTACTTATCTAATGGCGAATTTTCAAATAATGGCTCAATTAAAATGATTTTTTTGAATATATTTAATTAAAATAACATTTCACTTGATTGTAGTCTAATTCGACATGAACCAATTTATTATATAAGCTTTTAAACAATGATATAATTTTTGAGTCGATGACTTATACGACTAGGGATGTAAAAACAAGTCAGAACCTGGAAACCGGACTGAAACCTGCTCGAGTCAGAACCTGATTTGACCCGAGGTTTTGATGACCCGAACCCGATCTGCAACCGACTGTTGTTGATCTGAACCCGAATTTGACATGTTACTGTAATAACCGAACTCGATATGCGTCCGACTGAAAACGACCCGAACCCGAATTAGACTTGTCAATTTGGACCTGAAACCCGACCTGCGTCCGACTGAAAAGAACCCGAACCCGAAGCAGAACTGGCAAATAACCGAATTTATCCGACTGAATTGACCCGATATCCGATTTTACCCGACCTAAAATGAACCCGACCTGAAATGGACCCGACCTAAAAATGGACCCGACCTGAAATGGACCTGACCTGTTTTGAACCCGACCTGCTTTAAACCCGACCTGTTAAGTGACCCGACATGTTGTTGACCTGAGCTGAAATTAACCCGAAACCTATGACATGATGAATTAAAAAATTATAGAAGTTGATATACCATATACATATATAATGTATATACATACACATAGAGGTGGCAATCGGGTCATTCGGTTCGGGTCGTTTCGGTTCGGGTCATTTCGGGTCTATCTAGAATTGGTTTAGATTCGGTTCGGGTCGGTTCGGGTTTGGGTCTAATTCGGGTCTATGATGATTCGGATTCGGTTTGAGTATTGGATCGGGTCAAAATCGGATCGGTTGTTTTCGGGTCGGGTCAATATCGGATCGGTCGCTTTCGGTTCGGATCAAAATCGGGTCGTTCGGGTCGCTTTCGGTTCGGGTTAAAATCGAGTCAATTTCGGGTCAATTTCGGGTCAATTTCGGGTCGGGTCAACATTTAAATTTTCGGGTCAATTTGATTTGAGTTGGGTTAAAGGTTTGAGGTTTAATATTTATGGTTTAGTTTAGAGTTATTGGTGTATGAGATTAATTCTGATTCAACTTGTCAATCTATGCATTTGAATTTGATTAAATATTTAAATCAAAGCTTCATGTATCCATATAAATTTTTTTTGTATAATTATATTGAATCAAAGTTTATAATAATAATAATAATAATAATAATAATAATAATAATAATAATAATAATAATAATAATAATAATAATAATAACAATAATAATAATGTCTGAAATGAATTAATTTATTAAACTTAGGATCTAATTGAACTAACTAAAATCTAAAAGCATAAATCACGGACATAATTAAAATAATTTTAAAACTAAATGTGAAATTTCAATTAAATTAATCTAAATTGAAACTCAATTAAATCAAGAAAAATAGAAAGACAATTGGTAAAAATAGAGAGGGAAAAAACAAAATTTTGGAGTGAAATAAGCCACCAATTTTTTAAGCTAGATTGAAAAAAAAAAGACAATTGGAAAAAATAGAGAGAGAAAAGACAAAATTTTGGAGGGAAATAAGCCACCAATTTTTTAAGCTAGAGATTAATTACTTTTTAGGTCATGTTGCATTTAAAATGTTACATTTTAGTCAACTTTAAGTTTTAGTTTAATTTAATTTAGTCACAAGTATTCCCACGGTTTAGACTTCGGATATAGAAATCCCCTCCCCGTAGTGATATTTAGTCTCTAAAAATTTACTTTTAGTTGAAATTGACTAATCTTTGTAATTTAGTCTATTAATTTAATATATTGATATTTTCGTTCATTTTAATTTCAAAGATTTAATTTTTAGCCAAAATTGACCCCTATTTATTTATATGGTATAATTACAAAATTGATCATTGGACTCTCAAATTTCTCCACTTCCAAATTGTCAATTTAGTCTACAATTTCAATTTTATGCTATATTTTATGATGAAATTATAAAATTGGTCACCAAGATCTCAAATTTCTATACTTCATTTTATTATTATATTGTTAACAATAAATATTCGGGTTAAAATAGGGTCAAAAGCAGGTTAAAATCGGGTCGATATTCGGTTCGGGTCCATTCGGTTCGAGTCTATTTCGGTTCGGGTCCATTTCGGTTCAACAAAAAATTTCGGTTCGGTTCGGGTTTCGGGTCAACTTCGAATCATCATGTTCGGGTCAAAATCGGGTTTCGGTTCAGGTAGTTCGGTTCGGGTTTCGGGTCTCGGGTCAAGGTTGCCAGGTCTACATATACACCTACATATATTGATATAGGTGATGTATATGCACGCATACATATATATATTAAGTACTAAAGTTGAAAAAAGAATAAATAATTGATAATTTATGAACTACAAAAATTAAATGAAGAGTTGTTTTTATTTTTTAAGTTCATTCATTAACTTGAATAGAATTGTAGACTTACAAATTATAAAAAATTAAATAACAGTTGTATAAGTCTTTAACGTTAATTTATGAACTACAAAAATTTACTAAAGTTGTATATGCATTTGTAGTTCATAAAATTTACTAAAGTTATAACTTATGTATAGCATTTGTAGTTCAAAAATGATTAAGTAAATTTAGTAAAGTTATAAAAAAATTTATAAGTCTACAATTTTTTTTTATACTTAACAGATTCAAGTTATAAAATTTAGTGAAGTTATAACTTATGTATAACATTTGTAGTTGAAAAATGATTAAGTAAATTTAGTAATGTTATAAAAAAATTGTAAGTCTACAATTTTATTATTTTATACTTAATAGATTCAAATTATAAAATTTAGTAAAGTTATAACTTAAGTATAACAAATTAAAATTGTAGACTTAAGTAAATTAACGTTATAACTTAAGTAAAGTTATAACTTATGTATAACAGATTCAAGTTATAAAATTTAGTAAAGTTATAACTTATGTACAAGTCTTACTACAATTTTTGCAGTTCAAAAATGATTAAGTTATAAAATAGATGATTTTACTTAATTAGAACAAATAAATTAATTGTTGTCTTAAGTTATAAATTGTAGAATTAAGTTAAGATATAAAATAGAATTAATACACTTAAGTTAAAAAATTAACTGTTATAACATAAAAATAACTAGAATTCAAGATTATGAATACTTGATAGCTTAAAAAAATGTCAATACAGAATGTAAAAATAAAATACAAGTTAGAATAGTTTACACTTAAAATTTTACAAACTGAAACTCATAAAATACAAGTTTGTAATAAAATTAGCTCTCAGATCTTATAGCAAATACAAAAGCTAAAAGCACTTTGCTACCAGATAATTCTTCATCGAGCTATCTCATCTAAATGCTACCAACAAAGTTAATTATGGGCAACTTAAATTGGTAAGAAACCAACATAATTTAAACCAGGGCAACACTTAGATAAGAGAGGAACATCAAGCTACCAATAACCAGCAGCAACACCAAGCCATTAACATCAGCAGCATTCAGCATCACCAACTCACAAACAGCAGCAGCATTCAGCAAAACCAAGACTAACAACAGCACCAGGAACACTAAATCATAAAGATAAGCAACACTAAGAACTAAGCAAGAGAACACCTCACTTAAAAAAAAACAGGAGCATTCAGCAAAACCAAATAACAACAACAACATCACTAAGTCAATTAAAAATAGTCAAGTGAATACCTCACTTAAACAAGAGCATTCAACAAAACCAAATAACAACAACATCATCACTAAGTCAATTAAAAAAATAGTCAAGGGAATACCTCACTTAAATAGGAGCATTCAGCAAAACCAAATAACAACAACAACATCACTAAGTCAATTAAAAAAACAGTCAAGGGAATACCTCACTTAAACAGGAGCATTCAACAAAACAAAATAACAACAACAGCATCACTAATTCAACTAAAAAAATAGTCAAGGGAAATACCTCACTTAACATCAGAAGCAACATAGTTGACCCCTGAGCTCTAAAGTGTTTCCTGCTTGCTGTGAAAGAACCCTACAAAACAAAAGAAAGTCAGAAACTATATAGAAAAATAAAATAAGAATTAAAAAAAACAGTAAAGGGATATACCTTAATCATGAAGTGGATCTTCAACAGACACATCAGAGATTGAGGCATCTTTCCCAACAGTAAGAAATTCTCCATCCCTTTCCTCAGGCTCAAAACCATACAACCAATTTCTGGTTGTTACAAATACTTCTACATTTTTAGGCAAAAGCCTAGCCCCCAACTTGTTCAAAATTCGACCTCTCATGCTAAATGAGGATTCAGAAGCAACTGAGGTGATTGGAATGGCTAACACATCTCTAGCCATGAGTGAAAGTATTGGAAAAGACACAAATTGTGTGTTTCCAATACTCTAAGATATCGAACTCAGCATCTTCAGTGCGAGAGAGAAGGGGCAAATAAATGTAGGAGTCAACATCGGACTTACCAGTCCTAGAAGCTGCCAATTTGGCATCAAAGTTCTGACATTAAATTGGAAAAAAAAAATTAGTAAACTGTAATTGAAAAAAAATTAAATATAAAAACAGAAGAAAAAAAAAACTGACCTGAAAGAGATTAGATTTTTTGAAGGTCCTAGGGCGACCAGAACTTGACAGGCTTGAACTTTGAGAAGAGTTACTTTGGACAGAAGAATTAGAAGAAGAAGAACGTGCAGATCTTGAATAATAAATATACATACTTAAAACTCATTATAAACAACACTTACCCTCCTTTCAACCTCATCCTCAACATAGAGGACACCATACAAATCCTTCAGAAGTTGTAACTTATACTGAGGATCAAGTAAAACAGCAAAAGACAGAATAGTTGAATGATCAGACCAGTATTTCTCATACAATTCAAGCATAGGTCCTGCCATTGCTGAGATGCCCTCACATGGATCATTGTGAGCATCACACAAAAGCTTCTCAATGGCTACAACATTAGCCAAGTATAAGTTAGCAGTAGGATACTTGGATCCTGAGAACAGAGTAGAAATTTCAAAGAAGGGCTCAAGGAAATCACAAATTAATTGAGCAGTTTCCCACTCAACCTCAGAGATTATATCCAAACCATGTTCCCTATTAACAAACAAGTTAATAGCATGTTTAACTTCAAGTGCCCTACGAAGCATCAGGTAAGTAGAGTTCCATCGAGTAGGAACATCCAAGACCAACTTACCAGAAAAATCAGAACCACAATCATTAATAGCAGAATCAAAGCAACAAAGTCTAGAATCAGAAGAATCTATAAATTTAACAATCTCACGCAATTTAATAACAGAGGAGTCGATTACCTTCAAACCCCTTTGAACTATCAAGTTCAGGATATGGGCAGCACACATTATATGAAAAAACTTACCATTGCATGACAGGGGAGAAATTGCATGCAAATCATCTTTCAGATGCCTCACCATTCTTTCATTTGCAGAAGCATTATCAAGAGTAATTGTAAAAGCTCTCTTCTCAAGACCCCACTCAGTTAACATATTTTTAACAAACTTATAAATAGACTCACCATCATGGGGAGGGGGGAAACGACGAAAATTTAAAATCTTAGACTGAAGTTTCCAGTTATTATCAACATAATGTGCAGTCAGTGCAAAATAAGAACGTGAAGTGCAAGAAGACCATCCATCACATGTAAAACAGATACGACTTGCAACAGATTGCATTGAATCAAAAAGCAATTTTTTATGCATCTCATGCTTTAACATGCAAGCCTTAGTAAAAGAATATCTTGAAATATCTTTCACATTAAGATTTAAATAATTATGCAAAACCCTAAGTTTATCATGCTCAACAACACTCAAAGCATAACCATGACACAAAATTTCTTCAGCAAATAACTCACAATATCTTTTCTGATCAAAAGAAGCTTCTGAACTACTATTGGGATTAGAAGCAAGAAACTCTTTATAAGATTCACATTTTTCAGTATGCCTTTTAAGATTAGAAGTACCAATATAAGAATCAGCTTTATACTTTTTTGTTTTGCAGTACTTACATTCAGCAAAAAGACCTTCTGGAAGCTTGATGAAGGTGTAATGATCCCAAACAGGAGATGTTCTTCTCCCAATGTCCCCTCCAGCTGAAGATGTAGACTTCCTGTTGGAGGTACAAACTGTCTTAGACAGTTGATCATTTACATCCTCTTCAAGCATTCAAAAATAAAAGAGTCGGAAATAAACATAAGTTAAAAAAATCATAATGATCAAGGATTAATAAACCACCTTGAGACAATATAATTTGGTCATTTAGATTTCTTTCACCCGGAAAGTCCAACTCATAAGAGAAAGAATCCATAGCTGTCAAAAAACTAAAAAAGTCCAAATCAGAGAACCAAACATACAAAATATACAAAATCATATATACAGACTGACATAAACAAAAAAATACAAAATTATCTAATGGTTTCAGTTTAACCCTTGTACGTGGCGATGTTACACCTGTCCACAGGGACCTTTAAAATCCCCCTTTGGCACCAGTAGCCCCGCAGGACGGGTAGTCTAGCCTATATACTCGGGTTAAACCAAGGAAACCCTAAAGACTCAGACCATACATATACATACATGCATAAAAACAAAACCATAGAAGCTGACATGCATAAATACAAACTGACAGAAACCATGAATACATACAGAAATATACAAACTGACAGAAACATACAACCTTCCAGAATCGACCAGAAAGAAACATATAGAAACATGCATAAAGACAAACAAATATAACATGCAAAAAGAAACATAGAACCTTCCAGAATCGAACAGAAACAAACAAACTGAAACATGCATAAAAACAAACAACCAGAAACAAACAGAAACATGGATAAAAGAAACATGCAAAAAGAAACATACAACCTTCCAGAATCGAACAAAAAGAAACATACAAAAACATGCATAAAAAAACAGATATAACATGCAAAAAGAAACATAGAACCTTCTAGAATCGAACAGAAAGAAACAAACAGAAACATGCATAAAAACAAACAACCAGAAACATGGATAAAAGAAACATGCAAAAAGAAACATACAACCTTCCAGAGATACAAACCCACACGGAAGAGGAACAAACTGACAGAAACCAGAAACGATCCTGAGAAACAAAGGAAAATAGTTAGAAAATAGTAATCGAACAAAAAAAATAAATAAGAGAAAATAGAAGATATAACTTACCGGAACTAAAAACTGGAAAGGCTGGGAAGATCAGCTCTCAGAAAATGAAAAGGCAGAGAAGAACAACTCTCAAAATCTGAAGAGGTAAGATGAGAATATGAAAGGATTTTGGGATTAGAGGTTAGGGTTTGGGGATTAGATGTTAATTGTTAGGGTTTAAAGGTTAGGGTTTAAGATTTAGTGTTAGGGGTTTGAGGTTTAGAGTTTATTGATTAAGGGTTTAGATGTTAGGGTTTCATATCTAGGGTTATGGTTAAGAATAAATTAGGGTTTAGGGTAAAACAGAACTGAGTTTAGGTTTTGGGTTTAGAAGGATTGAAGATAGGAATTCTCAAGAACACGAGGTTGTTCTTGAGAAAAGTTGGGGTTTTGATCGAAGAAAAACAAGTTTGAGGAGGGTAATTGTGTTTGTAGAGGATCTGGGAAGAAAGTTTGGAAGAACATGGAAGAACTTGGTTGAAAACCAAGATTTTGATCGAAAGAAATGAAGAAGATCTGGGAATTTGGTGTTTGTGGATGAGAGAGAAATTGAGAGGATATTTCGGCAGAGTAACAGTAGGGAGAAAATGAGAAATTTTGGCTGAAGGGTGAGGCTTTATTTATAGGCCTCGAGCCGGGTCAGAGGATCTGCGCTATTTGAAACGGGTTATTCGGGTTTTGCTCCGCAAGCACTCCTACTTTGCTTTCTTTCAATTTCGTCATTTTTTGTGAAATTGAGCTTAAAGCTTTGTTTTTTTTTTCAATTGCGTCCTTAATTAAGTTTTAATGTTTAGGGTTGTGGTTTTAATTTAGGGTTTGTGGTTTTAATTTAGCGTTTTGGTTTTTAATTTAGGGTATAAATTAAGGGTTTAGTGATTTGTTTATGACTAATATATTTTATTTAGTTATTTGTTTAGGGTTAATACGTTTTAAGGTTTTGGGTTTTTCATTTAATGTTAATGGGGTTTAGGGTTTATGACTTTCAATTAGGTTTTTAGTTTAAAGGTTTAGGGTTAAAGGGTTTTAGGGTTTAGTATCTAATTTTCAGTTTTAATACTTTTAGGGTTTTGATTTAAGGTTTAGGGTTTCATGAAGTAATGTACTTCGAGTGTTTAGTTTTAAGTTTTATGGTTTAATGTTAGAGTTTAGGGTATAATACTTAGGGTTTAGGGTTTATGGTATAGGGTTATCATTAGGGTTTCATGTTTTTTTAATTTTAGAATTTATATTACAATATATGTATATATAAAAGTGGATACCCAAAACCCTAATCTCTAAACCATAAAACCCTAAGCACTAAACATTAAACAATAAACCCTTAGATCCTAATCCTAAGCCCTGAAGTATGTAAATATTTATGCATTTAGGGTTTATGGTAGTATAATGAACTAAGGTTAGTTCGAGTGATTAGTTTGTAAGGTTTAGGGTTTAGTGTTAGGGTCTAGGGTATAGTGCTTAGGGTTTAATGTTATGATAACATGTGACTTAGGGTTTTGATTTTATAGGTTTCAATTTAGGGTTTATGGTTCAGGGTATAGGGTTATCATTAGGGTTTCATGTTCTTTTTAATTTTAGATTTTATATTACAATATATGTCTATATAAAAGTGGATACACTAAACCCTAATCTCTAAACCATAAAACCCTAAACACTAAACACTAAACCCTAAACCCTTAGATCCTAATCCTAAACCATAAGCCATAAAGTATATAATTATTTATGCATTTAGGGTTTATGGTAGTATAATGAACTAAGGTTAGTTCGAGTGATTAGTTTGTAAGGTTTAGGGTTTAGTGCTAGGGTCTAGGGTATAATGCTTAGGGTTTAATGTTACGATAACATGTGACTTAGGGTTTTGATTTTATGGGTTTCAATTTAGGGTTTAGGGTATATGGTATAGGGTTATCATTAAGGTTTCGTGTTTTTTTAATTTTAGAATTTATATTACAATATATGTATATATAAAAATGGATACCCTAAACCCTAATCTCTAAACCATAAAACCCTAAGCACTAAACACTAAACCCTTAGATCCTAATCCTAAACCCTAAGCCCTAAAGTATGTAAGTATTTATGCATTTAAGGTTTACGGTAGTATAATGAACTAAGGTTTGTTCGAGTAAGATTTAGGGTTTAGTGTTAGGTTCTAGGGTATAGTGCTTAGGGTTTAATGTTACAACAACATGTGACTTAGCGTTTTGATTTTATGGGTTTCAATTTAGGGTTTAAGTTTAGGGTATAAGGTTATCATTCGGGTTTCATGTTTTTATTTTTATTTTAGAATTTATATTACAATATATGTATATATAAAAGTGGATACACTAAACCCTAATCTCTAAACCTTAAACCATAAACATTAAACATTAAACCCCAAACCATTAACACTAAACCTAACTCCTAATTTATGTAAGTATGTACGTGTGTACGTATTAATGCCTAAACCATAAACACTAAACACTAAAATACAACCCCTAATGTATGTAAGTATGTACGTGTGTACATATTAATGCATGAACGCTCAACCCTAACCCTAACCATAAACCATAAACCCTAATCAATAAACCCTAAAACATAACCCCTAATGTATGCAAGTATATGTGTGTGTACATATTAATGCATTAACCCTAAACCCTAACCATAAACCTTAAACACTAAAACCCTGAACCCTAAACCATAAACCATAAGCCATAATCCTTAACCCATAAACCTTAAACACTAAAACCCAACCCCTAATGTATATAAGTATGTGCGTGTGTACATATAAATACATTAACCATAAACCCTAAACACTAAAACCCAACCCCTAATATGTGTAAGTATATATGTGTGTACATATTAATGCATGAACGCTCAACCCTAACCCTAAACCATAAACACTAACCCATAAACCCTAATCCTTGCACACTAAAACCTAACCCATAATGTATGTAAGTATGTACGTGTGTACATATTAATGCATTAACCCTAAACCATAAACCATAAACACTAAACCCTCATCCTAAACCCTAAACCTTAAACAATAAAGCCCAACCCCTAATGTATATAAGTATATACGTATGTACATATTAATGCATGAACCCTCAACCCTACCCCAAATCCTAAACCCCAATCCCTAAACCATAACCCCTTCCCATAATCCCTAAACCCTAAACCTTAAACAATAAAACATAACCCCTAATGTATGTTAGTACGTATGTGTACATATTAATGCGTGAACCCTTTAACTTTATTTTAATTCCATATTGACCCATATATATATATATTTTAATTCATCATATTTTATAGTTTTAATTTTAAATTTTGTTCATTCTAGACACTAAAACTTTATTTTCATTCTAAATTGATCTATACTTATTGTTTTTTTAATTACTCTAATTTTTATACTTTTAATTTGATATTTTTGTTCTTTATAGTCCCCAAAACTTTATTTTTATTCCAAAATACCCATTTTCCTTGTTTTCTTTTAAATTTGTCTAATGTTTTATAATTTTAATTTGATATTTTTGTTCATTATAATCCCTGAAATTTTATTTGTAATCCAAATTGACCCATTTTCTGTCCAAATCGACCCATTTTGATTATTTTTTTAATTACTCTAATGTTTTATAATTTTAATTTGATATGACTTTAAATAATTAACTCAAAATTAATGACGATTGACAAAGGTCAACCTAAAGTCTATCAACTACTTATACGGTTGTACGGCCGAACTCAAACTGAATACGAATTTCAATCCCAAAAATACCCCGACCTGAATTACCCGACATGGAACTACCCGACATGGAACTACCCGACCTGAAGTTACTCGACTTGAAATGCACCTGACCTGAAATGCACCCGACCTGAAATGAACCCGACCTGAAATAGACCCGACCTGAAACGGACTCGACCTGAAACGGACCCGACCTGAAATGGACCCGACCTGAAACGAACCCGACCTAAAATGAACCCGAACTGAAATGGACCTGACCTGAAGTGTATCCGAACCCGAATTAACCTACCAATTATCTGCTTCGGACCCGACCTGAAATAGACCCGACCTGAAATGGACCCGACCTAAAATGGACCCGCAGCCAACCCGAGTCGAGTCAATTTTTTTTACTTGAAATGACATGTATCCAATTTTACCCGACCTGACAGAACCCGACATGAAACCTATCTGATTACCTGTTTTTACATCCCTATATACGACCATGAACTGAATTTTAGATTAACATAAAAATATAATTTTTTTTTTGAAAATCCTATTCTAGTTTTACCTAGAGGAGGAGAAAAATCTAGGTGAAGGCAATATTCCTGAGGGGTCTTGAACCCGAGACCTTAGAGGAAGGGAGTGAACCAGGTGAGTGTGCTCTGACCACCAGGCCGTCATCACATGCTCAATATTTGTTCTTATAAATATGTTACTCAATTAACATTTTTTTACAAACATGTCACTCAATCAACATATTGTTACAAACATGTCACTTTGTTTGGCATAATGATATTTTTAGTCCCTAAAACTTCTACATTCTATTAATTTTGTCCTAATTCGGAACTAGTTAATAAATTTAATCCTTCGTATTTAAAAATTCCATTAATTTAATTTTTGTGATACTATCAAAGCAAGCGAGCCCTTCAAATCAAATCAACAATTCGATAACTACATTCTGCCATAAAAGCAACAACAAGCTATTATTAAGTTGTCATTATAACATGAAAGTAATACAACATTTCCAAGATAAGAACACGCAAATTAGGAGAAGAATAAAGATTAGAATGATGGAATTTTTAAATATTAAGAGTTAAATTTATTAAAATGTTTCAAGTTAGGATCAGATTGATAGATTGTGCAAATTTTGGGGATTAAAATGTTATTATACCAGAAAAAAGGTGTCATGTATGTAATAATTTTTAAATATTGAGTGACATATTTTTACCAATATGTTAATTGAGTGACTTGTTTATAAGTGAAGCAACATGTTTGTAACAATTTTTAATTGAGTAGCATGTATGTAAGTTTTAAACACTTAGTTTACCCTTAAATAACTACCATTTTAAAAATCAGATTTATACCAATGCAAGTATATGTTGGACAAATATAATAAATAGTACCATAAAATATCAAGCATTTTACTTTAAAGAAATAGAGAATGCAAGAAATATTTTGGCATTCTTTTCAGATGAAACAGTTAGTGGCAGTTAAACTTAATGCAAGAAAAACATGGTTAATTATGAGAAATATTAAGATGCGGCACTCTTAGAGTGAGGCTAAAATGCGGCCAACATAAATTATTATTATTTTTGTAAGAATTTGTGTAGGGTTAGGTAATAATTTAGAAAGAATTGATATTCTTACTAATTGGATAAAAAATTATTTATAACTTAAATTCTTATAACTGAATTAAAAATATGTTATAACCTAAATTCTTACTAATTAGGTAAGAATTTAAGTTAAAATTTACCTTTAGTAAGAATTTGTGTTAGAGATGGGCTTAATTGAACGGTACTGTAGGGTGCCGCACCACAAAACCTCCAAGTTAATTATGTTGGAATTTAAAGCCAAAATGCATCTCCCTTGTAACAGTTCAAGAACCAAAACCATACAAAATGTACCATTAGAAAAGGCCGATAGTTACCTCGAGCTTGACCATCAACCACTGTGCCATTCATGGCCGATGGAATAACATGCTAATCCCTTGGCGTGCACGAATACCATATTCAGTGTTTCAGTTGTTGGTTTCCTAATCTGGTTGACTATCGACTAGTGTCATTCATGGCCGATGGAATAACTAGCTAATCATCATCTTTTTGGTCTAGTATTTTGAAATGGTAGGCTCAAACAGTTGGCAGAACTTGGTTATATAGTTTGAGGGCTAAATTAATTTTTTTAAATAGTTTTTAACTATTTTTCTAAAAATAATAAATGATTTAATTTGCATTTTTTTCTAAAATTTGAGGTTTAACTAGAATTTTTGAAATTTTGAGAGGCTTAATAAAAAATTTTAAAACCATGGAAGGGATTTAAATAAAAATATTTTTAAAAATTGAAGTTTAATATAATTTTTTAAAAATTTTGTGGAGGCTAAATTAAAATTTTAAAAATTTAAGAGGCTAAGTTCTGACATTTCAAAATTTGAGGGGTCGTCGCTACCACAAGACTCCACCACGTTCCGCCCTTGAACATATAGTGATTATGAGTTCTTATTGAAATTCATGGATTTATATCGCATTTAAAAACGTATTTTCATGTTATAGTAATCTCGATCATAGATGTAATAGATGTTATTAGATATACACAGAAGGTATCTCTGTTTTTTTCCTTCTAAACATACGAATGAACTCATTCAAAGAGTAGCTTTTCAAATTCCATCATTTCTAATGTATCCGACAAGGTCGGATTTTTAGTTGAAAGCTTTTGAGAAACTTGTTGCATGGTTGGTCGAGATTGTGGCCTGATTTGCAGGCATGAAAACGCTAGCTTCCTCATAAAGACAACTCCGACGGCTATCTTGTTTTATGGAGGTAGAAGCCGATGATCAGACAAGTCTTTCGATGATTTGAAGACTTTGATCGTATTTATAGGTTAAATTAATATTGTACGTGACAAAAATTTATTTTATTTAATTTCAGTGAATAAAAATAAACAGTTATAAAATATAGAACCAACACTATTAATTAGGGTAAAAATTATTATTGGCCATTAAACTACTTTTGTTTTCTTGTTTTGTCACTAAATTATAATTTTGTGCAAATGTTATGTTTTTTATTTATTTTGGTCATCAATGTTATTTCCCCTTATTTTTGTCACCAATCTATTGTTTTTTCATATTTTGATCACTAAATTATTCTCGCTTTCTTATTTTTTTTATGAATTTTTTAACGGCGGTGACAAAAAAAGTAACCTTTGTAACTATTTTGCAAAAAAAACAATACTTTTATGATCAATTAGGAAAGCGAGAATAGTTTAGTGGCTCAATGGTAATATTTATCCTAATTAATTATTATGCTGACTGACCTTGTAGATCCCTGAAATCAAACCTCCCGAAAGTTTTTCATTCCATTTTCTCATCAACCAAACAGGCAAAAAAAAAACTTAAATCGAAAATTAAAAAACAGATAAATGGACAAGGTGGTGGAAGAAGTAGAGAAGACAAAGAAAGAGTGGGGTGAAGCCTATTCAAAGACCCAGAAACACATAAAAGAGATTCAAGGGTATGGGAAATCAACAATGGATGAAACTAAGAACAAAAATTCATTGCCCAGATTAAACGGGTTGGCTCAAGATGGTTTGGCTCTGCTTAATTCATTGCAATTCAATCTCGATCTTCTCGCTCCACAACTTCCTATCAATGAAGAGGTCCAGTTGTAATTACCCAAACTAATTCGAACTAATTTCAGAGAAAGAGGTGAGAAAGACGAGAGAAAATAGAGGGATAAGACTTAATTCATTTCATCGATAGAGTGGTTATAGGGCAAAACAAACCTTTTAACCCTAACGGTCACAAATGACCCAGAAACGACAACGTTTCTACTCTATTACAGCTGGCCTAAAGCGCAACGTTTTATTAAAATAGAAATAACAAAAAATTAAAAATGTAAACAATAAGTATCCCTTACAATACTCCCCCTTAACAAAATCCTTAACGTCAGAGATGAAAATTTGAGAATTGTGGATGCAGCTTGTAAAAGTTCTTACAGGTGGCATCTTCTGGGAATGAATTTGTCCACTCAACCAATACCTCAGTAACAACCCTATTCCCCTTCTTGACCATCCTCATGTCTAATATCTTCACTAGTTCTTTTGCAATTGTACCATCCAACCCAATCACTGGTAAATCTGACTGCACATGATCAGCTCCCACATGTTTTTTTAGTTGAGATATGTGAAACACATGATGAACCCTAGACCCTGCTGGTAAGTCCAATCTGTAAGCTACCTTCCTCAATTTTCCAATCACCTGATAGGGACCAAACCACTTAGGAGCTAGCTTTTGACAAACACTCCTTTGCACAGAATGTTGCATATAAGGTTGTAGTTTCAAATATACCCAGTCTTCATTGTTCAATTCACAATCAATTCTTCTTTTATCTGTCTGTTGTTTCATTCTCTCCTGAGCTCTCTTAAGATAGAACTTCATCATCTTCACAGCTGCCTCCCTATGTTGTAGGCTTCTATCCACCTCAGCTACTAGAGAGTCACCAGTTAAATAGGGTAAATAAAGATCTGGTTCCTTCCCATATAATGCCATGTGTGGAGTAGTCTTAATAGCAGAATGGTAAGATGTGTTGTATCATGAGCTCCAATTTTTCAGTTTCTCCCTTATCATGCACCTAAGATATGCTTCTAAACTTTGATTAACCCTTTCGGTTTGACCATCTATTTTCGGATGGTAAGGTGTAGATGGGGTGATGGCCACACCTAACTTCTTAAACAGTTCCCTCCAAAACGTGCTCATAAATACCTTGTCTTGATCACAAACTATTGTTTCTAGTAACCCATGCAATTTGAATACATGCTCCATGAATGTTTGAGCAATATCTATAGCTGTGTAGGGATGAGCAATGGCAATAAAATGCCCATACTTGGTTAATCTATCAACTACCACAAAGATTACCTCACTACCTTGAGATTTTGGAAGGCCTTCTATGAAATCCATGTTGATGCACACCCAAGCTCTTTCTGGAATTGGTAGAGGTTGTAATAACCCTCTAGGGTGTTGTAAATCATGCTTGTTTTGCTGACACACCCTAGACTCCCTTACCAGCCTTTTCATATCCTTCCACAATCCCTTCTAATACACCACTGCAACAGCTCTTTTAGTGGAAGCATGTGCCCCTGAATGACCTCCTATAGGACTACTATGAAAAAAATTCAGAATTTCAGTTCTCAGATCCTCAACCTTACCCACCACCAGTTTACCCTTCCTTCTCAGTCTCTGACCATCCCAAGAATACTTACCCTGCTGTCTACTCCCCTCCTCCAATTCAACTATCAATTTTCGTAGCTTCTCATCAGATTTTCAAGAGTCAGCAATTCTCTACATTGTGTCAGTTGTGGATGTGCTAACTGTAAATGGAGTACATTCAACAAATAGAAGATTTTTATAATAAATATGCCACCATGTTGTGAATACCCTTCCTATAGTAGACCTCATAGTCAAAGCCCATCATTTTAACTACCCATTTTTGTTATGAATGAGTAATGGCATGTTGGCTAGATAGGAACCTCAAACTCTGATGATCAATATCGATTCTAAAATATCTCCCCAACAGATAAGAAGACCATTTTTTAACTACCATTAACATTGCAAGCATCACTTTGTCATAAATGAATAAAGCCTGGTGTCTAGGGATGTAAAAACAGGTCAACAGTTGGGTTTCAGGTCGGGCTCTGTCAGGTCGGGTCAAATCGGTTACAGGTCATTTCAGGTCGTTTTTTGTTTTGACTCGATTCAGTTCGGGTTCGGATTCATTTCGGGTCGGGTTCATTTCAGGTCGGGTTCATTTCAGGCCGGGTTCAATTCAGGTCGGGTTCATTTCAGGTCGGATTCATTTCAGGTCGGTTCATTTCAAGTCGGGCTAAAACGGTTAATTGACAGGTTAATTTCGGTTCGGGTTGATTTCAGGTCGGTTTCGTTTCAGGTCGGGTTCATTTCAGGTCGGTCTCGTTTCAGGTCGGGTTCATTTCAGGTCGGTCTCGTTTCAGGTCGGTCTCGTTTCAGGTCGGGTTCATTTCAGGTCGGTCTCGTTTTAGGTCGGGTTCATTTCAGGTCGGTTTCTTTTCAGGTCGGGTTCATTCGGGTTTAGGGTTTAGGGTTTCTTTTCAGTTCGGGTAATTGATACATACATCTATACATACATACTTACATGCATTATATATATACATACATATATGGATTATGGTTTTTATCTTTATGGTTTAGGGTTCATAAATTGATACATACATCTATATATACATACTTACATGCATTATATATACATATATGGATTATGGGTTTTATTTTTAGGGTTTAGGGTTCATAAATTAATACATACATATATACACATACTTACATGCATTAAATATATATATATATATATATATATATGGATTAGGGTTTTTATTTTTAGGGTTTAGGGTTTATGGCCAAGTGTTTAGGGTTTAAAGCTTAGGGCTCATGGTTTAGTGTTTAGGGTTTATACATATATAAATACATTTTACATACATATATATAATATACTAATATATTATATATATTCTAAAATAAAACCCTAATCAAAGCCCTAAACCCTAAACCAAAAATAAACATAAACCCATAACCCTAATTCGAAACACTAAACTAAAACAAAACTATAAAACTATAAAAAAGAAACCCTAAACACTAGACCCATAAAAGAAACCCTAAACCCATAATATGAAAACTCAAAATAAAGTCAATGAAAGGTAAACCCCTAATCCCTAAGCACTAAACCCTAAAAGTAAGCTTAGTTCGCTAATAATAAAACCTGGACCCCAAACCCTAATTCAAAACACTAAAGTAAAACAAAAATCCTAAACCCATAAAAATAAACTCTAAACCCTAGACCCATAAAAAGAAAACCCAAAATAAAAGCAATTAAAAATAAACTACTAAACCCTAACAGTAAACCATAAACACTAAACCCTAAAGGTAAGCTTAGTTCACTAATAGTGAAACATAATCCCTAAACCCTAATTCAAAACACTAAACTAAAATAAAAACTCCAAACTAATAAAAAGAAACCATAAACCCATAAAAAGAATACTTGGACATAACCCTAAACCCTAAAATGGAATATTTAAATTTAAATATTGAAAAGGAAAATCCTAAACATTTAAAACAAAACCCTAATTCAAAATAATAGAACAATAAACCTTTAAACCTTAAACTATAGATCACTAAACCCTAAAAACCTTAAACTCTAAACCTTTTAAATAAAACAATTAATATATATTAATACATTAATATATATATATATATATATGCACATTAATATATATATATATATATATATATATAAAATCTATGACCTGAAACCTAAGAACCTAAACAAAGGAGGACCTAAAGAGTGAATAACTCCTAAACCTAAAAGAGCGGGCAGATTCCCTCCATGCTTCAATCAAGCGGGAGATTAATTTTTTTTAATTTATTATAGTCGGTGTTTTTATAATTATACACCCTTTTCCTTTGCTTTTAGATTCATTTCAACCTAAACTTAAAAAGAAGAAAGATTTCTCATTTCTAAGGCTGCGCATCAATGGAATCCAAACTACTTGAACTACCGTTTTCCTCCATTTTCAACCAAAGTGCTGCAAACTCTTCAAGACCCGTTTCGCGCTTCACGCCCATAAATACTCTCAAAGTTACGGCATCGAATTTCGGTGCAAATGTCTATCGCTCCATTGGAATTTCCCAGTCTTCTTCTTCAAATATAAGGTAAGAAAATTTGGGTATTTGTTTTTCTTTTTGGGTATATGGTTTTGTTCATTCATTCTGGAATTTATTGAATATTTTTAACTAATAAGAAGAAGGCAATGGTGAAGATCTTATGATGAAGGAGGAAATTTTAATCCCAAATGTTATGGTATGAAAAATTATAATGAAGGTGTTATTAGATCGAAAAAGTTTTCATCTTTTCCCCTTTGTCTGCTGAAGCTTTACATTTTAGTTTGGATTGGGAAAATTCGAAGCAGAGATTTACTTATTAACAGATGCCGAGCAAAGGGAGAGCTTTGTGCTTTTTTCATTATTTTTTGTTGCATTCAATGCTTCATTGAGTTTAAGTTATTATCTTTTTTTTTTGCTAAGTTGAAAATAAATCCTACAATGATGTAAATTTAGATGAAGATAGTCGAATTTTCTTTCGAATACCATGGTTACTTGTAAAGGATATGCTTGCATTTTTTTTTCATACAGGTTTTCAAAGAAGCCAAGGGTGGATGAGAGCGAGAACCTTACTCTCAATAGTATAAGACGGTCCTTAATTCGACAAGAGGATAGCATAATATTTAGCCTTTTAGAGAGAGTTCAGTACTGTTATAACCCAGACACATATAACCGAGATGCATTCTCCATGGATGGATTTAAAGGGTCTGCGTCGTTGGTTGAGTTCATGGTCCAGGAAACCGAAAAGCTCTATGCTCAGATTGTGTTCTCTTATGAGGAGAAGAGTTTAGGTAAACATATTACATTGCGTGAATGAATTCTGATGATTTTCCTATGCTAATAGGTGGGCAGATATAAAAGTCCCGATGATCACCCCTTCTTCCCATCATATCTACCGGAGCCAATGCTTCCTCCTTTGAAATATCCAAAGGTAAGATTTTTAGATGTTAACATAAATCATTGGAAGTAGCACATGATTTCTTCTTCAGAAATGGTTCTACTTTATAACATTTAGGCTCCATGGTCCTACTTTATAATAATTTTCCAATTCAATGTTTTACATCCTAATGCCAGCATGTTATGCCTCACGAAATCCTTGACTGATATCATCACTTCAAAGAATATATCCATTTCCAAGATTGATTTGCAGTGTTAAACTAGTCTGTACCTTAAAAATTTATCAATTGATTCAATAAAATGAGCTGCCATTGGATCTTTTAAATATCTTGATACCTTATTGACTGCAGCTTTAGGAAGATCAGGAGTTAATGAAGCATTGCATTTCAACATCAGGAGTTAATGAAGCCTTTTATCCACTTAGTTGTGTTTAGGAAGATGCAACTTTCCTGATGTGAAAATCTTCCGTTCTCTGTAAATGTTTTTATGGGGTTTAATTTTGCTATGTGATGCCTGCAGCAAGTTAATCGACTTGAAATAACCCCAGACAAGCGCTACCTGGCTGCTGCTGGTAATCCTCACATTTGTTTGTTCGATATTACTTCCAGCAGCCCTCAACCTGTATGTTTTCTTAACTTTTTGCATGATCCTTTTTGGCTTTGTTCTTGTACAATTAGGCTTATTGATTCTTTTCATGCCATTGACTTTTATTATGCACTACTTTTTACTTGTATACATAATGATACATGGCAGGTAATAAGCTATGATTCGCACACAAATAATGTTATGGCTGTAGGATTTCAATGTGATGGAAAGTGGATGTATTCTGGTTCTGAGGATGGCACTGTAAAAATTTGGGATTTAAGGTAGATTAAATTTGTGCCTAGAGGCAAGGTACCTTTATTCCAATGTTATCAAGGGTACAAGGCATATTTTAGGCTCTTGAACCCTTATGTGGCCTAGGTGTAAGGTGCAAAAAAAGTTATAGGCTAAAGTGAAGTAAGATGCAATATGTATGTGTTTTTTTCTCTCTTTAAATATACACACATACATACGTACATAGTTACATACATATATCTACAGATATATGTGTATTTATTTAAGCTTAAGATATATAATTGTGATTGTAAACTAAGTATGGTTTAGTTTATCCAACAAAACATGTAAATTTTCTTTTTCCTTTTGTTGGCCAATATGCATTATTTCCTTATTATGGTCTCATGCCTAGGCGCTTGCCCTGACTAAACTGATTTATTAAATTTAATTGCTTTCTTTTTATGTGAATATTGTATTAGTCTTATCTCTCATTTTTAAGTCTACTGCAAGGCTCCAGGTTGCCAAAGGTACATATATTTATTTGAGTTACAATTTTATTTGAGTTGTGTTCGGTCTATATTTATTTGAGTTGTGTTCGGTCTATATTTATTCTGATTAGTTTGTTGTGTATTTTAGTTGGTCGATTCGAGTTTGACTAGTGTTTTTATAAGTATAACGACCAGTTTGGATGTATTTCAATTGTAATTGCTGGTGAGAAATCGAAACAACATGTGTGAACCAAGAATGTTTGTTTTTGTTGGTGTAGGATAAAACCAGTAGCAGTGGAACAAAAAAATGCTCAGCTGAACAAAAAAATGGTACAGGATTTATTGAATTATTTTAAATTATGATAAATAGATAGAATGTATAAATTTCAAGGATTACAGGCACATAATTGTTTTTTATATTCGACATTTTTTGCTGCTTGCTTCATTGTTGAATGATATCTCACTATAAATGGCTTCATTCTTTCATGGCAGCTGCAAGAGCACCACACCAATTGAACAACAACCGAGTCCTGTTGCCTCTGCCTAAATCCGAGGAAGGTCAACCCTCGAAAGACACACTGAGAAACATCAATCTCAACTTATAGTAGTTTATATAGATGACTTCATTGTGTTGTAACTTTAGTTATACCTTTTAGTGATTACAGGCACAGAAATTTTGACTATTGTTGTTAGGCATTTTTATACTTATATCAATATGTTTCTTTTCTATAACTAATCTGTTACAATTGAATGATTTGATTTCCCCCTTTTCATGTAAGTTTAATCCTTAACTTGATTTTTTCATCTTCTTAATGAGACCTTGTTAGTTAGTTTTGGCAAATAAAGTACTCTGTAAGTAGAGGTGTTCACGGATCGAATTAGAATGACTCTGATTTTGAATGTGAAGTTTAAACTCGAGCTTAACTTGTAATTAGAGCGGGTTTTTGGGTTCAATATTTTATCATGGTAACTTTGGGTGAGTTTGTTGTACAACAACATAATTTAAGGCTAAAAAACGGCACAATCCAAATGTTACAAAAACATATAACATTTTTGGTTGGTACAAGTAACAACTTAGGTTGCAATTGATATATTAAAAATCACATAGCCTAACTCTTTGTCGTTTGTATTTTAGGGTTTAGGGTTCATATATTGATACATGCATACATACAAGGTTTAGGGTTTAGCGTTCATACATATATACATACAGGGTTTAGGGTTGAGGGTTCATAAATTAAAGATAATTTATTATCACTTGATATTTATTCATTCAATTTATCTTTTAATTAAAGTTAAGTTAATTTATTAATACTTGACATTATTACTAAAAATAAAAAATTACTTATTATTTTTAATTGATTTTAAAGTTTTAAATTTATTAAATATAACTTCTTCAAATGTCAGATAATTATCATTATCAGTAAATCGAATAACAATATCAGTTCAGGTCAATATCAGTTCAGGTCAAGAACAGTTCAGGTCAATATCAGTTCAGGTCAAGAACAGTTCAGGTCAATATTAGGTCGGGTTTAAAACAGGTCGGGTTCAAAACAGGCCGGGTTCAAAACAGGTCGGGTTCAAAACAGGTCGGTTTCAAAACAGGTCGGGTCCAAACAAGTCGGGTTAAATCAGTTATCTGGCAGGTCAATCTCGGGTTCAGGTTCGTTTCGGTCGGGTGCAGGTCGGGTTCGGTTACTACAGTAACAGGTCAAATTCGGGTTCAGGTTCACTTCGGTCGGGTGCAGTTCGGGTTCGGTTTCTACAGTTACAGGTCAAATTCGGGTTCGGGTTCATTTCGGTCGGGTGCAGGTCGGGTTCGGTCATTAAATTTTCGGGTTAAACCAGGTTCTGACTCGATCGAGTTTCAGGCAGGTTACCAGGTCGGGTCAGTTTTTTACACCCCTACTGGTGTCTAAACCCTAACCCTTTGCTGAAAAAGGCCAAAGGCTTCCCTTTTTGAACTAGCACAGCTCCCACTCCTTAAGCTGATGCATCTGCCTCAACTGTAAACTCATCATTGAAGTCTGGCAATGCTAGCACTGGGGCAGTGTGCACAGATTTCTTTAAAGACTCAAAAGCTTCTTGTTGTTCATCACCCCACTTCCAACCACCCTTTTTTAACGGGTCAGTGAGTGGTTTGGCCATAGTGCCATACTCTTTTATGAACCTTTTGTAATACCCTGAGAGTCTCAGAAAATCTCTCAGCTCTTTAACAGATTTGGGTGCAAGCCAATTCGAAATGCACTAAACTTTGTCCTCCTCCATGGATATGTGACCATCAGCAATCACATAGCCTAAATATTCCACCTGCTCAGCTCCAAAGAAACATTTACTTTACTTTGCAAATAAACAATGCAATCTCAACAGTTTCAAGACTTCCCTTAACTGACTTAAATGATCTTCCCACCCCTATGAATAAACTAGGATATCATCCAGAAACACCAACACGCTCTTCCTCAATAATGATTTAAACACCCTATTCATCAAGCCTTGGAATGTTGTTGTGGCATTGGTAAGGTCAAATGGCATTACCAGAAACTCATAAATCCCTTCATGAGTTTTAAAAGCAGTCTTGGCTATGTCAGGCTCCCACATCCTGATTTGATGATAGTCAGACCTCAGATCCAACTTAGAGAAAAACTTGGCCTCACCCAATTCATCCAATAGTTCCTTAATAATAGGCATTAGGAATTTGTCCTTGACTGTGAGTTGATTGAGCCTCATGTAGTCCACACACATTCTCCAACTCCCATCTTTTTTCTTCATCATTACTACAAGAGAAGCAAAAGAGTTGTTATTGTTCCTGATCACTCCAGTATCTAACATTTCTTTAGTCATTTTTTCTATAGCATCCTTTTGGTACAATGGATATCTAAAGGGTGAAATTTTCACTACAGCTCCTTCATCCATCAAAGGAATCTTGTGTTCTTATCCCCTGACTGGTGGCAACCCCTTTGGGTCTCTAAAAACATCCTCAAAGTCTTCCAATAACTGTTGCAAATCTGCATAACAATTTCTTTCTTAAGTTGAATATTCATCTGTGAATCCATCATCAAACAAGCTGTGTAGGGTCCAGCTACTGGCTTCAGCATTTTTAAGCAAGTTTTGGCTTCAATCTCACTCACAGGTTTTGGATGCAACCCCAATAAATTTTTAGTTTCACCTTGCTGCTCGAAACTCATTGTCAAAGCTTCAAAACCCCACTGAATATGTCCTAGTGTGGCAAGCCATTGCACCCTAAGTACCACATCACATGTTTTCAAAGGTAAAACAAAAAATCAGTGATGAACATGTAGTTTCCTGTACCCCACCGCACTTCCTTACACCATCCCGCAGTTTCCAACTGTTCACCATTTGCAACTATCACTTTCACAACACACTTCTTTTTCAGTTACAAGCTACACTTCTTAGCCACTGAGTAATTCAGGAAGTTGTGGGTGCTTCTTGAGTCCACCAACGCTACTAGTTTAAGTCCTCCCACTGAATTTTTTATTCTCATGGTGGCACACCCAATCATTCCCCACATAGTTTGAAGGGATAAAACAAGCTTATATCCCCTCCCAGCTCCTGCAGGTTCCCCATTCTCCTCTTCATAGTCAAGAAACACTTCACCGTCCCCCTCAGCTTTTACACCTTCAACAACTATCTGATATAGATGAGACTTCTCAGCACACTTGTGACCAGGAGTGTATTTGACAGCGCACCAGAAATAGAGTCATTTTCTTCTCCTATCATCAACATCTGTTGAAGATAAGGTTTTCCCAAAATTCTTAGTACCTATGACATTGGAAACTTTCGAGGACGAGGGTTTACTTGCCCCTGGGGAGACACTCCTAGAACTATAGGTTGTACTAGGAACACTGAAAGGGCTTCATGACACAGAACAAGAGGACTTCACAAGTATAGATAAAGCAAGAAACACATTGTTTCTAGAGTTGGAAACATTGTTATTTTTTTCGAAACATGAAAGAAAATGGTTTCCAAATGTTTAGCCATGTTATACGCATCAATCAATGTAGCAGGTTGCAGCAATTTTAGAAATTGAGATATCTCTAACCTGAGGTGATTTTTGAAGACATTGAGTACATATTCATCACGTAACTGAACCTAGTTCAACTGCTGCACAAACTCTTCATAGAATTGATCAACTGATTCTGTTTGCCTTAGGGCCACCAGCTCTGCAAATGAGTCCTCGAACCCCTCTGGTGCAAAGCGCTCATGTAGCAACTTTATATATTGATTCCAACTGAACTGACTCAGGTTTCGATTGTTCTTGGTGATGAACTGGTGCCATTGCAGGGCCGTCCCTTCTATGTGTAGCATTACCAACCTAATTTTACAGTCTTCAAGGACTCTTTCAGCCTCGAAAAATTGCTCCAATTTCAGCAACCACCCCTTGAAATCAGAGCCATCAAACTTAGGGCAAAGAAGTCGATAATTAAAATTTTGTATCATCGTGGTACCTTCTCTGTGAATATTACCTCTAGGTAATGGAGCGTCTTTGACTACAACATGTTCCTCCTCATCCACGATTATCGCTTCCACTAAAGGTTGTTGTCCCGGGCTATTAACTGGTCGGGTACTTGGGTGAGGTCCCAAAATCCCTCTGGCTGACTCCGACATCTCCTGAGGTTGAACATTCGTCGAATTCGTAGTGACCGCCTTCCCCAAAGCAATCCCTGTCAGTTTTTGAAGTTCGGACAAAATAGCGGTACGTATCTCGGTCATTCTCTCCTCCATTTTGGAATCCAGTAGGACGATGTCGGCTTTCACTATGGAGATCTCATATTGAAGCCTGGTAGTCTCTTGTTGCCATTGTGGTACCTCAGTTGAAGGATCCGTAGGGGCTGTGTCGGTTTGTTGTGTGGTGAGCGTGAGCTAGGCCGTGTGACTTCGAGTGAGTACGGCGTCGACCATTTTCCCTAGATCGGACAAAGGCTCTGATACCCTTGTAATTACCCAAACTAATCCGAACCAATTTTAGAGAAAAGAATTAGAAAATTTAGAGAAAGAGGTGAGAAAGACAAGAGAAAATAGAGAGATAAGATTTCGTTCATTTCATCGATAGAGTGGTTACAGGGCAAAACAAACCTTTTAACCCTAACGGTCACAAAGCTCCAGAAACGACAACGTTTCTACTCTATTACGGCTGGCCTGATGTGAATCGTTTCATTAAAACAGAAATAAAGAAAAAATTAAAAATGTAAACGATAAGCATCCTTTACGACAGTCTGCTAAAGCTATGCTCGAAACTTGTAAAACCCAATCCTATAGGTGAATTTAAACCCCAAATTTTGTGTTTTGGATCAAAGATGCGGTTTTTTTGTTTTTTGAATTTGGGTTTTACGTTTTGGTTCTTGTTAATTGTGTTTAGCTGCAATTTAGCCAAGCTTGTTGTTATTATTTTACTATTGAGATTTCATTGTTATTTCTGTGATTAGTTTGAGATTGAGTTTGAGGAATGCAAATTTGCAAGCAAAGAATAATATGAGGAAAACTGCTCAGAAGGAGGTAGGAAACTTCATTTGCTATGATTTTGTTAATAATCATAAAAAGATATGTCAAATACAACGCATCTAAAAAATTTCATGCAAGATATATGAATATCTTGTTTAAATGCAGGGAGATCATGATTGATTTCACTTTATTTAGAAGATTTTATCATTCGAAGATAATTCAAATTAATTTGGTAATCTTGTGCATATTTTTTTTTATTTTTTTTTATTTTTACATGTACTTAATTCGGATAGTTATAACTCATAATATTATTATCAATTAATTTGAGTATCGTAATTGATTTTATAAAATAATTATAATATATTAGAGATTAGAATTAAAGACTAAATATTTCTATTGATTCTTTCTACGTGCTCATATTTTTCCTATAAAAACGTTCCTCAACTCTTAAAATTTTGTCTTTGTGTTTTTATTCATTTTCTAGAAGAAAATTGTGGTTAGTTTATGGAAACGTAATCCCCAGCTCTGGGTGTGCATGAAACGTGTTTAAAAGTGATCATGCGCACGAAGAACTCGGGGTTACGTTTCTATAATTAGACACAATTTTCTTCTGAAATTTTATTGGAAGCAAATGATAAAATTACTTTCGCAAAAAGAATTCGGGTGGATAGCTTTGGAAGAAATTCAAAGTTGAAGACGGATACTTCCTACTTTTAAGTTGTCATTTTTGGATTTACTCCTTGTTATATTACATTTTTAATTGATCGTGACATTTCTGATCCTCTTATTGTAAATCTATTATTTCATAATTCTAAAACTTCGGTCGTTTTATATTTTAATTAGAAAATAGTCATCAACTATACATGAGATTTGAGCCATGTATAGCAAAATTAATTAAATCGGAAGTGATATTATATGATAAATTTTTACGGTATTCAATTTGAATTATTTTAATTTTTTTTTAAAATGAGTTTTTCCAAGTTAAACTAAATAAATTGTTTTATAATTTAAATTGGCGAGATCTAAATTTTTATCTCTTAATTTAAAAATAATTCTGCGTTACAAATAAGTTTAAATAAATATTTAAACTGGTGAGAAATTAAGTTATCAAAAGTTTGAATTAAATCAGATCCATCGAACTAGACAAATAAAAACAAATTGTTGTAGAGGTCATGTAGAAAATATACTCCATATCTTTTTAGTTTAAGGTGTATGATTTAATTAAAAATACTAAAATAAAGTCTCCAAACTATTCCATTTAAACTTTTTACATGCTTAATCAATTTTTATCTCTTTTAAGTGCTTAAACTATCTTGATTTTCGCTTGTAGGTGCCCAAACTATCTTGTTTTCCCTTTTAGGTGCCTAAACTATATTGTTTTTCCCTTTTAAGTGCCTAAACTTTTTTTTGCCTTTTTAAGTGCCCAAACTATACTTTTTTGTCAAAATAGGTGCCCAAACTATCATTTTTTGGTCAAAGTATGTGTCTCAATTTGACCTTGAAAATGAAAAAAAAAATAATTTGGACGCCTAAAAAAACATAAAAAATAAGCATCTAAAAAAATAAAATAATTTAAGTAATTATTTTGACATTAAAGCAATTAAACAAACAAAATAATATTTTATTATTGTAATTTTTATCCAAAATTGGACCAAACTATTTAACCTAATCAATGCTAAAAATAATGAAATGTTGGTCTTATCAAGTCCAAAACAAAATAATTATTGCAAATATTTCATCTACTTTGAAATTCAAGTCCAAATGTTTTAATATCTAACTCGAGTTTATTTGTAAAAATTAATATTCTAGAACATTTATATATGATGAATTTTACAAGTAGGTTTCAGTGAAAAGCTCAAAAGGGAATTATTTTGAAGAGAGAAGCTAGGGTTTTGAATTGTAAAATATGGATATTCATTTGATAAATTAGCTGTGAAAATCCGTTAAGTGTTCGAAATTGCTATCTAAAAATAATAATGAATAAGACATGTGAAATTTCTTAACTCCTATTCGTACTAATATGTTTTAAGTGTAGTTGTAAGACTCAAACTGATATTGTTAAGAGAAGAAATCTCAAACTGGGAATGTATTCGAGTTAAGTCGAATTTAAATAGTGATTGGCTCAAGTTGGAGCTCTAACCCAATATTCAAAGCTCGATTGAACATAAAATTCTAGGTTCGAGTTTTGTTTGTGATATAAACGAGTTACTCGAACTCGATCAAGCTCTATTGGTGTAAAGCCTGTGTTAACTCAAGCAAATGATCACTCCCAAACCATATATGAAAAAAAAAATGAAGTGTTGTCAATTTTTGTCCAATTTTGGAAACATGGTCTTGTGACAAAATATATGAAGATCTTGTTTGAATGCATGAAGATTATGATTGATTCCATTTATTTGGAAGATTGTATATTTTAAACTTTTTATTTTTACATGGATTCAATTTAGATAGTAATATCTTGATAGAATTAATATTCATTAATTTAGTGATCTCAATTGAGTTGATATGATAGATTGTGATTTATTGGAGATTGAGATTAAAACTAAAGACCTCTATTGATTCTTTTTATATGTGATTTTTTGTTGTTCTCTTGGTTCTTTAAGGCTTTAACCTGACTAATCTGAGTTAATTTGTGTCGCACATTTAATTTTAGTAGATAGGTCTCTTAATGAAAATTTTCTACATACACACGGCATCGTACTAATCAACATTTGTTCATCTCCTTAGGGATTATAGTGTTGTCTCCTCTCTTGGGAATTATTTGACAATCCATCCCTTCCTTTGGACCGTAATCAACATGTCCTCAAACCTTGTTATTGTTAAACTCCATGTCTTTTGGTCCTCTGTCTTTGTGTACGTTTCAGATACATTTTTGTTTAATTTCTTTTACCATTTTTTAGAAGAAAATCATGGCCAACTAATCGAGACATAGTTTTTAAGTACAACTACTAACTTATAAAATTATCACTTAAAATTTTTTTGAAGTTGTGAAAATTAAAAATGGAGGCTCTAAGCGGGAGCTCATGTTTCTTTCCTTCTAAAACGACAGTGCATCCATAAATGTTGCCAAAACATGAAAAAAAAACCCATTCTTATTTTTGTGAGCCCGTCTTCTAGAAAGCGTCGAGCTTATACTCATCCTCGTCAAAATCTCATTGAGAAATATTGGAGGTTATTAAAACTTTGGTTGGTTATAACTGATTGTGTCCCGTTATAACCATCAGCCCGTTAAGGATAACTGACTGGGTTTTAGTTATACCCATCTATTGGTTATCACTTGCTGGGTATATGAATAAGAGTCTGAGACTCTGGCCCAATTAAGCAAAGATTGAGGCCTACATTACTTTCTCTCTTTCAGTCCATTTGTAAAACCCTTCTATCGGTTTCTAGATTTTACTAATCTAACATGGTATCAGTCGCCGGACAGTCTTGATTTTGTCGTTCTCTGTTGCCGTTCTGTTTTCTTTTCGGTCAAATCTTTTGATTTTCCTTTCCGCTTCGTTTCATTTCCTCTTCTTGCTTTTCTTCCTCGTGCCTTCTGTTTCTGATCTTGTTCATGGCGACGATCTTCTTGGATCTGGATCGTCTCACACTGGCAAGATGTTCACCAACAAGTGGGTGAGTGTTCTTCTTGACGAAACTAATTTCCTCGTCTGGAAACAATAGGTTCTCCTCACTTTGTGCAGTCATCGACTTGAAAAGTTCATCACTGGTGCGGTTACTGCTCTGCCGGCTACGGTCAAAGCTGTTGATGGTACGGAGTTTGAAAATGAGAAATACGAAGATTTTGTGGCTTAGGATAGTGCATTGGCCTCCTGGCTTCTATCCACGATGAGTCCACATCTTCTCTCCCAATTTATTGGTGCCGAAACCTCTGCTGAAGTGTGGAAAAAGGTTGTTTAATTTTTTAGTAGCAAATCAACAACGACGATCATGAGTCTTCATTTTCGCCTTCGATTTGTGCGAAAAGAAAAGATGAGTATGCGTCTCTACATCTCCAAGGTGAAGGAGATTTGTGACGCGCTTGCGTCGTGTGGTAATCCTGTATCGGTCACTGAGCAGATCGCGTCTATCCTGAATGGTTTGTCTGCTGAGTACAAGCCCTTTGTTGTTGTTATCACGGCCAGCCGTGAGCCACATACGTTGGAAGGGGTCACATCCATCCTTTTTGATGTGGAGGCTCAACAATCTCTGTTTGATCATGAACGATCTCTGCCTATGAGTGCTCACTCAGTTCAATTTTCATCGGGGGCTCATGGTTCAATTGGGAGATCCAATGGTGAAGTTGAATCAAGGGAGTCTCGTCCTCAATCTCATTATGGTTCCAATGGCAGAGGTCGCGGGCGTAATCATTTTCAATGTCAGTTGTGCGGTAAAATGGGGCATTTGGTCGATCGATGTATCGACGATTTGACAAAACTTTTCCAGGAGTCACTGCTTCGAACTCTAGGATCTCTTCCACTGGAGGTTCTTCATCTAATGCCAACTTATGTTCTCTTGACACTAATGCTACCTCTTCGCATCATTCTGCAGGGATGACCACTCCTCTTGCTAACTACACTCAGTGCACTCATGGACACAGTGCCTCTACCTCCAGCAATTCTGATCAGTGGTTTGCAGACACTGGGGCAACTCATCATGTCACTCTAGAGAACTCAAGTGTTCATCACTCATCGGACTACTCAGGTCCAGGTAAGCTCTTAGTTGGTGATGGTAAGGGACTTACTATTTCGAAAATTGGTGATTCTTATCTTACATCTAATTCTCGTGTCCTGAAATTGCATATTCTGTTGGTTGTTCCTAAAATAACAAAAAAATTTCTGTTGGTATCTCAGTTTGCTAAAGATAATGGGGTTTTCTTCCAATTTCATGCAACCCACTGTGTTGTTCGTGATGAGAAAACAGGTGCTAAATTGCTTCATGGTACTGAAACTGGTGGGCTTTATGCTTTCAATAAGGGTAGTACTAGGGTTGTTAATACTAGTACTCAAGTTGAGTCAAATTTGGTTCAGTTAAATTCTACTTTGTATTATTTGTGGCATCGTCGTTTAGGGCACCCTGCTCATTCGACTTTGCTTAGTGTTTTGAAGAAATGTAACATTTCTGATTCCTTTGCTAAGAATAAGACTGATCTTTGTTCAGCTTTTCAGATTGGCAAGAGGTACAAGTTGCCTTTTGCAGATTCTAGTACCACATATACTTCACCTTTTCAATTAATTTTTACAGATCTATGGGGACCTGCTCATGTGACTTCAACTGGTTTCTACTATTATGTGGCCCTTGAAATCAGTGCCATCAAACTTAGGGCAAAGAAGTCGATAAGTAAAATTTTGTACCATTGTGGTACCTTCTCTATGAATATTACCTCTAGGTAATGGAGCGTCTTTGACTACAACATGTTCCTCCTCATCCACGATTATCGCTTCCACCGAAGGCTGTTGTCCTGGGCTATTAACTGGTTGGGTACTTGGGTGAGGTCCCAAAATCCCTCTGGCTGACTCCGCCGTCTCCTGAGGTTGAGCACTCGTCGAATTCGTAGTGACCGCCTTCCCCAAAGAATCCCTATCATTTTTTGAAATTCGGACAAAATAACGGTACACATCTCGATCATTCGCTCCTCCATTTCGGAATCCAGCCGGACGATGTCGGCTTCCACTGTGAAGATCTCATATTGATGCCTGGTAGTCTCTTGTTGCCATTGTGGTACCTCAGTTGAGGGATCCGTAGGGCCTATGTCGGTTTGTTGTGTGGTGAGCGTGAGCTAGGCCGCCTGACTTTGAGTGAGTATGCCGTCGACCATTTTTTCTAGATCGGACAGAGGCTCTGATACCCTTGTAATTACCCAAACTAATTCGAACCAATTTTAGAGAAAATAATCAGAAAGTTCAGAGAAAGAGGTGAGAAAGACGAGAGAAAATAGTGAAATAAGATTCAGTTCATTTCATCAATAGAGTGGTTACAGGGGAAAACAAACCCTTTAACCCTAACGGTCACAAAGTACCCAAAAACGACAATGTTTCTACTCTATTACAGCTAGCCTGATGTGCATTGTTTCATTAAAAGAGAAATAAAGAAAAATTAAAAATGTAAACGGTAAGCATCCTTTACACCAGTCTGCTAAAGCTATGCTCGAAACTTGTAAAAGCCAATCCCATAGGTGAATTTAAACCCCAAATTTTGCGTTTTGGATCAAAGATGCGATTTTTTTTTTGTTTTTTGAATTTGGGATTTACGTTTTGGTTCTTGTTAATTGTGTTTAGCTGCAATTTAGCAAAGCTTGTTGTTATTATTTTACTATTGAGATTTCATTGTTATTTCTGTGATTAGTTTGAGATTGAGTCTGAGGAATGCAAATTTGCAAGCAAAGGATAATATGAGGAAAACTGCTCAGAAGGAGGTAGGAAACTTCATTTGCTAAGATTGAAACATAATTTAGGTACTGCTAAATTGAGAGTAATAGCCATGGATTGTCGTTTTCGTTGCGGTATTGGTTCACTTTGATGTTATTGACCGAAATTGTATCCATTATGTCTGCAACCGTAATAAACATGATGCAATCGAGAATGCGAACCGTAACTTAAATCCTTGGCAATATCCCTTTGATGTGTAAAATCTGAAAATGGTTACTTTACCATACAAAGTTTGATAGGTATGTTGTTAATTACATCATGTGAAATGTTCTGCTTTTTGGTTTCTCGCGAAGTCAGTTATATGTATGTATCTTTTGTAGAGAGAACTTCTTCTCGGTGGTGGAGAAGAATCCACGGTTCGCCGGCACAATTTGCAGTATGTATTAGTTTTTTCTTTTATTTGTAGTTTCTTTGGCCTTTATAGACATGGTAATTAGCCTAAAATCCCCGAATTCATGATCATTTTCAGGACAAAGGCCGGAATGACATCTGCTGCAGAAAGCATCACGGAGAGCCTTCGCCGTACCCGTCAATTGATGGTTCAGGTTGTAACATCATTTTTTTCGCTTCTGTTTCTTCATTTTGGTTTATCTTTCATGGTCTTATAATATGGCTCCTTGTGGTTTTTTTGTCTATATAGGAGGTCGAAAGAAGCACAAGCACACTCATGACTTTCGGTATGTCATCACATCCATATTCCGAAATGTTTATGTAACGGAACTTGCTGAAAGTGGTATGGTTTTAGAAAATTCGGGACTTGCGAATGAAGTCATGTTTGTCTGAGGTTTGATTAAGAAACTGAGATGAGAAATCTATCTATGTTGCTTTGGGAAAACTGTTTTGGATTTCAGAACATAGAGTGGAGCTATGTGCATTCGACCTGTTGACTTATATCATACGTGTTGCAAGTGTAGAGGAATCAACGGGAGTATTAAATCACGAACTCGGAATCTACTGTCTACGATGTTATTGACAGGTATTAACATAATATATATTTGCAAATACATATCTGTATCTAACACTTACATACTCGATAACTCTGGTAAACAGGGGTCTCTGTGACTATTAAAAACTATGTTTACCGGAAATGAGTGTTTTTTTGGTATCTTTTATGTCTGTTTTACGATTTATATTAAACTGTAAATCTTATGCCAAAAGCCAGAAATTTTTATGGGTTTTGGAGTTGATAACATACCCACCATTTTGTCCCTTTTTCTGCACCCCAACACATGTGCATTGGCTGTTCTCAATCAAATAATCTACTGTGTCTATTGGCTTTCCTGCTTTTACTGACCCATTTTGCCTCTTGTATCTGTTTGTACATTGCAGAAAAAGAAGCTAAGTTTAATCGACATGTATAATTCGAGATCGATTTACGTATTCGATACGATAATCATAGGCAATGGAACTAGAAAAGGGTATGAAAATTCACCCTAGTATTGCTGAAGAGAGACTCCGTTTCTGCCCTATGATAATGAGATCAATCCCCAGAGCTTTGCTCTTTGAAAGAATTATGGTAGCTTTATCTTTGCCGTCCATGTCGGTTTTCTCCACGCGTACGTTGATTTTGGGTTGAGCAACTTCGCAGGCACGTTTCATCTGGTCGAGGAAGTCTGTGTCTGTGCCGGAAGCTCCATCAAAGACCGAGTTTGGAGCCAATGCCGCAGAATGGTTCGGTCTCCGGAGGAACGTAGAGATTGTGTTCTTCCAGGAATTGGGGTTTCCGATATGGAAAAGAATGAGCTTATCTCGCTCTACCAATGCATGGGAAAGGGCGTATTGGAGGGCCGCGGCCGACTGCGGCGTCGGGTCAGCCACCACCATCACGTTTCGTGGCGGTGAAGTCACCATCAATGATTACCGGCGGCAGGGGAAAAGAGCCACCGCCCCCAGCACTGTGAAGCTGAGAGGGTTGGGATTGAGGTGAAAACAATGAGATGCAATATGAGGTTGCCATGCTTTTAGGGTTCATGAGCTTGCTCGAAAGTTAACCACATTAACAAATAGTTAGCTTTTATTTTGTGACTCACAAGTTGGAAATTTGGTGGCTTTTGACCTATTTTGAGAGGGTATTATTTCATCAGTTCTCTTTGTTTTAGGCTAAATTTTGTGATCCCATAATATCTAAATCCGGAATATTCGACAAACGATTCAAATGAAAGTATTTAGTTTAAAATTTAAAGTTTAACTGTATTGGATCGATTTAATTTTTAAAAAATCAAAATAAAACACATATTATTGTAAATTTTATCCAAAATTGGATTTAACTATTTAACCTAATAATGCCAAAAAAAATTGTTTTTTGTAAGTTTTTTTTATAATGACAACCGGATTTTGTTAATAATTATAAAAGATATGTTAAATACAACGCATCTAAAAAATTCATGCAAGATATAGGAAGATCTTGTTTAAATGCACGGAGATCATAATTGATTTCACTTTATTTAGAAGATTTTATCATTCGAAGATAATTCAAATTAATTTGGTAATCTTGTGTATATTTTTTATTTTTATTTTTACATGTACTTAATTCAGATAGTTATAACTCATAGTATTATTATCAATTAATTTGAGTATCGTAATTGATTTTATAAAATAATTATAATCTATTAGAGATTAGAATTAAAGACTAAATATTTCTATTGATTCTTTCTACGTGCTCATATTTTTCCTATAAAAACGTTCCTCAACTCTTAAAATTTTGTCCTTGTGTTTTTTATTCATTTTCTAGAAGAAAATTGTGGTTAGTTTATGGAAACGTAATCCCCAGCTCTGGGTGTGCATGAAACGTGTTTAAAGGTGATCATGCACACGAAGAACTCGGGGTTACGTTTCTATAATTAGACACAATTTTCTTCTGAAATTTTATTGGAAGCAAATGATAAAATTACTTTCGCAAAAAGAATTCGGGTGGATAGCCTTGGAAGAAATTCAAAGTTGAAAACGGATACTTCCTACTTTTAAGTTGTCATTTTTGGATTTACTCCTTGCTATATTCAGTTTTTAGTTGATCGAGACATTTCTGATCCTCTTATTGTAAATCAATTATTTCATAATTCTAAAACTTCGGTCGTTTTATATTTTAATTAGAAAATAGTCATCAACTATACATGAGATTTGAGCCATGTATAGCAAAACTAATTAAATCGGAAGTGTTATTATATGATAATTTTTTACGGTATTCGATTTGGATTATTTTTATTTCTTTTAAAATGAATTTGTCCAAGTTAAACTAAATAAATTGTTTTATAATTTAAATTGGCGGGATCTAAATTTTTATCTCTTAATTTAAAAATAATTTTGCGTTACAAATAAGTTTAAATAAAATATTTAAACTGGTGAGAAATTAAGTTATCAAAAGTTTGAATTAAATCAGATCCATCGAACTAGACAAATAAAAACAAATTGTTGTAGAGGCCATGTAGAAAATATACTCCATATCTTTTTAGTTTAGGGTGTATGATTTAATTAAAAGGGCTTAATACTAAAATAAAGTCTCCAAACTATCTCATTTTATCCTTTTAGATGCTTAAACTATTTTTATCCTTTTTAGGTGCCCAAACTATCTTGTTTTTCGCTTTTAAGTGTCTAAACCATCTTGTTTTTCCTTTTTAGGTGCCTAAATACTTTTTGCCTTTTTAAGTGCCCAAACTATACTTTTTTTTGTCAAAATAGGTGCCCAAACTATATTTTTTGGTCAAAGTAGGTGTCTTAACTTGACCTTAAAAGTGACAAAAATATGATAATTTGGACACCTAAAAAGGACAAAAAAATTAAGCATCTAAAAGAAAAAAACAAAATAATTTAAGTACTTATTTTAAAATTAACGCAATTAAACAAACAAAATAATATTTTATTATTGTAATTTTTATCCAAAATTGGACCAAACTATTTAACCTAATCAATGTTAAAAATAATGAAACGTTGGTCTTATCAAGTCCAAAACAAAATAATTATTGCAAATATTTCATCTACTTTGAAATTAGAGTCCAAATGTTTTAATATCTAACTCGAGTTTATTTGTAAAAATTATTATTTTAGAACATTTATACATGATGAAAATTACAAGTAGGTTTCAGTGAAAAACTCAAAAGGGAATTATTTTGAAGAGAGAAGGTAGGGTTTTGAATTGTAAAATTTGGATAAATTATCTGTGAAAATCTGTTAAGTGTTCGAAATTGCTATCTAAAAATTATAAATGAATAAGACATGTGAAATTTCTTAACTCCTATTCGTGCTAATATGTTTTAAGTTTAGTTGTAGGACTCAAACTGATATTGTTAAAAGAAGAAATCTCAAACTAAAAATGTATTCGAGTTAAGTCGAGTTTAAATAGTGATTGGCTCAAGCTGGAGCTCTAACCCAATATTCAAAGCTCGACCGAACATAAAATTTTGAGTTCAAGTTTTGTTTGTGATATAAATGAGTTATTCGAGCTCGATCAAGCTCTATCGGTGTAAAGCATGTGTTAAATCAGGCAAATGATCACTCCCAAACCATATATGAGAAAAAATGAAGTGTTGTCAATTTTTGTCCAATTTTGGAAACATGGTCTTGTGACAAAGTATATGAAGATCTTGTTTGAATGCATGAAGATTATGATTGATTCCATTTATTTGGAAGATTGTATATTTTAAACTTTTTATTTTTACATGGATTCAATTTAGATAGTCATATCTTGATAGAATTAATATTCATTAATTTAGTGATCTCAATTGAGTTGATATGATGATTGTGATTTATTGGAGATGGAGATTAAAACTGAAGATCTCTATTGATTTTTTTTATATGTGATTTTTTGTTATTCTCTTGGTTCTTTAAGGCTTTAACCTGATTAATTTGAATTGATTTGTGTCACACATTTAATTTTAGTGGATAAATCTCCTAATAAAAAATTTCGACATACACACGGCATCGTACTAATCAACATTTGTTCATTTCCTTAGGGATTATAGTGTTATTTCCTCTCTTGGGAATTATTTGACATTCCATTCCTTTGGACCGTTATCAACATGTCCTCAAACCTTGTTATTGTTAAACTCCATGTCTTTTGGTCATCTGTCTTTGTGTACGTTTCAGATACATTTTTATTTAATTTCTTTTACCATTTTTTAGAATAAAATCATGGCCAACTAATCGAGACATAGTTTTTAAGTACAACTATTAACTTACAAAATTATCACTTGAAAAATTATTAAAATTAAAAATGGAGGCTTTGAGCGGGAGCTCATGCTGCTCCCCCTCTAAAACGACGGTGCATCCATGTTGCCAAAACATGAAAACAATCCCTTCTTATTTTTGTGAGCCCGTCTTCTAGAAAGCGTCGAGCTTATACTCATCCTCGTCAAAATCTCATTGTAAAACAAACTCGACATCTCATTACTCTAATCATAAACCAGCAAAAACTCGGTTCTCCACCGTTCTAGTTTCGATTTGAGCCCCTCTATGCTTCCGTCTAAACTCCACTCCTCGGGCACTGAACTCTTTGCATCTTCCATTCTAGTTCCGTGACGGTGAAATCACCATTGATGGTTACCGGCGGCAGGGTAAAAGAACCACTGCCACCAGCACCGTGAAGTTGAGAGGGCTGGAATTGAGGTGAAAACAATGGCATGCAATATGAGGTTGTCATGCTTTTAGGGTTCATGAAGTTAACCACATTAACAGATAGTTAGCTTTGATTTTGTGATTTACAAAATGGAAATTTGGTGGCTTTTGAGCTATTCTCGGAGGGTGTTATCTCATCACTTTTCTCTTTGTTTAAGGCTAAATTTAGTGAATGTGTAAAATCAGACAAATAATTCAATTAAAATTTAGAGTTTTGAGTTTAATTATTACGGACTAAAATATTATATATATTAAAAATTATGAGATTCACTCATTGGTCTAGTGGCTAAGGATGTTTATCTTACCTTATTTTGTATGAATTTAAATCCTGAGATAAGAATGTAATACCTCACAATTTAATATAAAAAAAATTTGCTAACCAAAACAGTACAATCATTGTTAGGCGATCGCTTATGTGAAAATAATTATGAAATGTTGTCAATTTTGTATCCACTTTTAGAAACACGATTTTATGACAGAATATATTAATCCGTGCTTGAATGCATAGAAATTAGGGCTAATTTTTTTATGAAGATAATGTGCCTCGTTAAAACCTTACTAAGATAAAAACCATGTGGGAAAAAAATTCTTTAGTGAAGGAAAAAGAGTACACACATCTTTGATACGCATAACTTGTTGCCTCATTAAAAACCTTACCAGGAAAACCCATTGGGACAAAACCTCGGTTAAGGGAAAAAGAGTGCAACGCATATTTACTCCCCCTCATGAAAACATCATAGAAGATCTTTGAATCTTCATAATTTAATCTTGAATATCATTTTTCTAAAGATCGCGAGGGATGAAACTTTGGAGTAATATGTTCCATGATGTATCAACTTTCTAAAGACTACTTATTTGTGCCTCACTTGCATTACACCTTTAGGTGTTTGGACTGCTTGTCCAAATACTTCTACTTTAGAAGTTCAAAGCGTCTTTCAACATTGGTCAATTCAATATCTATACTTCCGGATAGATTTTATACAAGATCCTCGATTTCTTTCTTTACTTCTATAGAAGTATTTTATGTAAAATTGTTTGTAAAATTGTTGTCGACAACTTTCTAATTTTCTGGTTCTATTCTCGTAATGACATAACTCATCGAGATCTCTTCAAGATTTCAATCTTTATTTCAGGTACCTGAAACTCTTATAGAGTTTTATTATTTGTTATGTCTTGGGTCTCTTCAGGAGCACCCGCCTCCAATATATGACCATCTCATATTACTTTCTATTTACGAGAATTTTGATCATTGGAACCATTTCAACTATCATGCTTCAGGCATGATTTACATTCTCTCGCTCTAACATGTAATTTAAACTTAGAGCGTTTCAGCTGGTATATGAGACTTAATTACTCTCATTGGGTCAGTAAATATGTCTGGCAGTTGACATGTAATAACATGAATTATCTTATGAACTTATAGTTCATATACGAGGATCTAGATAATGATATTTCATTTTCCTCTATCCAGCTGATTATTATCTCCCCTGATGTTGAGAAAAATCATGTCATAAATGATTCTCCAATTAATGTTTAAGAATTTAAACATAAAAGGAGACTCGTACTCAATATATATTCTCAACCCTTTTTATTTACCCATTTTGTGCGTTGTGGTGGAGCAATTCATACCGCACATTCAAAAATCATAAAATGGGAAATGTATGATTTCTGACCAAAAACCAATCATAACGGGGAGTTTATTATAACTCGTTGGCTTGATGCGTATAAGTGTTGCTATATGGAAACACCATATAAATAATAACTCTTTTGTTCTCATAGTTTAGCTATTAAATAGGAGGCATTCAATTGAAATTGTGCTAAACTATATTTTCATAATCAATAGGCTTTGTAACAACTGATATAGCCTAAAATATAAACTCACTAGCTTTTCAAGACGAATAGTCTAACGGCATAATCTTAATCTTTTTAGAATCAATCTCACAAACTTCTGGTTGTAAGTCGATAAAACAATGTAGATGCATCTACTAAAATCATATAAAACTTTCCACATTTGTGGATATATGGGCCCATATTTCGTTCAGATATGCAAGACATACAGTCTTAACTTTAGTACAAGAACTTTAAGTTCTAATTCTTTTAGTAAGTGGGATCATCTATATCCTTTGAGAACAAACAACACAACAACTTCATGTTCTTTTAGTAAGTGGAATTTAATCAATTCCTTTAAGCAACACAAGAACTTCACGTTCTTTAATAAGTGGAATTTAATTCATTCCTTTGAGAATAAGCACCACAAGAACTACATGTTCTTTTAATACATGTGCATGCAAATCTCAATAATTTTTGCACCATTATTGATCAAGATGGTCTAACCGATCATGCCAACTATATATATGTGTGTATATATCTCTGAATTTGTAAACTCATTGTTTACCATAACATGTAATTCAATCTCACTCGTACATATCTAGTACGACCATCAAAATTGTTCCTTTAAATAGGAATATATTTATCTCTTTCGGAGCTTTCAATTGAAACTATCTTTTGGTAGCAATATATAGCTTTTCTAGAGCTTTCAACTGACTTTTTGGCTGCCAAAACTTATATCCATATTGGCTTATTTCGAATGCCAATTGATAACATATGTTATCTATAATTCCCAATGGGATAGTTTGCGAACTCATATTGCTCTCTTTATGACTTTGATGAGTATAACGCAATGTGAATATGGAATAAAGTTCCATTTGACAATAACATATTTGCTCAACCAGAGCCTTTTGTGATATTAGTACTTCCGGATATAGTACTCACATTATTCCATTGCATTTTAATCGAGAAATGCATAATTGTGCACCTTTCAAAATGTGCTTTGTTTCATTTACTTCAGGTAATGAAAATATGTACTTTGTATCATTCACTTCGAGGAATGAAAAATATAAAATATAGCACATCATATCAAGTCGATTATCTATCAGAGATAAACTTTCAGGTGCTCTTCCGAAGTATTGATATTTTAGTACTTTGAGAAATACTACTCATATTTCCCCTTGCATTTAAATGGGAAAAATATTTCTTATGCTTAAGTACAATATGAGTACTTGCATTATCTGCTAGGCATAAATAGCCACAATTCTAGGCATAAATAGCCACAATTCATTGTATATTTTATTCCGGAAGTAATCATATTCTTCAAATAATAAATTAACATAAATCGTAAATAAATAATATGTGAAATAAATAAACATAAAGCAAACCAACATAAATAAATAATAAATAAAACGAATTAACATAAGAAAAACCAATTATTCATGTTAGAGGTTATAAATGAAATAAAATAAATGATAAATTATTCCCTTCAAGTGTTATGAGAAAATTAACAATATCTAATTGAGTTGGATCAATAACGCCATAATTATTTTCGCCATAAACAAATTTTGTTTATATTTTATTTTATTTATCATTCATGATTATGGATAAAGTCCATAATACTTTGGCGTTTAACAAGTACGAAACCAGTGGTTTATAACATCACGTTGGTAAAAGGATTTCACTTCCTTAGAATGATCTTTATCACTCTTGTCATCCTTATAACTTCGCTACCAGCGGGTAGAAGTATTCTTAAAACGACTATATTTTTCATGTGTATATTTATAGCCTCGACCACGATCACAACTTTTAATGTGATTTTTTTATTCCTTCCATAATATAATCTCACATTCACTTCAGGGAATGGAGTAGAGCCAGTGGGCCTTTAAAACCTTTTTTACATATCCTTATCACAGAGAACAAAGATTTAATCCTCGTACGCGGCATTGTTAAACCTGTCCACAAGGTCATTTAAAAACCTCCTTTGAGACCAGTAGCCTCGCAGAACGGGATGTCCAGTCAATTATACTTGGATTATATCAAAATTATGCCTCTAATTGAATAATGATTTACCATGTTTGCATTCACTTCAGGGAATGAAACAGATCCAATAATCCCATGGAATAAACATCATGCTTGCATTCACTTCAGGGAATGCCCCATCATTGATAATTGCATGGAATAAACATCATACTTGCATTCACTTCAGGAAATGCCCCATCATTGATAATCGCATGGAATAAACATCATGCTTTGCATTCACTTCAAGGAATGCCTCCCATAAAACTTTTTGGATCAAGACGAATTTTCATAACTTGAAATTGGGAGAAGTCTATGGTCGAGTTTTTCGACGAAGAAGAAATATTGCTTTCAAGCAAATATAGACTTTATAATAATCTTCTTGTAAATCCAAAATCATCGTGATTTATCGCACTTTAAAATTGTATTTTAAAAGATAAAAATAAAATAGAGTTTACAGATATTGAATTTCGTCTCAAAGACAATGATGACGTAGCAAATGAACCAAGGCATCTTCTCATAATCTTTTTTACACCATGTCTCTTTCCAACTCATTTGAATACATGTAAAACTCAAAACACGGTTAAAAGCATCGACTTTTATCAATAGAATAAAAAAAATTATTTGAGACTAGATCAAAAAGTATAAAAATAGTCATAGATCAAGTTGAATAAACATAACTATAATTGATGTGATCAAATTATAAACAACCATAGTTAAAATCAAGCGACATTTTGATGAATATATAAACACATCAAAGTAACGTATTCCTTTTGCCTTTGATTCACATACAAAGTAATTGATACAAATAATAAAGTTTTTTTTTATATCTCGAATTTATTCATATAAATTACCATAGTAATAATAATAATGATAAAACAAATATATAACAATCACATGACAACACAATCCTTGAATTGAATCAATTATAAATTAGAATGGAATAATAAAAACTTTGAATAAAACTAATATATTGTGTAATAAAATATTCCAACTTGTGCGCCCAATAGCATTTAGCCGAAATCCTTGAGGGCTTTAATTTGGTTTGCTTTATCAATCCATCTAATGAAGTACGACGATAATTTGAATTTTCGTTAATTCAATAGTTACTTCAAGTATGAATAAAATAATAATAAATTAAAATAATAACCAAATAATAGATATGAATATACTAACTTTTGGAGAATGATAAATCAATCATTATATTAATATATAAATAAGTAAAACATACCATACTTTCCAAGGTAAGCTGAATATATGATAGATGTAGTCACCAATATCAAATTGAAATTCTTTTCGAGAACCACCAACAATAATCATAGTAATTGAGCGAGCGAGATCGTGCTGATAACATGTTGTGAATAAAATAAAGAAGAACAAAGAGATGAGAGGAAGAGGGAGATTTGTATTATTCTCAAAATATAGAATTGTGTACAATGCCTTCACTGAATCATCTATTTATAGGCATAAGAAGTACATAATACATTAAACTCTAATTCATAGAGATAATATTCCTAATAATAAATAAATCAAACTCCTTTGATAAAGTTCTAATCATGATAGACATCCACATAAATAAATATTCATAACAATTTAAAATATGTATATGTTAAAAAATTTAAATTTAAGTAGAGGAAAAGAGTACACACAAACAAAAATAAAAGTAAAAAAATAAACAAACACGCCTGATATAGCAAAAGATAAACCTACCAGTTAGCTAAACAAACAACATAACCTAAGATTTGGATTATAATTTATAAACATGTGGTTATAGAGATAAAGTACTAAAATATATGGAGTATTATATTTTTACATCAGATTTTGGATAATACAAAAAATATTTATCCAAAACTTAGTTACATTAGATTAAAAAGTTTTATTTTATTATTTTGACATACATCAAAATATTAGCATATAATAATTAAATAACATAATCCACATGAGATTCATGGAAAATAAATAATCCGACAGTCTACAAATTTAGCCACAAGTAACCTTAATTTCACATCCACAAATGGTGCCAAAACATGAAAATAAACCCTTCTTGTTCTTGTGACCCCGTCTTTTAGAATGCCTCGACCTTTTACTCATCGTCCTCGGAATCTCATCGGAAAACAGACTCGACATCTCGTTACTCTGGTCGTAAACCGGCGGGACTTCAGTTCTCCACCGTTCCAGTTTCGATTCGAGTCCTTCGATGCTTCCGTCTAAACTCCACCCTTCGCCCACCGAACTCTCCGCCTCTTCCATTCTGTTATGGTACATGTTTTTCACCACCGCCGCCGCCACTTCCGATGGCGAGGGACCTATTTCCGAATTGGTCCAGATTTTGGGCGCGGGCCTTTTTTTTGAACCGTTTAGAATCGAGCTTGGTTTCGTCTTTCTCCCACTATTTTTGTTGAACTCGTAATTGACCAACGAACTTCCTCTTGTATTAACCTTGTAGTTGTTTTTTCCGATATCGGAACCGTTAACGATTGAGCCGCCGTTGATGACCGACGATCCTTTCATCGATGTTCTGGGTTTTATGTTTGGCCCGAAAATCGAACTCGAATCGCTCTTGGTTCGTCGAAGTTCGGGTCTAATCGGTTCGGTAAGCAAAAAGTGGTTGTTGTTGGTGTTGCTTTTAGGGCTGGAAAGAATCTTGAGATTATTTGAGCTTTGAAACGCGTCTTCTTCGCCCATCAAATGCCGGTAACCCACCGCCGACGACCCGATTTGGAAATACAAAGGCATGCTCCGCATCGAGTTATCGAGCAACGCCACCCCGATGTTTAAAATCCCTTGGGGCCGACCCGACGGTCTCCAGACCTGAAACGCCACGAAACTCATCCCTAGCTGGAGTTCTTGGTGGCGGCCGCGCGACGGAGAAACCGGCGGGATGAGATTCTTAACGATGACTCGTACGCTCCCTACATGGACGTCGCGGAACCAATGCACGGCGTAGATTTCGATCATTAAAGTGGAGGTCTCGCTGTTGAGGAACTCATCGTCGACGCGGAAAACGAATTTATCGTTCCACGTCGGGTCGGTGTGACCCTGGGTGTCGATTCGGGTGGAGAGTTTCCGCTTCGAATGGACCCAAGCCACCGCGTAGGTCCGCATCTTGCGACGGCATACCGGCTTCAAATCTTGGGCGGAGATGATATTGAGTTCCAAGAGGTGGAATGGCGGTGGCCGAACACTCATAACGGAGGCTAGAAAGCAAAAGAGAAGACACAAATGACAAACCTGGTACCGTCAGTGTTTCTCTGTTTGTTTTCGTGCGTGGCCGATGGTGTTGATGAGGAAGAAAGGTCGGCCCTTTGCCGTCGTAACAGATGTACGACGACAAAAAGTGGCAGGAAAAAATGAATTGACGACGAGAAAATAAAGGGAAAAAATGGTGTGGGATTTGTGGTGAAAGAGACGAAACCGTTGTTTGTTATTTTTTGACTCCCATGGGAGGTGGTGTAACAATATACAACAACAATTAACAAAGCTTGTCCTATTTTTATTTTTATTAGGATTATTATAAATTTAGGGCATGGGAGTTTTATATTTTAGCTGCCTTTTTTCATGAATAAATAAATAAATAATCGAATCGAATAATAGGGCAAATCAGGGCAATATTACACTCAAAAAAATTATTTTAAAATTTATAGTACTCTCCAAATTATTTTCGAATCTATGATATTTTTTACATTGACATTTTAAGGTCCTTTCATTCCAAGCTCATCAAAAATTTATAAAAAACGTGAGGGAACATTGATTTTTATTCGACCTCATAACAAAAAAAAAATTAATGAGAGTACATTACTTGCAATCCGACTTCAACAATAAAAAAAATAGCGAGGGCACATCATTACTTGCAATTCGACCTCAACAATAAAAAATGTGAGGGCACATTACATTCAATCCAGCCTCATGCTCACTGCCCACACGACCAGCCAGGGTTTACGGGTCTGTACACAACACAAGTCATCCAAGTTCATGGGTCTACCACTGCAGACTGTGGATAAATAAATGCATGCATAAAAAATGTGTGTACAACACTGAAAAGTCGGGGGGAATTTGTGAGAGTTCACGGGTCTGCACACTCAATTATACAACACGTGCATCACTGAAAAATGAAAAAAATGAGTGCAGCATTGAAATCTGAAAAGTAGGAATTTTTTTGAGAATGGGGTGGTAATTTATACTGACTCGATGGTGGGGTGGTGAGTTGGGTGATTGAGGTTTTAATTTTTAGTTGTTAAATAGGGGTTGAAGGTAATGAATTTTAGAAGAAAATTTGTGAAGAAATTAGGTGAAGAAGTAGAAGAAATAAGAAAATTTGTGTAGAAACTGAGTGAAGAAGTTGAAGAAAGAAGAAAATTTAGAGAAAATATTGTAAGTTTTTAAGTCTATATATTTTATTTTTAAATTTAATACGGAAATTTTTGGTTATTTTAAAAAAATTTGAAGAAGAAGAAGAAAAAGAAAGAAGATTTGAAAAAAAATTAGTTTGAATATTTTTGTGTCAATTTGTAAATTAGTATGTTGGCTTCTTTTTTATCATAAAAATTGTATATTTAGTAATTTTTAAAGTAGTAGTTACGATTAAATTTAGTGTTATTTGTTTTTACTAATATTTTTTTTACTTGTCTTCTATGTAGCTTTATTAGAAGGATGGTCGATTTAAATCTTATGTTGAGAATACAAATACAACATGTCTCTAGTGTTGTGGTTGATGATATGGTAAATTATTTTTAAAGAAGTTAATTTGAGATTAGTAATATTTTATTTTCTTATTTGTTATTATTAACAATTTTTTTAATTTAATGCAAGCAACCAAAGAAACCTTTAAACATCACCTAAGCACGAGGAGTAATCACCTACACATGATATAATTGAATGGTTGAAAGATGCAGGATTATATCATGCCACATTTATTCGTGGCTACAAGCTGATTCTCAGTTTAATTACTGCACTAATTGAGCGTTGGAGACCAGAGACTCATATGTTTCACATGTTGTGTGGAGAATGTATCGTTACGCTCGAAGACATGGTGATGCTAATTGGGATGCCGGTAAACGAGAGTTCATTGGTTAAGGAGACAGAGGAATCAGGTGCACAACTTTGCAGTGATTACCCCAACAAGGTTTCGACTGGAACCGATGTGAGACTATCTCGTATTAAATTGAGTTGGTTGAAGAGAGAATTTAAGCTCGGGCGCAATAACACACCTTAAGATATTACTTGTGCGAGTCGAACCTATATTTTACAACTAATAGGGGATATTGATGTTGGATAGATTCAGCAATCTTGTTCACACACGGTATCTACCATATCTGTCATCGGCTTCAGAAGCTGCTAAGTATAGTTGGGGATCAACAATATTAGCGTTCTCGTGCCGTGAGTTGTGCACAGCTGCTCAATTAGATAATCATGGTTTGAAGGCAAAGGGTGTTGGTGGATGTATGTTGCTATTGCAAGCTCGGACATGGGAACGGCTTTCATTTTTTACACCGATTACTTGAAGTATGAGAAATTTTCCTCTTGTTAGTAGGTATTTTTTTTACTTTAATTTGGAAGTTTAAGTTTACTTAGTTTTAAAATATTTTTATTTTATCTAAAAAATAATCAAACGACTATTATTTGGATGTGTATGCATATGGAATACGAAAAAAGCTCACACATGATTAGCAAACAACAATTTGAGAGTGTTCGGAGCTTCTATTGATTTATCTTGCAAAGATGAGGTATCAAAATTAAATTACTTTTACATGTTATTGTTTATGCAATTAATTTATTCTTTTTTTTTTATATTTATATTTTCAGTTTATTTGGAGGTCATATGCCAGTGAACGCGTAAATGCACCAAAAGAATTGATGATTGATTCTTATGTCTGGTGTGCGATTACACCGTTGATCCACTTTGCTTTTGTGGAGTACCAGTTCGGAGATAGGCTCTTAAGGTAGTTTGGCTTTCAATAGCCCATTTTGAGAGATCCATTATTTAATGACACAAATTATGACACCCTACACCTTGTAGACTTTCGCGGTAAGGGGTATCATACATGAGAAATAAAGCATCGAAAGTAAGTTGAAAGGTGGAAAAACAGACGTGAACGGTTGCCATCTCACTCTCGAATTCAAGTCAATGATTTGGAGTCTGATAATTCAGAGTACATGTTATTCTATCGCAATAATGGAAAGCCATACTTGACTACTACGAATGAACAAGAACAATGCTGATTATTCTACAAAAAATTGGTGGTCATGGTCAATCATCTAATATTGCAGCGGATGAATCTTAAAGTGAATCTAGTACATTGGATATGTATGTTGGTACTTCTCCAACCACATGTGAGCATCCAACAATATCAAGGAGCTCATTTTCTAATCCAATGGATAACAACTTTTATCATCTGCAACCACCTATTGAACATCCAGTAATGGTGGGGAGCTCGTTTGCGAATCTCAGTAGATGACAGCTTTTATCATCCCTCATTGGGCAGGAGGTCAATTTTCAATCCAGTGAATGCCAGATTCTATCATCAACAGCCACCCATTTATCATCAATCAATGGGCGAGAGCTCTATTTTAATCCAGTGGATGACATATTTTATCATTAGCAGCTACCCACTTATCATTCATCAATGGGCGGGAGCTCGTGTGTGAATGGTTCTGAAGCACATGTATCAAATTTTCAACATCAGCCACCCATGTACCCGAGCTTTGGTGCAAACATAGACCATCATCAGCCACCCACTTAACATCCATCAATGGGTGGGAGCTCGGGTACGAATGATTCTGAAGCATACGTATCAGATTTTCAACATCAGCCAACCATGTATCCGAATTTTTACCAAAATCATGGATTGTTAGGGGATCATAGATTTCATGGTGGTTACGTCGAATAGCAGTCCTACGTTGGCACCACATTATAGTGACTATATATATAAAACATTGTCTCCTATGCCTCGGGTGATTGATGATGATGATGACGACGACGACGATGATGCACGCCAAAGACCGCAACGAGAACGACGAGCACCACAATGTTATGAATCGACTACATCCCTCAATAGACAAAAATTGCATAGAAAACAGTAGATTATGTAACTCTTCTTCTATGTAATACAAATAATCCGTGGATGCCTATTATTATTAGTTATTTGAATTTGTTTTAGAAATATTTCTCGAATATTCTTTAAAATCTTTTTGCAATAATTGAATTTGGTCTAAAAACATTTCAATAAATTGAGCATATAATTTATTACCAAAATAAACATCGAACTGAACATGCATTAACTAACAAATAAACATATGCATCAAATAACGTACTCATAATCAAATAGAAAATGTTCATTCTAATACAAATATAAAATAATGAAACTAATTCTACCACAAATAGTGAATGAAATCACTGAGGCATTGTCATGTAATTCGGTGGGTTTGGACATTTGTTTTTGAAATGTCTTGTACCCCTACATTTTGTACATCTCTTTGGTTCTCCTACCTACTTGTAATAAAGATCCATACTGGCATGGAGGTCTACCTTTTGGTTCTCTACGGAGTGCCGAATTTGGTAACCATTCATTATGCTCCAGTGGTGGCCAATATTGTAAATTTGCGATCGGTGGAAAATTACATTTGTAAATATTTATTATCCTGTGCAAGTTAAAGCATTCATCCGCAAAGTTGTATGGGTCAACCCCTTTAGACATGCATACCGCAGTTGCATGCCTACATGGATATCGTCATGCTTGGAACTCACCACAGTCACAACATCTTTGCCTAAAATTGACTCGAAATGTTTGGTGGTGCCCTCCTTCGTTATTGCGCAGGGAATCAGCAACATCAAAAATATGTCCATTCAGGTCGAAGCCGTGAACAACTATCGATTTTTTCGAATTCACGTTTTTTTACATCTTTGTCACAAGATCTTCTGACCAAACTTGTCCTATATTTATCATAACTTGGATTTCTGACCCTTTATCTGACCAAACCTTAACCAACCTGTTGTATGTCTCTCTCACCAAGCTAAATATTGGGAGATAGCGTGTTCCTTTTAACACACCATTTATGCACTCCACAAGGTTGGTTGTCATTTGCCTGTATCGTTGACCTTCATCATACGATTGGGTCCATCTTTCACTCTCTATACTATTTGCCCACGCCCAAACATCTTCGCCGTACTCCATGTGTAAATTTATCAACTTCCGCTCAAAATTTGATTGTAGTAGTTCGTAGTCTATTCCGTAATATATGTTGTTAGCATCGAAAAAAATCAAAACATATAATTAATTAAGTCCGAGAAAAGGAAAATTACATACCCATATTTAAAATTGCGCTACAAAGGTGGCGTTTTTTCTATCTTTTAATAGTGTTCTTGCCAATATGGCGTACACAGTACGTAGGATATACGTGTGGAGGTGTCCATCCGCTGCCTGTCGATCAATTGTTGATAAAATGGTCGTTGTTCTATCAAAAATCAAGCAAACCCTATCTTCTTGGATAACATACTTACGTAAATTGCTCAAAAAAATTTCCAAGAGTTCCCCGACTCTTTATCAACAATTGCGGAGGCAATCAGAAAGATATTTCTGCTACCATCTTGTGTAACGGTAATCAATAGTACATGTTTATATCTTTCGTACAACCACGTACCATCGACTTAGACCATTCATTTGCAATACGAAAAGCCATCAATACATGACTTGAACACCCAAAATAGTTTATCGAATATTTTCTTTCCTTGAAGAAGTTCACCTTCTCGGTTGCATGCATCCAATGTTTTATACTTGATCATGGTCCCTAGAATGAAAAATGTCATTGCGTGTAATAAAGGCGGTAGCTCATTGTACGACTTCTCATAATTATCGTACACCTTTTTCAGCGCCTTATCCCTTGCATACCAACCCTTGCCATATTCTATTTGGTATTCAAATTGTTGCTTCACAGTTGCCATAATCGTTGAAACAATAACCCTATGGTTTGCTTCAACCAACATCTTCACGTGGCGAGATATTACATCGGAGTCCAACTTATGATGATCTTGGTTGATTGAATTTCGTAAGTAAGTGTGTCCACCATTGTACTTTGTAATCTCTCAAGCAGTTCTCCTCTGAAGTTTAGGCACTCGAATCTTCCAATTACAACCTTGTCCATATTTAACACATTTGGCAAACATAGTTCTCGGATTGAATTTTTTAACAGTAAAGTCTACATACTTTTTGATGGAATACTCTTTAATTGTCAATGTAGCTTCTTTCTTGTCTTTAAATTGCATCTGAATCAAGAATTCATCGGAGGAACCCGAACATACTTGTGACATGATCAGGTATTCAGGTGCTCTTATCATATCGTAATATATTAAGTTCATGTGAGCAGGAGGTTCGTACCATGTAATGTCATCCCCACCCGACATGAACTCACCACCACAAAAAATAGGCTCATCACCAAGGTCATCACCACTCAAATCAGGATCTTCAATTTCTTCATCTTCATCTTCAGTAGAATCAACAAGAGTTTCTCCCCATCGGCCTTGAAAATTTTCAACGTCAATGCCAACAATCAGATCAATTATCGAATCAACCATTGGGAACGTCGAAAGTCCGGCATATGGATGAAATACATTCGATATCCCACTTTCCAACAGAGCAACAAAACCGTCTCCAAACCTATATGGCTGATCTTCAACCGCACTACCGAAACCCATTTGAGAAGAACTTTCATTTACATTTCTGGATGGGCTCGAGTCGTCATATCTCCCACACAACTTAGCATGTAACTCAACACTTTGAATGCGTATTGAATCATGCTCTACAATCATGAGTCCAACATCATCCTCATCTTTAAGAGCTATTGCAGAATATCTGACTAGATCATCTTTAAGAGCTATTGCAGAATATCTGACTACAATCATGCTCTACAATCTCATCTCCTATTTTTCTATGTCTTGCTTTAGCTCTCGAAGGGAAATATTCTTTTAAAACTTCATCTTTGTAGTGTTTTTCAAGTTAAATATGACACCGATATAAGTTTTCACAATTTCTCCACCATAATGAATAGCGACCACAATCACGTTGCTCATTGTCTCTGCACGTTCAAAATCATATATATTTTTGAATCAAATTACAAAAATCAAAATTATCAAAATGTTATATTATATTGTTACGAATTTTTTACCTAAACAAAAAAATAATCTACATATTCAAAACAAAATGTAAAAACCAACTTACTAAAAATTTCTTCAAAAAAATTTCCTCTACTTTCTTCTTCTCCTTCTTCACTCAACGTTTTTTAAACTTTTACCTTTAACTCACTTATTTATCACAAAAACACAACTTACAAAATAATACCAATATTTTCGTTATTTACCCTTACAGTCTATTTAATAATCATTCAAAATTTAAATTCAATACCCCTACAATCTATTCAATAACTCTAAAACAATTTTTTCCAGATTGAAATGACTTATCACTACCTAATCTATTCAATAATTCGAATCAAACATATTTTCGAAAAAAATCAATACTGCAATTCAATCACACAATATTACTTTTTTTATCACCGGTCATTCACACTACCTTTTTTTTATCACCAGTCATTCACACTGCAACGCTCTATCTGATGCCTATGAGGTAGGACTGCAAGCATGCAGTCTTTACCTCCTGGCAATATGAGGTCGGAACCAAAGCAATCCGCCCTCATTATTTTTATTATTATTTTAAATATGAGGACGTATAGAAATTAACCACCCTTTATTATTATTTTTTATTTTCGACCATGAGGTCGGATAGAAAGCAAGGGGCTCTCAAAGATTTTTTTATCATATTCGACCATGAGGTCGGATAGAAAGTAAGGGGTCTTTAACTTTTTTTTTTAAAATTTTTTAATTTTATGAGGTCAGTTAGAAAATAATCCGACCTCACTATTGAAAACACCCTAGTTCTTAAAATAATTTTAACTATGCATTAGATTTTAAAATATTTTTTTGTTGCAATATCTCACCAATTTTGTCGAATAATAGTATATGTTTTATTTAAAGGGTAGTTTTATCCCTGTAGTAATTCTAAATCAACAATTTTGTCATTTTTTTTAATTTCATCACTTTAGCCCTCAAACTCTTGAATTGCATCAATCTCATTATTTTACTGTTGTTGACTAACAGAATAGTTACCACAAGTCGCCCTTTGTCATGTCAAACATGTTGTCGTTAAATAATTAACAATATTAGCAAGTACAAATGTTATTTTTTTTAATAAATTAATGTCTTCTAATAAGATGGTGATAGGCCAATTTTAATGACGTGACAGTATAATTAACGTGTATTTTTTAAAATATATACATAATTTAAAATAATTAATTGATTTTAGAACTCTCCCTTTGTATTATAACTTTATCAAAACTGATTGCCTTCATCTACGTGGCAAGATAATTGATGTTAACGAGTAGAGTGTAAGCATATAGTGGCCACTTACATAGAATTTTTTGGCTTTATCTGTCAATCACAGTAAAAAAATAAGATTGATACAATTTAAGAGATTAAAACTAAATTGGTGAAATTAAAAAAAACTAGTGACATTGCTGATTTGAGATAACTATAGAGACAAAATCACCCCTTAAACCTATATATTTTTTTGAGGGTAAAACTGGTACTTCAATTATTAAGTAAGAAAGGGAAATCGACAGTCATTGTTCTGTCGTTACAACCAAAGAAACCGACAGTCAAGTAAAGCAAAAGCCAAAAAAAAGAAGAAAAAAACCCTTTCTCACTTGTGGAGACAACCAGAAGAACCAGAGAGCTCCTGCAACGCAAAATGAAGAATTTGAACTCGTTGCTGAAGGAGGAGATGGCGTGCGTTTGGAGTCGAAGATATGTTGAATTCTCCAAACAAAACCATACGGAAAACGATCGAAGTCAGTGACCTAGGTCACGGCGGGCCGCAAGCTCCACCACCGTTGGAGCTTCTTCGATCCAGTACCGGGGAGACGAATAGTTAATCCCTTCTTTGGCCAGAACATGCGCAGCTTCATTTCCATTTCGTTTCACAAACGAGAAGTGAAGGTAATCAAACAAACCCCTCATCTCCTTGATGTCTCATAGAATTGGGCTTAGGATGGATTTATCTACTGATGCTGATGATAATTTCGTCACCACTGTTAGGGAATCACCCTCAATCTGTGCGTTTCTGAAACCCAAATCAGCCGCGAAGGAAACCGCAATCTGACAAGCACGAGACTCCGCAATGAAAGGATTTGCCACATCAAGATGCGGGTATACACAGGCGGCCATAATCGAACCCAGTGAGTTCCTCGCAATAACTCTTGAAATTGAGGCTTTAGCAGATGGGTTATAAGATGCATCAAAATTAAATTTAATTATATTAGCATCTGGGGGAGTCCACTTGATTTGTTGTGTCATTTGATTAGGGCTCAAAATATTCTCCAGAGACTTTAACTCAGCATAATGAGCTTGAACAAAAATAAAAGTTCGAACGACAAAACAAACTATGCCTTCATGAACTAGTTGGTTCCTGGCAAACCATATTGCTCAGTAAGTAATAACCAGAAGCATTCTGTTACTTTCATTTGCTTGAAGAAAGAAACACATAAGAATCTGCTTATAATCTCCATTCGCATCGACAGGTGGTAACCTCAGTCCAACCAAGTCTAGCACCTGACTTGTAAAAGAGCATTCCAAGGCGACGTGATGAACCGTATCAGCAGCATTTTCACAGCAAGGGCAAACATTTCTAACCTGGATACTCCTCTGTTGTAGATTAGAATAAGTTGGTAAATAATTGTTTAGCAACCTCCATACAAAAATCTTGCTTTTTGATGGGACTGATAGACTCCATAAGCTAGAGTAGAAACTTTTAATGTTGCTGATATCTGACACATTAGTTAAGCTACACATTTGTGGATCATCACTTACTAAAAGTTTATAGCCACTCTTAGGAGAGTAGAGACCAAAATTGTCATGCCTCCATATTTGTTCATCAGCTGGTTTGAATTTTGCCAAAGGGATACCACAAATCTCATGCACTAGTGTAGGTTCAAAAATGGACTGAAGAAGACTATACTCCCATTGATTGGTTTCAGGATTAATTAGATCAGCCACTTTAGGATAGCGTACATCAATGCACTGGTTTAATCTACCAGTTTTATGCCCTGGAAGCCAAGCATCATTCCAGGTGCTAATGTTTAAGCTATTTCCAACCCTCCACCCCATCCCCTTTTCGAGCAACCCTCGGGCACCAACAATGCTTCGCCAAGTGTATGAAGGACAAATACCCAAGTTGGCATTCATAAAATCAGTATGGGAAAAGTATCTAGCCTTCATAACACGAGCTAGAAGACTTGTAGGATTAGTAAGGATACGCCAACCTTGCTTAGCAAGCAAGGCAATGTTAAATTTAGATAGATCTTTGAACCCCAACCTTCCACAGCTTTTTGGAAAACACATCCTTGACCAAGTACACCAAGGAATTCCATTTGAGGAATTATTATTTTTCCACCAGAACCTGTTCATTAGGACCTCCATTTTTTGACAAATACTCTTTGGCAGTAGAAAGCACTGCATGGCATAAATAGGGATTGCTTGAAGGACGGCTTTGATAAAAACCTCATTTCCCCCTTTCGAAAGGTGCAGGTTATTCCGATTGTCAATAAGTTTATTAAAATGGTCAAGATAGTGTGTAAAAGCTTCCTTCTTACGCCTACCAATCATTGTTGATAGACCAAGATATTTCTCAGGATTAGAAGCTATTCTCACCCCAGTAGAGTACCAATCTGATCTTTTAAAAAACCTATATATTTTTAATTTAAGATTATTGGTATTTGGCTCATCCCCTTGTCCTAATGGCAAAGGTAGATGTTCATCAAAGTTGAACAAATACCTACTGTAGAACTAATGTTTTGATATAATAATTGAAAAATGTTTTGGACTAATTTGAAAAGAATTTAAAACTTGTTTTTAAGTCCAAACAACTTGAATTTATGTTTGAGATATTTTAAAAGGTTTTTGGCAAAAAAATTTCATGTTTTAAACAGCCAAACTTGTATTTTCACGTGACCAGTATCGATACGGTTGTACTCGTACCGATACCAATTTGCCCCAGTTTGGCCACTGTCAAAACCCGTATCGATACGAGGGTTTTGTGTATCAATATGGACCGGGGTCGTTTCGATACGCCAGGTAAGCGTATTGATCCCTGTTCAACTACCCCAACGGCTATTTTCCAACGGCTATTCAAATATGGACATGTACCGATACGCCCTCAAGCGTATCGATACGCCTCTGCTGGCAAGAGCCCAACAGCTAGTTCCTATGAAGGCCGTATCGATACCGTTCCACGTGTATCGATACTGGTAGCTGCAGAACAGCATTTATGAAGGGAAATAAAGTCCTCAACGGCTCAAATTCATCCCCAACGGCTAGTAACGGCTACAAACTCATTTGAGAGTATAAAAGGGACCTCCAAGCATCAAGAGAAGACTAATGCTCATATTGTCAAACATCAAATGATCAAGAAATTGTTTTAGTGCTTAAATTGTCATTTCTTGTATAGACAAACACTAGTGAGCCAAAATTGTCAAATTTGCTCAAGTGTTTTAGGTTTTGGGTGAGTGCTTCATTGTGCAAACAAACACCTATTAAAGGGTTTAAGTTTACTTTCATTATCTCTTTGTAAAAGAGGGTTTTGATCAAGACTTTGGGTAGAAGCTTGATCGGTTGTAAGGGTTTCCTCCTAATCCTAGAAAAGGGGACGAATCAATTAGTGGATTGATTGAGAAATCCTTAGTGGGGAGCTAAGGTAGTGGATGTAGGTGCTTGTTAGAAGGCCGAACCACTATAATTCATTGTGTCTATTTACATTTTAGCTTCCTCAACCCTTTCACCCAAAAATCCATCTCTCTATCGCTTGGTAAGCTAAATTGGTTGATCGAATCGAGCCCCACACAACTCAACACCTACCCCTTGCATCACACCAACATATTAAAAAAAATAATTGAGTTAAAATTAAAATTTTATATGTACAATTGAACCAAAATTAAAGTTTCAAGTATATAATTACACAAAATAAAATCCAGTAAAAGAGAGAAGATCAAACTTCTATGTTATATTGAAAAATAGACCAATCTTTTTTAAGGCACCCCCAAGTAAAAGAAAGAGCAAAATTGAGCACCAAAACTGCAAATATATTACCTATTAAATATTGAAAGAAATTTTTTTTTTTGAAGTATGATCCAAATTACAAACCCTTCCAAAAATAATGCAAATCCTATTCAAATGAAAACACCTCATTTATATATATTGTTGAATCTAACAAAATCTATATATTTGCTGATTATGGTGGCTGAAACAAAATGTTTTCATCCTTTAGATGATATAAAAGATGCTGTGAATCTATGAAGTTCGTCCATTTCTTGATACTTAATGCCCGGACAGGACTCGATCTTGGCGAGGAGTCGGCCTGTAGAATCCATTTCCTCTTGATCGAGTGTAGTCCTGATTGTTTCCATCGTAGGCACCGCCCCTGCCATAGCTTCGACCACCAAAACGCCCCCTTGAAGCTTCCGTTGGATAGCCGCCTCGGCCTCGGCCTCTACCCCTCCCTGTCCGGAACATTTAAACACTTCGATAAGAATAGAAAACAAATGTTCTGGATGTCATATTTGTCATTATGAAACAAATAGTATCAAATATTTTCACAGCAATATAGAAAAAATCACTTCGTTTTCAGTATATACACACACACACACACCACACAGATGCTGACCCGGTGAGAACTGCCCACCTGTTAACACAGCTATAACAGAGGTTGTACGATGCCCGTTTTAGACAATGTTTTGCTACACAATAAAACGTATCCTGATAGGAAAGAATTGCATCCATTAAAAGAAAAGGTAAATATATACATACTTCCTCCTCGAGATGGTATATAGCTGTTTGGTCTCCGCTCTTCGATGTACACTTGTTGTCCGGCAACCTGTGCACTTCCCGCCTACATAAGATTTAATTAAATTAGCATACGATGTCAATCAAGATAAAAGTCTAACATGAAAAATAAGAATTACAGGTCTAACAGTGTGCTTGGCCGGAAGGATGAAGAAAAAGGGAAGGACGATGACCATCAATTTTCATCAGAGACAATTTTAAAGGAATTACGTATGTAGAGAAGGAAAATAGGAGCAAGATACAGAAACACAGAAAATTAACTAAAACTATGCTTAGGGTTCTTTGGTGGAAAAAAAGGTTAGATACTAAAACGAGAAAAATGTTTCCTTTCTGGAAGTAAATTCAGACCATGACGGCATTATGAACACTTGTCATATCTTCAAATTCAACAAATGCATAACAGATGCCGACATCCTGCACACAAAAGGAATAGTTTAGCATTAAAATCAAGGTACCATAATCGGACCAAGGAAGAAGCTAGAAAGTTAACCATGCGACTACGGATCACCACTCCATCAGGACTGATCTCACCAAATTTCTTGAATTCCTCCACAATTTCAGACTCAGACACAGTAGTGGGCAAGTTCCTTACATAAACAGATTTGATTTCACCTAAAACAAACGAGCAGCAAAATTTAGCTTCGAAATTCTAGCCAGCAATTGCCTTTCTAAAGATGTAAACACGATGAATGTTTCGAGATTTGCAACAACAAAATCTTGTACAGTTTCTAGGGAATTTACATTTCATACATGCTACCATCCCATAGAGTAAAATGGTTAAACATATGCTTTTTTACCTTCATATTCTGCGGGTGAAATTTCATCAACGATATCAGTGCTGGACACTTCAACTGCATTAGAGGAGAAAACGGGTTGCTGAGCGGTGTGAGTAGTATCATGCTCCGAATCAGAAGCGGGTGGTGTGTTCATGTTAACAGAAACCTGAGGAACGACTGATGGTGCAGGCTGTCCTTTAGCAACCCGTAACTTAGACAATCACATGCAGTAAACAAAAAATAAAATAAAATCAGTAATGCGAAAAGAAGACAATTTTTAACTCAACAAACACATATTTTGTGTGTATAAACATATGAATTAAATAAAATTAACCACCACTCGTAAAACATACAATAGAGGCATAGGTTTGCTTTTGGGGTTCCCCAACAGGTTCCTCAACAGCAGGAGGCACATGCTCTAGGACAGTATTCACTGTATGCAGAAACGAACCGTTGGACTCGTGCACACAACTGTTCTCCACAATACTTTCAGATTCCGGAGCTTGCTGTAGTTGTTGCTCCGGGAAGCTATACTTGTCAATGAGACAGTTTTCTTTGGCATTGACGGGAGCCAAAAGCTCCCGTTCGTGGATATCTCCTCCCAGCATATAGCTTGGCACTACGGCGAGAATTAATGTTATCAGCAAAAACATCTACAGTATCCTAGTTTCCATGCTATACTAATTTTCAGGGCAAATTTATTATCAAGAACGAAAATAATACTTAGACACATTACAGAATCACTTTATAATCAGATTTGAAAAGAAATCTGAAATTAATAACCTATGATTCCAGTTCAAAGTCATCGTGAAAATAGTACTTTCTCTAAGATGGTAAGCACAATTAATGAACCATAAATTTCAGATTATGAATTAGACGAGAAATACCTGGTTCAGGATTTGTTACGAAAGAATTGAGTTTGAGATCAAGATTGTGCTGGGCTAATAGGACTGCAGGATGTTGGTGAATTTGTTCCTCATCAATGTAGTGAAAGATGTCATTTAGAAGAAAATAGCCTTTATCTTGTGGTGCAAGGAAGAATGTTTGCACAAATTTCCTCCTGGAATTGAAATCCTTCACTTGCACTGTACCGGAAACCATCACCAGAACACCGCTGTTCCACGATTCTAGGGAATACGCTGTCTTTATCTCAATCCCGGTGAAATTAAGCGACATAACAAGAGCATGGATTTGCTACAAAATGAAAATAAGAAAAAAAGGAAATAATATGCATATAGTTCCATTCATTCAATGCATAAATAAACAATAAAAACCAGCACTAAATGGGGAAATAGACCATAAATGAAAATTGGTGGTTGTTGTTATGTACAATGAAAGGAAATTTACGCAAGCATAAGAGAACGGAAAAACGAATTTTAAATAGCTTAGCACATATAATATGAAGATAATTGGTGACAACACAACATGAATGAAAGCACTATCCCCAAACACTGAAGCGTTATAACTATGATTTGTAAGTTCGTAACGCCAACTTTTGATCGATATACAATTATTGACATACCGAGAACGGACGCTAAATACATTTTATGAACTAAAATTTTGTGAATATCAAACTAATCCTCTAACTGGATACATGACCATACTCCATAAAAAAATGCAACAAAAGGGTATCAAAATAACTTAGTTACGTCAAAGATTATACTCCGCAAACTCAATAAGCTAGAGAAATACCAGCATTCCGGCAGCAGTTTGCCTGTTATTGCCATCGACGCGAACCAAGGTACTGGAATCACTGTAGAACTGGTGCACCAAGTGTGGCTGCTGTTGAAGTACCTGATAATACTGACCAACAAAATATGTTCCCACCTGAAAAAACAACAACAACAACAACCCAGATTTTATTTACCTTCATTTCAACCATACATTTCAAAAAAACAATAAAAAACAAAACTTTTTTTAAAGAGCCAGATAAAAAATGCAATGAAAGGAGGGGGGTTGTTAAGTACCTGAGTAGCAGTAACTGGAATGGGATAAGGAGATGTCATTGCTGAAACCCCCTAAAACCCCAAAAGAAACTTAAAAAAATGAACTTTTTTATATAGATCCTCAAATAGCCTTCACTGCCTCAAGATCTGCACCACTAAAACATTTGGATAATCTAAAAATAAACCAGACAAATAAAACCCAGAAAAAAAAAACAGCAGATATATGAAGAAACTTGAAATGGGTATTGAGAGAAAGAGAAGAAAAGTTATTACCTTTAGAAACAAAGATTTGAGGGAAGCTTATTCTCCGCTGTGTGTTTTTGGTATTTTTGGGTGTGCTTTGCTGTATTTTTGGCTCAGTTGTGAACTGGGATTTTTGGGGTTTTCACTGTTTGTTTTGTTTGGCCTTGTTAGTATAAAATTTTCCAAATTTTGATAGCCGTCACTGCGAATGGAGAATTGCTCGTGGGCTCTCTTAAAAGCAAAAAGAACATTTATTAGGGTAAATTGAAATAATAGTCCAAGATTTTTCTATTAAATACAAAGTTATATTTCTAGTGTTTTATACCCGACACCGGTATTGAAAATAAAAAGTTTTTTACAAGCGTAGTTAGTGATTTTATTTAAGGTTTATGAGCTTAGTTTTAGGGGTTTATATTTTAGAATATAGAGGTTGTGGTTAGAATTTAGAGTTCATAGGTTAAAACTTAAATTCTTGATATATTATCTTAGAAAGTATAATCTAAACTCTAACCTCTAATCTTTAATTTTAGCCCTAAATTATAACCACAACTCTTAAATTATAAACCCCTAAACTTAAATTAAATCTCTAAACCTTAAAATTAAGTCACTTATATAAACTCTAAATAAATACATAAACGCTAAAATTAAGATGGCGACGTCAGTGCATGGAAATTTTTTTCTTGCTTTATTATTCTAAAACGTAAAAAAAATTTAATTTTTTATTTGCCCTAGTCAGACCCACAAACACCTTTATTTCTAAATTTAATTTTAGATTCTAATCAAACGAATTTATAAAGTAATATAACATTATCAGTTATATTTTTTAAGTAATGTCTAAAATTATCAGGTCTTGATATAGTATTAAATTGTAGTTGTGATGTCGTAGTTGCGGATATTACACTGTAATTTAAAAAATTATGTTTTTAAACTACGATTACAGTAACAATGTCGCGTAGTTTCGGACATTACACCATAATCTTTTAAAAAAATTATTGTGTTTATAAATTACGACTGCAATAACAATATTATGGTAATCTTAAAAAATGTTAGATGCAACAGTAAAACAAATCATCATTTATAAGATGACAGAAATTTGTTAAGAGCTCTACAAACTACAGACAAGGGATAAATGAGAGGGAAATATGAGATCCTAATTATATTAATTATTCTGTGAAAGATTAATATTCCATGATTTCATATTCTCTAAAGAAATTGACAAATTTGTGGAAATTCATATCTTTATTTTGTTTATCATCGTCTTCCTTGAGCCAGGCTCACTCGCAGTGCCCTTCCTTCCAATTCCCGACACATTGATCAACAAAACATATGAATGATTTATTCATACACACTTTTATAATTTATGGATGTCGGATATAGAGTATATTCGATATTTTTCAAAGATTTTTATGTATGCGGAGGATTATATTTTCGTATCCATGTCACAAAGCAATAAACGAATGTCAAATACGTGTATTTCAAGAAAAATGAAAAGATAGAATTAGATAGTAGCCATTGGATTTTTTATGCAAAAAGTAGGAATCAATATAAATATTATGCATGGATGTTGAAAATGGATAAATTTATTTTTTCCGAGATTTGAGTATATTTGAACAGGAACAAAATTAGGATGAAACTTCAAGAAATACTTAAATAATAATAAAATGAAAGTCATAGTCTAATTGTTAAGTCATCGATTTAAATTTTAAAATTCACGAGTTATGGTCTAAATTGTTTAATTTTAAAACCGATAAGGACCTAAAATTATTTAAATAGAAAAATGGTAGGCCATGACCTTATTTTCCTAGTTTCAAACTAAGAGGGACTAAAAAGCAATTGAACCTAAAACATTTGGGGAAAAGATTTAATTTACTTGGTTGCAAACTAAGAATTTCTAAAAAGCAATTAAATCCAAAACAAATGGAGAGACTTAATTTGTCTAGTTTAAAACTAGGAGAGGACTAAAAAGATGATGTTCTTTCTAAGGGACTCAAGTTCGAAGGTATCAACTGCAATTAACCCTCTCTCTTTATATGTGTCTGTGCGCGCGCGCGTGTGCGTGTGTGAATGTGCAACATTCTACAAGATTGAGGAGGTATTAGGAAGATCTTTTCTCCATGTCGGAATAAGTTCAGATATATTCAAAAAGTAAGGCTCGATATATTAAGAGGATCGTATCTCCGTACTCATATCTGAATAAGCGTTTGATACGGAAAAAAAGGATGTATATGTATAACATTAAACTGAATGTAAAAATATTACGAACATAATACATGGGGCGATGTGAGGGTGTATTCAGAGAGGGAGGGAGAGGTTGGGTTAGCTCAAACAGAGAACAAGCTCAAAACCAAAACACGGCTACCGTTTTTGTCTCCAATCTACCTCCATGTCTTCATTGGCAATGTTGGATTTATAGCACGCTCGAATCGATCACCGAAACCGTCAAGGAGAGTTGTAAATGTTTGGTGGTTGAATTGGCTAAAATCGAAATGAATGTAGACAAGTGACACAAAAATTTTAGAGTGGTTCGGGCTATTAACTAAGCACCTACATCCACTACTTTAGCACACCACTAAGGATTTCTTAATTCACTCAACAATGAATTCGTCCCCTTTTACTGGTTTAGGAGGAAATCGTTACAACCCTATCTTTTGGACTTGACTAAGATAGAACCAACTCTAGTTTTTCTCTCAAGGCTAAGCTAGAATCTCTCCTTTTACAAGGGATTTGTTTGGTAAACTTAATATTTCACAAGATGGGCGTTTACACAAATTTAAGCTCACACGAGAACAAAGGATTTACAATTAAGCTCTCTCTAAACACTATGTACAAGAGAATAGTAAAATAAAGATTTAGACTATATATTTCTTTACCATATTGCTTGGATGTTGTCTCTTAACTTCTTCAAGTGTTCCAGCCTTCGGTTTATAGTTCCAATTGAGCTTGTGGCCGTTATTAGCCGTTAGGGATGTTTTAGAGCCGTTAGAGACTTTATTTCTCTCATTAAATGCAGTTCTACAGCTACTGTATCGAAACATGTGTCCCTATTTCGAAACAGTCTCAAAATAGAAAGAGTCGTTATGTGAAATAAGGAGACTGTATAGAAACGGGTAGGGTCGTATAGAAACGGGTTTTGACAGTTTCAAAACGCTTCGAAATAGATTATGCATGTATCGAAATGGGTACATTAAAAGCACTAGTTTGACTACTTAAAAACGTTTCAAACATTTCCAAAACCATTTAAAACATCCACAAACTTATTTTCCAGTTGTTTGGACTTAAAAATCAACTTGAAAAATTGTTTTGGATTCTCCCCCTTTGTATTTTAAAATTTTAAATAAGAGATTTCAAAAATAAAAGAAGTTAAAGCCCCCCCCCCCCTTATTCTCTTGAAGTTAAAGATTTCCCTAATTCTTTTGAAAAATCAATTTTTCAAACAATTCCTCCCATTTTTTGTTATATAAAAAAGAATTTAAATAACTTTAAGTTCAAAATAACTTACGAGGTTAAAAAAAATTGACACAAATAAGAATTTTCGTTTTAAAATGGCTCTCCCTTACTCAAGCATCATTGTTAGGCTTAACAAATAATCCAAGACTTTAAAACGAAAATTAGATAACCAAAGATAAAAAATAAAAGCTATAAGCTTAGAGGTTACCCAATTTCTTCACTTGTGTGACTAGAGCATTTTCATGTCTTTGCATTTCTTCTCATTGCTCCAACACACCTACAAAAGACATTCACTTGATTTTTGGTATCCAAATTGCTTTGGATCCATTTACGTTAGTCACAATGTCTTTAGTTCCCTTAAGAACCCATACTTGTCTAATTCTATAAGATTTTCTCTTCTTAATAGGACAAATATGTAAGGAATGACCATGATAATGACAATGTGAGCATTTTTCCATTATGTGACAAAATGAATTATTAAAAAAGATTTCTTTTTCTTTTGTTAAGCTTTCAAGCTTAACTTTCAAATCAAGATTTTCTTTTTCTAAAATATCTTTACTTGTTTTTGAAAACTCTAAATCATTTTTTCAAAATTTTATTTTGGTTTTCAAAATCCAATTTTGTTTTAAAAAAATCATTTTCAAATTCAAGTTTTGAAATCATTTTCTTAAATTTGGAATTCATGGTCTTAAATTCCAAAAATAATTCATCGAAAGCATCTTGCAACTCATCGAAAGAGTAAGAATAAAACTCACTTGAGTTAGAAGATATCGTAGGCTCATCGAGAGCCAAAACACCATCCACCTTTGGATTAGAGAGAAAGTTTGCACATGATTGATCATCATCTTTCTTTTCACCCTTCTTGTTGCCATAAAGCTTCTCAAGTTTCTCCCAGAATTCTTTGACACTTTTGCATGTGGAGATCCTCTTGGAAACTTCTTCGTTAAGGCCACAATACTTTTGCATCTGGAGATCCTCTTGGAAACTTCTTCGTTAAGGCCACAATAAAGAATGTGCATCGCCTTGATGTTTAGCTTTGCCTTCGTCTCACTGGCACTCCCTTGCTTTTTCTTCTTTTTCAGAGCTTCCAAATACTTGTCTTCAATGATGTCCCAAACCTCATAGTCTTGAGACTTGATGAAGAATTTCATGATATTTGCCCATTGGAAGTATGTTTCTCCTTCGAAGAGCGGAGGACACGAGATAAAGCAGCCTTATTCAAATCTTGCCATTTTTTTGAACGGTGGACTTCGAGCAAATGATATTTACTCCCCAAATGTTAGTCCTTCGATAGAGACGAGGCTATGATACCAATTGTTGGGTTTATAGCACGCTCAAATCGATCACTGAAACCGTCAATGAGGGTTGTAAATGTTTGGTTGTTGAATTGGCTAAAATCAAAATGAAGGTAGACAAGTGACACAATGATTTTAAAGTGGTTCGGGCTATTAACTAAGCACCTAAATCCACTACTTTAGCACACCACTAAGGATTTTTCAATTCACTCAACAATGAATTCGTCCCCTTTTACCGGTTTAGGAGGAAACCGTTACAACCCTATCTTTTGGACTTGGCTAAGATAGAACCAACTCTAGTTTTTCTCTCAAGGCTAAACTAGAACCTCTCCTTTTACAAGGGATTTGTTTGGTAAACTTAATACCTCACAAGGTGGGTGTTTACACAAATTTAAGCTCACACGAGAACAAAAGATTTACAATTAAGCTCTCTCTAAATACTATGTACAAGAGAATAGTAAAAAAAGATTTAGACTCGAATTCTTTTGACCATATTGCTTGGATGTTGTCTCTTAACTTCTTCAAGTGTTTCAGCCTTCAATTTATAGTCCCAATTGAGCTTGTGGCCGTTACTAGCCGATAGGGATGTTTTGAAGCCGTTGGAGACTTTATTTCTCTCATTAAATGCAGTTCTGCAGCTACCTATATTGAAACATGTGTCCTTGTTTCGAAACAATCTCAAAATAGAAAGAGTCGTTATGTGAAATAAGGAGACTGTATAGAAACGGGTAGGGTCGTACAGAAACGGGTGATGCCGTATAAAAACGAGTGAGGCTGTATAGAAACGGTGATGCCATATAAGAAACGACCGTATAGAAACAAGTGAGACCGTATAAAAACGGCCATATAGAAACGGGTGAGGCCGTATAGAAACGAGTTTTGATAGTTTCAAAACGTTTCGAAACAGATTATGCATGTATCGAAACAGGTACATTAAAAGCACTAGTTTGGCTACTTAAAAACGTTTCAAACATTACCAAAATCATTTAAAAATTCACAAACTTATTTTCCAATTGTTTGGATTTAAAGGCATTTTTGAAATCTTTTCAATTTAGTTCAAAATTATTTTTCAATTACTATATCAAAACATTAGTTCTACAGGCAAGGTTTGCGGTTCGCTTTTGCTCGGCATGGAGAGGTCGTCGACACTTTTATTCCATTGAAGAGAAGTAAAACATGAGCAAGATTCAAGATTGTACGATTATTAAATATGGAGGATGTTGTTAGGGTGGTAGATCGAATGAATGGTTGTGTACTCTTAGGGAGTCATTTAACAGTTTATCTTGTGAGGTTCTCTAAAAGCTTGGCATCTCGGAAGAAAAACCAGGTGAGGATCTCTGTATCCAATCAAAATGCTTATAATGAGGAGCAACGTCAACCACCTCTTGGAGATGATGTCGTGGATGGTATAATCGACAATAGGGTAATTAAAAAATTGAAATTATGTGTTATTGGAACCATCATCAACATATTTAGTGCAAAAAAATTAATAGAAAGGCTAGAGAGTAAAGGGTTGAGTGAGTTCGACATTAAAAAGTTGTTGGAAATTAGTTTCTAATCGGTTTCGATCGAGAAGAGCTTTTTTCACGTTTCTTAAACTGGGAATGAGATTGGTTGTCTAAGTTCTTCTCTGATATAGTTTGATTGGAAGAAAATTTTTGTCTTGCCTATCAGATTACTTGGGTGGTCATCTAAGGGGTGTCAATTTTTTCCTGTAATAATTTTACTTTTAACAACTTATTGAATCGGTGGGGTGTTATCTTATTTTTAGAAAATGAAGAACTGGTAGGAAGGAATTTTTCTATTAAAAGAGCTAGAATCTTGAAAAAAGTCTATGAGCAACATTGATGAAAATGTTACTCTTTTATGTAATAGTTCTGGTTTTTCAGTCAAGATTAGGGAGTTCATTGGAGATGGCAGCCTTTATCCTGCAGTTAAGAAATCCTGTGTAAAAAAGGGTGATTATTTTCATCGTCCTGACATGCTAGCTGTTTCAGGGAGTACATCGCCTGTTGTTAGCTCCAAGTCTTCGTCGGTCATCGAAAAGTCGGAGCATATTGGGTTAAGGGTGTTCAGAATTACCTGACCCGACGACCCGGTATAAAATAGACGAGTATTTTAAGGATTTTTTAATTTTTTTCGGGTCGGGTACTCGACCTGATAATTTTTCCATGACACGGGATGAAAGTTTTTCCTTACCGGGTACCCGACTTGACTCGATAATTTTTAATATATATTTTTTATATTTCAAATTATATTTTTATTTTAAGTTTCTTAATATTTTTACTCCAAAACTAAATTTAAATCCCTAAATTCTTTCTATGTTTGTATTATATACATTTAAGTTTTAAGTTTAAAATTTTTAAAAATATTTTTATGTTTAATATGTAAACTTTTTTTAATTTTGTAATTAAAAAAATTATGAACCGAGTACCCGGTACCCAATTTTACGGGTATCCGAGTAGCGGATACCCGAGTGTAACAAGCCGTGACACAGGACGGTAAAGTAAGTACCCGAATGATATGCCGATCGTCTTTCTTTCTCTAGAGTTGTTGGTGGGGAGGTTAATGAATTTGTTTTGTAACCTTCAAAAAATTTAATACTTGAAGATGGCTTAGGCGGCTACTCGTTGAACAATAAAGACATTTCTGAGGCTCATATTGTATTAGATGTGGAACATCATTATGGTGCCAACCACGATATCGTTTCCTATGCAGCTGATCCATGTTTATTGGATAACGATGTAGCAAATTGTGTCAGATTGGTGTAAAACTTGACAGCTATAGAGTGGAAGTTCAGCAGGTGTCCAACAGGGGTGTACTCCAGTAGATTATTCCCAAGAGATTTTTATAGATGCCCGACGCATATGGGGTATGTTTCAGCGCTTGGATTTGTTTGCAATGGGTTCTTAGAGCCTCTAGTCGATTCTTCGGCTACTTCTAATCCCTTGCATCCCCTTGTTAGAGAAGAAGAGGATTGGATGGAAGTGATGCGTGTGTATCCGAGCGAGCTTTGGATGATGTTAGATTGATAGGGTTATTAAACGAAAATTTCGAAGCATATTGTGAAATGGTCCCTTACTCGACTAAATAATTATCTTTGGAAGAAAGCGTGGATTCGGCTAATGGTTCCTATAAACCCGGTGCTTGAGTTCGGGATGATGAGGGTGAACACCAATCGTTCTTTCCTGAGTTAAAGGACCATTATTTTCGGAGAAAATTCATATCCTTAGCCGAAATGCAAGACAAATATCTTTCAACCAAGGACAAAAAAAAAGCTAAATAGGGTTTTAAAAAGATGCAAGAAGTCAGAGCAAGAAATCAGGGGCTCAGGTATGCATGTTCCTACGGATTCGGATATTGAGGGAAATCAAATTCTTACAAAATCAGTATTTTAGGAAAAAAGTAGGGAAAAAATAGGAGTACATAATCGAAAATGAAGATGAAATGGTGGAAAATCAATATTTTTTGTTCTTTTAGAGCTTGGGTTAGGAGGTGGTCTCACTTTTTGGTCCTTTGTAGTTGGTGTGGATCGAACCAAGTCTATCGCGTTTTTGCTTGAGCCGTCAGCTTATGTGTGCTTTGTAGCTTGAGTGGGAGTATTGTTTGACCTTGTGCAACTTCCATCAGTCTCGGTTCGTTGAGTTGCTAGGAGAAAGGCTTTCAAGGAGCTTGTATGTTGTGTTGTCTTTAAGCCAGGTTTGATATCTTTGGCAGCCAGTTTGGATCGAGGTGGTTTCACTTCTTGAGGGTTGATAATTGAAACCAATTCAAAGTTGGCTTTGAACTAGTTTGAAGACCTCTTTCAACGACCTAGGTGATGGTGGTCGCTTCTTATAGATTTGGATCGCTTGCGAAGAAGATTTGGGACCCTACAATTCTATCACGTGTCTTGAAATGGAACCGACATAACTGACCATTTGGCGAAGAATGGACTAACTAGACAGGTGATGCTTAAACTTGGTGGTGACTATGTGAATGCTATAATAGGTTTGTTTGGATTGTTATGTGTGTTTTGTGAGTCCTAGGATGTTTTTATTTGTGTTTGTAAGTGTTGGTTTTGGGTGCTTCCAGTTTGGGTAGGCTGACTTGTTTAACGTTTTGATGGTTTCCTTTGTATCGGGTATAGTGAACTCTACCAAAGTGTTACTTCTTTGTTGTACTTTTTCGGTTTCTTACCTAGTTGAGAGTATTCTTTTCCTTCACTTAGGTTTAGAGAGATTTTAACGAAGCTCTCAACTTAGGTTCAGGTGTTCATGCCCCATATTAATAAATTGCATTGATGAGAAAAAAACATATATGTATATGTATATGTAAGTACATACTACTCCATCGAGAGATTGAATGGCGGCTTCCATCTCTGATTTCGTTGAGTAGCTGACGAAACCATAACCACGAGACCTTCTCGTCTCGCCGTCGTACAAAACCCTAGCTCCGACCACATTCCCATATTCTTGGAAAGCTTGTGTTAAACTCTCAGTTGTCACGAACCACAACAGATTCCCCACGAAAAGCTTGAACTCGGTTTCAGGATATAACGGTTCTCTCGGTTTAGGCTTATCCGAAAAATTTACTCTCAATGTTCGACCAAGATATTGCTGAAAAAAAACACACATCAAAAGATGAGTAGTGACTGTCTGAATTGTCGAAATATTCGTTTCGTGTTTAATTAAAATCGCGAGTGGTTTCATATGATTCTTACGCTTACATCAAGGTTTTGGATAACTGTGTTGCAATCTTCAATGGTGCTCATTGTGACAAATGCAAAGCCTCTGCTTTTCCCAGTTTGTCTGTTGTAAAGCACCTGAAAATCATTCATAAAATTTATCATTAGGCCAATATATTAGTTCCAACATTTTCAAATTTTAGTATTAACTCAAACGAATTAAAGATAATATAATTTTTTTGATTATATAAAGATAATATAACTAAATTATAAGAATTAAAAGAATCAAATTAAAATGCATGACCTAAATTTACAATTTAAACATATTACGGAACTAAACATAATCAAATTAGACTGTTGTGAGACGTGTTAATTTTACATGAATAGAAATTTCGTTCTCCTTTTCGATGTCCTTATTTATGCTCTAATACAAAAAAAAAAAAATTTAAAATTTTGGTTAAGGTTTAATGCTAGAGTTTATGGTTAAGGCATAGGAATTATAAATATGGTATATTTTGTAAGATTTAAGATTTAGGGTTGTAATTTATCATTTAAATTTTTAGTGTTGAAGCATTGAAAATCGCATAAAAAACATAGAAATTTTGTCAGCAGCGTACGCATTGGACAAGTCATGATGCCACCCTAGAGTTTAATTTCCAACGATCTCGACATAAATATAATAATTTTATTCGTATTCGACTCTCACACTCGAATCCAAATTAATTAATAAGTTAAATTAATTGATCACATATGAATATTACATAATGGCGTACCTCAACAAGCTCTGGAGTGCCATAATCTTGTATAATCCCAGCAAGCTGAGCACTGTCAACATTGTAAGGCAAGTTCCCAAAGTAAAGCTTAGTGTTTCATACCAGACTCAACTTCACCTTCGGTTTCGCTTGTCCTTTCTCCTCCACCAAACTCTCTTCCACCGGGGCGGTTACCGTCGTCTCCTGTTCAGCAACAGCAGCGGACACCTTGAGCGCACTACAAAAAAATAGATAGTGACATCAAAAATAGTTGCTAAAAGTATTAAATTTAGTCACTGAAATTTATAGTGACTATTTTTCCGAGTCGTCACTAATAACTCCGTCACTATTATATTAGTGACAACTTTTATGCATTTTGTCACAATAAGTTATATTTTTTATGACCATATTTTTTTACATAAAAGATTAATAACAGTGACTAAAACTTAGTCACTAATGTTATTCTTATTAGTGACAAGCATTTTACCACAAATACATATTGAAATAATGTCTAAAATACATTGTTACTTTTAATATAATAAAATAATTATATTTTTTAGTTGCAACCATCTTATTCAGGCCCGGATTGGGCATGTCGTGCTGGCACTCAAAGGGACTCATCCTAGACAAGTCAGTCTTCATCGCGTGTCCATTATCTAAGGACTTATCTCGATAGTGTCGTCTCATGATCCATCAAGCACCCTTGACTTCTGCGACGAGCACGATATGAGGCCCTTTGCCCCCAAACTGGTCTCTAGAAGGTTATCCACTTGGTCCCAATGGCCTGTACACCTAGGGCCCACATGAGCGTAGGAGAAGGTCACTTACACCAAGGTAGCTCGGCTGCTAGCCCATGGTGAGGGGGTTAATTATAGATGATGTCGTATATTCATATATCAATTTTGAATAAATAAATACAATGCATAGTTTCGTGGAGGATCGAACCTGGAACCTTTAGGGGGAGAGTGCAATGTCTATCCACTAGGCTACACAAGAAATTTAATATTATTTTGAAAGTAAAATATTATTTAGGTTAAATTGTAATTGAAATTAATTTTATTTATTTTAAAAGTATGTATTAATTATAACAATAATTAATATAATAATAATTTAATTAATTTTTATATGGTTTCCTATATGAAATAGGTTTGTTGAAGAAAATATATAAAAATAATTGAGTTGGTTTTAAAATATAAACATATGAATATTAAGATTTACACCTAAATTGTTGATAGAATTATCCTTTATGTGATAATTATTTACTATACCGACAATACAAATTTTACCTCCACAAGAAAAGTTAAAACAAATATCAAGTTTAAAATTTTTCACAAGGTAAAATTTTACTATCACATATTATGCCAAGATTACATATTAGTCTTTTTACTTTAATTTGTTCACTTTAAGTTTATGTACTTTCTATTAAAAAAATGTACTTTTTAAAATTTGAAATTTCGATCTTGACATGAATAACAGTCTTTAAATATGTTAAGTAAAACTTTTTATTTTTATTCTTTTGTTCAATCATTTTTAGTCATTGTAATTTAATCATATTGTCGTTGTTCCGTTTGGATTAGGATTGAAGTTTTAAAATTTCAAAAATATAGGGACTAAAATTGATTAAAATAGAATGACTAAAACAATAATTTACACATAGTGTAGAGACTAATAAAATTAGTTTATCTTTTGATAAACTAGTTTATGCCTTTAAGGTAACTTCGATTTTTTATAATTATTATTACTATAATTATAAAAATAAAATTATTATTGTGAGAATATATAACTTGTCATTAATTTTATTTTATTTATTGGTGACAAAATTTATCACAACAAAAGTAAAATTTTAAGTGACAAACAATTGCATTGTCACAACAAATATCAAATTATAGTGACCACTTTATATATCGTCACTATCATGTGTCAAAGTTTTAGTGGCAATAAAATTTGTGTCACGGTTATAGACTTACAGTGAGAATTTAATTGTGAAAAATGCAATCGTCACAATTATTACTATAATAGTGACAAAAAAATAGATCGCAATTAATTATGCTAATAGTGTCGCACAAAAAATTTGTCACAGAAGTTTAATATTTGTGATAAATTACTGCTAGTCACTGCCAATATGTCACTAAAAGTCTATATTCTTGTAGTGGCGCTCGCCGCTTCTAAACGGTGTCGGCGGTGGAGAAAAGCTCGTGAGTGAAGTAAGAGTGATGATGAAGATGAGATACCAGAGATGATACGCGAGCGGATGTGATTTTAGGGATTGGTGTTGTTGTGTTGATGATCGGCCGTGAGTTGGCTGAAACGCATGCATTTAACGGTGTTGATGGATTGAGAAAGGATGAAACCGCAGCTGTCGCAGCCATGATGTTATCGTCACTTAAAATGAAACCGATGGGGGGTGGCGGTGGTTGTGGCGGTGGGTAGAGGTGGCAATCGGGTCATTCGGTTCGGGTTCGGTTCGGGTCATTTCGGTTCGGGTCATTTCGAGTCTATCTAGAATCGGTTTAGATTCGGTTCGGGTCGGTTCGGTTCGAGTTCGGGTCTAATTCGGGTTTGTGATGAGTCGGATTCGGTTCGGGTATTGGATCGGGTCAAAATCGGATCGGTTGTTTTCGGGTCGGGTCAATATCGGATCGGTCCCTTTCGGTTCGGGTCAAAATCGGGTCGTTCGGGTCACTTTCGGGTCGAGTTAAAATCGGGTCGATTTTGGGTCAATTTCGGGTCAGGTCAACATTTAAATTTTTGGGTCAATTCGATTTGAGTTGGATTAAAGGTTTGAGGTTTAGTATTTATGGTTTAGTTTAGAGTTATTGGTGTATGAAATTAATTCTGATTCAACTTGTTAATCTATGCATTTGAATTTGATTAAATATTTAAATCAAAGCTTCATGTATCCATATCAAAATTTTTTGTAAAATTATATTAAATCAAAGTTTATTATATGTAATAATAATAATAATAATAATAATAATAATAATAATAATAATAATAATAATAATAATAATAATAATAATAATAATAATAATAATAATAATAATAATAATAATAATAATGTCTGAAGTGAATTAATTTATTAAACTTAAGATCTAATTGAGCTAACTAAAATCTAAAAACATAAATTACGGACATAATTAAAATAATTCTAAAACTAAATGTGAAATTTCAATTAAATTAATCTAAATTGAAACTCAATTAAATTAAGAAAAAGAAAAAGTGAAAGACAATGGGTAAAAATAGAGAGAGAAAAGACAAAATTTTGGAGGGAAATAAGCCACCAATTTTTTAAGCTAGATTGAAAAAAAAAGCCAATTGGAAAAAATAGAGAGAGAAAAGACAAAATTTTGGAGGGAAATAAACCACCAATTTTTTAAGCTAGATATTAATTACTTTTTAGGTAATGTTGCATTTAAAATATTATATTTTAGTCAACTTTAAGTTTTAGTTTAATTTAATTTAGTCACAAGTATTCCCACGGTTTAGACTTCGGATATAGAAATCCCCTCCCCGTAGTGATATTTAGTCTCTAAAAATTTACTTTTAGTTGAAATTAACTAATCTTTGTAATTTAGTCTATTAATTTAATATATTGATATTTTCGTTCATTTTAATTTCAAAAATTTAATTTTTAGCCAAAATTGACCCATATTTATTTATATGTTATAATTACAAAATTGGTCATTGGACTATCAAATTTCTCCACTTCCAAATTGTCAATTTAGTCTACAATTTCAATTTTATGCTATATTTTATGATGAAATTATAAAATTGGTCACCAAGATCTCAAATTTCTATACTTCATTTTATTATTTATTATATTGTTAGAAATAGATATTCGGGTTAAAATCGGGTCAAAATCGGGTTAAAATCGGGTTAAAATCGGGTCGATATTCGGTTCAGCTTTCGGTTCAGCTTTCGGTTCGGGTAGCATTCGGTTCGGGTCCATTCGGTTCGGGTCCATTTCGGTTCAACAAAAAATTTCGGTTCGGTTCGGTTCGGTTCAGTTCGGTTCGGGTTTCGGGTCAACTTCGAATCATCATGTTCGGGTCAAAATCGGGTTTCGGTTCGGGTAATTCGGTTCGGGTTTCGGGTCTCGGGTCAAGTTTGCCAGGTCTAGCGGTGGGGGAGTGGAAGCTGAAACAAGAAAGGATGGGAGTAAGAGTTATTCGAGCTGAGGTGGCCAGATTCTGTTCCAATAAGCATGGGGATAAGATGAGTTCAGATCAGTTGAGAAATGGACATACCGGTTTTCTACAAACCCAAACTATTCGAGCTAGTGGAATCCGGTTGGGTTCGGTCTAGAGGTGGCAAACGGGTCAATCGATTTGGGTTCGGTTCGGGTCATTTCGGTTTCGGTTATTTCGGGTCTGATATCATTCGGTTCAGATTCGGTTTGGTTCGGGTTCGGTTTGGTTCGGTTCTATTGTTCGGTTGATTTTCGGGTCGGTTGATTTTCGGTTCAGTTGATTTTCGGTTCTGTTCGGTTCGGATCGGTTCGGGTTAATTTCTGGTTGATGGGAGATCGGTCGGTTTTAATCAAGTTTTTAGGTTGGTCAGTTTTTTTACACCCTTTATATGGCTTTATAAAGCCAATATATTTAACTTTTTGGTGAGTTGTGCGATTGTTCATATCTCATCTTTTTTTATTTCTATTAATATCTTTTATTTATTTCGGGTTGTCTTCGGTTCGGGTCCATTCGGTTCGGTTTCATTCGGTTCGGTTCCATTCGGTTCGGGTCTATCGGTTCGGGTCCATTTCGGTTCAACTAAAAATCAGTTCATTTTCGGTTCGGTTTCGGGTTTCGGGTCAAATTTCGGGTAAGCATGTTCGGTTCGGTTTCGGGTTCGGTTCGGGTAAATCGGTTCGGTTTTCGGGTTTCGGGTCAAGTTTGCCAGGTCTAGTTCGGTCCAACCTTTTTTTTTGGCTTTCTAATATTTATTTATTTGTAGAATAAAAATAATATTGTCAATCAAACATAAATATATATGTGCATGTAATTGAATTAATTGGATAATTGAGTTGAATTATTTTGTATTTAAATACTTAATGTTATATTTAAATTAATTCAATTATTTTGGTATTAAATTAGGTTGATATTTTAATTTTTAAGTCATGAGATCTATTAATTTGTTGAGTGGTTAAAAATATTCAGGTTGCCTCATAAAAATATGAGTTTAGTTATGCTAGGTTTTATAAGAGTGTTCGATATTTGAATATTGTGTTGGGTATATATATATGGGTTTAGAGTTTATTTATTTATTAAGAATTAAAACTTATTTTTGTTTATTACCAACGACCGATTTGTCTTGCGGAATGAAGCATTAGATCCTTTAAGCAAGATCGGATGTTTGAATCGTGACATTGTGAATGAAAAAAATTAAGTTGGAAGGAACGCTCCCATATTAAGCCTATGCAAAATCTAATCCAGATTAATCAGTCAATGAGTCGAATATCAGTGGTTAAACAAAAATAAAAACATATTTTGTTTATTCAATTTGGATACCAAAAACATAATCAACCGAATAAATCAATAAAATTGCTTAAACTTACTGAATAAACTATTTGTTCAATTAAATTGATTCGATTTGTTTAATTAATTCAGTTTAGGCAACTTATTATTAGGATCTCCACACTAGTTAGCTTTGAAAAAAAAACTTGTGAAAAATTATTAAATAATTGTGGTAGTAAATCGCACCCTCTTGTAATTAAAAGTAATTATAATTTAGAAATCAATGGAAAACCCTAACCCTAGCATTAAGTCGTTAAAGATTCACTATGAGAATTCAGCCACCCAGCCGCCGGAGGGTATGCCCTAGAGCAATTTACCTTCCGCGTCAGCGTGTACTGGTCTTGAGGTACCGTAGGAGAGAAGTTTCAGCTTGCCAGGCAAACCTAAAGGGATGAAATGATGGTGGTTGTGAATAACAAGGAGGATGGATTGGTGACTAACCAAGAGCGGGCATTGACTCGTTTTGAGTTTCCTCATGTTCTTGAACGTCTGGGGGCACTCATTCCATCTGAAGATTTGTGAGCAATAAAGAAAGTGAAGGACAAAGAAGAAATAGTGTGCATGGAAAGGGATGTTGTTGGTTTGAGTAGAGAAGGTTTAGTATCGTATGTCGCTGCAACGGGGATGATAGAAATAGATATATGGACGTCCCTTACTGAGAATATTGAAGGAAAGTCAGTTGGGAACCAAATTAGTTCCAAATCCTCGTATGCAGGAGTGCTAAAAGGGAATACAATGTTGAGTGCTAGTAAACATGTTGCTCCACAAGAAGAGGAGATTGTTGTTCATGATGATGATGTTAAAGTTGGTACCTCTGGATTGGTCCCTTCGATCAAATTCTCTGAGAGAGTTCATGCACTGATCGATTCTCGAATGAAGAATACGCTAATTATTCACTTACTTGGAAAGACTATCGGTTTCAAAGCTTTGCAAGCTCGTATCCCAGCTTTGTGGTCTCTTTCAGGCAGTTTTCAGTTAATAGACCTTGATAACGACTACTTTTTGGTTAAGTTGGATAATGAATGTGATTATTCCAAAATCTTTTCAGGTGGTTCATGGACTATTTTCAGAAGCTATCTCACGGTGCAACCCTAGAGCAAGTTTTTTTCGACTTCCGAAAAGCACCCTTCCCAAGTTATAGCATGGGTCTGGCTCCCTGGTCTCCCTTTCCGTTGTTACACCAAGTCTTTATTTTGATGAATTGGCAATCTGATTGGAAAAGTGGTGGAGGTAGGTTATAAATACAAATGCTGGTGGACGAGGTCGCTTTGCACGTCTAGCAGTTATAGTTGACTTAAACAAGCCTCTTGTACTGAGTCTTAACATAGATGGTTTTAATTAGAGGTTGGAATATGAAGGTTTGACCTTAATATGTTACAAGTGTGGACTTTATGGGTATACCAAGGATTGGTGTGGTAAATCATTGGATTTGGAATAAGCAAGATCGGAGCCGACGAAATCGGATGCAACTAATTGTGACTCATAAGTTTTCGGCCCTTGGATGCTAGCGCCAAGTAGGAACCGTAGGCCAAGGAAGGAGAATACATCAAAAAAACTGAATCGGGGGACAAAGTGTCGTGAGTAATTCCAGATTTAACATACTGCGAGACCTAGTAGAGAAGGCCCCTTCTAATGAGATGTTGGCGACTCAAGGAAATGACTCTACGAGTGTAGTGAATGAACCGGCTCAAGCTAAACGTATAGTGGCTAATAAGGCAAGCAAGAAATAGGAGCAATCTGTGGCTCAATCAGGTCTGTTGTTGCGTCCGGGAATGATAATTTCACCTGGAGCTGGATCAAGCAAAGATGCTGAAAATGCAGTAAAGTAACCTTGCTATATCCCGAAAGTTGATGGCAAGGCAATCCAAAATGTGGTGGTTCGATCGGAGATAAAAGGGGGTAACCATGCAACTGCTTTAATTGTGGAAGAAGGTCGGGGCTTTTAGATGCAAAATTGGGGAGATATAATGAACAATAAAGGAAGTAAACAACGCCGGATCAAAGAGCAAGCAAGTAAAGGATTGCAGACCCGAATACTATGAGAGTTTAAGCTACCATCAAAACATGTTATCTCCGAATGGCTGAGTAATGTTCCCGAAAAAGGTGGCAAAGGTGTGGAGTTATTTGATTCTAGAGTAGCTAAGAGACAACAAGTTGGCGTGGCTGATTCTCAATTGCAAGCTAGTAAGCACCAATTGGGAATAAAAATCAGCGAGAACCCGGTGGCGACAAGATGTATTGAACATCAACAGGAGACGCCACAGACTTGGATGGAAGTTGGGCATAGTGGAGGAGAGACAACTACGGTTATGGACACAGATTGTGCCATGAGAGTATAGTGAGTCTTTAACTTCTTTTGTCTAATTTTATAATGATTAATATTATGTGTTGGAATGCTCTAGGTCTTGCAGGCCCTACCTTTCATCGCCATTTCAAGAATTTTGTCAAATTGCATGATCCATAACTAGTTGGATTAGTGGAGCCTCAGATTAGTGGTGTAAAAGCATACACAATTTTAGCGAAGCTGGGATTCCTGAACTCTTTCCGTGTCGAGGCTCATGGTTTCAGTGGGGGTGTTTGGCTTCTTTGGAGATATTCAGTAACGGTTATAGTTTTGTGTATGTCTAATCAGTTCATTCCTTTTCGAGTCAGTGTTATTGGATCACTTAATTGGTTCTATTGTACAATAATATATGTGAGTTCGGATGTTACTTCTAGACGGGTGTTATAGGACCACATGGAAAATATCAATCTCGGGTATGATACTCCTTGGATTCTAGGAGGCGACTTCAATTTTACCCTGAATAGTGACGAGTGAAGTGGTGGTGCATGTATTGGCTTGGGGATTAATTCTCCTTTTTCGAACTTTGTTTTCAATATATGTGTTATTGATGTTGGGTTTTGTGGGCCTCGTTTTACTTGGAACTGCGGAGATCTATACAAACGCATGGATCGGTTTCTTGTAAATGAAGCTTGGCAGAACAAGGTGCAAGGATATTTTGTTTTCCATCTGGATCAATTAGGGTCGGATCATAGACCGATCCTTATGAAGACTCAGACGCATAAAAGTCCCCCTCTTAATCGTTTGTTTCGTTTCCTTGCTTGCTGGTAGGAGCATCTGGGATTTCAAGAGTTCCTTGCCTTGTGTTGGGATAATCATCGAGATGTAAAAGTTAACATCGAGGATTTTAAAATAAAAGTGGGGGAGTGGAACCGTAGTGTCTTAGGGCATATTGAACAAAGAAAACGCAGACTTATGGCCCGTATAAGAGGCATTGACCGCATACTTGAAACTAGGGGTTCGTCGTCCTTGGCTCAATTGCGTGGTAAGCTCGTAACACAGCTGGAAACTACTTTAGAATAGGAGGAGTCTCTTTGGTTTCGAAGGGAACGAACACAATGGATTTCTTATGGGGATAGGAACACGCGATATTTTCATGCATGCACTATGAGTCGTCGGAAACACAACTCTATCACAGCCATGCAATTACTGAATGGTGCTTGGTGTACGGATTGGAGCGAGTTACAACAACTAGCAGTTTCCTTTTTCGGGATTTGTGTTACTCATCCACGGATCATTTGCCGACGTATCCCATAACATGTCGATTTCGACAATTAATGACTATTGAGAAGCAATGGATCTCTGCTCCTATTTCGGATAAGGAAATTATACAAGAAATTTTTGCTATGAGTCCTCTTAAGGCTCTAGGGGTTGACGAACTTCATGTTTCTTTCTATCAGAAGAATTGGTCATTGGTAGAAGATGGAGTTTTCACTCTAATTAAAAGGATTTTTTCATCAGGAATGTTTGATAAATCCTTAAACCGCACGTTAATTGTTCTGATTCCCAAGGTAGAAAATTCGGATTTTATAACTCAGTTTAGACCCATAAGTTTGTTTAATGTCCTATATAAAGCAATCATAAAGATTATTGTGAATCGCTTGAAACCGTTCTTGCCAAACTGGATCTCTAGAAATCAAACAAGTTTCGTTCCAAGAAGAGCTATTACAGATAATATTATCATTGCTCAAGAAGTTATACACTCGATGCGTAAGAAGAAATGTAGTTTAGGTTGGATGGCTCTGAAAATCGATCTGGAAAAGGCATACGATAGACTTGATTGAGGATTCATTCAGGATACGCTTGTTGACTTGGATATTCCCGTTGAATTGGTGTCATTGATTATGTTCTGTGTTACAACATTATCCACAGAGGTTTTGTGAAATGGAGTTGTATCTTCTAGCTTTACGCCATCTAGGGGTATTCTCTAAGGCGATCCCTTATCTCCCTACTTATTTGTCTTGTGCATGGAACGTTTGGCTCATGCGATCTAGGTTGGCATTAATTTGGGTGAATGGAGACCAATTCGTCTATCTCGGGGCAGCCCTACTTTGTCTTATCTCTTCTTTGCAGATGATTTGGTCATTTTTACTGAAACATCACTCGATCAGGTTCAAATTGTTCAGAGGGTGCTTGAAGGATTCTACGCAAGTTTTGGTCATAAGGTTAGTTCATCTAAATCTCGCATATTTTTCTCGACTAATGTAACTATGGAAACGAGGAATGATATTTTTCGAGTCCTGGGGTGTGAAAAGGTTTCTGATTCGGGGATGTATCTTGGTGTACCTCTTCTGCACACAAGGGTTACAAATGCTACGCATGGTTATATTATTCAGAAAGTTAAAAATAAGTTGTCTGGTTGGAAGGCAAAGCATTTGTCGCTAGTTGACGTATCACTCTTGTTAAATTAGTTTTATCCACTATCCCAGCTTATATTATGCAATCAGTCATTTTACCTAAGGGTGTTTGCGTAGATATTGAAGGTCTAATTCGTAGATTTCTTTGGGGTGGATCATATTCGAGGCGTGGTCTCCCACTGGTCAAATGGGAATATGTGTGTAAAGCGCAGTCCGATGGAGGTCTTGGTATACGCCAAGTTTTCGCACAGAATAAGGTTTTTTTAATAAAGGTTGCATTTAATCTTCTTACTCTACTGGATCAGTTATGAGTACAGGTTTTACGAGCTAAGTATAAGTGGAACTCGGAGGTACCAGAGTCAATTTTGCGACGTGACAGTTCTAGATTATGGCAAAGGCTAACTAATATGTGGGATGATGTCAAAGGCGGTATAACCTGGACCATGGGCAATGGCCGGAATGTGAGGTTCTGGTTAGACTCATGGATAAGAACCATATGGCCTTTGATTGAGCATGTCACTGACTTGTCTCGGTTAGGTAACGTGGACTGTGTTATTGCCGATAAGGTAACACCAACAAGGGACTGGAATTGGCCGGCATTTAGTTCCTTGATCCTGCCCAAGATGATTCTTCAAATTGCAGCAATAATGCCCCCATTAGTCTCGACAACATCAGGAGTATCGACTTGACGATGGGATCCTTTACACTTGTTCTTAGTGAGATCGGTGTATACGATCTTAACGACTGCACCATCCATTAATGAAGATAAAGGTTGGATGTGTATTGCTAAGTTTAAAGGCTCACCTAGGGTATATATATTTCTATGGTTGGTTTACTAGGATAAGATCCTTACGAATATGGAAAGGGTCCGACGACACATAGCAGAGGATGAGAGCTACGCATGCGTTGGTGCCGGAGTAAAAGATACTCTTCATGTGTTGAGAGATTTCCCAGCTGCATTCGCAATATGGTCAACGTGTTGAAGCCGGAAAAGTTAGGAGAGTTTTGCACCCTATCTCTTCGAAAATTGATAGTTTTGAACCTAAGTGATGATTGCCAATTCTTGCGAGTCTCTCGTAACTGGGAGCTGATGTTCAAATATATTATTTGAACAATATGGAAGCAACGAAACAACAACATCTTTGATCCAGATGATTGCCTGCACGAGCCGGTGTTAACTAGATGTCATAAGATGGTGGATGAGGTGCTTTTTGCCAAGGCTCGTGATGTAAGGCGTGTTAGTGAGGCTGAGGGTTTCCGTGGGCAGATCGGGTCTAGAGCATGGTCACCCTCTCTTGAGGGCTGGGTTACATGTAATACAGATGGCTCATCGGAATCACGATGGAGAATGGATCATTGGCTTTGCGAAGAGCGTGAAATTATGTTCGGCGATTGAAGCCGAGCTTTAAGGTATATACAGAGGATTATGTCTAGCGTGGGAACTTGGCATTGGCAGATTGCGGCTAAAATCGGACGGCAGTCGTGCTCTCCAATCCATACGTGATCGTAGCTATGCAAGTTATATGATTTCGATAGTTCAGCATATTTGGGATTTACATGACAGAAGCTGGGAGATTGAGTTGGTGTTGATACACAGAAACCGAAACACAGTGGCTGATAAGTTGGCTTGGCTAGCTTTGGAGCTTTCCCTTGGGTTACATGAGTTTGTTGAACCGCCGTGGGATGTGGATAATTTGTCGATTTTGGTCTCATTAAGGTTATTGTTTAGTTTTTTGAGGTTTTCTTTTTTTTTTGAAAATGCCAGCTAGCTTTAATTATTAGGAACCCAAAAGTCGGACTGAAACCGACCGACACACCAGAGTCTTAAAGCAATAAAACAACACATCTGTCTCAACAAGACTTTAAAGCAAAAAATAAAACCAAAAAACGCTTAAAACCAAAACCCCCTCCCGGCAAAGAAAAAGGGGAAAGCTAGACCGACCATGGACGCGCTCCGGCCACCACTTCACAGCGAAGGAAAGCAATAAACAGTGAAAAAGATCTGGGTGGAGGCGACACCTACTAAGAATCTGGGACGAAACATGCAGAGGAATCCTGATTCTTAGAAAAACAAAAGCGAGGATTGAACCTCACGGTGGTTCTGCACAGCGGCGGTCTTCGGCGGCTAGGGCTTCTATGCGATCTGGAGCGTCTTCAACCCATGTTGTGTCGACGGCGATGTGGAGACGCTCCTGGGCCAGTTCGTGTGCAACTATGTTCCCTCCCCGGCGTATGAAGCAGATCTGGTAAGTTTCCAAACACCTTAGGAGTTGTTTTGCGTCGGCTATAATCACACTGATGTTTGAAGAATCTGGGCTCTTGGTCCGTAGCTTTTTAATCACTGTCAAAGAATCCCCTTCTATCACCAGCTTTTTAAACCCTAAATCGATTGCTAACTCAATTCCTTTTTTTGCTGCCCATGCCTCCGCCGCAAAACTGGAGGGGACATGATTCACAAGAAGACATTGAGCCCCTAGAATAAAGCCCTCCTCGTCACGGATGACCAAGCCCAAACATGCAAACCTTTCTGAGCTCTTGAAACTTGCATCGAAGTTCAACTTGACCGAGTTTGGTGGTGGAAAAGACCAAGGCTTCATATCAGCACTCTGTTGATGTTGCAACCTTGCCGATATTATTCCCAGTTCCAACAGGTAACTTTTAACCCAGCTAATGACATCCTCAAGTTTCTGTATAACATTCTCAAAAACATATTTATTTCGCGCATGCCACAAAGCCCATATCGTTAACAGAATACCTTCATGGTTCGTAGTACCAAAATGATCTAGTAAACTATTAAGCCAAGCCGGTAAATCATTTAAAAACGGAGTAGGGATAGGGTACGTTGTCTGAAAATTCATACCTCTCCAAACTTCTTTCGCGAAAACACAATCTCGAATCACATGAATGGAGTCCTCTGGCTCTTGATTGCATCTTGCACACACCCCATTATTTGTAACTCGTTTGTGGCAAAGATTAACTTTAGTTGGAACAAAATTCTTAATAAATTTCCAACATTGAATGTTTACTTTTGATGGGCATTTTGACTTCCACAATTTCCTGAGCACCATTTGTTCTTCGTTTCTGATGTGTACTGCTGGGATTAGTTTTTTGTAGCCACTTTTTACTGTATAGATGCCTGATTGTTCTCCGCACCACACCTGTCGATCCGGTGTTACTTGGTTAGCTATAGGGATACTTAAGATTTCCTCAGCTTCCGTTGCACTGAAAACTGAAAAAATTAGCTCCTCTTTCCAAACTCTAGATTTTGGTTCGATTAGGTCCGCTACATGGGTCATGCCTGCACACTCCGCCGTAGATACTAACTTAGGTTCCTGGGCCGGCAACCAAAAGTCATTCCAAATGGATATCGAGCTTCCCGAACCCACTTGCCATCGCAGCCCTTTCTCAAGGAGACCCCGGGCACTCCATATACTCCTCCACGTTAAGGAAGGGTTAGTCCCTAAACGGGCCTTCATAAATGTACCTTCTGGAAAATAACGAGCCCGAAGAAGTCTTGCTACAAGTGAAGACGGATTCTGAAGGATTCGCCAACCCTGTTTCACAAGGAGTGCTACATTGAATTTTGCGAAATCTCTAAACCCTAGTCCTCCCATATCCTTCGTTAAACACATATCTCGCCATGAGCACCAGTGAATACCTCGACGTTCCTGTGAGTGCTGCCACCAGAAACGTGCCAGGATTTGCTCCAACTCATGACAGAAGGACAGCGGTAATAAGAAACAGCTCATGGAGTACATCGAAATAGCCTGCAATATGGACTTTATGAACACTTCCTTCCCCCTGGGATAAAACTCTAACACATCTTGTCGATAGGCAGTTTATAAACCGGTCCCGTAGAGACATGAACGCCTTTCTTTTATTCCTACCAACTATCAACGGTAGACCCAGATATTTTTCTGGGTTTATACTGTGTCTCACTCCCAGGATGCGGCGTACATCCTCTGCTGTATCATCTAATACATTTGAGCTGAAAAAAACCCCCGACTTTTCCATATTTATAACCTGTCCCGAACTTCTTTCATAGCTCTGGAGAATGCCATTGATTTGGGTAGCACCCCGAGTAGAGGCTTCACAGAAGATAAGACTATCATCCGCGAAAAATAAGTGAGATATTAAAGGGGCTCCTCTTGTAATGCGGATACCGATCCAATTATCTTCTGACGCAGCTTGTCTTAGCAGAGCAGAAAGTCCCTCACTACAAATGACGAAAAGGAACGGGCTTAATGGATCCCCCTGCCTTAGGCCTCTCAAGGGTGTGAAACTCTCCCCGACCGAACCGTTTATCACAATAGAATAAGATACTGTCGTTATACATCTTAGAACCAAGGACACCCATTCTGAAGCAAAACCCATCTTCAACATAATAGCTTCTAGGAAACCCCATTCCACACGGTCGTAAGCCTTGCTCATATCAAGTTTCAAAGCAACATAGCCTTTTTTTAGCACATCTTCTTCTCCTCATGAAATGGATCAGTTCATAAGCCAGAAGGGTATTATCCGAGATTAACCGTCCCGGAGCGAACGCACTCTGTGCCTCGTCAATACACGGGGAAAGGAAGCCCTGAAGTCTGTTTGCCACACACTTCAAAACAATTTTAAAAAGGACATTACAAAGGCTAATTGGCCTGAACTTGTCCATCGAAGCAGCATTAGAGGTTTTAGGAATTAAAACAATTCTAGTATGATTAATATCAGACATAGAACGGTTACCTTTAAGTATAGCTGTGCAAAAATGGACAACATCTTTACTGAGAATATGCCAGAACCTTTGATAAAACAAAGCGCCTAGGCCATCTTCCCCTGCTGCTTTTAGCGGATTCATAGATTTAACAGCCATCAAAATCTCCTCCTCCGTCCATTCCGCTAAAAGCACTTGGTTCATGCTATCGGATATACATCTCGCAACCTTCTCAATAACATGATCAAACTGGGTGCTACTATTCGAAGTGAATAATGACATAAAGTACTCACGGGCTATGGAGTGCATTTCCTCTTCACTTGAAACAGTATCTCAAAATTCAACGCAATCTTTGTGTCCAGAATGTCTCCCAAAACCTCATCAGTGGGAATAAGATTGTTCAGCCTCTCCAACTTCTCCGTCAAATCTTTCCTTGTTAATCTCTTTTCACCCCAAAGTTTCTTAAACCAAGCATCAAGACCACTACAAGTATACCGCAGTCGGTCAAGGAACTCGCCTTCTGAATTCAACCACAACCGCTTCACCTCTTCTTCGCAAGATTCCTCTAAAACCCAAGATGCCTCAAAACGAAAATGCCAAGTCTTTTTAATCGGAGCCTGTGCTCCCCTCGTGTTAATTAAGAGGGGGCAATGATCCGAAAAAGTATGTGAGAGATGCTTCAGTTGGAAATCTGGGAACAAATCCCACCACTCTGAGTTAGCAACACCTCTGTCCAGTCTCTCACGGATATTGTTTACATGGGTTCTGCCTTTCTCCCAGGTAAACCAAGGACCACTATATCCCAAATCATCAAGGCCACACTCATCTAAAACATTCCGAAAAGCATCCATCTGCCTAGCGCTTCTCACTAATCCTCCTTGTTTTTCCGATGCCAGAAGGATCTCGTTGAAATCTCCTACGACCAACCAGGGTAGAGTAGAATTCTGGTTTAGAGAACGTAATAAATTCCAGGAATCGGCTCTGTTCTGCTCCTCCGGAGCACCATAGAAACCGGTCAGCCTCCAATTTCCACCCTCCGAATCATCCTCTATAATTACGTCTATGTGCCTGGCTGAGAAAGATTGAAGAGTCACTGTACATGATTGCTTCCACCCTATGGACAATCCTCCACTTCTACCATTTGCAGCTACATCCACTCCATTCTGAAAACCCAAACGTGAACGAACCCGAGCCATCCTCTCACAACTCAACTTTGTTTCTATAAGAAAAATAATAACAGGATTATCGTCTCGCAGCCTCTGTTTGAGACGACCTACGGTCCGGGATTTCCCTAAACCCCGGACATTCCAACTGATGATCTTCATAGCGAACGACGGACCTGGTTCTGCAGGTCGGCCGATATAACATCATTTTCTTTGGTTGAAACCTCCAACGAAGTAACTCCCGAAGAGTGGGCAAGTGGACGCTGTCGTTTTAGCCCTTCAACATGTTCAATGGGGCTATCCTCATCCACACAGGACATTAAAGTATCAGATCCCAATTGGGAACTGGAACCACTGGCCCCCACTTGATTCCCATGATTGATAGAATTCCAACTGGGCCAGGAATCTTTCCCAGTATGGAAAGATTGAGTCTTACCCGGGCTTTGACTAATTGCCTGATTTTGTGCCGTATGTAATGATCCGCCAAATCCGCCTTCTCCATTACCAGGACCAGATCTTAGGAATAAATGCGATTCTACTGATTCTGCTTCCCTCAACCACCGGCTCGTGGTGGACGCCGCCCGTCGTGGAGGAGCTCTCAGAGAAGCATCCCAGTTACGAACCAGAGTAGAGGCATTAGGAGAAAATCGTATGGGACAAAAATTCTCTCCGTGTCCCAATTTGCCACAGAGGAAACAAAATAAACCCAGTTTTTCATACTCAAAACGGACATAGTGTTCAGTACCGTTTGGTAGCAAAATTTTTTTCCTCCTTTTTAATGGCAGACGAATATCCAGTTTAGTTCTAATTCTCATTATCCGCTTATAACCCAGGGAAATTGCAGCCGCATCGTATTCTATGAAAGAACCAATAAAATTTCCCAGAGATCTTGCAATCCGCTCCGATATAAATCCATGTGGAACGTCGTGAACTAATACCCAAAAATTCAGAAAAACCAGCGGAACCAGGGTCGGATCCTCCCCTCTCTGTAACCTATGCAACACGAGTAAGTGCGAGTTGAAGTTCCATGGTCCACCATTTTCAACCCTATCAGCGTCCAAAGGATGAAAAAGACGGAATAAGAACCGTCCCTCCCCTAGATCTGAGATTGCGATCCCCTCATGGGGCCTCCAGACATTCGCCAAAGTTGCTCGCATAGATACAAAATGTATTATGCTGGTGGTAAGGAACGTTCCCACAAAACAAAAATCAATGAACGGCTCAGTCGCAGCCGCCTCCGGCTCCAATTGAAGAGCTTCGTCCTCTCCGTCAGCAAGAGAAAGGTTAGCCAGATCCGTTTCTACCTCAGCCATGAAAATTGAAAAAACGTGAAGGAAACACGAAGGAAAGAAAAGAAGGAAAAAAGAAGAAAAGCGTGCCACAAAGAGCAGAGAGAAAAGCGTGCCACAAAGAGCAGTTTTTTGAGATTTTCTAATCTGTTTCGTAAGTATTTTCGAATATATTTTTTTTCTCTAAAAAAAATTTTAACGAGGTCCGAGGAATACTCTATTTTCAATAAAAAAATAATTATAATTTATTATATTGTAATTACACACAATTTAGTAGGACTCCTTTGAATATTTTAGTTAATTACACGCGTAATTTGCTCAATTCTTACTTTTTCCCCTTAGAATTGTACTACAATTCAATAAGACCATCCGATTACAATGGCTATTTAAACATGTTACTCGAATTCTCAATTTGTGCCATGCTAATCTTCTAATCGTTCTAATTTTATCGGAAAGGATGTTTCCGATGCGACTGTTACTCGAATTCAATTGCATAGGCTCTCATTTTGTTTTAGTGCTTGCTTTTAATATCCATGTTTGGCTTACATCTGAACATGGAATGAGAATATGACTTGAAGAACTTCTAAATAAATGGAAAAAAAAAATCGTGTTGGATACATACTTATATTTAGCACTCAAATCTAAATACGGGCACAGGTCAAAAATACTTCTTCAGCTACACTTTCTAGGGGTCTTGCCAGCTTGGTCTTTCAGTTAAAGGGTGTTTTCTCCGAGTGAAAACAGTTGGTCCTGGTCCTTTCTTCTCTTTGATTTCGACATTAGGGTCATCGTCATTCTTGGACTTGGTTGTTCTTACAGGACTTCTGGCAAAGATGTGGGTTTGGGTCGTGTGTCGATTTTGGACCGTGTTATGATTCTTCAAAGCTCTCCGTTGTCTAACTTCGATCTTGTTTTTATATCGGATCAGCGCATCGTTGTCTGAATTTAAAAGAAATGCAGAATCAACAATGAGTTATAGTCTTATAGAGCACTCCATGCTTCATGAATATCTATCCGGACATAGATATGATCTTTCATGAATCCTCTATTTACATGAAAAGATTTCAAGAAAATTAAATATACTCGTATCGAATACATACATATATTTGGCATGCACAATCGAATTCCAATAATGTAAGACAAGCAACTTTGATATAACAATTACCAGGACTAGATATGACAGCCCGAGGGCGCAGAGTCGAACACACTCTAATATTTGGTCTGGCTTCCTCCTCTTCAGCTTTTGTCTTGCTTTTCTCCGACCCTGCAAATCAACTACATTGCATTAAACTATGGTATGAAGTATTCGTACACTCAAGTACGACACATTCGAATATGAGGGTATAAAAGGTATGATCTTTCAAAGACATGAAAAACCATGAAAAAGAAACCATCTCCGGTAACAGACACATAATCATATTCGATACTTGTTCAAAGTATGAATGACATACGAAATAAATGAATAGGGAAGTGCATAAAAAATCCTACCTTCAGATGAAGTATCTGAATGTTTCTCTACTTCTGGTAAATAAAACTTTGGAATTCTTGCTGCAGGCATTGGAGAAACATCTTCATGTCTTCTCACTGTCAAACATAATAATATTATGTTATTCGGATTCTTCATTTTCTTCTATATAAACAACATATATGTAGAGGGTTCTTTTTCTAAGACGAGGATATATTACAAATTAACGGAACAAGATATAGTAGAGAGATGACGGAGAGGAAGACCGGAGCGGACTCCGGATAACAAGTGCCGTGATGAAGATGAAAAATGGTCGACGATAAAATGTTACGGTTGTTGTAATGAATCCCGATAAATTTCTTAAATTTAGCTCCACATCTTTCTGATATAAAAGTCATTCTTGAACATTGGTTTCACTTCCACGGCTCTCTCGACCACGTCCAATGCTTTATCTACGACTTATTAAGAATGTTGTATCTAAACTTTTATCCTTGACATCTCATGTGTTGTATCCAATGTTTTATCCACGACACTTTAATATGTTGTCTATGATTTTATCCATAGAACCATGAATGTGTCTTGTCTAACATCGGATCCAAGAGTTTTCCAATGTGAAAAATATGTTGTTGCCAAAAACAAGCATATACCATGTGAAACTCTTAACTATATGATAAATTTTAAAAGAAAAAATTGAACATCCTTTTTTGAGATTCTAATTCAATTAGAAGCTAATATTTTAGTCCGGTCACATACATTTACCACCTACACTACTCGAATTCGAGTCACCTAAAAAAACAAAGCTCGAACATATTAGCATGGGAAAGTTAAAACATCAAACACATAGAGTGCTTTCAAATGACTAGTTTCATGAGTTGGAAACCAAACATATGATTATGAACATCCCACAAACTTTATGCTTGAAATAAATACTCTTGTTCTTGTAGGCCATATTTAATTTGCTCTAAGAAACACACATAATTACATAAATCATTTAACTTTGACCCAGAAACTGATTTACAGAGCAATCAAACTTCAAAGTGTAGGAAAGAGAAGAATACCTGGAAAACAAGAATCAAGCATGGAGAGAAACAGAACATCTTTCAAAGACAAAACAGAGTCTATCTTGTAGTCCTTGATAACCAGTCCATCTTCCTGGTCTTGGTCTTTCACTTTCACTTTCACCTTTGGAAACACTACAAAATTCCACACACAAAAATAACACGTCAAAAAACCCATTTTCGAACAAATCAAACTTCCATGTTTCAACTTTCAACAATCAAATCTCCCAAAAAAAAACATGAAAAAAGAGAGAGATACCCACTTGGTTATTTAATCTGGTTAGCCTTGTTGAGAAGCTTATTCAGCTGTTTGATAGCAAAAAAGAAAAAGAAAAAACATTGGAATCAGAATTGTGGGTTATGTTTCATATGATAAAACCAGGGGTTGAACAACTTGGGGAAGAAAGAATCCATTAAGTATGATTTCTTTGTTTTCAAAATCAGATTGAATACGCCACCTTAAGTTGACCTTCCCACGTTCAATGGCTATGTTTCTCCCCATCCTGAGCTTTCTACTTTCTGGCCACTTGCTCGTTTACCACGTGTTGCACACGCGTAAAATCTAAATAAATATTTTAAAAGTAGAAAATAACTTTGTTTCTTAAAAAAAATTAAGAAAGTTGAACTGATGCTACCCTTACATCACATCAGAATATTTAAAAAAATAAATTACACAAATAACCACTTAACTATGAAGTTAGTGTTAATTTGACTACTATACTTTTAATTTTAGCAATTTTACCACATAACTATTTAAGTGGATCCAATTAAGCCACCAACCGTTAAAATCTAACAGAGGATGTAACGTGGCAATTAAAAGAATTTGTATAATTACATATTTAGTCCCTATTATTTATACATTCTACGAATTTGGTAAAATCAGAAAAAAAAATATGGATTAAGGAGAATCGAATGTGACACAATTGCAATGCATAAAAACATCTAATATGATATTAATTAAATAACCAATGAATATATTTTTAATTTAATTAAAATATTAATATTTATTAAAAAATTAAATATGTATATATATATGAAATTATATTAAAAATTCAAAATTTTAAAAACATATCAATTTTTGTTAATTATGTTCGTGAGTTTATATTCGCTAAGTAAATTTTTCAAAAATTTGAATTTTGCAATATAATTTCACATATATAATAATTTAATTTATTTTTTATAAAAAAATAAATAATTAAGTTTAAAAAATAATTCAATAAATTATATATATATATGATATTATAAAAAATAATCGTGGAAAGAAAAAATATATTAAATTTAGTTTAAAAATACAAGTGTATTAATTTTAATTTAATTATTAAATTTATTTAGGTAATTTAAATATTTTTATGCAGGCCAATTTTGTCATATTCGATTTCCCTTAATTCATATTTATTTTTCTTTTTCCTAACTTTAACAAACACTAAAGACATATAGTAAATATTGTATATTATATCACAAATATGCATTTAGCCCGGTGATAACCATGTGTCATTCTCTCTAGGATGTCCCTGGTTCTGTGATTCAAATCGCAGTGGTACATTTCTTTTCCTCCTTTGATGGGTGGTGACATGTGTCACCGTCTCATTAGATGAGAAAATAAAATTTTTAAATCAAATATAAATAGTTAAAGTCTTCGAATGAAATAGTGATATGTGTCATCACTTAATTAAATAATTAATTATTTTTGTTAATTGAAATTAGAACCAAATTAATAAAATGTATAAATAGCAGAGACTAAATGTATAATTATACAAATTTCTTTTAACTGCCATGTCACCTTCTCTCTTAGGTTTTTAACGGTTAGTGACTTAATTGGAACCACTTAAATAGTTATGTGGTAAAATTGCCAAAATTAAAAGTATGATGGTCAAATTGACACTAACCCCATAATTAAGTGGTTATTTGTGTAATTTACCCTAAAAATTAGAAAACGACTACATCACTCTATAATCCGAATCGAAAGTACATATAACATTATTTATTTGCTTTGATGTTATAACAATAATAATGTTATATGTACAATTGATTTGAATCGAACAAATAATATATATTTTGTTATATTTTAACAAGTGGTCTCAGTAGAAAAGAAGATTATGTTTACCTTAGAAGACCATGATTCAAATTGCTTCGTTTGCAAGGTGTGTGTGCTTTGTCGAAAGATTAATAATATTGTATAAATAGATACTACCTTATAATCAGTTCTAGACTATTAAAAAATATTTATTTTCTTAGAGAAATTGAATTTAAAAAAACTCAAAAGAGAAAATAAATAGGAATAAAAATCGTCTAAGTTTTTATGCTTTCAATATTAAAAAATAGGGCTTAGGGTCGGAGTCATGGTTTAATATTAGAGTTTAAGATTAGGGTTAGAATTTAGAGTTTATGTTAATGCATAAATAGAAACAATAAAAAGAAACAAAATATCTTTCGTGTAATTCAAAAACAAATTCTCATAGGTGGCACAATGTAGAGTAAGTGGTTAAAATTTTCAGTTGGCACACTCTCATACCCCTAAGTTGTGGGTTTTAAATCTACTAAAAGCAAATTCTCTCTTCTCCTTCTCATAAGTAGAAATTTTTTCAAAAAAAAAACACCTCGTGGTTGTTCAGAGAAAAAAAATTGTTATCTCACTTTTGTAATTCAAATATCGATATTTTTATTCAAACAATATAGTTTTAAACAATTTAAGAAGTTATTATTGCCCTAAATATTGTAAATAAAATAAAGAAGAACAAGAATAATAACGAAGAACAAGAAGAACAAAAGGAGAAAAGAAAGAGCGAGATTCGTATTATTCTCAAAAATTAAAATTGTGTACAGTGCATTCATCTATTTATAGGCATAAGAAATAAATAATACATTAAACTCTAATTAATAGAGATAATATTTCTAATAATAAATAAATCAAACACCTTAAATAAAGTTATAATCATGATAGACATTCACATAAATAAATATTCATAACACTAAATTATTTATAAAAATAATAATTATTTGTGTCAAAAAAATAAAAAATGTGTTGTCTCAATCACAACATTCGTGCATTTTAAAAAATACATCATATCAATTGCATCTTTTGAAAAATATGTTTTTCAATTGTGTCTTAAAGAGTAACTGAAAAAATACATCATATTAATTGTATCTTTTGAAAAAGTTGAGATTTAACTTCATGAATCGAAAATGTTATTGATATTTTTTTATAAGCGTTATTGAAGTATTGATGTAACACCCAAAATCAGTTACTCAACCGATTTTAGGGGTGTTACAATTAATTTTTATTATAGATCGGTGTGAGATTCAAGAGCATATATCATTAATTTTTTTATATGATCTTTACTCTCTCTTTATTTTTTTTTAACTTTTGGATCATATATCATTAAAAACAAAGCCTAAGACTCCAATTAAATCTAAATAAACCAACACCAATAACATTTGAGTTAAATTTTATCTATTTTTTAAATTTATTATTCATTTTACTTGTTAAAAATATTTTTAATTTTACTCAATAAATACAAAATTAATTATCTAATAGATAAATGTATTAATTTGAACTGATATACTAATAACAAATCTCAAATTTAATAAAAAGATGTATTTGACTCATTCTCATAATAAGTAAAATTATTTAATTTTACAATTTTAAAATTCTCAACGAGTGAACATAGATGTCTAAAATTATTTTTTTAAAACTAAAAATAATATACATTTTTTGCCTTGTAACGTTTTTATTTTCATTATTAACTTAACCATTCATTTCCACACATCTAACATTTTATATCATACTTTTATGGATAAAATTAAAATATTTAAAAGTTAAAAAATTAGATTAGAACAAGAGTCGTAGTTTGAGGATTAAATTAAAATAAAAAATTAAAAAATCGACGACCAAATTAACATTGAGAATGTGTGGTGCAATTAACTCATATACATATATATAATTAAAAGAAGGGTAAACTACTCCAGTGACTATGAACTTTGGGGGTGTACCTATTTTGACCACCGAACTATCGAACTCGTCAATCAGACCACCTAACTTTTTAAATTGACCTATTTTGACCACCACTGTTAAAAAACTAACAGAGTAGTGACATGGCAGTTAACAAAATTTTGTAAAATTACACTTTTAATCTATATTATTTACCTATTATATCAATTTGGTCATAATTTTAATTTATTTAATAAAGAGAACAATTCCTCCCTTCAAACCCTAGCAGTCGTCGAGTTTGAACCACGATCAGGCCGCCGTCTGGTGATGGCTCTGTTCGTCGTCGCTAACTTCTCTTGCTACGCTCTCCCTTTCCCTCGGACTGTATTTACCTGGGACGATCGAAATGTCTCGAAACAAAACTAAAATCTTCAGCCTCTTAAGGTGTCGATTCGCCATCGTCCACCGTCGGATCTGCTCAAAATTGAAGTATAATGCTTCCCTTACCGTGAAACTTAAGTTCACCGTTGGGATCGTCAGCAAAAGACTTCGATTGTTGACGATTGGGATAATCGAAACAAGATTCTCTCACTGTTGATGAATGTTGTTTGATGGTTTCAAATTAAGTTTTGGTTAAAGAGATAAGAATAGCTTTTTAGGATGTGGTGATAAAGGGATTGTTTCTAGTCGGTGGTGGTAATGGAAGTTGACTCGGTGATGCATAGAATGTATAATAATGATGATTGAAACTGTGGGTTAATCGTAAACTGTTAAAAATGTTCTAAATGTGTTTGGGAGTACAATTTATTTAAAATTAATTAAATAAAAATACCAGTATATTTGATACAATTGAAAGACTTGGCTTAGTGGTAGAATGGATGTTGTTTGTACCTATCGTTGCAGGTTTGATTCTTGAAATTCTCATTTGCTAAAGTTTTCACCCAATCAAGTGACACATGTCGTTATTTAATTTGGTGAAAATTATTAAATAAATTAAATTAAAAATTAGAGTGAATTCGTCCAATTAGGTGATGACACATGTCGTCATTTGGTTGATTGGTTAATTTTATTGAATTAAATTAAAATTAAGACCAAATTGTTATAATAAGAATTAAATGTATAATTTTATAAATTTTTATTAACTGTCACGTTATTCTTTCGTTAATTTTTTTAACGGCGGTGCTCAAAGTAGGTCAATTTAAAAAGTTAAATGGTTTAATTGAGGAGTTCGGTGGTCAAAATAAATACGCCCTTAAAGTTGAGTGTCTACTAGTGTAGTTTACCCTTAAAAAATAGTATAAGGAGTAACAAGAATACAAATTTAATGTCAGAAATAAGCCGAAAGCATCGATCAACACCGCAATTTCGCTCTTTTTTGTTTTTCTCCGTTTCAATTTTCCCTCATTTTCCTCACCGACAATTTTCTTTTCTCGTCTTCCTCGTCTGTGTTCAAACCCAGAAAAAAGATTGATTTTTTAACCCTTCAATCCTACACAAAAAAGCTCCATTTGTTTGTATACATACATATATATATATATGGGTTAAAATATGATATATATGTATGTATATATATCCCAGAAAAAAGAAGCTTGGGGTGAAAATGTATACGTTGAAAGATAAAGTTGCGGGAAGTTTTTCACGTTTATTTGCAGATTCACCGTCTCCTTCTTCTCCACCAGATCTTTCTCAGGTAATTTATTGCTAACAATCTGGATCTGGGTTAGTTATGGGAAATGTAACTACTTTGATTCATAATCATAACAAATGAATCCATTTCTGATAGCTTATATAGTGCAAGAAAGAGCAACAGATCATACAAATGTATTTATTTTTTCTCATAAAATATGTGTTCTTTTTATTTTCCATATCTGTTCTAGGTTCACGTTCGAGATTGTGGCTGAAACTCTCGTTAGGTTTTGAAAGTTATGAATTTTAGTTGAATGATTCCATGACATGAAATTGTTGGATGTGTAGGCCAGATGGTACTCCAACGGGTCAAAATCTTTGTCTTCAATTGTTTCTTACATTATCCCTTCACTAAGTTATGCTGAGTCTAAATTGAATGATAATGGAACTAATCTAAAGCCGGTTCAATCGCATCCCGTTCGATGGAAAAACTACAAATTCGAGATGCAACATGAAGTCTCGAATAGTGGTAATGAATACACCACTACTTGTATGAGCGAAGAATTAGAAAAGGCTGGTGAAGTTAAGAAGAAAATTTGGACTCATAATGACGACAAGCAAATTGTTGTTAAAATTAGTCCTCCTTGCGAGAATAAGGACTGCCTTACTGCAAGCAGCAGTACCGATTCTGAAGAGTTTCAAGAAGCAAGAGAAGAACAGAGTCCAATGAAGTCTCCACCAAAGCTTTCTGATGAATCTGTATTCATTAACTATGATTTGTACGAGTTTTTAATGTCTTCCCTTCCCAATATTGTTAAAGGCTGTCAATGGATGTTGTTGTATAGGTAAGTTTTGCGATAAACTTTACAGTTTCCTTTTGGTTTTCGGTCTTGATTTGGTATTAACTCTTTCAAATGAAGGGCAGTACGTCGAAGCACGGTATATCACTTCGTACACTAATTCGTAAGAGTGCCGAGCTTCCTGGGCCTTGTTTGCTGGTAAGTTAATGTTTATATGTTAAAGAGTGCAAGGTATATATATCACTTGAATCTATCTGAATTTTACAATCATTGATTAGTTTTAAATGCTTGGAATTGTTTGCATGATGTTGTATAAATTATAGATTACTGGAGATAAGCAAGGAGCTGTCTTCGGTGCGATGTTAGAATGCCCTCTGAAACCTACACCGAAGAGAAAATATCAAGTACACAACAGGCTTGTTTTACTTTCGAACATTGTTTCGTTTACATGATGACAACAATTTCACTTTCTGATTTGTTGCATGGTTGCACCATGCTCTTCCATGTCTTCTCACTTCTTAGCTTTATTTATCTTGTTTTATGACAGGGAACGAACCAGACGTTTGTATTCACAACCAAATATGGTGAACCGAGGTTATTTAGAGCCACTGGTATGCAATTTTGTCAAACTATTTAGTTTACTTTATTTCTTAGATGATTAGACAAAGCTGCCTGCCTACAAATTAACATGTTTGATTTTCTTCAAGTTTTTTCATGTATTTGGAGGGTCATATTCATTACCCATGTTATTTAGTTAAAAGAAAAAGTAGAGTCGTTAACAACATAGATTTAATGCATGCTTGCATGCTGAATGGAAGATATGATTTCATTCATTCTGATCTTTTAGACCAGATTCTGTGTTTCTTCCATGAAACATTAATAAATGTGTTTAAAGTATAAATATGCTGGGATTAGTTTCTTTTCATTCCGACAAAATATTTGAGCATTTTACTTGATTTGATGCCGAACAATTTTTCTTGCATTATGAGTTCTGATGTTGTATCATATTCATCTAAACAGGTGCAAATCGTTATTATTATATATGTATGAATGACATGCTAGCACTAGGAGGCGGTGGCAACTTTGCTTTGAGCTTTGATGGAGATCTGTAAGTTGCTATTTTATGTTCTCTCTTTGTTGTGTATTAAAACATTTCTCTTCATTGTGATTTTATTCTCTTTACAATAGGTTAAGTGGAACTAGTGGACCGTGTGAAACTTTCGGGAACTTGTGTTTGGCTCGTAATGAAGACTTTGAACTAAAGACCGTTGAGGTAATGTTGAAACATGAACTTGAGTCATGGGAATCTATAAAACATAGTGAGGATACGTACTCAATAAGTTAGAGTAACACCAATTGCATCTCTCATTCGGCATGCTTTTTTTCTCCTTACCTTGCAGCTTTGGGGATTCACACATGCATCACACTACTTTCAAACTGAAAGCAAGTGAAAGGAAGCTCTAAGTTTATTTATTTTTAAGCTGAAATGATAAAACCGGTATTGAAGTTTGCCATTCTTTATTTTTTAGTTTGTACCATCCATGATTTGCCCTACATTTTTGGGTGCTTAAATTGATTGTGATTGGCAAAATGCTTGTAAGTTATAATTTATGGGTTTCTTGATCGTTTCATATGTATATATAGTTTTGACCTCTACTCTAAAGCAAAATCAACCTTGCAAATCAAATGATTGTCTTTACTCAAAATATGGCAGAAAACAGGTATTGTTCCCGATTTAGAAAATTGCAGGAGTCTTCTGAGATTAACTTACCATCACATGGATGATAAACAGAAAGGGGTCATTCTTTTTTATGACTCTGTCGAAGCATTGTCGTCGGGAAGGCCAAATATCCGGAGGTTGCGATCCATTGAACCGACTGCCAAGTACCTTGCATCTGGGCCAAATTTGACACAAGTTGCTCTACCTGCGGATAGAGAATATGAAACTTTGGATTCAACTGGCAATCGAAATAAAAATTGACTGAGGGGTGTACATGAAGAGAACAAGAACCTGTGCCCGACAAATCGGGTAAAGTTTTGATGCAATTCCATTCTGCTTTCACACTACCGACTTGGAAAACTCTATAAGCCAAAAATTAAATGAGCATCAACCAACAATCGAAATTTTAATATAAAACTCTGGAGAGGATGAAAACAGAGAAAGGGATGACATTAGTTTTCTGCTAAGTTTATGAAACGCATTCTTTGGAATTTTAGTTAAGAGGCACCCAACATGGCTATTAAAATCTATGTACAGCGTTACACTATTTAACGCGAGCTGCATACAGCCAAGAATCCAATTTAAGTTTTAGTTCAAAGAACTATCCTATGCCAAGACCATATATGAGACCTTAAGAGCACATACCGTATATCGGAGCCTGCAATTGCAAGGTAACTCCCACTATGGTCGAAATCCACTGAGAAAAAAGAACAGAATTAAAACTGCTGCAGAACATAGCTCTTTATGATAAACAGCTCTGATCACAAGAAATGAAATATTTCCTTTTTTTATTCCTAGCTCTAACTGAAAAACAAGTATATTGGGAAAACTAGTTTACGTTGACAAAATAGTTAATGGGAATATTACACCAAAAACAACACGTGTATTGCTTGCTCATATATAAGTATGCATGTTGTCAAGATATTACATACCAGAGTTAGTAGGCGTGTCTTGATCATATAATTCAAAAGAACGGAAATTCTTCAATTTGCGCAGATCCCACAACTTAACACCATCATGAGCAGCAGTCTGTAGTTAAAAATACTTCAATCAGATCATGGAATTCATGGTCATCAACCTAATGTGAAATTTTGGCTAAGCACTTACTGCAAGGAAGTAACCATTTTCCGAGAAAGATATGGCTGTTACTGCTCCGGTGTGTCCATCGAAGTTGGCAACATTTCCCTGCAGGATAATTGAATATGAAGTGGTTTTAAGAAATGGAAAACTAAAAAATATCTAGAAACAAAAGTTCAGTTCTCAAAATAAAGATTCTAAATACCCGACTCTTCACATCCCAAATTCTAACGGTAGCTCCTGCTGTGCCTGTTCCAAGGATGAGACCATCAGGATGAAATGCAGCAGATGTATAGCCCATAGAATTTGAAGGGTCTTCAACCTACAGGAATAAAAGTAAATGAAATAGAAATTTGGTTCAAAGAAGAGATAATATCATTTCACAATGGCCTCTTCCAGTAGAGAAAATGGTGCCTACATATTTTCAAATTTGAAAACATGCTACAGACCAGATAAACTCAAATTATATTTATTGTCAGAACCCATAATTTAGGATCAATTAAAGACAATCAAATAAAGATATAGGCTACTATTGACTAATAAGAGATCAATTAATTCATTTACTTCACGAGCAACGATACATACCAATTGTAAAGAAAAGGGAGAAAGAAGGATTAGAACCTGTGTCAAGCATGAGCCAGAGGCAAGATCATAAAAGCACCATGTTGCGTCAAGTGAAGCAGTTACAAAATAGTTATTCGTGGCATGGACGGTGACAGCTTGCACCTGAAAGAGTAGAAGGTAGATTTATTCTACTGTTTACAAGATCCAAAAATGAGACAGCACCAGAATTTGATAATTGTAACAGTCGGCACCTCTGCCGTATGATCTTTCAGAATATGCCGACAACCATAGTTTCCATCTTCAGAACCTTGCCAAATGCGAACGGTCTGCAACATTCAAAAATCAATCACACCGAGGCAAGCTAAATCATATATATATATATATATATATATATATATATATATATGCAGTAAAGTTACAGTTGAATGATTGAAATGAGAATATATCCTTTTTAAAAACATCTCTATGGGGCATAAACTTAAATTTAAAATCAAGACCATGAAAAAGGAACACAATTGGAACTTGAGATGAAAAAATTGGCTTACCTTATCCGCTGAACCACTTAAAAATACATCATTCTGAGCTACAAATTTTACACTTGTAACCTATCAAAGAAAAATGGAGTCGGACGATAAATTTCAGAAGCAAAAGGTAGAGAGTAGCTTCCTTTTGAATATATAAGAGGAAAGTGAACAAACCTTCTTAGAGTGACCACTAAGTGTTGATAAGATCTCTCCGGATGTTCGACCAAAGAGTACCACATTTGAATCAATCCCACCTGTGGCAACAATGTCCTAATAACCGCAAGTAAAAGCATGTAAATTGACAAGCTTTGAAGCCTAGTAAAAACATAAAATGCTGGTGGCTATTCCAATTTACATTTTCCATTGTATCTGTAAGACAGATTTCCCTAATATACTCTAATTCAGTGAATAAAGATAATCCACTAAACCACTTTCACTCATCGAAAAATAAAAAATTGCATTCAATAGACTGGCACTCGGGCAGGCTTTAGGTTCCACGGGCTGGATCAATATGGGCTTACAATAGAATGAAAAGATTGGAAACTACTAGTCGTAATATCAAATGTTGCACAGAAACAAAAACAAACTTAACCATCACCTTGGCAATAACTATTACATAATTTCAAAGTTTAACATCCAAATCTTGTTTCTAATATATTTATTTCTCATTTCCTTAATTTTAGCTGCTAAGTAGCAAGTCCACATGCAAAATCCTAATCGTAATCACCTCATGTATTGACAAGGGTAGGAAAACTATAGTTTCATAAAGGGGTAACTAAAAGGAGCACCAAACCTTTGAAAGATTGATATCAATTGAAAGGATGCCTGGTTTGTTTGTCTTGTGAAGGGGATGACTAGAAAGTTGGGTATAACTCTCCAAAGCATCAATAGGAGCCAGTGTTGGAGGTATCTGAAAAGTACACACAAGCAGAGATTGGAAGGAGGGGCTAAAAAAGACAATGCAAAAATGTTATCTACAAAGTAGTTGGTATTAATAAAGATATACAACTACCTGGCGCTTTTTACGCTGTTGAGACAGAGCAGCATTACATTCTGTTAACTCGGTGATAATACTATCAGAAACCCCAGGACGCATTCTCTTCGCACCAGCACCCATGTCTTCTTCCTCCGCAGCTATGATTACGAAAACAAATTTCAAATAAAGCACAAAATTAATTAACGACAAATAAACATTAATGAAAATCATACTGAGAAAGAACCTCTCTTTCCATTGCTCACAGCAAGAACTGCTGATGCAGTCAAAGGTGCCTGCCTCTCGGCCTGTGCAAGGAATGACCTGGCTTCATCCCTTTCCTTCTTTAGTCTTGCAATAACACGGCAGGCAGCATCATGCTGTATATAAAAGATAATAAAATGAATTGGTTATATTCAGAATAAAAGTAAAGGATCAGAAAGACAGAACACCAAAAGCCAATGGGTGAGTTAAAACAAAATATCTTTTTACTATCCGATTTCATAAACACACAGATCTTTAGAAGAGATCTTTTGAATCAGTTCACTTTATGTTAGAATGTAAATTTTTTTAAAACAAAGCATCCACAAATAGAAAAATGAAACAAAGTTTGTACACAAAAAGATAAAAACTCAAAACTAAAAAGAAAAGCCCTTGCACAACCATCAAGTTAAACTACTCAGCTTCTTTGTGAATGCTAAAGGAATATAACCACTGGTAAGAATGTAAAATAGATTTGACAAAACGAGCTCATACCAGATTATCAAAAAGGGTTTTTGCTTCAATCTAGACAAAAGGAAACTAACATATTAAATGTTATGTTCTTTCTAGTGCAGCGATATAACACAACATACAAAAGCCAATAAGTAAAAACTAAAAAACATTACATGACTGTCAAAAAGGAAATCAAACGAAATCCCAATTGTTGTTACCTGGTAGAGTGCATGACTTAGCTCTTGCCTAGCTGTATGTAGCTGCTGCTCCAATGCAAAATTAGATAGCATCAAAGCATCCCATTCCTGCAATGACGGAAGTATGCAACATCAGATACAAAATACTGAAGAAAATTTGATGTAAGCATTGTAAAAACTATTCCATAAAAAGATAAAAACGAATTACATGGATAGCATTCATTTCTAGATATATAAAAAAGTATAGTAAGACTCCTATGGGAGATGCTAAAGTAAGGCACCTTAGGGTGCGGCTAAAATGCGGCACCTAAGGGTGCCTCACCCTAGAACTACCCAGACTCCTATGGTAAAATCAACATAGGGACAATTACAAATTACACATGGCAAGTGAAACTCCACCTCCCCACCACAGACTCACAGATATAATAAAAAGGAAATTATGGCCTTCAAATTCGAAGTATGCAATGATTTGAAGAAATTAAGACATTAAAAAAGCAGCATAAGAACTATACTATATATCATGTAAACGTACATTCTGAAACATTCCAAGCATCCCTGGAATGCTAGCGGCTGTTAAAGACCTGGGCTTCACAATCTGCATCAAACAAAAATAAAAACAAACAAATCAGCTCACAAAGAAGCAAACAAAACATGTAATGAAACCACAAGTAGTATAATCACCTTGCCGCTTTTGACTGGTACAATGTCCTCCATAGTAAGTGGTTCCCCCGTAACCGGACACTTCCCATAATCCTAATTAATACAGAAAAACAAACATTCTAACGCAGCTAATTCAGCCAAATATACTTTAAAAATTAAAAATGAAAATTCAGATTTCCAGTTTTATAATTATGCTCTTTTTTGCTAGAAAACGAACTTTGAATGTACATTTCTGAGAAACCGAACATAAAACCTAGAAACTTTTTTTCTCAAGGGTAGATAAAAAGAAATGAACCGCAATGTGTCTCTCAATTAAGCGTTTCTCATAAAGCAAACCGGATTTCTTGGAGACGACGGGATCTTCCGGAACCTCGCCGGAGACTGCACGGAGAAACAAAATCTCCTCTCAGATAAAAAAACCGACAACGTTTAACAAAATTTTAAAAATAAATAAATGAGAGATTGAGAGAAGATGAGAGCTTACTTGAACAGTTCATGGTGGAAAAAAAACAAATTAATTTAGGGTTTTGATTTTTCTTCGTTTGGGAAGTGAACGCTGCAAAAAGGAAGAAAACTCAAAATTTTATTCGATGGGCAAAACTAAGCAGCACCTGGGAACGAGCGAGGGAAAACGAGGAGTCATGTGGGAGGTTCGGGTCGGGTCAATGTCTTCATAGCCGGGTCAAGTCGTTTGAATGAATTTATAGCATCAATACAAGTCGTATTGATCGGAATGGACCCAACACATGAAATTGTTTTTTTATTCATCCAAAGAGGCCTGATTACAAATCAACCATTACAACAAGGTGTAGGAATCGATATGTTCAGGGACGGTTTTATATTTCCTATTTCTTTTAGGTAATTCCTATAATATATTTCGGTAAATTTTTTGTCCTCATATCCATACTTATCGAATCCTCATGTTTTTTAGAAAATCTCTATCCTCAAAAGTTAAATAAAATTTATTATTTTACTAACCAAAGTATATGGTCTATTTCAATTTACAAGTCACATACTTAATACACTTAAACATATTGTTGAAGGGCAATAAAATTTTTGTGTAAAATGAACGAAAAAAATAAAGAGATAATTAAATTATATATAGTAGTTACCAAAAAATGATAAATTACTAAAGAGGTCACCCAAACTTAACAAGGTTTAAACAAAAGACATAAATATCTTAATGGATTAAAATTTTGATAATAAGATAGATAGAGATATACATGTAAATGAGAGTTAATTATATATATATATATATATATATTAAAAAAATTTAAAGTATCTGGGATCCTTGTGGATATTTCCCTGGATACCACAATTATTTATACGGTTACAGTTCGGTTATTTCTATGGTTCAGATATAGCAATCCATGTTCTTATCTCGTTTGAGCTTCGGTGATAAAACTTTCTCTGTCTCCGTGGATGAAGATTTCAATTATTTCTCATTTCCGTCAGTTTGGATCCTATAATTTTTGAATATTCCTCACTCAATTCTCACCCCTAATTACAACAACACCTATCAATAAAATTAAAAAATCAAAGACAATTCAAAGCCTCTATTTAGTGACTAAAAACGAATCAGAACGAGTAAATTTGTTGTTACCAGCAAACCTCATACTAACAACAAACTGAGTATGTGAAAAATAACAGCAGCCCGATGTGCTTTACCAACACCTTGTAACCAATTCATCAAACCCATCCAACTGCAGGTACATGAAATTTTGATCCGAACTTAAACTAATTGTTCAAAACAGATATAATCAGTAAGAGTCGTTTGATAAAATGCTTAAGGGTAATTGTGTCCTTGTAGCAATTTCGAATGTTATTTTTCTTTTTTGATTGTATTGATTTAGTATATATAGTCTTTTCAAAATCATTATTATTGTTCTTTCTTTTTAATTTCATCAATTTAACTCCACAAACACTTAAATTGTATCAATTTCGTTTTTCTAATATAACCGTTATCACAAATCGTCCTTTATAATGTGAGAGACTATATTGTTAAATAATTAACAACGTTTAAGTTAGCATGTACATTTATCATTTTTTTTGATAAATTAATGTACTCTAAGATTTAATATAGAACATTCAAGACAACTCGAACTGAGAATTAATAAATAGTAAGTGACTACCAGTGACGGATACACCCAGCCCGGAAGGAGTGCATACACACCCTCATTTTTATTTTTTTAAATAAGTTTAATTTAGTATTTTTTTAATTTAATTTTGTTTAGTTTGTAAAGAAAATTTTCATTTTTGTATACCCATTTGAGAAAAAAAATTAAACTCTATTTTTTAAATTTCTAAATCTACCACGGATGAGTACTAGCACAAGCATCATGCTCAGTTTATTCGACCGTGATCTAAGTGGAACCACAATATATCATCTAGCAACATTGATATTGTTATAGTCGTTTTGTGATCATCGGCCGACAGAATAATAGGTGAGTATAGAGCGTGGAGCCTTAATTTTAAGGCTAAAATAGTATGACCAAAATGTTAGAAAACACATAGTCTAAAATGTTACTCACAAAAATTAAAAATGTTATCTAAAATATTTTTTCACGACAAATTTTAAAATTTGTCTATGAGTTTTGAAACTTACCATAAACGTAAAATTTAATCGAAAATTATAATATTTTTTTGTTGTGTGAATAACATTATAAGTTCTATGTTCTCTAACATTATGATTGTGTCGTTTTTAACCATTAATTAGGTTGTTAGGCCGTAAACTAACCTATATTTTACAGGGTTGCACAATTGTCCAAACCAAATATGTCGTAGAAAGTACAACACATTCTGATGATCATATCGTGAAAGTTAAATGAAATACTAATTCAATGGATCTAAGTTATATTAATTTTGATCGGAATAATTCGAGTTATGAAAATTTTAATTTTTTATGCACTAGAATAATTTAGCAAAAAGTCAAAGTCAACTTGACCCAATAAAACGGAACATACGGTATTTCTGCAAATGTACTTGTACGATTTGACCTAATCTAAAGCAACCGTACGGTCCTTGTTACCGTACTGTACGTATCGTATTCGTGACCACTCTACCTTACGTTTCGTGGGTCAATTCACCAAATTAACCCGTACGGTATATCTTTAGATTGATATCTGTATATTTCGCCGTATAATTTCAGATTTACCGAATCTTTTAAAAAAAATATTTTCCATGTATATCTAATATTCATTTTCGAATTTTATAGCCTCTAGTTAAACCGATTAAATTATCAATTCTTGATTCATAAGTTGAACCGATTGGTCTAATAACTTTTGCATGTATAATATTTAAACGCCGAACTAATATGTTAAAAGGTTCAAATCTAATTTTTGTATATAACATTACAAAATATATACATCCGATTCTTGAATGAACCAATGATTCTCGATTCGGAAAGAAAAACTCGGTTTTTTTATTCCATGGACACAAACTTTGATAGTACAGTATTGGAATATTTAACAAGCGGATTATTAGGGGAAATGTGTAGTTTAAGAAAAGAAAGCATGTTTAAATTCCATGCAAAGAGCGAAAGAATTGGGTGAAGGAGCCAAATCTAATTGCCGTACTATCACGTGTCATACATTCACGGTGCATTAAAACGAAACATAAACATATCGTGTTTAATGTTTATGTTGTTTTTCATGCTATAAAACATGTTTTATTTTAATTTGTCGTTTGGCATTCGTATCATGTTATCGAAATCCGTGGCGGGACGCGATTGTCGTAGGGATACGGAGAGAGAGAGAGAGAGAGTGCCAGGGTGGCAAACCCGGTTTCAGACATAACCCTAAAACTTCCCCAACTCTCTTTATATAAACTTAGCTTTCCCTACCCTAAAACTTCCCTCCCCGTTTCCAATTACCTAACACACTTTCGTTTTTCTCTTCCAAAAAATCCCAAACAAAAAAAACCTATTTCTTGTTTTTGTTTTTCTTTCTGTTCTTACATCTTCTATCTTTGTTTTTGTTTTTTTGTTTTTCGTTGTTCGAGTGAACTTGTTTCTTAAATCCACTTTAGTTTTCACTGCATTTTAAGTATTTTCGAAGGAGATTTGATAATTTAGGGTTCATAATTTCTGGGGGAAAAATAGAGCAAAAACAATGTTGCAAGACACGATTCGTCCACAAGAGCAGCAGCTTCCCATTGTAATTCTCCACTTTCTTCATTATGCATTCATATATATATATATATATGAATATGTATTTATATTATTCTTTTGAAAATATTTTGAGGATTTCCAAGTAATTGCACTTGCATGTGTTTTTACGTAGGAAATTCTCCTGATTTGCTGTTTTATTTGAGATTTTGATTCAATCTTTTAGTTTACGTATGCTTAAAAAACCATGCATTTCGCATTTCAAAACCCTAATTTTCTTATTTTTTTACAGGATGAAGTTTCGAGTCCGACTAGCGGGCCAATATTTTATTTTTCCGATGCCGATCTCTTCTCCGACGCCGGCCTGCAAAGCTCGGAGGTGACTTCGGGTAATTGTTGCTTCGATGAGAGCACTAACTACGGCGATAAACTTACCATACCACCTTCAGGGACTCCCACTGCTGCCACCACCACAAACACCACCGTTGCAGCCGCTGCCGGCGTCACTGACAATGACAATAACATTAACAACAACGACGACAAAAACAATAGTAATCTGTCCTCTATAATATTCGACTCACCGGACGATATCGACAACGACATTTCAGCTTCCATAGACTTCTCTCACTGTCATTCCCCTTCGAATTTTTCAGTTCCTCCACCGTTTTCGACTCAACAAGATCACCAATTCGACCTCCCATTAGTGCAACCTCATCTCCATATGCCTGTCGACGGACTTTCTCTATACGGTGGTGGTGACAATCACCATCAATTTGTTACGGCAGCCCCGCTTATGGGGCCATCGCCGCCATTACTTACGCCTGTTTACGACAACGATTGTTTGTCCTCAATGCCTCCTTATGTGCCTTTAAACCCTTCATCTCCTTCATGCTCTTTTCTTGGCGGTCCTTCAATGGCGGCTTTCATGCCGATGGCTGCCGCTCTGCCTACAGATAATTCTGGGATTTTCGCCGCCGGGAATATTCTTACGGCTCCTCATGAATTTTTTCCACAAGACTTGGATTTTCAAGGCGATAATTCTGGGATTTTCAGCACGGATTCAATTCAACGAATTTTTAAACATGGAGATATAGAGGTACACATGTTAGAAAATATGAGTATATTATATTTGAGTTTAATTGCACTAAACATCCCACACTCTAGTCTATATTCTAAATTGATCCCAAACATGACATCATTATAATTATATAGTCAAAGTATCAATATGTTACCTGGACCATTAGATGTAAGATCGAATTTCACGTAGAGCATATTTAAAATATTAAATCAAATTTTAGATAATGTATATATCGATTGCATGGACGGTTTGAATCTAATACGTTTAAAAAGTTGAGTTATAAACCTTAGTAACATTGTATTTTTCCCGAGTTATAATTTCCAAGTACCAAATTATCCTTCCAATAGGTACGTGCATCTTTAGGTTTGATCGGCTATGAGACATAGTTTAAGAACGTCTAATACAATTAATCTTTTAACTTCTAAGTTAGTCGAACTCAAGTGCAAATGTCGGAAATGGATATGTGTTCGATAGATACATATTAACATGAAAAAGTTATACAATTATATTCCGAGTTAATTAACATATTTTTTTACTTGTGATTGTGGCAAAAGGGACTTAGCTGTGACAATCAACAACTTGTAGGAGCAACAATGAGCTCAACTCCATTAACATCAGAGATCTCAAGTTTGGAAGATTCAACTTTCAACAAAGTTGGAAAACTCACCGTTGAACAAAGAAGAGAAAAGATCCATAGGTACATGAAGAAACGCAATGAAAGGAACTTTACCAAGAAAATCAAGGTATCCCTAAAATTCTCTTTCAAACATGTATATATATACACGCGACATATGACGATATCTCAAATGATCAGAGTTCAAATCATGTATATTTAAAACGATATTGAATTTATATGTATATGTGTGTACATATATGTATGTGCATGCATGGGTAAAATTACTTTTTTTCCATGAACTAAATTACTTATGCACAATGAAATATGCATATGTGTAGTATGCCTGCCGCAAGACACTAGCTGATAGCCGACCACGAGTGAGAGGAAGATTTGCCAAAAATGATGACTTTGGAGAAACCCAAAGGCAAGCTTCTAACAATCATGAGGAAGATGATGATGATGATCAAGTAAGACATATATATGGCTAATTCCACTGGACGTTCTCGAGTTATGGTTCAGACTTTAATTTTATCCCTAAACTCTTAAATGTTCTTATTAAGTTATAAAGTATTAATCTTGTATCAAATTGGATCATTCCATCAACTTTATAGCCATTTGCTTGGAAATTAAACGTCAACTATAATATGACATTAGGAACATGTTTAAAACATTTGGATCAAAATTGTAAATACGAGTATGCCTACTGTGTGGATGCATTGTTTACATGTCTCCAAATTGTTCATACAATAGATAAAAACACATATTTACATTGTGATCCAAGAGTTATAAATATTCTCCATGTCATATTTAAGTTTGCATTTAGTGTATGAATTACCGGCTAAGTTGATAGGAGGACCTATTCGATATAATATAGATGCTTTAAGAACTCAATCAGAACATTCTGAAGTGTAAGGATCAATTTAGAATCTGGACAATAGTTTACGGACGTTGGTCCAATTAACCCATATATATTGACGATAATTTTAGTTTAATTTCCTTTTTTTTTTCATTTTCATGCAGGTTGTCGTGAAAGAAGAAGAAGACATGGTTAATTCCTCGGATATATTTGCTCATATCAACGGTGTCAACTCCTTCAATTGCAATTACTCATTTCACTCATTGATTTAAATATATAGTTTCAAAATAATATATTTAAGAATTATATTATAAAATAAATAAATAATTTGTATATTTATATGTTACTCAGAATAAGGAAAATCAGGATACCATAGATATATCTATATAGTAAATTAAATTTCTCCAAAAGTGAAAAGAGATTTTGCATTTTTATAGTCAATTCCATCTCTTTCTTGTATTTTGTAAATTTAAAAGGATACGAAATACATGTTTAATATTTTTATCTAAATTTAATTATATATTTTTTATAATCAGTGGTATCCGACCTATATGATGACTAATTCAGATTGTGTACTATAGAGACTCGTTATGGAAGCAGACATCCCAATCCAATTTACGCCATTCACAATGTCGGGATCGAACTTCTAATATTGCTTAAGTGACCTAGCGTCTCATTTTACTAGACCAACTTATATTTGTATAAATGTTTTATTAGTGGCATTGGGGTCAAGAGGTTTCAGTGTTCGAATAAAGCTTGCATGTTTTTTTTTTGTTGAGAAACATCATTGCTGGTGAAGGTTCTCTTTAGGTGGCTTAGGTCAAGAAATATGATCTTAGGATGAGTGATTTTTGGTTTGATGGTGAGACGGTTAACATCAGCCGGAGCTTAAATAGGATTTTACAGTTGAGAAATGAAGCTAGAGACATTTTTGTTACTGTCACAAATTTGTCTAGCGTGAAAACTGGTTGGATGTGGTTTCTACTTCATGTACCTAAACATTTTGTTGTGTCTTGGATGTCAGTTTTAAATAGGCTTCCTACAGCTGATAGATTGAGAAGGATGTATGGAGAATTGTACTTTGAATGTTTATTTTCAAAGGATGTATGGAGAATTGTACTCAGGATGTGTAACCTAGATAAGGATATTTTGAATTGGGAGAATGAGTGGATACTTGAAGAAGAGATCTCTCATTGTGTTCATTCTAAAGCTTTCATGGTTAGTAGATACTTGAAGGGGAAATCTCTCATTGTGTTCATTCTAAAGCTTGCATGGGTTAGTAGATACTTGAAGGGGAAATCTCTCATTGTGTCCATTCTAAAGCTTCCCTAGAATGCTCATATATATACATATATATATATATTGTTAAAAATAGTGCATCTCAGTAGATTTTGTTAATATTTGTTAATATTTTTATTTTTGTTTGGTCAATATTTTGTTCTTAAAATCTAAGAATAAGTTGTTTAGTTGAAGTTAATAACGTATTTTATTGCTTCTTTAATTTTCTGATATAGTTAGAGTTCTTTTAGGAACTGTTTGTTAATTTCAAGAGTAGGCTTTTCATGTATTAAAACCCTTTGTGGCAGATTAATAAAGTAATCAATTCCTCAACTACTTTCTCTTGCTAATTGCAGATTATTTGCATCTCTGTTTTGTTTCATGGTATCAGTAGTCATGTTGAAAAAAAAACTGTTATTTATTTTTTCTCTTTGTCTATCAAGTCATTTGTTTTGTCTTATTGGAAAAATTCGAAGCCGAAAGCAGAGATGGAGTTAGCAAATGGAAGAAATAGTTCTAACACTCATTATAGTGTCGACAATTTGTAGGGACAAACTACAAGATTGGAGGATGTTTATGGAGGCATTTCTTCAAGGCCAAGATCTGTGGGAATTAGTTACAGGATTAGATGCAGAAATTCCTGTCAACACTAAGGAGAATGTTGAAGCTCGAAGGAAATAGAACATAAAATGTGAAAAAAGCTCTATTTGCATTGAGGACCTCTATTTGTAATGAGTTTATTGATCATGTCTGAGACGTTAATTCACCAAAATTATTATGGGAAACTCTTAAGCGGTTGTTTTTTAAAAAGAATACAACTCGTTTACAATTATTGGAGAATGACCTTGCATCCTTAACACAAGGTAGTATGTCTATTTCTGAATATTTCTTGAGAGTTAAAAGCATTTGTGCTAAAATTTCAAAACTGGATGTTGAAGAAAAATCAATGAAGCAAGAACGCGGTGATTTCTAATTCAAGGATTAAAAAGGAGTACATTCCCTTTGTTACTTCTATTCAAGGCTGAGCGAACCAACCTTCAGTTAAAGAATTAGAGAGTCTACATTCTAAACAAGATGTGTTGGTAAAGTAGATAGCGAAAAGTTATGATTCTGAAGTTGTTTTCTTCTCAAAAGGGAAGCATTACAAGAAAAACACATTGCACAAGACCAACAAAGAAAAAATAGATAAATGAAAGGCTAATGCCAGTTATAATGCTTAAAATCAAAATGCTATCAAGTGTTATAGATGTGGTAAACTTGGACATATAAAGAAAAATTATAGGGTGAAGCTTTCTAAAGTTAATGTTGCAAGTGAGAAAGACGACGATGATCAAATAAAGTGGGAACAATGCTCCACTGTAGAAGTAGATGAAGGTTCAACTCAAATGCAAGCTCTTTCCAATACTGCAAAATACGAAGAGAAATAGATCGTAGATTTTGGTTGTTCTCATCATGTCACCAGAAATGATTCACTTTTCTTAGAGCTGTGTTAACACTGTTAGGATTGTTGCACGCTCGAATCAATCTTTAAAAACCGTCAAGTGGGTTGTATTTGGTTCTTGGATGAATTGGCTAAAAACATAAAGAAAGGTAGACAAATTGTACAAGGATTTTAGAGTGGTTCGACTACCCAATCAAGTCTACACCCACTACTTTAGCACACCACTAAGGATTCCCCAATTCACTAAGAATTCACCCCCTTTTTAAGGCTTAGGAGGAAACCTTTACAACCCTATCTTTTCAATGGCTAAGATAGAACCACTCTAGTTTTTCACTAAGGCTAAACTAGAACCTCTCATTTTACAAGAGATTTGTTTGGTAAACTAAATACCTAACAAGGTGGGTGTTTACACAATTTAAGCTCACAAGAGTGTATAGGATGAAAACAATAAAAACACTCTCTTAAACACTATTTACAAGAGAAATAAAGAAATATGAATTGGAAGCTAATTTATCTTGATCATGATGGTTGGATGTGTTCTCTCACCATCTTTGTAACACCCTAAAATTTCCCTAATTTGAAAAATCCCTAAGTTTGAAATCCCCAATTCGAAACCCTATAATTTGGAAATTTATAAACCGAAAACCCTAATTTAATTAAAGGAGTAAATTGATTAGACTCAGAATTTGTAGTGCAATTTTTGAATTTCGGTGACCATTTTGAGTAAAGAACAAAGTTATGTGGCCCCTTTGTAAACTCTAGTTAATTAAATGGCTTCTCTTGGGTTTTACCTATTAAATTAGGTTTTTAACCTTGTTTTCTGGTTTTGGGCAACCATCAGCCGCTCACTCTCTCTCTCGATAATCTTTCCTTTCCCTCTCTCGGTTTTTTCCCTCACCCCTCCCATTTGTTCTCCGACGAAGCTCCGATCAAGCCCAAGCCACCGTCCGTTCGTCGATCGGAGACTGCCACTGTGCTCGGGTTCTCTTCGCGATTAAAGCCTATGCCTCGTTTTCCCCTTATCGTCGGTCGTTCGCCTGGAAACGGTAAGAAACCTTTCGGTTTCCTCGCGCCACCGTCGTCACCATTCAAGTTTGGGTAAGCCTCGCTAGTTTTCGTTTTGTTCATGCGTTGTTGGTTGTGGATTCCTTTGTCTTTCCGTTTATTTCTGATCGGAAACGTTCGTTTTGCTCATCGGAATATATGTTTCTTTTGCAAACTGTCGTCGTCGCGTCATCTCCGATGAGTTTGCGTAGCTGCGTCTCTGTTCGTCGGATTGGTGAGCCACTGCCTTCCTTGTTAATAAGGGTTGTGCCGTCGTTCTCGTTTGGATCTGCCACCGTCGTTGTTTGGTCGTGCCGCCGCTGCCGTTGTTTTGTCTTCGCCCTGCCGCCTTGGTTTTGTGCTGTCGCCGCCTTTGGTTGCTGGAAACCCTAGTCCCCACATCTGATGCTAGGTTTGAGAGAGGTGGGTTGCGTGTGTTGTGATGTTGGGCTGGGTGATGTTGGTTGAGCCCAACCGTGGGGTTTTTGTGTGGGTTGTGGGTTGTGTGACTGTGGGGGTGTAGTTTGGGTATGGTGTTCGGCCCGTGAGTTGTCTGTGTCCATGGCTGGGTTTGAACCATATCATGAGGCCCGGATTGTGTGTGTGTTTAAGTGTTGAACCAAAAGTTAAAGGACCCAATAAACTGAACCGATCAAACCATGGACCAGTGAACCGAATATGACCTTTTTGATAATCTTGACCAGTTTTGACCTAATCGTTAACCATATTTGACCAGTTGACCTGTTTGACCGAATTGACTTTGACCAGTCAAGTTAGTGTTGACCATTGACTTTGGACAATTGACTTTGACTGACACATTTGACTTTGACTTTGACCAGTATTGACCAAGAGTTAACTTTTTCAGAAAACGTGCATCTTAACCTTTCTCGATGTCCTGAGTCCGTATCCGCTTCTCGTTTTGTCAAATTAGATCCTGAAAGCTCTGTTTTGTTATCTTTAAGTAATTGTTATTGGAATACGATAAGTTATGATTTCAGAATCTAATTCGGAATGTTCTCGTGTTCAGGAGCCAACCTTGAGATCGTTGGGTTACCTCTAGTTGTTCAGTCTGATCGGGCACGTTCTTCGAGATCTTTCCGTGAGTATACATTCCGATTAGTTTTATGTTCTTAGTTGGTGGCATAATGTTAATATTAGTTTTAATATAGTATTCATACCTTCGTAGGTCCTGATTCAGCTAGATCTGAGCGTAAGACGCGTTTTCTCGATATTAGAGCTTTTGTTGCTTAAGGTGTGTCTCTTCCTGTTTTATAAACTTATGTGTTTCTATCTGTGCTATAAATTTTATGTGCTTTTCTGGATTAATATAAGTAAATGTTTTGTACATTTTGTGTGCATACTCTGTTGTGATAGGGTGAATATTTTCAAACATCATGCATAACATGTCATACTGTGATTTAAGTGAAATATCAAATTTTCAGAACTGTAAAACATCGGATTTATAGTATTGTGCAACTTGAGTTTTCATAATTCAAGTTTCGAATCAGACTCGGATTTTTAAAATCTGCATCATATCATTGTGGGTATATGGTTTGAAATTTGTTCGGGAAAGTTCAGTGGTTTCAACCTTCGGGCTGAATTCCGCTTCGGATTAGTGGTTTCACCCTTTGGGTTGAATTCCGCTTCGGATCAGTGGTTCCACCCTTTGGGCTGAGTTCCACTTCGGATGGTGACATGGAGAAAGTAGGTTCTGGGGAACCTTACTTTTCGGTGTATCGGAGATGGGTACTATGATTCATGTGCATCAGACATCATATCATCATGATTCAGTTTTATTGTGTTTTCAAAAAAGTATTTGTCATAAAATAAAATATTGTTTTGTTTTTGTTTTGTTTTCGTTGCACTTTAGAGACACACTAAGCTCTTAACTTACACCCTTTAGTTTTTACTTTTCAGATATCTTAGACTTTTTAGGCGATCGGTACTTGGAGCATCTCTTGTTTATTCAGATAAATTATTATTCAGTACGAACTTTTTTTTGTACCTTAGAATTATTATTTTAATATATTTTGGGATATTTGTGTAATATGGACATTGGAACTGTTTTTAATTTGGGATTTATTAAATGCATGCATCTATGAAGTTACTTTCGGATTTTTAATTAAATATCGAAATATCGTTTAAAAGGTTGTGTTTTAGTTTAATCGAAATATTTGTTGAGTTTTACTTACTTAATCGATTCTTTTGAATTACAAAATATTTATACCTAAATTGTTTCTTGAGGGTCAAGTTTCCAATTGTTACTTCCTAAATTCGGCCCATTCCTTCTAGGCCGAGTTTAGGGGGTTACAATCTTCAAGTGTCCCAAGCTTGTTTTTATAGTGTGGAATGATATTCTAGCTGTTTATGGCCGTTGGGGATGTTTTGAAGAAAGTTGAGCTTTAAATTCCCATATACAAAAGAGGTTTTGAAACCTTTAGGAGGATTTGAAAAATATAGCCGTTATAGATCCATGGTTTCGAAACCTTTGCTAAGGTTTCAATTCCAGGCCATTCTGCCCGAAAGGTTTCGAAACCTTATAGGGAAGGTTTCGAAACTTTCACTTAAAAACCCAATTTTGGTTAATTGTTGACTTTTAAATGTATATTCAATATATGTGCAAAGTCAAAAAATTTTAAACAAAATTTTCAAGTTTTGAGGACTTTTGAATTATTTTTGAAATCTATAAACAAGTCCAAAATAATTTTCAAATTATTATATTAAAACAAATATCCTAACAAACACAAAAGAGATCAGGTCATTGTTACGGCCGATGATTTAGCTTATCTTGTGGCAAAAGAAGGAGATGTGCAGATTGGCATAGATGGCAGAAGTTCAGTTAAGTTGAACGATGTTTATCATGTTCTAGGTTTGAAAAGAAATTTAATTTATATTGCTTAAATTACTGATTCTGGAAAATATGTTTTTATTTGGGCCCAAAGATGTAAAAATTCTTGACAACATGAAAAACATCTCTGCTGATGTTCTTACCACCAGAGAAAAGAAAGGTTCTTTGTATGTCTTGTCTGCAAGAGAAGCTTATGTGAAGAAAACAAGTCAGATTGACAGTGCAGAAATTTGACATGCTCGATTGGGACACTTACGCTACCAACTACTACAATAGATCTCCTTCAAGAAGTTGTTAGATGGCATACCAGTGCTACATGATGTTCATAAAGTTGTAATTTGTCAAGGGTGTCAATTCAGCAAGTCGCATCGTCTTCCTTTCATGAAATTCTCTAAGCCGCAAGTCAACTATGTTTGAATTGGTTTACACTGACTTAATGGGACCAATGAAAACTCTTAGCTATAATGGACATCGCTATGCCATGGTGCTGATAGACAATTATTCAAGGTACACCTGAGTGAAATTCTTAAAGGAAAAGAGTGAAGCACTGTTAAAGTTTGTTGAATTCAACAATGTTGTAAAGAATGAATTTGGGAAGAAAATTAAACGCCTACGGAGTGACAACGTCACAACTGGGGTGAATATATGTCTACTAATTGTAGCGACCATTTTTAAAATTTGTAACCCCCTCGCCCCGATCTGGTCGGCTGACCGGTTTGAGTAGGCTACACGGGGAAAACCGATGCGAAACTCGTTAAGGATTCCACCTTGGTTAGCAACCCTAAAATTTTCTTTTAATTTAATATTCTCTAAAGGCATATTTAAATCCTATGTGATTACGACAGCAGAATACAATACGAGATAAAAGCAACCAAGCCCAAACAACATGCTAAACAGTCCATTTTTAAAGTTATTAAGCATGCCGTTTTGAAACACCCTTGAGGTGTATCGAAACACCTTGACTTGGTCAATAGCCCCATGTCCACACGAGAAGGCCGTATCGGAACGGAGGTCACCTGTTCCGAAACACCCCAACGGTCAACTTCTCGTGGTCAACGACATATTGACCGTTCCAAAACACCTGAACCCGTTTCGAAACCCCAAAATATCGGAAATTTCTCAGATTTCCAGTAGCAAATCTGTACCGAAATGGACCCTAGGCGTATCGAAACGCCTAGCCTGAAACAAGAGGCCGTATCAAAACGAGACCAACCGTTTCGATACACGGACTGCAAAAAGATAGATTTATGCTGGTTTAAGACATTAGGCAGCCCCAAAACTCCACCAAAACACTCAAAACTCAACATACAATCCATCTAGATGAAAAGTACCCTAAAAACACATGCTTAGCACACAATAATCATGTAAAGCCAAAAATCAACAAATTAATATGCATAACAAGGATTCTTGCATCACATTCAAATATCATTCAAGGCCTACTTAAACATTAATAGCCCATAAGGCACATGTCTCCACACATAGAGTTTACATGCAACTACGACACATGCACTCACCCAAAAGCATAGCATCTCAATACAAACATTTGACCAACACATAACATGGTTTACATATCCAAGTAAGGCATAAACATCAACAACATCCATGAGTCATACAATGCTCATACAAAACACATAGTAGCCCCGTTGCTAAACTACCACATTAATTACTAAATCATACTTGAGCAACTACAAACTTGGAAAGCCCCTTCGCCTTGCTCCTTGCTAACACCACGCTAAAGAGCTACATTGTTGAAAATGAGAGCGTAAGCTAGAAGCTTAGTGAGGATGCTCTAAAAATAAAAATAAAAACAACAACATCAATGCAGGGTCCAAGCATAAAATCCTCAACGTCACACACAACATATATAGGCATCAACATAGAAACCTATCTAGTGTCTCAAGAGTCATAAATATGGCATCTTACATCATATTAAGCTCAACAATATAAATCAATTATCTCAACATCATAATCATAAGATCAATTACATTGGTCACTATTAGTTTACTCGGATGTGCAGATTTACTCTCAACAATAACATTACCTCAGTGGGATTACACTCATCACCGGACCTTGCATGGGTGGGATTCCACTCATCACCACATGCCCTACGGATGGGATTCCACTCATCATCACGTAGAATATAAATAAATTTCTGGTGGAATATTACATCACCGTACTCCTCCTTGATGACTCAACGCCATCAAGGCCACGCGCGTTTTGACTCAATCGTGTGCACACTAATCCTAATGATCGATCATTTACACCCGGTAAGTTAATTAGTGCCAATTTCTTTAAACCACATCACACATCCATCAATTATAACACATATTCATCATCACACATATCAAGGTATACACATACGAATCAATTTATATCTCACAAGATCAAAATAAGCAATGTCATATAAAGCATCATTAACGATCAAGGAGCTAAACTACCAATTTAACTTCCGCCTCGGAATGGCCTACCAAGCTCATTCCAACACTTCCACTACACACACTTGAACCAACTTTAAAACAATTTAAAGTTTTACTCACCACCCTTCCTTAGCAAACCAAGCAAGCAAGTCAAGCTTCTTCGGTTCCCAGATTCGGTCCTGATCCTTCTCTGATGTTTCCTCTTTCTTCTAACCAATCAAAACACAACCATTACTCACCAATTCAATGCTAAATTTAGTCACAAACTTCAACCCATAAACACAAGCCAAACTTCACCATTTTCAAACTCAACTAATCACAAAACTTCCATTTTCGTGCTCCCCAAATACACAGCTGAAAACTCTGATTTCTAACACCCAAATGACATCTAAAAGGTCTCAAATCACTTCTCTAATGACCCTATACCATCAGCCCTTCAACCCAACACAAAAACAACTCAAAAACTCAACTTTTGACACTTTAAAAATTGCCCCAAAGACCCATTTCGGGATTTCTCCCAAATCCATCCATTTTAAGGTATTAAGGGTATTTAGGTGAGATTAACCCAAAACTCAACTCAATAAATCAACCATAATTGAAAAACCCATTAAAAATTCAAACTTTCACCAAACTTGAAAAATGCAAATGTGGGTAGTTTTGAAATCTAAGACAAGGAAAATGATGGGGATGATAAGGAGAGTTGAGAAATGAGATTACCTTTGAAAATTACCTTGAATAGATGAAGAAATCAAATGAAATAGTGTTTTAGAAGTTTAGGGAGGGTTTGGTTTGATTTTCACGCTGGAAGCAAATGAGGGAGAAGACAACTTTATTTATTTTCTTTCTTTTTGATTCAAAAATGTGGTCTTTCACTTTTCCCTTTAATTACAAAAATACCACTCCTTTTATTTTAAATCTCAATTAAATCAAAACTAAGGTCAATTTAATTAAAATTGATTTTAACGACTCAAACCAACTCACGAGTCTAACTCTTAACCCAAAACACGTGTGTTATAAAATTAATGTGTAAAAATAGCCTGGCGATTAGAGTTTTGAAATCGGGGTTTATCCATTTTTTAATTTAGTCTTGAAATTAGAGTTTTTCCATATTAAATCGATTTCCCTTTATTTATTCTTTAAAATCATTTTGGAGTCACCACCGATCACTTTGGTAAACCAGACACCATATAAACGGACCAAAGATTCTTTTAATAAAATTCGGGTTTGGGAGTCGGTTACGTGTAGGGAAGGGTTAACACCCCTACGAACACCCGTTATCGGTACCTTATTAATTTCACGTGGCATTTTGGCATTTCGAACATTAATCTGAATTTAATTAAATATTTAATCGTTAAATGGAATCCATTTCAAATGAGAATATCATTTTGTAAGAATATATTTTGGACGAATATAAGTTTTTAAATGTTCAAATACATTAAGACACTTCAATTTATATTCAAAATGTATCTCAACACAAAATGTTTAATGCATGTTTAATTATTGTCTTGTCATTTTAAGTAAAAATCTAATTAGGGCTCCATTGATTTAATTGATTAAAATCTATGAATATTATCAAGTTTAGGGCTTATGTGATAACACCTAAAAAATTTGGGCACTACCCATATTTGCCCTAAATTAATATTATTCCTATTATTAAATCACTAATGATTTAATCCTAATTCCAATTTAATTAAACTAGCTACATGTTATTTCTATTTTCTTTATTCAAATGAAGTATTGAATCTCTTACCTAAATACCTCTCGATTAACATCACATTGCAATGTGATACTACTCAACTTAGAATATTTAAGCTTTTATTCAATATCCATTTATTTACTATAATGTTCTTTCCTATCAAATTAATTAAATTCAATTTGAGAACCTAATCCTAAAAGGCTCAAATTCTATTTTACGAAGTGAATTAAATTCCCCTAAACAAATATACTATATGTATATTTAAAAAGCATGCATACAATATAAATTAAACAAATACATTAAAACTATTAGACAAAAGAAACTAAATTGATTTCAGGACTAAATTGCATTAAATTGAAAACTAAGTGCCCAAATTACAATAACTAATTGACCAAATTGAAAAGATGCGAAACGGAGCAGCCCAAAGTGAGAAAAGTCCATAGTAGGGCGCGGATCCTTTCGACCCGACCCAATGACCGGGCACGAATCTTGGTGACCCGACACAAAAACGATATGTTTCGATAGGGGTATATAAACCCCCTTTTCATCTTCCCCTTTCTTTTCTTTCATTTTTTCATTTTCCCTCTCTCACTAACCCACATGCTCTGCCTTCTCTCTACCCTCTCTCAACAAACCAACTGAAAACTGCTACTAACTCTGTCTGCCACAGTCAATCTTCGGCCAGCCGCTGCGCTGGCCACCGACCGAAACCCTAAATACCCAAAAAAAATAATTTTTAACACTAAGCTTAAATCTAACCGTCGTTTCGACTGAAACGCCCAACTTCTCTGGTCTAAACTACTTTACCCGAGCCCATACCCTCTTCGACTCCACCAAATCTCTAATAACTCCGGCCACCATGATAGATAAGTTCCGATTCCCTCTTTTCATTTCATTTTCCCTTTATTTTTACTTCAATCTAAATTGTTTTCTTGTTTTTTACAGGAATAAAAAATGTGAAAATATACCTTCGATGGCGACGATGATTTGGCTTCTCTTCTAGCGAATACTCTCGGTTCCGACGTACGATAACGATTAAGTTTTTCAGTGACGGTCGAACTTCGAACAACTCTTTTGCTCTGGACGGTTCGGCTATCGAACTGGTTGAGTTTTGGACAGTTTGACTTCAAGCAGCCTTGCTTCCAGCCTTCACGGTGTCCTGACGGCGGTTAAAATGGTCGGCGACCCTTCATTCGTCAGCGATTCAAATCACAATAAATCTTCTCTCTCCTCATTATTATCTTTTTATTATTTTATTATTATTATTATTAGTACCATAATGGTTGATTATTAGTGGGTAATTAATGATCTGACATTTCTCTCTTTCTTGTCAATTTATAGTGATGTAGGGGATGACATCAGTAGAAAGGCTTGATCCATGTGAAAATGATTTCGGCCAATGGAGGAATGCTACATATCTATTTGGACACAAGTCTGGGCAGGGAATTTGTGTTTCTAGGGCAGATTTGTGTTTCTTTGGGTTATAAAAGTGATATATGAGCTGTAAAGGGCCTTTAAATTGGGCTTTGGGTATTTAATATGATTGAGCTCCATACTTGAATATATGTAATGGACCTTTTATTGTATGGGCTTTATATTTATTTATCATTTATTTAGTTTTATTTACATCGAATTACTAATATATATGGGTACCCAGACAAAATACGAGTATTACAGCTGCCCCTCTTTGCTCATTGTTGTGGAACAAGAATAGGGCAAAGACTGAAAAGATACGAATTTTTTCTGTACCATCTGACCATCGAGTCTTGAAGCTATTCTTCTTATTATGGAATGCCTCAATCTTCCTTTATCTCATTTCTTTGTTGGAGATGAACTCTTCTCATTAGGAATTCTTCCTTCGCTGAGCGAACTCTTCACATTAGAAGCTCTTTCTTCGCTGGTGAACTCTTCTTATTAGGAGTTCTTTCTTGCTGATTCACCTCATCCTCCGGGGAAAATTAAACATGCAAAAAGAAATATCATCAATTAATAAGAATTCAAATTGAAATGGTATGGAATATCCTCGATTTTCAGCTTTAAGTGTTGGGATCGTTAGAATTGTTGAGTGGATCGATCGAATGGAAAATGCCAAGAGGGGTGAATTGGAATTTTAAGAGTTGTGGGGTGAAATTGGTAAATTGAAAAATCAAGACAAGAGGATTTAAAGTGGTTCAAGCTTAGAACAAGCTATGCATCTACTACCTTAGTCACCACTAAGGATTTTCAACCAATTTCACTATGAAATCTTCCCCTTTTCTAGGCTTAGGAGGAAACCTTTTACAAAGATCAATCTTTCTACCCAAAGATTGATCTTGAGACCCTCACCAGAACAAAGATTTACAAAGGCAATAAAATGTATCTCTCAATAGACAAATATGCCAAAAAATACACTCAACCACACACCCAATTTGAGAATAAAAGGTTTACAATAAAAGGATTACAAATTGGGGTACAAGATATGAAATTTGAGCACAAAGGTTTGGATTATTACTTGGATGTTTCTTTGATGATCAATAGTTGTTGCTTGGTGCTTAAAATGCTACCTTTTATACCTTCTCATTGATTTATAGCGTTTGAGTGGTTGACATCATAAATATAGCCTTTGAGACTTCATCTTCCCACCATAAATGCAGTTCTGCAACTACCCCCATCGAAATGGTACCTACATGTTTCGAAACACAACTAAAAAAGAAAGAGTCGTTATGTGCATTAAAGAGGTCGTATCGAAACGTTTGAGAGCATTTCGAAACAATAGGGGTCGTTTCGAAACTTGTATCGAAACGGTTGAGCTCATAAAATTCCATTAGCAAAATGTTACGAGACCTCACTAGGCCGTATCGAAATGAGTACTTTACTTTAAAAATTTTGGTTCTGACAAGCAACGATCGAAACATTAAATGCCCAATTTGAAAATTTTTAACCCCCGTATCGAAACGGTTAACTGCCATTTCGAAACAAAGTCAAAGTATGACTTGCCTAGATGAAGGTCATATCGAAACGAGTTGAAGTCGTTTCGAGACCTATTCGATATGAAAAATTCTAGTAGCAAAACGCTTCGAAACAAGCCTAAGTGTATCGAAACGTCTGGGCAAATCTACAGATTTAGCTTGAAAACACTTAGAAGAATTTATGGGGATTATTTTTAAACCTTAAACATTTTGGGTTAAATTTTTACTTGTCAATTTTTGATCTTTTTGAGAACTTAAAATTTTATTTACTTTGCAAAATAGTCCTTAAAGTATTTGCTATATCAAAATCAAGTTAATTCAAATTTAAGGTTTTACAATCTCCCCCTTTTTAATATAACAAAACCAAAGTAAAATTTTTAAGTGAGCCTCCCCTTAGTTTAAGCTAGGTTTTGAAAACTTTAAAAATTTGCTTAAACAATTTTCTACCCCTTTTTGTTAGATCAAAATCGTAACAAGCATAATTCAATGAGAAATAAAAAGATAGGCAAAAGTAAACCAAACAACATAAATCATAATTCATATAGCATAAGTTCCAAAAGCAAAATAACATCAATCCAAACTTAAAACCTAAAAAGCATAATCCAAAACAATAAACTAAAGCATAGGTTCAAAAACATAAAAGGTTCATAATAAGAAAATCCTAGATGATATTAGATGAATGCAAGCTAGACTAGGGCTCATCATTGTCTTCATCTTCATCCATGTCATCTTCATCTTTTTCTTGACTCCTTTTAAAGTGTTGCCATTCACTATAGAAGGCGGTGAAGGAGAGATCCGATGAAGATTGTTGATTCTCGATAGCGGTAATGCGATTTTCCATACCATCAAAGCATTCCTCCAAGGATTTGAAACGATTGTCCATGTAAGTACGTAAGCCGATGAATTGCTCGGTGAGGAAACCCATCATCGCATCATTGTTAGGAGCTTGTGGAGCAACTTGACCTTGAAGAGGAGCTTGAGCTTGAGCACGTTCATCTCGAGGCACACGAACCCAATCATCACCATTGAAATGAAAACCACGCTTCATGAGTGTAGTCTCATTTAGCTTTTCCTTGAGAGGCTCCTCAATATCAAATGTGCAATCAATGCCACTAAGAACGAATATATAACTTAAGATGATACCATATATGAAGGAGGAGACGTTGTTGTGATTTTTGACTAAGTGCACCATCTCCACAAACATAATCTTCACAAGTTTCGGTTGTTGTTGTTGTCAGAAGCACTTGAGCTAAAAATCATCGACATCTCTAATGTGTGAAAACTTCCCACCGGATAGACGGAACCACCATGAGATCATAAGATGAAGAAACCGATCATGGACATCCAAGGTATTAACTTGGCCGGTATGGGGATTGATTGAGTTCCCATCTTCATTACCCTCATCTTTGAGACCAAGGAGATTGACTAGGGTAGACGTCTTAATACGAATTGTCTTCCCCAAAAGGTAAGACTCAATGGCAACAACTTGGGAACGATTGGGACTAAGGATACATTTGGCATTGGATTAAAACAACAAAACAAGGTCTCAATACATGACTCCAGGAATGCTTTAAAAGGCCATGAAATTCCAACAGGTTAAAAGGCCAAGGTATCGAAAGTGAAAACGATCGAAATCAAGGAAATCAATGTCAACTACACGCTCGAGTTGGATTTTGATGGTTTGATAGTATTTAAAAGCTTGTTGAGCGATAGGGGGTTAAGAAACTCTTTCTGAAGAGATATGCGAGATTTGGTCGAGGGAGGTTTTTCTCAGACGGTTCAAACCCTTGACCCTCTTCGGAAACTCTAGCTCTCTTCTCGGTAGACATCCTAAAAACATTAAGCCAACAAAAAATGTATACATAGGAAATCCACATTCAGTTCAATAGTAATCCTATAATCAAGGTTTGATAATATAAAATATATGTTCAAAAACAAGTTTTACAAGAGAATCACTGAAAAACGGTTTTTGAAAAATACGGTTAAAGAAATTTATATTTGAATAAAAAAATTCAGATTTTTAGAAATTTTTTGCAAAAACATCAAAACCCATAGTATATACAAGTAAAATATGCACAAACAAAAATTTAAACTATCAGAAGCAAACGAAAATTGAAAAGAAAAAAGAAAAAGGAAAATATCTTGAATTTGGGATTTAGGAAGAATGAATGGATGATAATGCACAAAGTTGTTGAAGCTTGCTTAGGATTTTTGTTTAGAGCAAAACCCCTCAAATTTGTGTGTAAAAACGTTTAGGTTTAATAGGTATTTATAGAAAAAATTAGGTTAGAGTTTGAGAGGAGTTTAGGTTTAGAAAAAGTCCTTTTTAAAGATGGAAAAGCATTAAATAGCCTTTACAACGAGTAACCGTATCGAAACGGTTACGAGTGTTTCAAAACACACATTTCAAAACAAAAAGTCGACCGTTTCGAAGCTCGGGGCTGTATCGAAACACCACTTACCTGTTTTAACTCCAATGATTCCAGATATGTCCCTTTCAAGAGCTCGTTTCGAAACATTTCTTACTGTTTTGAAACCCTTAAAGGGCAAATTCCCTTAAGAAGGTAGCTCATATCGAAACAGGGGAACCAGTTTCGATACACATGTGCCAGAATGTGCAAATTTGGCACAAAATGGCAGAAAAGTTGATTTTCAATCAACTATAAATGCATGAACATGATATATGAGCAAGTTTTATAGGAAAAAACATGTGCATACTCCCCCAACTATAAGCATATAAGCAATTAACATTAAAAACACATAAGCATGCAAATCAAAATGGATTCAAGCAATTTTCCATAAAAATGCCCCTAAAAAGGTCAAGAAAGACTAGTTAAACCTAACTCTCTTCTAAGGGTCCAAAAATGTTCTTTGTCTAGAGGTTTGGCAAAGATGTCCGCTATTTGGTTCAAGGTGTCTACATATTCTAGAACAACATCATTATTTAAGACTTGATCTCTAATGAAATGGTGTCTTATCTCTATGTATTATTTTCTAGAGTGTTAGATAGAATTTTTAGAGAGACATATGTTACTAGTATTGTCACACTTAAGGGGTATGATACCTACCTTAATTCCATAATCTAAAACTTGTTGCTTCATCCAAAGGACTTGAGCATAACAACTTCCGATCAATATATATTTCGCTTCGGTGGTAGATAAGGCTACACTATTTTGTTTCTTAGAGAACCAAGATATGAGCATACTACCTAGGAATTGACATGTTCCGGAGGTACTTTTTCTATCTATCTTTCAACCCCATAATCCGTATCCGAATAAGCATGAAGGTTAAATGCGGAATCTCTAGGGTACCGAAGGCCTAAACAAGGGGTATCTCTAAGGTACCTAAAAATTCTCTTAACGACTATAAGGTGTGATTCTCTAGGACTAGCTTGAAACCTAACACACAAGCAAACATTAAACATGAAATCCGGTCTACTTGCGGTAAGTTAAAGCAATGATCTAATCATAGAACGATAAAGCTTGGAATCGACACACTTACCTCCTTCATCTTTTTCAAGCTTTATGGATGATCTCATTGGTGTAGCTTGAGGCTTTGCATGCTCTAAGCCAAACTTCTTGAGTATGTCATTTATGTACTTAGCTTGATTGATGAATATGTCATCCTTCATTTGTTTGATTTGGAGTCCCAAGAAGAATGAGAGCTCCCCCATCATGCTCATTTCAAATTCACCTTGCATTAACTTAGAAAAATCTTGACGAAAGGGTTCATTAGTAGATCCAAAAATAATATCATCAACATATATTTGCACTACTAATATATCTTTGCCATTGCCTTTAATAAATAGTGTTGTGTCCACCTTTACTTTTTCAAAACCCTTTTTAATAAGAAAATTTGAAAGCCTTTCATACTAAGCTCTTGGAGCTTGTTTTAAACCATATAAAGCTTTTGTTAATTTCAAAACATGGTTTGTAAATTTTGGATCTTCAAAACCCGATGGTTGTTCCACATACACTTCTTCATTTATAAAACCATTTAAAAATGCACTTTTGACATCCATTTGAAAAAGCTTGAAATCATTGTAACATGTAAATGCAAGTAGCATCCTAATTTCTTCTATTCTAGCTACGAGAGCATAGGTTTCATCGAAATCAATTCCCTCTTCTTGAGTATAACATTGAGCAACAAGCCTAGCCTTGTTCCTCACTATGTTACCACTCTCATCTAGTTTGTTTCTAAAAACCCATTTTGTCCCTATAATTGATTTATTTCTAGGCATATCAACTAATGCACATACTTTAGTTCTCTCAAATTGATTTAATTCTTCTTACACGGTCAATATCCAAAATTCATCATTTAATGCTTCTTTGATATTCTTAGGCTCAATGCATGAAATAAATACAACATTATTAAAGAGTTTGAGAGAGAGGATCGAGTGGTTACCCCCTTGGATGGATCACCAAAGATTTCACCACCTATGACATAGTTGTACTCCCTTGGGTAGCTCACTTCCTTTTCCTCAAGAGCCATGTCTTGCAAAGCTTCTAGAGATGGTTCTTATGCTTCTTCCTCTTTGGTTAGAACCTCATTCACCTTTGATGATTGGCTACCATCATTGGCTTCAATGATTCCTACATCACCATCATCACAATAATCTTTTCTCAAAAGGAGGTTATCATTGAAAACCACATGTATTGACTCTTCTACAACTAAGGTTCTCTTGTTAAAAACTCAATAGGCTTTAGAGTTTAAATAATAACCTAGAAAAATAGCTTCATCACTTTTTGCATCAAATTTACCTAAATTATCTTTTCCATTGTTTAAAACAAAACACTTGCAACCAAAATGATGAAAATAGATAATGTTAGGCTTTTTAGATTTTAAAATCTCATGAGGTGTTTTTTTTTTAAAATTGGCCTAATTATTACTCGATTTATAATGTAGCAAGCGGTATTTGTGGCTTCTGCCAAAAAATATTTAGGTAAATTATTTTCACAAAACATGGTCCTAAACATTTTTTCTAAAGATCGATTTTTCCTCTCAACTACCCATTTTGTTGAGGAGTGCGAGGTTCGGAAAAAATATGGCTAATCCCATTAGAGTTACAAAAATCATCAAAACCTAGATTTTGAAATTCGGTTCCAAGGTCACTTCTAATGTGGGAAACATTTTGATCAAGATCATTTTGAGTTATTTTTGAAAATGTGATGAATTTTTCTAAAGCCTCATCCTTAGTGCTTAAAAATAGAACCCAAGTATGTCTAGAATAGTCATCAACAAGAACAAATGCATATGATTTTCCACCCAAGCTAGTTGTCCTAATAGGGCCAAATAGATCCATACGGATTAGTTGTAATGTTCTACTTGTTGAGACATCATTAATAGGTTTAAATGAAACACGTTTTTGTTTTCCCTTAACACATGCATCACAAATTTTATCTAAAGAGAATTTAAGCTTAGACAAACCTCTTACTAGATTTTGGGAAACTAATTTCTCTAAAACACTAATGTAGCATGTCCTAGTTTCCTATGCCATAACCATGCATCATTTTCATCATGAGCAACCAAACATGCATGAGATGTATGAATGTCATCTAAATACACCATGTATATATTTCCTAAGCGATGACCTATGAGCATTATCTTATTTGTTTTAATGTCCACTATTTTAAAAAATTAATATAAAAAGGACATTAAACCCTTTATCACATAATTGACTATTGCTCAATAAATAATGCTTAAGACCGTTGACATATAACGCATTTTCAATAAAAATAGAAGAGTGATTACCAATGGAGTCAATTCCCTCAATGTGGCCTTTGGAGTTGTCACCGAAGGTTACTACTCCACCATTCTTTTGCTTGAGTTCCATGAATCTACTCTTGTCACCGGTCATGTGTTTTGAGCATCCACTATCAAGGTACCGTGAGTTTTGACTTGAAGCTTTGGCCTTGTAGCAATGCTCCCCCTACAAACAAATGATTAAACTTTGATTTTTGTACCCAAATCATTCTGGGTCCATGTGTGTTAGCTCTGAAAACCTTGGTTCCTTTAGGAATCCAAGAGACATAGCAACATAATTTTTAGAAGTTACAAGTTCCTTAGGAACCCATACACTCCTAAACTTTTTAGCTCTGGGATGCCTTTGAGAGCTACTTTGCTTGTAGTGAAATGAATTTCTCTTTACATATTGAGTTTTTGAAGAACATCCTTTCTCAAAACCGTTTTTTCCTAATGGAAAGAGAAGTTTTAAGATTATCCACTTCCTTTGTGTGATAATCTTGAAAATTGGAAAAAAGTTTTTCAACATCAAGAAATTTCTTTTTAAGATCATTTGAAAGATTGATCAAATACAAAACCTTCTTTTCCAATTCGGAGTTGGTTTTTGAAAGAGAGTCGTTTTGAGTTTGTAAATCGAAAATTATTTTCTTATTTTTCAAAATCGATTCCTTTGAATTTTTCTACCAACTCATCGTAAACTTCTTGCAACTTATCATAAGCATCATAGAGTTCATCATAAGTGAAATCAAAATTAGACGAGTTAGAGTTTACCTTAGGATCATCCTCAATAGCCATGAGGCAAAGATTGGCCACTTTATGTTCCTTATCGGATGATGACTCCTCATCACTCCAAGTGGAAATGTTGGCCCTCTTGCTCTTTTTCTTGTCGAATCCCCTCTTCTTGAGTTGAGTACAATCCGGTCTTATATGACTTGATCCTTTTTTTCTTCCCTGCTCTTGTTCTTGAAATCATTCTTTCTTTGAAACTTTCTCCCTCGGTTGGATTTCATGAACCTTGAGAACCTCTTGGCTATCATAACCAATTCTTCAAATTCATCATCTTCACTTGAATTGCTCTCATCTTGAAGTAGAGAGGCCTTGAAAGCAATTCCTTGCTTTTTCTTCTCCACTTCATGTTTTTCCATTTTCTTTTCTTCTCTTCTCTTCTCTTCTTCTCTCCATTGCTTCATAATCTCATGTGTGAGGAGAGACCAAACTAGTTCATCGAGCTTCAACATCTTCACGTTTTTAGCTTTGATGATGGTCGTTCTCTTCTAATCTCATGATTCAGGAAGAGAGTACAATAACTTCCGAACAAGCTTGTCTTCGGGAATCTCCTCTCTGAATCTTTTGAGACCATTTACAATCACCGAGAATCGATCGAACATTTTGGAGATGGTCTCATCCGGCTCCATCTTGAAATTCTCGTAGCTAAGATTGAGAAGTCCAATCTTGGTCTCTTTGACTTCATTAGTCCCTTCGTATGTGGTCTCTAGCTTATCCCACACCTCCTTTGCACTCGTACATAATGACATCTTTGAGTAGATGTCCGGACCAAGTGCACAAAAGATTATATGAAGAGCCTTGTCATTGATTTGAAGCTTTCTTCTTTATTAATTCGTCATCTCATACTTGGTCTTTAGCACAAGCCTTCCTTCATCGGCCCTCTTCAATGGGATTGTTGGACCATCTTCCACATTATCCCACACCATGTAGTCATTGGACATGATGAATAGCGTCATCATATTCTTCCAATAGGAGTAGTTATCCCTATTGAAATAAGGTGGCTTGGTGGTGGATTGAGCTTCATAGAGGTTGGGGTCAGAAGTAGAAACCATGACAATTGTTGAAGTAAATGATCACACTCTTCTAGGATCTTCTCTTGAGGATGTAAAACCTTCCAAGAGTCTAGCTCTGATACCAATTGTTGAGTGGATTGATCGAATGGAAAATGCCAAGATGGGTGAATTGGAATTTTAAGAGTTGTGGGATGAAATTGGAAAATTGAAAAATCAAGACAAGATGATTTATAGTGGTTCAAGCTTAGAACAAGCTCTACACCCACTACCTTAGTCACCACTAAGGATTTTCAACCAATTTCACTATGAAATCTTCCTCTTTTCTAGGCTTAGGAGGAAACCTTTTACAAAGATCAATCTTTCTACCCAAAGATTGATCTTGAGACCCTCACAAGAACAAAGATTTACAAAGGCAATAAAATTTATCTCTCAATAGACAAATATTCCCAAAAATACACTCAACCACACACCCAATTTGAGAATAAAAGATTTACAATAAAAGGATTACAAATTGGGGTACAAGATATGAAATTTGAGCACAAGGGTTTGGATTAATTGCTTGGATGTTGCTATGATGATCAATAGTTGTTGTTGGTGCTTAAAATGCTTCTTTGTATACCTTCTCATTGGCTTCTAGCCGTTTGGGTGGTTGATATCATAAATATAGCCGTTGAGACTTCATCTTCCCACCATAAATGCAATTCTGCAACTACACGAATTGAAACGGTACCTACATGTTTCGAAACAATACTAAAAAAAGAAATTGTTGTTATGTGCATTAAAGAGGCCATATCGAAACGTTCGAAAGCATTTCGAAACAATAAGGGGTCGTTTTGAGACTTGTATCGAAACAATTGAGATCATAAAATTCCAGTAGCAAAACTTTTCGAGACCATGCCAGATCGTATCGAAACGAGTACTTTAATTTAAAAATTTTGGTTCTGACAAGCAACGGTCGAAAACATTAAATGCCCAATTTGAAAAAAATTTAACCCACGTATCGAAACAGTTAACTATCGTTTCAAAACAAAGTCAAAGTATGACTTGCCCAGATAAAGGTCGTATCAAAATGGGCTGAAGTCGTTTCGAGATCTATTCGAAAAATTCCAGTAGCAAAACGTTTCAAAACAAGCCTAAGCTGTATCGAAATGCATAAGCAAAATCTCAAACATGTATATATATACACGCGACATATGACGATATCTCAAATGATCAGAGTTCAAATCATGTATATTTAAAACGATATTGAATTTATATGTATATGTGTGTACATATATGTATGTGCATGCATGGGTAAAATTACTTTTTTTCCATGAACTAAATTACTTATGCACAATGAAATATGCATATGTGTAGTATGCCTGCCGCAAGACACTAGCTGATAGCCGACCACGAGTGAGAGGAAGATTTGCCAAAAATGATGACTTTGGAGAAACCCAAAGGCAAGCTTCTAGCAATCATGAGGAAGATGATGACGATGATCAAGTAAGACATATATATGGCTAATTCCACTGGACGTTCTCGAGTTATGGTTCAGACTTTAATTTTATCCCTAAACTCTTAAATGTTCTTATTAAGTTATAAAGTATTAATCTTGTATCAAATTGGATCATTCCATCAACTTTATAGCCATTTGCTTGGAAATTAAACGTCAACTATAATATGACATTAGGAACATGTTTAAAACATTTGGATCAAAATTGTAAATACGAGTATGCCTACTGTGTGGATGCATTGTTTACATGTCTCCAAATTGTTCATACAATAGATAAAAACACATATTTACATTGTGATCCAAGAGTTATAAATATTCTCCATGTCATATTTAAGTTTGCATTTAGTGTATGAATTACCGGCTAAGTTGATAGGAGGACCTATTCGATATAATATAGATGCTTTAAGAACTCAATCAGAACATTCTGAAGTGTAAGGATCAATTTAGAATCTGGACAATAGTTTACGGACGTTGGTCCAATTAACCCATATATATTGACGATAATTTTAGTTTAATTTCCTTTTTTTTTCATTTTCATGCAGGTTGTCGTGAAAGAAGAAGAAGACATGGTTAATTCCTCGGATATATTTGCTCATATCAACGGTGTCAACTCCTTCAATTGCAATTACTCATTTCACTCATTGATTTAAATATATAGTTTCAAAATAATATATTTAAGAATTATATTATAAAATAAATAAATAATTTGTATATTTATATGTTACTCAGAATAAGGAAAATCAGGATACCATAGATATATCTATATAGTAAATTAAATTTCTCCAAAAGTGAAAAGAGATTTTGCATTTTTATAGTCAATTCCATCTCTTTCTTGTATTTTGTAAATTTAAAAGGATACGAAATACATGTTTAATATTTTTATCTAAATTTAATTATATATTTTTTATAATCAGTGGTATCCGACCTATATGATGACTAATTCAGATTGTGTACTATAGAGACTCGTTATGGAAGCAGACATCCCAATCCAATTTACGCCATTCACAATGTCGGGATCGAACTTCTAATATTGCTTAAGTGACCTAGCGTCTCATTTTACTAGACCAACTTATATTTGTATAAATGTTTTATTAGTGGCATTGGGGTCAAGAGGTTTCAGTGTTCGAATAAAGCTTGCATGTTTTTTTTTTGTTGAGAAACATCATTGCTGGTGAAGGTTCTCTTTAGGTGGCTTAGGTCAAGAAATATGATCTTAGGATGAGTGATTTTTGGTTTGATGGTGAGACGGTTAACATCAGCCGGAGCTTAAATAGGATTTTACAGTTGAGAAATGAAGCTAGAGACATTTTTGTTACTGTCACAAATTTGTCTAGCGTGAAAACTGGTTGGATGTGGTTTCTACTTCATGTACCTAAACATTTTGTTGTGTCTTGGATGTCAGTTTTAAATAGGCTTCCTACAGCTGATAGATTGAGAAGGATGTATGGAGAATTGTACTTTGAATGTTTATTTTCAAAGGATGTATGGAGAATTGTACTCAAGATGTGTAACCTAGATAAGGATATTTTGAATTGGGAGAATGAGTGGATACTTGAAGAAGAGATCTCTCATTGTGTTCATTCTAAAGCTTTCATGGTTAGTAGATACTTGAAGGGGAAATCTCTCATTGTGTTCATTCTAAAGCTTGCATGGGTTAGTAGATACTTGAAGGGGAAATCTCTCATTGTGTCCATTCTAAAGCTTCCCTAGAATGCTCATATATATACATATATATATATATTGTTAAAAATAGTGCATCTCAGTAGATTTTGTTAATATTTGTTAATATTTTTATTTTTGTTTGGTCAATATTTTGTTCTTAAAATCTAAGAATAAGTTGTTTAGTTGAAGTTAATAACGTATTTTATTGCTTCTTTAATTTTCTGATATAGTTAGAGTTCTTTTAGGAACTGTTTGTTAATTTCAAGAGTAGGCTTTTCATGTATTAAAACCCTTTGTGGCAGATTAATAAAGTAATCAATTCCTCAACTACTTTCTCTTGCTAATTGCAGATTATTTGCATCTCTGTTTTGTTTCATGGTATCAGTAGTCATGTTGAAAAAAAAACTGTTATTTATTTTTTCTCTTTGTCTATCAAGTCATTTGTTTTGTCTTATTGGAAAAATTCGAAGCCGAAAGCAGAGATGGAGTTAGCAAATGGAAGAAATAGTTCTAACACTCATTATAGTGTCGACAATTTGTAGGGACAAACTACAAGATTGGAGGATGTTTATGGAGGCATTTCTTCAAGGCCAAGATCTGTGGGAATTAGTTACAGGATTAGATGCAGAAATTCCTGTCAACACTAAGGAGAATGTTGAAGCTCGAAGGAAATAGAACATAAAATGTGAAAAAAGCTCTATTTGCATTGAGGACCTCTATTTGTAATGAGTTTATTGATCATGTCTGAGACGTTAATTCACCAAAATTATTATGGGAAACTCTTAAGCGGTTGTTTTTTAAAAAGAATACAACTCGTTTACAATTATTGGAGAATGACCTTGCATCCTTAACACAAGGTAGTATGTCTATTTCTGAATATTTCTTGAGAGTTAAAAGCATTTGTGCTAAAATTTCAAAACTGGATGTTGAAGAAAAATCAATGAAGCAAGAACGCGGTGATTTCTAATTCAAGGATTAAAAAGGAGTACATTCCCTTTGTTACTTCTATTCAAGGCTGAGCGAACCAACCTTCAGTTAAAGAATTAGAGAGTCTACATTCTAAACAAGATGTGTTGGTAAAGTAGATAGCGAAAAGTTATGATTCTGAAGTTGTTTTCTTCTCAAAAGGGAAGCATTACAAGAAAAACACATTGCACAAGACCAACAAAGAAAAAATAGATAAATGAAAGGCTAATGCCAGTTATAATGCTTAAAATCAAAATGCTATCAAGTGTTATAGATGTGGTAAACTTGGACATATAAAGAAAAATTATAGGGTGAAGCTTTCTAAAGTTAATGTTGCAAGTGAGAAAGACGACGATGATCAAATAAAGTGGGAACAATGCTCCACTGTAGAAGTAGATGAAGGTTCAACTCAAATGCAAGCTCTTTCCAATACTGCAAAATACGAAGAGAAATAGATCGTAGATTTTGGTTGTTCTCATCATGTCACCAGAAATGATTCACTTTTCTTAGAGCTGTGTTAACACTGTTAGGATTGTTGCACGCTCGAATCAATCTTTAAAAACCGTCAAGTGGGTTGTATTTGGTTCTTGGATGAATTGGCTAAAAACATAAAGAAAGGTAGACAAATTGTACAAGGATTTTAGAGTGGTTCGACTACCCAATCAAGTCTACACCCACTACTTTAGCACACCACTAAGGATTCCCCAATTCACTAAGAATTCACCCCCTTTTTAAGGCTTAGGAGGAAACCTTTACAACCCTATCTTTTCAATGGCTAAGATAGAACCACTCTAGTTTTTCACTAAGGCTAAACTAGAACCTCTCATTTTACAAGAGATTTGTTTGGTAAACTAAATACCTAACAAGGTGGGTGTTTACACAATTTAAGCTCACAAGAGTGTATAGGATGAAAACAATAAAAACACTCTCTTAAACACTATTTACAAGAGAAATAAAGAAATATGAATTGGAAGCTAATTTATCTTGATCATGATGGTTGGATGTGTTCTCTCACCATCTTTGTAACACCCTAAAATTTCCCTAATTTGAAAAATCCCTAAGTTTGAAATCCCCAATTCGAAACCCTATAATTTGGAAATTTATAAACCGAAAACCCTAATTTAATTAAAGGAGTAAATTGATTAGACTCAGAATTTGTAGTGCAATTTTTGAATTTCGGTGACCATTTTGAGTAAAGAACAAAGTTATGTGGCCCCTTTGTAAACTCTAGTTAATTAAACGGCTTCTCTTGGGTTTTACCTATTAAATTAGGTTTTTAACCTTGTTTTCTGGTTTTGGGCAACCATCAGCCGCTCACTCTCTCTCTCGATAATCTTTCCTTTCCCTCTCTCGGTTTTCTCCCTCACCCCTCCCATTTGTTCTCCGACGAAGCTCCGATCAAGCCCAAGCCACCGTCCGTTCGTCGATCGGAGACTGCCACTGTGCTCGGGTTCTCTTCGCGATTAAAGCCTATGCCTCGTTTTCCCCTTATCGTCGGTCGTTCGCCTGGAAACGGTAAGAAACCTTTCGGTTTCCTCGCGCCACCGTCGTCACCATTCAAGTTTGGGTAAGCCTCGCTAGTTTTCGTTTTGTTCATGCGTTGTTGGTTGTGGATTCCTTTGTCTTTCCGTTTATTTCTGATCGGAAACGTTCGTTTTGCTCATCGGAATATATGTTTCTTTTGCAAACTGTCGTCGTCGCGTCATCTCCGATGAGTTTGCGTAGCTGCGTCTCTGTTCGTCGGATTGGTGAGCCACTGCCTTCCTTGTTAATAAGGGTTGTGCCGTCGTTCTCGTTTGGATCTGCCACCGTCGTTGTTTGGTCGTGCCGCCGCTGCCGTTGTTTTGTCTTCGCCCTGCCGCCTTGGTTTTGTGCTGTCGCCGCCTTTGGTTGCTGGAAACCCTAGTCCCCACATCTGATGCTAGGTTTGAGAGAGGTGGGTTGCGTGTGTTGTGATGTTGGGCTGGGTGATGTTGGTTGAGCCCAACCGTGGGGTTTTTGTGTGGGTTGTGGGTTGTGTGACTGTGGGGGTGTAGTTTGGGTATGGTGTTCGGCCCGTGAGTTGTCTGTGTCCATGGCTGGGTTTGAACCATATCATGAGGCCCGGATTGTGTGTGTGTTTAAGTGTTGAACCAAAAGTTAAAGGACCCAATAAACTGAACCGATCAAACCATGGACCAGTGAACCGAATATGACCTTTTTGATAATCTTGACCAGTTTTGACCTAATCGTTAACCATATTTGACCAGTTGACCTGTTTGACCGAATTGACTTTGACCAGTCAAGTTAGTGTTGACCATTGACTTTGGACAATTGACTTTGACTGACACATTTGACTTTGACTTTGACCAGTATTGACCAAGAGTTAACTTTTTCAGAAAACGTGCATCTTAACCTTTCTCGATGTCCTGAGTCCGTATCCGCTTCTCGTTTTGTCAAATTAGATCCTGAAAGCTCTGTTTTGTTATCTTTAAGTAATTGTTATTGGAATACGATAAGTTATGATTTCAGAATCTAATTCGGAATGTTCTCGTGTTCAGGAGCCAACCTTGAGATCGTTGGGTTACCTCTAGTTGTTCAGTCTGATCGGGCACGTTCTTCGAGATCTTTCCGTGAGTATACATTCCGATTAGTTTTATGTTCTTAGTTGGTGGCATAATGTTAATATTAGTTTTAATATAGTATTCATACCTTCGTAGGTCCTGATTCAGCTAGATCTGAGCGTAAGACGCGTTTTCTCGATATTAGAGCTTTTGTTGCTTAAGGTGTGTCTCTTCCTGTTTTATAAACTTATGTGTTTCTATCTGTGCTATAAATTTTATGTGCTTTTCTGGATTAATATAAGTAAATGTTTTGTACATTTTGTGTGCATACTCTGTTGTGATAGGGTGAATATTTTCAAACATCATGCATAACATGTCATACTGTGATTTAAGTGAAATATCAAATTTTCAGAACTGTAAAACATCGGATTTATAGTATTGTGCAACTTGAGTTTTCATAATTCAAGTTTCGAATCAGACTCGGATTTTTAAAATCTGCATCATATCATTGTGGGTATATGGTTTGAAATTTGTTCGGGAAAGTTCAGTGGTTTCAACCTTCGGGCTGAATTCCGCTTCGGATTAGTGGTTTCACCCTTTGGGTTGAATTCCGCTTCGGATCAGTGGTTCCACCCTTCGGGCTGAGTTCCACTTCGGATGGTGACATGGAGAAAGTAGGTTCTGGGGAACCTTACTTTTCGGTGTATCGGAGATGGGTACTATGATTCATGTGCATCAGACATCATATCATCATGATTCAGTTTTATTGTGTTTTCAAAAAAGTATTTGTCATAAAATAAAATATTGTTTTGTTTTTGTTTTGTTTTCGTTGCACTTTAGAGACACACTAAGCTCTTAACTTACACCCTTTAGTTTTTACTTTTCAGATATCTTAGACTTTTTAGGCGATCGGTACTTGGAGCATCTCTTGTTTATTCAGATAAATTATTATTCAGTACGAACTTTTTTTTGTACCTTAGAATTATTATTTTAATATATTTTGGGATATTTGTGTAATATGGACATTGGAACTGTTTTTAATTTGGGATTTATTAAATGCATGCATCTATGAAGTTACTTTCGGATTTTTAATTAAATATCGAAATATCGTTTAAAAGGTTGTGTTTTAGTTTAATCGAAATATTTGTTGAGTTTTACTTACTTAATCGATTCTTTTGAATTACAAAATATTTATACCTAAATTGTTTCTTGAGGGTCAAGTTTCCAATTGTTACTTCCTAAATTCGGCCCATTCCTTCTAGGCCGAGTTTAGGGGGTTACAATCTTCAAGTGTCCCAAGCTTGTTTTTATAGTGTGGAATGATATTCTAGCTGTTTATGGCCGTTGGGGATGTTTTGAAGAAAGTTGAGCTTTAAATTCCCATATACAAAAGAGGTTTTGAAACCTTTAGGAGGATTTGAAAAATATAGCCGTTATAGATCCATGGTTTCGAAACCTTTGCTAAGGTTTCAATTCCAGGCCATTCTGCCCGAAAGGTTTCGAAACCTTATAGGGAAGGTTTCGAAACTTTCACTTAAAAACCCAATTTTGGTTAATTGTTGACTTTTAAATGTATATTCAATATATGTGCAAAGTCAAAAAATTTTAAACAAAATTTTCAAGTTTTGAGGACTTTTGAATTATTTTTGAAATCTATAAACAAGTCCAAAATAATTTTCAAATTATTATATTAAAAAAAATATCCTAACAAACACAAAAGAGATCAGGTCATTGTTACGGCCGATGATTTAGCTTATCTTGTGGCAAAAGAAGGAGATGTGCAGATTGGCATAGATGGCAGAAGTTCAGTTAAGTTGAACGATGTTTATCATGTTCTAGGTTTGAAAAGAAATTTAATTTATATTGCTTAAATTACTGATTCTGGAAAATATGTTTTTATTTGGGCCCAAAGATGTAAAAATTCTTGACAACATGAAAAACATCTCTGCTGATGTTCTTACCACCAGAGAAAAGAAAGGTTCTTTGTATGTCTTGTCTGCAAGAGAAGCTTATGTGAAGAAAACAAGTCAGATTGACAGTGCAGAAATTTGACATGCTCGATTGGGACACTTACGCTACCAACTACTACAATAGATCTCCTTCAAGAAGTTGTTAGATGGCATACCAGTGCTACATGATGTTCATAAAGTTGTAATTTGTCAAGGGTGTCAATTCAGCAAGTCGCATCGTCTTCCTTTCATGAAATTCTCTAAGCCGCAAGTCAACTATGTTTGAATTGGTTTACACTGACTTAATGGGACCAATGAAAACTCTTAGCTATAATGGACATCGCTATGCCATGGTGCTGATAGACAATTATTCAAGGTACACCTGAGTGAAATTCTTAAAGGAAAAGAGTGAAGCACTGTTAAAGTTTGTTGAATTCAACAATGTTGTAAAGAATGAATTTGGGAAGAAAATTAAACGCCTACGGAGTGACAACGTCACAACTGGGGTGAATATATGTCTACTAATTGTAGCGACCATTTTTAAAATTTGTAACCCCCTCGCCCCGATCTGGTCGGCTGACCGGTTTGAGTAGGCTACACGGGGAAAACCGATGCGAAACTCGTTAAGGATTCCACCTTGGTTAGCAACCCTAAAATTTTCTTTTAATTTAATATTCTCTAAAGGCATATTTAAATCCTATGTGATTACGACAGCAGAATACAATACGAGATAAAAGCAACCAAGCCCAAACAACATGCTAAACAGTCCATTTTTAAAGTTATTAAGCATGCCGTTTTGAAACACCCTTGAGGTGTATCGAAACACCTTGACTTGGTCAATAGCCCCATGTCCACACGAGAAGGCCGTATCGGAACGGAGGTCACCTGTTCCGAAACACCCCAACGGTCAACTTCTCGTGGTCAACGACATATTGACCGTTCCAAAACACCTGAACCCGTTTCGAAACCCCAAAATATCGGAAATTTCTCAGATTTCCAGTAGCAAATCTGTACCGAAATGGACCCTAGGCGTATCGAAACGCCTAGCCTGAAACAAGAGGCCGTATCAAAACGAGACCAACCGTTTCGATACACGGACTGCAAAAAGATAGATTTATGCTGGTTTAAGACATTAGGCAGCCCCAAAACTCCACCAAAACACTCAAAACTCAACATACAATCCATCTAGATGAAAAGTACCCTAAAAACACATGCTTAGCACACAATAATCATGTAAAGCCAAAAATCAACAAATTAATATGCATAACAAGGATTCTTGCATCACATTCAAATATCATTCAAGGCCTACTTAAACATTAATAGCCCATAAGGCACATGTCTCCACACATAGAGTTTACATGCAACTACGACACATGCACTCACCCAAAAGCATAGCATCTCAATACAAACATTTGACCAACACATAACATGGTTTACATATCCAAGTAAGGCATAAACATCAACAACATCCATGAGTCATACAATGCTCATACAAAACACATAGTAGCCCCGTTGCTAAACTACCACATTAATTACTAAATCATACTTGAGCAACTACAAACTTGGAAAGCCCCTTCGCCTTGCTCCTTGCTAACACCACGCTAAAGAGCTACATTGTTGAAAATGAGAGCGTAAGCTAGAAGCTTAGTGAGGATGCTCTAAAAATAAAAATAAAAACAACAACATCAATGCAGGGTCCAAGCATAAAATCCTCAACGTCACACACAACATATATAGGCATCAACATAGCAACCTATCTAGTGTCTCAAGAGTCATAAATATGGCATCTTACATCATATTAAGCTCAACAATATAAATCAATTATCTCAACATCATAATCATAAGATCAATTACATTGGTCACTATTAGTTTACTCGGATGTGCAGATTTACTCTCAACAATAACATTACCTCAGTGGGATTACACTCATCACCGGACCTTGCATGGGTGGGATTCCACTCATCACCACATGCCCTACGGATGGGATTCCACTCATCATCACGTAGAATATAAATAAATTTCTGGTGGAATATTACATCACCGTACTCCTCCTTGATGACTCAACGCCATCAAGGCCACGCGCGTTTTGACTCAATCGTGTGCACACTAATCCTAATGATCGATCATTTACACCCGGTAAGTTAATTAGTGCCAATTTCTTTAAACCACATCACACATCCATCAATTATAACACATATTCATCATCACACATATCAAGGTATACACATACGAATCAATTTATATCTCACAAGATCAAAATAAGCAATGTCATATAAAGCATCATTAACGATCAAGGAGCTAAACTACCAATTTAACTTCCGCCTCGGAATGGCCTACCAAGCTCATTCCAACACTTCCACTACACACACTTGAACCAACTTTAAAACAATTTAAAGTTTTACTCACCACCCTTCCTTAGCAAACCAAGCAAGCAAGTCAAGCTTCTTCGGTTCCCAGATTCGGTCCTGATCCTTCTCTGATGTTTCCTCTTTCTTCTAACCAATCAAAACACAACCATTACTCACCAATTCAATGCTAAATTTAGTCACAAACTTCAACCCATAAACACAAGCCAAACTTCACCATTTTCAAACTCAACTAATCACAAAACTTCCATTTTCGTGCTCCCCAAATACACAGCTGAAAACTCTGATTTCTAACACCCAAATGACATCTAAAAGGTCTCAAATCACTTCTCTAATGACCCTATACCATCAGCCCTTCAACCCAACACAAAAACAACTCAAAAACTCAACTTTTGACACTTTAAAAATTGCCCCAAAGACCCATTTCGGGATTTCTCCCAAATCCATCCATTTTAAGGTATTAAGGGTATTTAGGTGAGATTAACCCAAAACTCAACTCAATAAATCAACCATAATTGAAAAACCCATTAAAAATTCAAACTTTCACCAAACTTGAAAAATGCAAATGTGGGTAGTTTTGAAATCTAAGACAAGGAAAATGATGGGGATGATAAGGAGAGTTGAGAAATGAGATTACCTTTGAAAATTACCTTGAATAGATGAAGAAATCAAATGAAATAGTGTTTTAGAAGTTTAGGGAGGGTTTGGTTTGATTTTCACGCTGGAAGCAAATGAGGGAGAAGACAACTTTATTTATTTTCTTTCTTTTTGATTCAAAAATGTGGTCTTTCACTTTTCCCTTTAATTACAAAAATACCACTCCTTTTATTTTAAATCTCAATTAAATCAAAACTAAGGTCAATTTAATTAAAATTGATTTTAACGACTCAAACCAACTCACGAGTCTAACTCTTAACCCAAAACACGTGTGTTATAAAATTAATGTGTAAAAATAGCCTGGCGATTAGAGTTTTGAAATCGGGGTTTATCCATTTTTTAATTTAGTCTTGAAATTAGAGTTTTTCCATATTAAATCGATTTCCCTTTATTTATTCTTTAAAATCATTTTGGAGTCACCACCGATCACTTTGGTAAACCAGACACCATATAAACGGACCAAAGATTCTTTTAATAAAATTCGGGTTTGGGAGTCGGTTACGTGTAGGGAAGGGTTAACACCCCTACGAACACCCGTTATCGGTACCTTATTAATTTCACGTGGCATTTTGGCATTTCGAACATTAATCTGAATTTAATTAAATATTTAATCGTTAAATGGAATCCATTTCAAATGAGAATATCATTTTGTAAGAATATATTTTGGACGAATATAAGTTTTTAAATGTTCAAATACATTAAGACACTTCAATTTATATTCAAAATGTATCTCAACACAAAATGTTTAATGCATGTTTAATTATTGTCTTGTCATTTTAAGTAAAAATCTAATTAGGGCTCCATTGATTTAATTGATTAAAATCTATGAATATTATCAAGTTTAGGGCTTATGTGATAACACCTAAAAAATTTGGGCACTACCCATATTTGCCCTAAATTAATATTATTCCTATTATTAAATCACTAATGATTTAATCCTAATTCCAATTTAATTAAACTAGCTACATGTTATTTCTATTTTCTTTATTCAAATGAAGTATTGAATCTCTTACCTAAATACCTCTCGATTAACATCACATTGCAATGTGATACTACTCAACTTAGAATATTTAAGCTTTTATTCAATATCCATTTATTTACTATAATGTTCTTTCCTATCAAATTAATTAAATTCAATTTGAGAACCTAATCCTAAAAGGCTCAAATTCTATTTTACGAAGTGAATTAAATTCCCCTAAACAAATATACTATATGTATATTTAAAAAGCATGCATACAATATAAATTAAACAAATACATTAAAACTATTAGACAAAAGAAACTAAATTGATTTCAGGACTAAATTGCATTAAATTGAAAACTAAGTGCCCAAATTACAATAACTAATTGACCAAATTGAAAAGATGCGAAACGGAGCAGCCCAAAGTGAGAAAAGTCCATAGTAGGGCGCGGATCCTTTCGACCCGACCCAATGACCGGGCACGAATCTTGGTGACCCGACACAAAAACGATATGTTTCGATAGGGGTATATAAACCCCCTTTTCATCTTCCCCTTTCTTTTCTTTCATTTTTTCATTTTCCCTCTCTCACTAACCCACATGCTCTGCCTTCTCTCTACCCTCTCTCAACAAACCAACTGAAAACTGCTACTAACTCTGTCTGCCACAGTCAATCTTCGGCCAGCCGCTGCGCTGGCCACCGACCGAAACCCTAAATACCCAAAAAAAATAATTTTTAACACTAAGCTTAAATCTAACCGTCGTTTCGACTGAAACGCCCAACTTCTCTGGTCTAAACTACTTTACCCGAGCCCATACCCTCTTCGACTCCACCAAATCTCTAATAACTCCGGCCACCATGATAGATAAGTTCCGATTCCCTCTTTTCATTTCATTTTCCCTTTATTTTTACTTCAATCTAAATTGTTTTCTTGTTTTTTACAGGAATAAAAAATGTGAAAATATACCTTCGATGGCGACGATGATTTGGCTTCTCTTCTAGCGAATACTCTCGGTTCCGACGTACGATAACGATTAAGTTTTTCAGTGACGGTCGAACTTCGAACAACTCTTTTGCTCTGGACGGTTCGGCTATCGAACTGGTTGAGTTTTGGACAGTTTGACTTCAAGCAGCCTTGCTTCCAGCCTTCACGGTGTCCTGACGGCGGTTAAAATGGTCGGCGACCCTTCATTCGTCAGCGATTCAAATCACAATAAATCTTCTCTCTCCTCATTATTATCTTTTTATTATTTTATTATTATTATTATTAGTACCATAATGGTTGATTATTAGTGGGTAATTAATGATCTGACATTTCTCTCTTTCTTGTCAATTTATAGTGATGTAGGGGATGACATCAGTAGAAAGGCTTGATCCATGTGAAAATGATTTCGGCCAATGGAGGAATGCTACATATCTATTTGGACACAAGTCTGGGCAGGGAATTTGTGTTTCTAGGGCAGATTTGTGTTTCTTTGGGTTATAAAAGTGATATATGAGCTGTAAAGGGCCTTTAAATTGGGCTTTGGGTATTTAATATGATTGAGCTCCATACTTGAATATATGTAATGGACCTTTTATTGTATGGGCTTTATATTTATTTATCATTTATTTAGTTTTATTTACATCGAATTACTAATATATATGGGTACCCAGACAAAATACGAGTATTACAGCTGCCCCTCTTTGCTCATTGTTGTGGAACAAGAATAGGGCAAAGACTGAAAAGATACGAATTTTTTCTGTACCATCTGACCATCGAGTCTTGAAGCTATTCTTCTTATTATGGAATGCCTCAATCTTCCTTTATCTCATTTCTTTGTTGGAGATGAACTCTTCTCATTAGGAATTCTTCCTTCGCTGAGCGAACTCTTCACATTAGAAGCTCTTTCTTCGCTGGTGAACTCTTCTTATTAGGAGTTCTTTCTTGCTGATTCACCTCATCCTCCGGGGAAAATTAAACATGCAAAAAGAAATATCATCAATTAATAAGAATTCAAATTGAAATGGTATGGAATATCCTCGATTTTCAGCTTTAAGTGTTGGGATCGTTAGAATTGTTGAGTGGATCGATCGAATGGAAAATGCCAAGAGGGGTGAATTGGAATTTTAAGAGTTGTGGGGTGAAATTGGTAAATTGAAAAATCAAGACAAGAGGATTTAAAGTGGTTCAAGCTTAGAACAAGCTATGCATCTACTACCTTAGTCACCACTAAGGATTTTCAACCAATTTCACTATGAAATCTTCCCCTTTTCTAGGCTTAGGAGGAAACCTTTTACAAAGATCAATCTTTCTACCCAAAGATTGATCTTGAGACCCTCACCAGAACAAAGATTTACAAAGGCAATAAAATGTATCTCTCAATAGACAAATATGCCAAAAAATACACTCAACCACACACCCAATTTGAGAATAAAAGGTTTACAATAAAAGGATTACAAATTGGGGTACAAGATATGAAATTTGAGCACAAAGGTTTGGATTATTACTTGGATGTTTCTTTGATGATCAATAGTTGTTGCTTGGTGCTTAAAATGCTACCTTTTATACCTTCTCATTGATTTATAGCGTTTGAGTGGTTGACATCATAAATATAGCCTTTGAGACTTCATCTTCCCACCATAAATGCAGTTCTGCAACTACCCCCATCGAAATGGTACCTACATGTTTCGAAACACAACTAAAAAAGAAAGAGTCGTTATGTGCATTAAAGAGGTCGTATCGAAACGTTTGAGAGCATTTCGAAACAATAGGGGTCGTTTCGAAACTTGTATCGAAACGGTTGAGCTCATAAAATTCCATTAGCAAAATGTTACGAGACCTCACTAGGCCGTATCGAAATGAGTACTTTACTTTAAAAATTTTGGTTCTGACAAGCAACGATCGAAACATTAAATGCCCAATTTGAAAATTTTTAACCCCCGTATCGAAACGGTTAACTGCCATTTCGAAACAAAGTCAAAGTATGACTTGCCTAGATGAAGGTCATATCGAAACGAGTTGAAGTCGTTTCGAGACCTATTCGATATGAAAAATTCTAGTAGCAAAACGCTTCGAAACAAGCCTAAGTGTATCGAAACGTCTGGGCAAATCTACAGATTTAGCTTGAAAACACTTAGAAGAATTTATGGGGATTATTTTTAAACCTTAAACATTTTGGGTTAAATTTTTACTTGTCAATTTTTGATCTTTTTGAGAACTTAAAATTTTATTTACTTTGCAAAATAGTCCTTAAAGTATTTGCTATATCAAAATCAAGTTAATTCAAATTTAAGGTTTTACAATCTCCCCCTTTTTAATATAACAAAACCAAAGTAAAATTTTTAAGTGAGCCTCCCCTTAGTTTAAGCTAGGTTTTGAAAACTTTAAAAATTTGCTTAAACAATTTTCTACCCCTTTTTGTTAGATCAAAATCGTAACAAGCATAATTCAATGAGAAATAAAAAGATAGGCAAAAGTAAACCAAACAACATAAATCATAATTCATATAGCATAAGTTCCAAAAGCAAAATAACATCAATCCAAACTTAAAACCTAAAAAGCATAATCCAAAACAATAAACTAAAGCATAGGTTCAAAAACATAAAAGGTTCATAATAAGAAAATCCTAGATGATATTAGATGAATGCAAGCTAGACTAGGGCTCATCATTGTCTTCATCTTCATCCATGTCATCTTCATCTTTTTCTTGACTCCTTTTAAAGTGTTGCCATTCACTATAGAAGGCGGTGAAGGAGAGATCCGATGAAGATTGTTGATTCTCGATAGCGGTAATGCGATTTTCCATACCATCAAAGCATTCCTCCAAGGATTTGAAACGATTGTCCATGTAAGTACGTAAGCCGATGAATTGCTCGGTGAGGAAACCCATCATCGCATCATTGTTAGGAGCTTGTGGAGCAACTTGACCTTGAAGAGGAGCTTGAGCTTGAGCACGTTCATCTCGAGGCACACGAACCCAATCATCACCATTGAAATGAAAACCACGCTTCATGAGTGTAGTCTCATTTAGCTTTTCCTTGAGAGGCTCCTCAATATCAAATGTGCAATCAATGCCACTAAGAACGAATATATAACTTAAGATGATACCATATATGAAGGAGGAGACGTTGTTGTGATTTTTGACTAAGTGCACCATCTCCACAAACATAATCTTCACAAGTTTCGGTTGTTGTTGTTGTCAGAAGCACTTGAGCTAAAAATCATCGACATCTCTAATGTGTGAAAACTTCCCACCGGATAGACGGAACCACCATGAGATCATAAGATGAAGAAACCGATCATGGACATCCAAGGTATTAACTTGGCCGGTATGGGGATTGATTGAGTTCCCATCTTCATTACCCTCATCTTTGAGACCAAGGAGATTGACTAGGGTAGACGTCTTAATACGAATTGTCTTCCCCAAAAGGTAAGACTCAATGGCAACAACTTGGGAACGATTGGGACTAAGGATACATTTGGCATTGGATTAAAACAACAAAACAAGGTCTCAATACATGACTCCAGGAATGCTTTAAAAGGCCATGAAATTCCAACAGGTTAAAAGGCCAAGGTATCGAAAGTGAAAACGATCGAAATCAAGGAAATCAATGTCAACTACACGCTCGAGTTGGATTTTGATGGTTTGATAGTATTTAAAAGCTTGTTGAGCGATAGGGGGTTAAGAAACTCTTTCTGAAGAGATATGCGAGATTTGGTCGAGGGAGGTTTTTCTCAGACGGTTCAAACCCTTGACCCTCTTCGGAAACTCTAGCTCTCTTCTCGGTAGACATCCTAAAAACATTAAGCCAACAAAAAATGTATACATAGGAAATCCACATTCAGTTCAATAGTAATCCTATAATCAAGGTTTGATAATATAAAATATATGTTCAAAAACAAGTTTTACAAGAGAATCACTGAAAAACGGTTTTTGAAAAATACGGTTAAAGAAATTTATATTTGAATAAAAAAATTCAGATTTTTAGAAATTTTTTGCAAAAACATCAAAACCCATAGTATATACAAGTAAAATATGCACAAACAAAAATTTAAACTATCAGAAGCAAACGAAAATTGAAAAGAAAAAAGAAAAAGGAAAATATCTTGAATTTGGGATTTAGGAAGAATGAATGGATGATAATGCACAAAGTTGTTGAAGCTTGCTTAGGATTTTTGTTTAGAGCAAAACCCCTCAAATTTGTGTGTAAAAACGTTTAGGTTTAATAGGTATTTATAGAAAAAATTAGGTTAGAGTTTGAGAGGAGTTTAGGTTTAGAAAAAGTCCTTTTTAAAGATGGAAAAGCATTAAATAGCCTTTACAACGAGTAACCGTATCGAAACGGTTACGAGTGTTTCAAAACACACATTTCAAAACAAAAAGTCGACCGTTTCGAAGCTCGGGGCTGTATCGAAACACCACTTACCTGTTTTAACTCCAATGATTCCAGATATGTCCCTTTCAAGAGCTCGTTTCGAAACATTTCTTACTGTTTTGAAACCCTTAAAGGGCAAATTCCCTTAAGAAGGTAGCTCATATCGAAACAGGGGAACCAGTTTCGATACACATGTGCCAGAATGTGCAAATTTGGCACAAAATGGCAGAAAAGTTGATTTTCAATCAACTATAAATGCATGAACATGATATATGAGCAAGTTTTATAGGAAAAAACATGTGCATACTCCCCCAACTATAAGCATATAAGCAATTAACATTAAAAACACATAAGCATGCAAATCAAAATGGATTCAAGCAATTTTCCATAAAAATGCCCCTAAAAAGGTCAAGAAAGACTAGTTAAACCTAACTCTCTTCTAAGGGTCCAAAAATGTTCTTTGTCTAGAGGTTTGGCAAAGATGTCCGCTATTTGGTTCAAGGTGTCTACATATTCTAGAACAACATCATTATTTAAGACTTGATCTCTAATGAAATGGTGTCTTATCTCTATGTATTATTTTCTAGAGTGTTAGATAGAATTTTTAGAGAGACATATGTTACTAGTATTGTCACACTTAAGGGGTATGATACCTACCTTAATTCCATAATCTAAAACTTGTTGCTTCATCCAAAGGACTTGAGCATAACAACTTCCGATCAATATATATTTCGCTTCGGTGGTAGATAAGGCTACACTATTTTGTTTCTTAGAGAACCAAGATATGAGCATACTACCTAGGAATTGACATGTTCCGGAGGTACTTTTTCTATCTATCTTTCAACCCCATAATCCGTATCCGAATAAGCATGAAGGTTAAATGCGGAATCTCTAGGGTACCGAAGGCCTAAACAAGGGGTATCTCTAAGGTACCTAAAAATTCTCTTAACGACTATAAGGTGTGATTCTCTAGGACTAGCTTGAAACCTAACACACAAGCAAACATTAAACATGAAATCCGGTCTACTTGCGGTAAGTTAAAGCAATGATCTAATCATAGAACGATAAAGCTTGGAATCGACACACTTACCTCCTTCATCTTTTTCAAGCTTTATGGATGAGCTCATTGGTGTAGCTTGAGGCTTTGCATGCTCTAAGCCAAACTTCTTGAGTATGTCATTTATGTACTTAGCTTGATTGATGAATATGTCATCCTTCATTTGTTTGATTTGGAGTCCCAAGAAGAATGAGAGCTCCCCCATCATGCTCATTTCAAATTCACCTTGCATTAACTTAGAAAAATCTTGACGAAAGGGTTCATTAGTAGATCCAAAAATAATATCATCAACATATATTTGCACTACTAATATATCTTTGCCATTGCCTTTAATAAATAGTGTTGTGTCCACCTTTACTTTTTCAAAACCCTTTTTAATAAGAAAATTTGAAAGCCTTTCATACTAAGCTCTTGGAGCTTGTTTTAAACCATATAAAGCTTTTGTTAATTTCAAAACATGGTTTGTAAATTTTGGATCTTCAAAACCCGATGGTTGTTCCACATACACTTCTTCATTTATAAAACCATTTAAAAATGCACTTTTGACATCCATTTGAAAAAGCTTGAAATCATTGTAACATGTAAATGCAAGTAGCATCCTAATTTCTTCTATTCTAGCTACGAGAGCATAGGTTTCATCGAAATCAATTCCCTCTTCTTGAGTATAACATTGAGCAACAAGCCTAGCCTTGTTCCTCACTATGTTACCACTCTCATCTAGTTTGTTTCTAAAAACCCATTTTGTCCCTATAATTGATTTATTTCTAGGCATATCAACTAATGCACATACTTTAGTTCTCTCAAATTGATTTAATTCTTCTTACACGGTCAATATCCAAAATTCATCATTTAATGCTTCTTTGATATTCTTAGGCTCAATGCATGAAATAAATACAACATTATTAAAGAGTTTGAGAGAGAGGATCGAGTGGTTACCCCCTTGGATGGATCACCAAAGATTTCACCACCTATGACATAGTTGTACTCCCTTGGGTAGCTCACTTCCTTTTCCTCAAGAGCCATGTCTTGCAAAGCTTCTAGAGATGGTTCTTATGCTTCTTCCTCTTTGGTTAGAACCTCATTCACCTTTGATGATTGGCTACCATCATTGGCTTCAATGATTCCTACATCACCATCATCACAATAATCTTTTCTCAAAAGGAGGTTATCATTGAAAACCACATGTATTGACTCTTCTACAACTAAGGTTCTCTTGTTAAAAACTCAATAGGCTTTAGAGTTTAAATAATAACCTAGAAAAATAGCTTCATCACTTTTTGCATCAAATTTACCTAAATTATCTTTTCCATTGTTTAAAACAAAACACTTGCAACCAAAATGATGAAAATAGATAATGTTAGGCTTTTTAGATTTTAAAATCTCATGAGGTGTTTTTTTTTTAAAATTGGCCTAATTATTACTCGATTTATAATGTAGCAAGCGGTATTTGTGGCTTCTGCCAAAAAATATTTAGGTAAATTATTTTCACAAAACATGGTCCTAAACATTTTTTCTAAAGATCGATTTTTCCTCTCAACTACCCATTTTGTTGAGGAGTGCGAGGTTCGGAAAAAATATGGCTAATCCCATTAGAGTTACAAAAATCATCAAAACCTAGATTTTGAAATTCGGTTCCAAGGTCACTTCTAATGTGGGAAACATTTTGATCAAGATCATTTTGAGTTATTTTTGAAAATGTGATGAATTTTTCTAAAGCCTCATCCTTAGTGCTTAAAAATAGAACCCAAGTATGTCTAGAATAGTCATCAACAAGAACAAATGCATATGATTTTCCACCCAAGCTAGTTGTCCTAATAGGGCCAAATAGATCCATACGGATTAGTTGTAATGTTCTACTTGTTGAGACATCATTAATAGGTTTAAATGAAACACGTTTTTGTTTTCCCTTAACACATGCATCACAAATTTTATCTAAAGAGAATTTAAGCTTAGACAAACCTCTTACTAGATTTTGGGAAACTAATTTCTCTAAAACACTAATGTAGCATGTCCTAGTTTCCTATGCCATAACCATGCATCATTTTCATCATGAGCAACCAAACATGCATGAGATGTATGAATGTCATCTAAATACACCATGTATATATTTCCTAAGCGATGACCTATGAGCATTATCTTATTTGTTTTAATGTCCACTATTTTAAAAAATTAATATAAAAAGGACATTAAACCCTTTATCACATAATTGACTATTTCTCAATAAATAATGCTTAAGACCGTTGACATATAACGCATTTTCAATAAAAATAGAAGAGTGATTACCAATGGAGTCAATTCCCTCAATGTGGCCTTTGGAGTTGTCACCGAAGGTTACTACTCCACCATTCTTTTGCTTGAGTTCCATGAATCTACTCTTGTCACCGGTCATGTGTTTTGAGCATCCACTATCAAGGTACCGTGAGTTTTGACTTGAAGCTTTGGCCTTGTAGCAATGCTCCCCCTACAAACAAATGATTAAACTTTGATTTTTGTACCCAAATCATTCTGGGTCCATGTGTGTTAGCTCTGAAAACCTTGGTTCCTTTAGGAATCCAAGAGACATAGCAACATAATTTTTAGAAGTTACAAGTTCCTTAGGAACCCATACACTCCTAAACTTTTTAGCTCTGGGATGCCTTTGAGAGCTACTTTGCTTGTAGTGAAATGAATTTCTCTTTACATATTGAGTTTTTGAAGAACATCCTTTCTCAAAACCGTTTTTTCCTAATGGAAAGAGAAGTTTTAAGATTATCCACTTCCTTTGTGTGATAATCTTGAAAATTGGAAAAAAGTTTTTCAACATCAAGAAATTTCTTTTTAAGATCATTTGAAAGATTGATCAAATACAAAACCTTCTTTTCCAATTCGGAGTTGGTTTTTGAAAGAGAGTCGTTTTGAGTTTGTAAATCGAAAATTATTTTCTTATTTTTCAAAATCGATTCCTTTGAATTTTTCTACCAACTCATCGTAAACTTCTTGCAACTTATCATAAGCATCATAGAGTTCATCATAAGTGAAATCAAAATTAGACGAGTTAGAGTTTACCTTAGGATCATCCTCAATAGCCATGAGGCAAAGATTGGCCACTTTATGTTCCTTATCGGATGATGACTCCTCATCACTCCAAGTGGAAATGTTGGCCCTCTTGCTCTTTTTCTTGTCGAATCCCCTCTTCTTGAGTTGAGTACAATCCGGTCTTATATGACTTGATCCTTTTTTTCTTCCCTGCTCTTGTTCTTGAAATCATTCTTTCTTTGAAACTTTCTCCCTCGGTTGGATTTCATGAACCTTGAGAACCTCTTGGCTATCATAACCAATTCTTCAAATTCATCATCTTCACTTGAATTGCTCTCATCTTGAAGTAGAGAGGCCTTGAAAGCAATTCCTTGCTTTTTCTTCTCCACTTCATGTTTTTCCATTTTCTTTTCTTCTCTTCTCTTCTCTTCTTCTCTCCATTGCTTCATAATCTCATGTGTGAGGAGAGACCAAACTAGTTCATCGAGCTTCAACATCTTCACGTTTTTAGCTTTGATGATGGTCGTTCTCTTCTAATCTCATGATTCAGGAAGAGAGTACAATAACTTCCGAACAAGCTTGTCTTCGGGAATCTCCTCTCTGAATCTTTTGAGACCATTTACAATCACCGAGAATCGATCGAACATTTTGGAGATGGTCTCATCCGGCTCCATCTTGAAATTCTCGTAGCTAAGATTGAGAAGTCCAATCTTGGTCTCTTTGACTTCATTAGTCCCTTCGTATGTGGTCTCTAGCTTATCCCACACCTCCTTTGCACTCGTACATAATGACATCTTTGAGTAGATGTCCGGACCAAGTGCACAAAAGATTATATGAAGAGCCTTGTCATTGATTTGAAGCTTTCTTCTTTATTAATTCGTCATCTCATACTTGGTCTTTAGCACAAGCCTTCCTTCATCGGCCCTCTTCAATGGGATTGTTGGACCATCTTCCACATTATCCCACACCATGTAGTCATTGGACATGATGAATAGCGTCATCATATTCTTCCAATAGGAGTAGTTATCCCTATTGAAATAAGGTGGCTTGGTGGTGGATTGAGCTTCATAGAGGTTGGGGTCAGAAGTAGAAACCATGACAATTGTTGAAGTAAATGATCACACTCTTCTAGGATCTTCTCTTGAGGATGTAAAACCTTCCAAGAGTCTAGCTCTGATACCAATTGTTGAGTGGATTGATCGAATGGAAAATGCCAAGATGGGTGAATTGGAATTTTAAGAGTTGTGGGATGAAATTGGAAAATTGAAAAATCAAGACAAGAGGATTTATAGTGGTTCAAGCTTAGAACAAGCTCTACACCCACTACCTTAGTCACCACTAAGGATTTTCAACCAATTTCACTATGAAATCTTCCTCTTTTCTAGGCTTAGGAGGAAACCTTTTACAAAGATCAATCTTTCTACCCAAAGATTGATCTTGAGACCCTCACAAGAACAAAGATTTACAAAGGCAATAAAATTTATCTCTCAATAGACAAATATTCCCAAAAATACACTCAACCACACACCCAATTTGAGAATAAAAGATTTACAATAAAAGGATTACAAATTGGGGTACAAGATATGAAATTTGAGCACAAGGGTTTGGATTAATTGCTTGGATGTTGCTATGATGATCAATAGTTGTTGTTGGTGCTTAAAATGCTTCTTTGTATACCTTCTCATTGGCTTCTAGCCGTTTGGGTGGTTGATATCATAAATATAGCCGTTGAGACTTCATCTTCCCACCATAAATGCAATTCTGCAACTACACGAATTGAAACGGTACCTACATGTTTCGAAACAATACTAAAAAAAGAAATTGTTGTTATGTGCATTAAAGAGGCCATATCGAAACGTTCGAAAGCATTTCGAAACAATAAGGGGTCGTTTTGAGACTTGTATCGAAACAATTGAGATCATAAAATTCCAGTAGCAAAACTTTTCGAGACCATGCCAGATCGTATCGAAACGAGTACTTTAATTTAAAAATTTTGGTTCTGACAAGCAACGGTCGAAAACATTAAATGCCCAATTTGAAAAAATTTAACCCACGTATCGAAACAGTTAACTATCGTTTCAAAACAAAGTCAAAGTATGACTTGCCCAGATAAAGGTCGTATCAAAATGGGCTGAAGTCGTTTCGAGATCTATTCGAAAAATTCCAGTAGCAAAACGTTTCAAAACAAGCCTAAGCTGTATCGAAATGCATAAGCAAAATCTCAAACATGTATATATATACACGCGACATATGACGATATCTCAAATGATCAGAGTTCAAATCATGTATATTTAAAACGATATTGAATTTATATGTATATGTGTGTACATATATGTATGTGCATGCATGGGTAAAATTACTTTTTTTCCATGAACTAAATTACTTATGCACAATGAAATATGCATATGTGTAGTATGCCTGCCGCAAGACACTAGCTGATAGCCGACCACGAGTGAGAGGAAGATTTGCCAAAAATGATGACTTTGGAGAAACCCAAAGGCAAGCTTCTAGCAATCATGAGGAAGATGATGATGATGATCAAGTAAGACATATATATGGCTAATTCCACTGGACGTTCTCGAGTTATGGTTCAGACTTTAATTTTATCCCTAAACTCTTAAATGTTCTTATTAAGTTATAAAGTATTAATCTTGTATCAAATTGGATCATTCCATCAACTTTATAGCCATTTGCTTGGAAATTAAACGTCAACTATAATATGACATTAGGAACATGTTTAAAACATTTGGATCAAAATTGTAAATACGAGTATGCCTACTGTGTGGATGCATTGTTTACATGTCTCCAAATTGTTCATACAATAGATAAAAACACATATTTACATTGTGATCCAAGAGTTATAAATATTCTCCATGTCATATTTAAGTTTGCATTTAGTGTATGAATTACCGGCTAAGTTGATAGGAGGACCTATTCGATATAATATAGATGCTTTAAGAACTCAATCAGAACATTCTGAAGTGTAAGGATCAATTTAGAATCTGGACAATAGTTTACGGACGTTGGTCCAATTAACCCATATATATTGACGATAATTTTAGTTTAATTTCCTTTTTTTTTCATTTTCATGCAGGTTGTCGTGAAAGAAGAAGAAGACATGGTTAATTCCTCGGATATATTTGCTCATATCAACGGTGTCAACTCCTTCAATTGCAATTACTCATTTCACTCATTGATTTAAATATATAGTTTCAAAATAATATATTTAAGAATTATATTATAAAATAAATAAATAATTTGTATATTTATATGTTACTCAGAATAAGGAAAATCAGGATACCATAGATATATCTATATAGTAAATTAAATTTCTCCAAAAGTGAAAAGAGATTTTGCATTTTTATAGTCAATTCCATCTCTTTCTTGTATTTTGTAAATTTAAAAGGATACGAAATACATGTTTAATATTTTTATCTAAATTTAATTATATATTTTTTATAATCAGTGGTATCCGACCTATATGATGACTAATTCAGATTGTGTACTATAGAGACTCGTTATGGAAGCAGACATCCCAATCCAATTTACGCCATTCACAATGTCGGGATCGAACTTCTAATATTGCTTAAGTGACCTAGCGTCTCATTTTACTAGACCAACTTATATTTGTATAAATGTTTTATTAGTGGCATTGGGGTCAAGAGGTTTCAGTGTTCGAATAAAGCTTGCATGTTTTTTTTTTGTTGAGAAACATCATTGCTGGTGAAGGTTCTCTTTAGGTGGCTTAGGTCAAGAAATATGATCTTAGGATGAGTGATTTTTGGTTTGATGGTGAGACGGTTAACATCAGCCGGAGCTTAAATAGGATTTTACAGTTGAGAAATGAAGCTAGAGACATTTTTGTTACTGTCACAAATTTGTCTAGCGTGAAAACTGGTTGGATGTGGTTTCTACTTCATGTACCTAAACATTTTGTTGTGTCTTGGATGTCAGTTTTAAATAGGCTTCCTACAGCTGATAGATTGAGAAGGATGTATGGAGAATTGTACTTTGAATGTTTATTTTCAAAGGATGTATGGAGAATTGTACTCAGGATGTGTAACCTAGATAAGGATATTTTGAATTGGGAGAATGAGTGGATACTTGAAGAAGAGATCTCTCATTGTGTTCATTCTAAAGCTTTCATGGTTAGTAGATACTTGAAGGGGAAATCTCTCATTGTGTTCATTCTAAAGCTTGCATGGGTTAGTAGATACTTGAAGGGGAAATCTCTCATTGTGTCCATTCTAAAGCTTCCCTAGAATGCTCATATATATACATATATATATATATATTGTTAAAAATAGTGCATCTCAGTAGATTTTGTTAATATTTGTTAATATTTTTATTTTTGTTTGGTCAATATTTTGTTCTTAAAATCTAAGAATAAGTTGTTTAGTTGAAGTTAATAACGTATTTTATTGCTTCTTTAATTTTCTGATATAGTTAGAGTTCTTTTAGGAACTGTTTGTTAATTTCAAGAGTAGGCTTTTCATGTATTAAAACCCTTTGTGGCAGATTAATAAAGTAATCAATTCCTCAACTACTTTCTCTTGCTAATTGCAGATTATTTGCATCTCTGTTTTGTTTCATGGTATCAGTAGTCATGTTGAAAAAAAAACTGTTATTTATTTTTTCTCTTTGTCTATCAAGTCATTTGTTTTGTCTTATTGGAAAAATTCGAAGCCGAAAGCAGAGATGGAGTTAGCAAATGGAAGAAATAGTTCTAACACTCATTATAGTGTCGACAATTTGTAGGGACAAACTACAAGATTGGAGGATGTTTATGGAGGCATTTCTTCAAGGCCAAGATCTGTGGGAATTAGTTACAGGATTAGATGCAGAAATTCCTGTCAACACTAAGGAGAATGTTGAAGCTCGAAGGAAATAGAACATAAAATGTGAAAAAAGCTCTATTTGCATTGAGGACCTCTATTTGTAATGAGTTTATTGATCATGTCTGAGACGTTAATTCACCAAAATTATTATGGGAAACTCTTAAGCGGTTGTTTTTTAAAAAGAATACAACTCGTTTACAATTATTGGAGAATGACCTTGCATCCTTAACACAAGGTAGTATGTCTATTTCTGAATATTTCTTGAGAGTTAAAAGCATTTGTGCTAAAATTTCAAAACTGGATGTTGAAGAAAAATCAATGAAGCAAGAACGCGGTGATTTCTAATTCAAGGATTAAAAAGGAGTACATTCCCTTTGTTACTTCTATTCAAGGCTGAGCGAACCAACCTTCAGTTAAAGAATTAGAGAGTCTACATTCTAAACAAGATGTGTTGGTAAAGTAGATAGCGAAAAGTTATGATTCTGAAGTTGTTTTCTTCTCAAAAGGGAAGCATTACAAGAAAAACACATTGCACAAGACCAACAAAGAAAAAATAGATAAATGAAAGGCTAATGCCAGTTATAATGCTTAAAATCAAAATGCTATCAAGTGTTATAGATGTGGTAAACTTGGACATATAAAGAAAAATTATAGGGTGAAGCTTTCTAAAGTTAATGTTGCAAGTGAGAAAGACGACGATGATCAAATAAAGTGGGAACAATGCTCCACTGTAGAAGTAGATGAAGGTTCAACTCAAATGCAAGCTCTTTCCAATACTGCAAAATACGAAGAGAAATAGATCGTAGATTTTGGTTGTTCTCATCATGTCACCAGAAATGATTCACTTTTCTTAGAGCTGTGTTAACACTGTTAGGATTGTTGCACGCTCGAATCAATCTTTAAAAACCGTCAAGTGGGTTGTATTTGGTTCTTGGATGAATTGGCTAAAAACATAAAGAAAGGTAGACAAATTGTACAAGGATTTTAGAGTGGTTCGACTACCCAATCAAGTCTACACCCACTACTTTAGCACACCACTAAGGATTCCCCAATTCACTAAGAATTCACCCCCTTTTTAAGGCTTAGGAGGAAACCTTTACAACCCTATCTTTTCAATGGCTAAGATAGAACCACTCTAGTTTTTCACTAAGGCTAAACTAGAACCTCTCATTTTACAAGAGATTTGTTTGGTAAACTAAATACCTAACAAGGTGGGTGTTTACACAATTTAAGCTCACAAGAGTGTATAGGATGAAAACAATAAAAACACTCTCTTAAACACTATTTACAAGAGAAATAAAGAAATATGAATTGGAAGCTAATTTATCTTGATCATGATGGTTGGATGTGTTCTCTCACCATCTTTGTAACACCCTAAAATTTCCCTAATTTGAAAAATCCCTAAGTTTGAAATCCCCAATTCGAAACCCTATAATTTGGAAATTTATAAACCGAAAACCCTAATTTAATTAAAGGAGTAAATTGATTAGACTCAGAATTTGTAGTGCAATTTTTGAATTTCGGTGACCATTTTGAGTAAAGAACAAAGTTATGTGGCCCCTTTGTAAACTCTAGTTAATTAAACGGCTTCTCTTGGGTTTTACCTATTAAATTAGGTTTTTAACCTTGTTTTCTGGTTTTGGGCAACCATCAGCCGCTCACTCTCTCTCTCGATAATCTTTCCTTTCCCTCTCTCGGTTTTCTCCCTCACCCCTCCCATTTGTTCTCCGACGAAGCTCCGATCAAGCCCAAGCCACCGTCCGTTCGTCGATCGGAGACTGCCACTGTGCTCGGGTTCTCTTCGCGATTAAAGCCTATGCCTCGTTTTCCCCTTATCGTCGGTCGTTCGCCTGGAAACGGTAAGAAACCTTTCGGTTTCCTCGCGCCACCGTCGTCACCATTCAAGTTTGGGTAAGCCTCGCTAGTTTTCGTTTTGTTCATGCGTTGTTGGTTGTGGATTCCTTTGTCTTTCCGTTTATTTCTGATCGGAAACGTTCGTTTTGCTCATCGGAATATATGTTTCTTTTGCAAACTGTCGTCGTCGCGTCATCTCCGATGAGTTTGCGTAGCTGCGTCTCTGTTCGTCGGATTGGTGAGCCACTGCCTTCCTTGTTAATAAGGGTTGTGCCGTCGTTCTCGTTTGGATCTGCCACCGTCGTTGTTTGGTCGTGCCGCCGCTGCCGTTGTTTTGTCTTCGCCCTGCCGCCTTGGTTTTGTGCTGTCGCCGCCTTTGGTTGCTGGAAACCCTAGTCCCCACATCTGATGCTAGGTTTGAGAGAGGTGGGTTGCGTGTGTTGTGATGTTGGGCTGGGTGATGTTGGTTGAGCCCAACCGTGGGGTTTTTGTGTGGGTTGTGGGTTGTGTGACTGTGGGGGTGTAGTTTGGGTATGGTGTTCGGCCCGTGAGTTGTCTGTGTCCATGGCTGGGTTTGAACCATATCATGAGGCCCGGATTGTGTGTGTGTTTAAGTGTTGAACCAAAAGTTAAAGGACCCAATAAACTGAACCGATCAAACCATGGACCAGTGAACCGAATATGACCTTTTTGATAATCTTGACCAGTTTTGACCTAATCGTTAACCATATTTGACCAGTTGACCTGTTTGACCGAATTGACTTTGACCAGTCAAGTTAGTGTTGACCATTGACTTTGGACAATTGACTTTGACTGACACATTTGACTTTGACTTTGACCAGTATTGACCAAGAGTTAACTTTTTCAGAAAACGTGCATCTTAACCTTTCTCGATGTCCTGAGTCCGTATCCGCTTCTCGTTTTGTCAAATTAGATCCTGAAAGCTCTGTTTTGTTATCTTTAAGTAATTGTTATTGGAATACGATAAGTTATGATTTCAGAATCTAATTCGGAATGTTCTCGTGTTCAGGAGCCAACCTTGAGATCGTTGGGTTACCTCTAGTTGTTCAGTCTGATCGGGCACGTTCTTCGAGATCTTTCCGTGAGTATACATTCCGATTAGTTTTATGTTCTTAGTTGGTGGCATAATGTTAATATTAGTTTTAATATAGTATTCATACCTTCGTAGGTCCTGATTCAGCTAGATCTGAGCGTAAGACGCGTTTTCTCGATATTAGAGCTTTTGTTGCTTAAGGTGTGTCTCTTCCTGTTTTATAAACTTATGTGTTTCTATCTGTGCTATAAATTTTATGTGCTTTTCTGGATTAATATAAGTAAATGTTTTGTACATTTTGTGTGCATACTCTGTTGTGATAGGGTGAATATTTTCAAACATCATGCATAACATGTCATACTGTGATTTAAGTGAAATATCAAATTTTCAGAACTGTAAAACATCGGATTTATAGTATTGTGCAACTTGAGTTTTCATAATTCAAGTTTCGAATCAGACTCGGATTTTTAAAATCTGCATCATATCATTGTGGGTATATGGTTTGAAATTTGTTCGGGAAAGTTCAGTGGTTTCAACCTTCGGGCTGAATTCCGCTTCGGATTAGTGGTTTCACCCTTTGGGTTGAATTCCGCTTCGGATCAGTGGTTCCACCCTTCGGGCTGAGTTCCACTTCGGATGGTGACATGGAGAAAGTAGGTTCTGGGGAACCTTACTTTTCGGTGTATCGGAGATGGGTACTATGATTCATGTGCATCAGACATCATATCATCATGATTCAGTTTTATTGTGTTTTCAAAAAAGTATTTGTCATAAAATAAAATATTGTTTTGTTTTTGTTTTGTTTTCGTTGCACTTTAGAGACACACTAAGCTCTTAACTTACACCCTTTAGTTTTTACTTTTCAGATATCTTAGACTTTTTAGGCGATCGGTACTTGGAGCATCTCTTGTTTATTCAGATAAATTATTATTCAGTACGAACTTTTTTTTGTACCTTAGAATTATTATTTTAATATATTTTGGGATATTTGTGTAATATGGACATTGGAACTGTTTTTAATTTGGGATTTATTAAATGCATGCATCTATGAAGTTACTTTCGGATTTTTAATTAAATATCGAAATATCGTTTAAAAGGTTGTGTTTTAGTTTAATCGAAATATTTGTTGAGTTTTACTTACTTAATCGATTCTTTTGAATTACAAAATATTTATACCTAAATTGTTTCTTGAGGGTCAAGTTTCCAATTGTTACTTCCTAAATTCGGCCCATTCCTTCTAGGCCGAGTTTAGGGGGTTACAATCTTCAAGTGTCCCAAGCTTGTTTTTATAGTGTGGAATGATATTCTAGCTGTTTATGGCCGTTGGGGATGTTTTGAAGAAAGTTGAGCTTTAAATTCCCATATACAAAAGAGGTTTTGAAACCTTTAGGAGGATTTGAAAAATATAGCCGTTATAGATCCATGGTTTCGAAACCTTTGCTAAGGTTTCAATTCCAGGCCATTCTGCCCGAAAGGTTTCGAAACCTTATAGGGAAGGTTTCGAAACTTTCACTTAAAAACCCAATTTTGGTTAATTGTTGACTTTTAAATGTATATTCAATATATGTGCAAAGTCAAAAAATTTTAAACAAAATTTTCAAGTTTTGAGGACTTTTGAATTATTTTTGAAATCTATAAACAAGTCCAAAATAATTTTCAAATTATTATATTAAAAAAAATATCCTAACAAACACAAAAGAGATCAGGTCATTGTTACGGCCGATGATTTAGCTTATCTTGTGGCAAAAGAAGGAGATGTGCAGATTGGCATAGATGGCAGAAGTTCAGTTAAGTTGAACGATGTTTATCATGTTCTAGGTTTGAAAAGAAATTTAATTTATATTGCTTAAATTACTGATTCTGGAAAATATGTTTTTATTTGGGCCCAAAGATGTAAAAATTCTTGACAACATGAAAAACATCTCTGCTGATGTTCTTACCACCAGAGAAAAGAAAGGTTCTTTGTATGTCTTGTCTGCAAGAGAAGCTTATGTGAAGAAAACAAGTCAGATTGACAGTGCAGAAATTTGACATGCTCGATTGGGACACTTACGCTACCAACTACTACAATAGATCTCCTTCAAGAAGTTGTTAGATGGCATACCAGTGCTACATGATGTTCATAAAGTTGTAATTTGTCAAGGGTGTCAATTCAGCAAGTCGCATCGTCTTCCTTTCATGAAATTCTCTAAGCCGCAAGTCAACTATGTTTGAATTGGTTTACACTGACTTAATGGGACCAATGAAAACTCTTAGCTATAATGGACATCGCTATGCCATGGTGCTGATAGACAATTATTCAAGGTACACCTGAGTGAAATTCTTAAAGGAAAAGAGTGAAGCACTGTTAAAGTTTGTTGAATTCAACAATGTTGTAAAGAATGAATTTGGGAAGAAAATTAAACGCCTACGGAGTGACAACGTCACAACTGGGGTGAATATATGTCTACTAATTGTAGCGACCATTTTTAAAATTTGTAACCCCCTCGCCCCGATCTGGTCGGCTGACCGGTTTGAGTAGGCTACACGGGGAAAACCGATGCGAAACTCGTTAAGGATTCCACCTTGGTTAGCAACCCTAAAATTTTCTTTTAATTTAATATTCTCTAAAGGCATATTTAAATCCTATGTGATTACGACAGCAGAATACAATACGAGATAAAAGCAACCAAGCCCAAACAACATGCTAAACAGTCCATTTTTAAAGTTATTAAGCATGCCGTTTTGAAACACCCTTGAGGTGTATCGAAACACCTTGACTTGGTCAATAGCCCCATGTCCACACGAGAAGGCCGTATCGGAACGGAGGTCACCTGTTCCGAAACACCCCAACGGTCAACTTCTCGTGGTCAACGACATATTGACCGTTCCAAAACACCTGAACCCGTTTCGAAACCCCAAAATATCGGAAATTTCTCAGATTTCCAGTAGCAAATCTGTACCGAAATGGACCCTAGGCGTATCGAAACGCCTAGCCTGAAACAAGAGGCCGTATCAAAACGAGACCAACCGTTTCGATACACGGACTGCAAAAAGATAGATTTATGCTGGTTTAAGACATTAGGCAGCCCCAAAACTCCACCAAAACACTCAAAACTCAACATACAATCCATCTAGATGAAAAGTACCCTAAAAACACATGCTTAGCACACAATAATCATGTAAAGCCAAAAATCAACAAATTAATATGCATAACAAGGATTCTTGCATCACATTCAAATATCATTCAAGGCCTACTTAAACATTAATAGCCCATAAGGCACATGTCTCCACACATAGAGTTTACATGCAACTACGACACATGCACTCACCCAAAAGCATAGCATCTCAATACAAACATTTGACCAACACATAACATGGTTTACATATCCAAGTAAGGCATAAACATCAACAACATCCATGAGTCATACAATGCTCATACAAAACACATAGTAGCCCCGTTGCTAAACTACCACATTAATTACTAAATCATACTTGAGCAACTACAAACTTGGAAAGCCCCTTCGCCTTGCTCCTTGCTAACACCACGCTAAAGAGCTACATTGTTGAAAATGAGAGCGTAAGCTAGAAGCTTAGTGAGGATGCTCTAAAAATAAAAATAAAAACAACAACATCAATGCAGGGTCCAAGCATAAAATCCTCAACGTCACACACAACATATATAGGCATCAACATAGAAACCTATCTAGTGTCTCAAGAGTCATAAATATGGCATCTTACATCATATTAAGCTCAACAATATAAATCAATTATCTCAACATCATAATCATAAGATCAATTACATTGGTCACTATTAGTTTACTCGGATGTGCAGATTTACTCTCAACAATAACATTACCTCAGTGGGATTACACTCATCACCGGACCTTGCATGGGTGGGATTCCACTCATCACCACATGCCCTACGGATGGGATTCCACTCATCATCACGTAGAATATAAATAAATTTCTGGTGGAATATTACATCACCGTACTCCTCCTTGATGACTCAACGCCATCAAGGCCACGCGCGTTTTGACTCAATCGTGTGCACACTAATCCTAATGATCGATCATTTACACCCGGTAAGTTAATTAGTGCCAATTTCTTTAAACCACATCACACATCCATCAATTATAACACATATTCATCATCACACATATCAAGGTATACACATACGAATCAATTTATATCTCACAAGATCAAAATAAGCAATGTCATATAAAGCATCATTAACGATCAAGGAGCTAAACTACCAATTTAACTTCCGCCTCGGAATGGCCTACCAAGCTCATTCCAACACTTCCACTACACACACTTGAACCAACTTTAAAACAATTTAAAGTTTTACTCACCACCCTTCCTTAGCAAACCAAGCAAGCAAGTCAAGCTTCTTCGGTTCCCAGATTCGGTCCTGATCCTTCTCTGATGTTTCCTCTTTCTTCTAACCAATCAAAACACAACCATTACTCACCAATTCAATGCTAAATTTAGTCACAAACTTCAACCCATAAACACAAGCCAAACTTCACCATTTTCAAACTCAACTAATCACAAAACTTCCATTTTCGTGCTCCCCAAATACACAGCTGAAAACTCTGATTTCTAACACCCAAATGACATCTAAAAGGTCTCAAATCACTTCTCTAATGACCCTATACCATCAGCCCTTCAACCCAACACAAAAACAACTCAAAAACTCAACTTTTGACACTTTAAAAATTGCCCCAAAGACCCATTTCGGGATTTCTCCCAAATCCATCCATTTTAAGGTATTAAGGGTATTTAGGTGAGATTAACCCAAAACTCAACTCAATAAATCAACCATAATTGAAAAACCCATTAAAAATTCAAACTTTCACCAAACTTGAAAAATGCAAATGTGGGTAGTTTTGAAATCTAAGACAAGGAAAATGATGGGGATGATAAGGAGAGTTGAGAAATGAGATTACCTTTGAAAATTACCTTGAATAGATGAAGAAATCAAATGAAATAGTGTTTTAGAAGTTTAGGGAGGGTTTGGTTTGATTTTCACGCTGGAAGCAAATGAGGGAGAAGACAACTTTATTTATTTTCTTTCTTTTTGATTCAAAAATGTGGTCTTTCACTTTTCCCTTTAATTACAAAAATACCACTCCTTTTATTTTAAATCTCAATTAAATCAAAACTAAGGTCAATTTAATTAAAATTGATTTTAACGACTCAAACCAACTCACGAGTCTAACTCTTAACCCAAAACACGTGTGTTATAAAATTAATGTGTAAAAATAGCCTGGCGATTAGAGTTTTGAAATCGGGGTTTATCCATTTTTTAATTTAGTCTTGAAATTAGAGTTTTTCCATATTAAATCGATTTCCCTTTATTTATTCTTTAAAATCATTTTGGAGTCACCACCGATCACTTTGGTAAACCAGACACCATATAAACGGACCAAAGATTCTTTTAATAAAATTCGGGTTTGGGAGTCGGTTACGTGTAGGGAAGGGTTAACACCCCTACGAACACCCGTTATCGGTACCTTATTAATTTCACGTGGCATTTTGGCATTTCGAACATTAATCTGAATTTAATTAAATATTTAATCGTTAAATGGAATCCATTTCAAATGAGAATATCATTTTGTAAGAATATATTTTGGACGAATATAAGTTTTTAAATGTTCAAATACATTAAGACACTTCAATTTATATTCAAAATGTATCTCAACACAAAATGTTTAATGCATGTTTAATTATTGTCTTGTCATTTTAAGTAAAAATCTAATTAGGGCTCCATTGATTTAATTGATTAAAATCTATGAATATTATCAAGTTTAGGGCTTATGTGATAACACCTAAAAAATTTGGGCACTACCCATATTTGCCCTAAATTAATATTATTCCTATTATTAAATCACTAATGATTTAATCCTAATTCCAATTTAATTAAACTAGCTACATGTTATTTCTATTTTCTTTATTCAAATGAAGTATTGAATCTCTTACCTAAATACCTCTCGATTAACATCACATTGCAATGTGATACTACTCAACTTAGAATATTTAAGCTTTTATTCAATATCCATTTATTTACTATAATGTTCTTTCCTATCAAATTAATTAAATTCAATTTGAGAACCTAATCCTAAAAGGCTCAAATTCTATTTTACGAAGTGAATTAAATTCCCCTAAACAAATATACTATATGTATATTTAAAAAGCATGCATACAATATAAATTAAACAAATACATTAAAACTATTAGACAAAAGAAACTAAATTGATTTCAGGACTAAATTGCATTAAATTGAAAACTAAGTGCCCAAATTACAATAACTAATTGACCAAATTGAAAAGATGCGAAACGGAGCAGCCCAAAGTGAGAAAAGTCCATAGTAGGGCGCGGATCCTTTCGACCCGACCCAATGACCGGGCACGAATCTTGGTGACCCGACACAAAAACGATATGTTTCGATAGGGGTATATAAACCCCCTTTTCATCTTCCCCTTTCTTTTCTTTCATTTTTTCATTTTCCCTCTCTCACTAACCCACATGCTCTGCCTTCTCTCTACCCTCTCTCAACAAACCAACTGAAAACTGCTACTAACTCTGTCTGCCACAGTCAATCTTCGGCCAGCCGCTGCGCTGGCCACCGACCGAAACCCTAAATACCCAAAAAAAATAATTTTTAACACTAAGCTTAAATCTAACCGTCGTTTCGACTGAAACGCCCAACTTCTCTGGTCTAAACTACTTTACCCGAGCCCATACCCTCTTCGACTCCACCAAATCTCTAATAACTCCGGCCACCATGATAGATAAGTTCCGATTCCCTCTTTTCATTTCATTTTCCCTTTATTTTTACTTCAATCTAAATTGTTTTCTTGTTTTTTACAGGAATAAAAAATGTGAAAATATACCTTCGATGGCGACGATGATTTGGCTTCTCTTCTAGCGAATACTCTCGGTTCCGACGTACGATAACGATTAAGTTTTTCAGTGACGGTCGAACTTCGAACAACTCTTTTGCTCTGGACGGTTCGGCTATCGAACTGGTTGAGTTTTGGACAGTTTGACTTCAAGCAGCCTTGCTTCCAGCCTTCACGGTGTCCTGACGGCGGTTAAAATGGTCGGCGACCCTTCATTCGTCAGCGATTCAAATCACAATAAATCTTCTCTCTCCTCATTATTATCTTTTTATTATTTTATTATTATTATTATTAGTACCATAATGGTTGATTATTAGTGGGTAATTAATGATCTGACATTTCTCTCTTTCTTGTCAATTTATAGTGATGTAGGGGATGACATCAGTAGAAAGGCTTGATCCATGTGAAAATGATTTCGGCCAATGGAGGAATGCTACATATCTATTTGGACACAAGTCTGGGCAGGGAATTTGTGTTTCTAGGGCAGATTTGTGTTTCTTTGGGTTATAAAAGTGATATATGAGCTGTAAAGGGCCTTTAAATTGGGCTTTGGGTATTTAATATGATTGAGCTCCATACTTGAATATATGTAATGGACCTTTTATTGTATGGGCTTTATATTTATTTATCATTTATTTAGTTTTATTTACATCGAATTACTAATATATATGGGTACCCAGACAAAATACGAGTATTACAGCTGCCCCTCTTTGCTCATTGTTGTGGAACAAGAATAGGGCAAAGACTGAAAAGATACGAATTTTTTCTGTACCATCTGACCATCGAGTCTTGAAGCTATTCTTCTTATTATGGAATGCCTCAATCTTCCTTTATCTCATTTCTTTGTTGGAGATGAACTCTTCTCATTAGGAATTCTTCCTTCGCTGAGCGAACTCTTCACATTAGAAGCTCTTTCTTCGCTGGTGAACTCTTCTTATTAGGAGTTCTTTCTTGCTGATTCACCTCATCCTCCGGGGAAAATTAAACATGCAAAAAGAAATATCATCAATTAATAAGAATTCAAATTGAAATGGTATGGAATATCCTCGATTTTCAGCTTTAAGTGTTGGGATCGTTAGAATTGTTGAGTGGATCGATCGAATGGAAAATGCCAAGAGGGGTGAATTGGAATTTTAAGAGTTGTGGGGTGAAATTGGTAAATTGAAAAATCAAGACAAGAGGATTTAAAGTGGTTCAAGCTTAGAACAAGCTATGCATCTACTACCTTAGTCACCACTAAGGATTTTCAACCAATTTCACTATGAAATCTTCCCCTTTTCTAGGCTTAGGAGGAAACCTTTTACAAAGATCAATCTTTCTACCCAAAGATTGATCTTGAGACCCTCACCAGAACAAAGATTTACAAAGGCAATAAAATGTATCTCTCAATAGACAAATATGCCAAAAAATACACTCAACCACACACCCAATTTGAGAATAAAAGGTTTACAATAAAAGGATTACAAATTGGGGTACAAGATATGAAATTTGAGCACAAAGGTTTGGATTATTACTTGGATGTTTCTTTGATGATCAATAGTTGTTGCTTGGTGCTTAAAATGCTACCTTTTATACCTTCTCATTGATTTATAGCGTTTGAGTGGTTGACATCATAAATATAGCCTTTGAGACTTCATCTTCCCACCATAAATGCAGTTCTGCAACTACCCCCATCGAAATGGTACCTACATGTTTCGAAACACAACTAAAAAAGAAAGAGTCGTTATGTGCATTAAAGAGGTCGTATCGAAACGTTTGAGAGCATTTCGAAACAATAGGGGTCGTTTCGAAACTTGTATCGAAACGGTTGAGCTCATAAAATTCCATTAGCAAAATGTTACGAGACCTCACTAGGCCGTATCGAAATGAGTACTTTACTTTAAAAATTTTGGTTCTGACAAGCAACGATCGAAACATTAAATGCCCAATTTGAAAATTTTTAACCCCCGTATCGAAACGGTTAACTGCCATTTCGAAACAAAGTCAAAGTATGACTTGCCTAGATGAAGGTCATATCGAAACGAGTTGAAGTCGTTTCGAGACCTATTCGATATGAAAAATTCTAGTAGCAAAACGCTTCGAAACAAGCCTAAGTGTATCGAAACGTCTGGGCAAATCTACAGATTTAGCTTGAAAACACTTAGAAGAATTTATGGGGATTATTTTTAAACCTTAAACATTTTGGGTTAAATTTTTACTTGTCAATTTTTGATCTTTTTGAGAACTTAAAATTTTATTTACTTTGCAAAATAGTCCTTAAAGTATTTGCTATATCAAAATCAAGTTAATTCAAATTTAAGGTTTTACAATCTCCCCCTTTTTAATATAACAAAACCAAAGTAAAATTTTTAAGTGAGCCTCCCCTTAGTTTAAGCTAGGTTTTGAAAACTTTAAAAATTTGCTTAAACAATTTTCTACCCCTTTTTGTTAGATCAAAATTGTAACAAGCATAATTCAATGAGAAATAAAAAGATAGGCAAAAGTAAACCAAACAACATAAATCATAATTCATATAGCATAAGTTCCAAAAGCAAAATAACATCAATCCAAACTTAAAACCTAAAAAGCATAATCCAAAACAATAAACTAAAGCATAGGTTCAAAAACATAAAAGGTTCATAATAAGAAAATCCTAGATGATATTAGATGAATGCAAGCTAGACTAGGGCTCATCATTGTCTTCATCTTCATCCATGTCATCTTCATCTTTTTCTTGACTCCTTTTAAAGTGTTGCCATTCACTATAGAAGGCGGTGAAGGAGAGATCCGATGAAGATTGTTGATTCTCGATAGCGGTAATGCGATTTTCCATACCATCAAAGCATTCCTCCAAGGATTTGAAACGATTGTCCATGTAAGTACGTAAGCCGATGAATTGCTCGGTGAGGAAACCCATCATCGCATCATTGTTAGGAGCTTGTGGAGCAACTTGACCTTGAAGAGGAGCTTGAGCTTGAGCACGTTCATCTCGAGGCACACGAACCCAATCATCACCATTGAAATGAAAACCACGCTTCATGAGTGTAGTCTCATTTAGCTTTTCCTTGAGAGGCTCCTCAATATCAAATGTGCAATCAATGCCACTAAGAACGAATATATAACTTAAGATGATACCATATATGAAGGAGGAGACGTTGTTGTGATTTTTGACTAAGTGCACCATCTCCACAAACATAATCTTCACAAGTTTCGGTTGTTGTTGTTGTCAGAAGCACTTGAGCTAAAAATCATCGACATCTCTAATGTGTGAAAACTTCCCACCGGATAGACGGAACCACCATGAGATCATAAGATGAAGAAACCGATCATGGACATCCAAGGTATTAACTTGGCCGGTATGGGGATTGATTGAGTTCCCATCTTCATTACCCTCATCTTTGAGACCAAGGAGATTGACTAGGGTAGACGTCTTAATACGAATTGTCTTCCCCAAAAGGTAAGACTCAATGGCAACAACTTGGGAACGATTGGGACTAAGGATACATTTGGCATTGGATTAAAACAACAAAACAAGGTCTCAATACATGACTCCAGGAATGCTTTAAAAGGCCATGAAATTCCAACAGGTTAAAAGGCCAAGGTATCGAAAGTGAAAACGATCGAAATCAAGGAAATCAATGTCAACTACACGCTCGAGTTGGATTTTGATGGTTTGATAGTATTTAAAAGCTTGTTGAGCGATAGGGGGTTAAGAAACTCTTTCTGAAGAGATATGCGAGATTTGGTCGAGGGAGGTTTTTCTCAGACGGTTCAAACCCTTGACCCTCTTCGGAAACTCTAGCTCTCTTCTCGGTAGACATCCTAAAAACATTAAGCCAACAAAAAATGTATACATAGGAAATCCACATTCAGTTCAATAGTAATCCTATAATCAAGGTTTGATAATATAAAATATATGTTCAAAAACAAGTTTTACAAGAGAATCACTGAAAAACGGTTTTTGAAAAATACGGTTAAAGAAATTTATATTTGAATAAAAAAATTCAGATTTTTAGAAATTTTTTGCAAAAACATCAAAACCCATAGTATATACAAGTAAAATATGCACAAACAAAAATTTAAACTATCAGAAGCAAACGAAAATTGAAAAGAAAAAAGAAAAAGGAAAATATCTTGAATTTGGGATTTAGGAAGAATGAATGGATGATAATGCACAAAGTTGTTGAAGCTTGCTTAGGATTTTTGTTTAGAGCAAAACCCCTCAAATTTGTGTGTAAAAACGTTTAGGTTTAATAGGTATTTATAGAAAAAATTAGGTTAGAGTTTGAGAGGAGTTTAGGTTTAGAAAAAGTCCTTTTTAAAGATGGAAAAGCATTAAATAGCCTTTACAACGAGTAACCGTATCGAAACGGTTACGAGTGTTTCAAAACACACATTTCAAAACAAAAAGTCGACCGTTTCGAAGCTCGGGGCTGTATCGAAACACCACTTACCTGTTTTAACTCCAATGATTCCAGATATGTCCCTTTCAAGAGCTCGTTTCGAAACATTTCTTACTGTTTTGAAACCCTTAAAGGGCAAATTCCCTTAAGAAGGTAGCTCATATCGAAACAGGGGAACCAGTTTCGATACACATGTGCCAGAATGTGCAAATTTGGCACAAAATGGCAGAAAAGTTGATTTTCAATCAACTATAAATGCATGAACATGATATATGAGCAAGTTTTATAGGAAAAAACATGTGCATACTCCCCCAACTATAAGCATATAAGCAATTAACATTAAAAACACATAAGCATGCAAATCAAAATGGATTCAAGCAATTTTCCATAAAAATGCCCCTAAAAAGGTCAAGAAAGACTAGTTAAACCTAACTCTCTTCTAAGGGTCCAAAAATGTTCTTTGTCTAGAGGTTTGGCAAAGATGTCCGCTATTTGGTTCAAGGTGTCTACATATTCTAGAACAACATCATTATTTAAGACTTGATCTCTAATGAAATGGTGTCTTATCTCTATGTATTATTTTCTAGAGTGTTAGATAGAATTTTTAGAGAGACATATGTTACTAGTATTGTCACACTTAAGGGGTATGATACCTACCTTAATTCCATAATCTAAAACTTGTTGCTTCATCCAAAGGACTTGAGCATAACAACTTCCGATCAATATATATTTCGCTTCGGTGGTAGATAAGGCTACACTATTTTGTTTCTTAGAGAACCAAGATATGAGCATACTACCTAGGAATTGACATGTTCCGGAGGTACTTTTTCTATCTATCTTTCAACCCCATAATCCGTATCCGAATAAGCATGAAGGTTAAATGCGGAATCTCTAGGGTACCGAAGGCCTAAACAAGGGGTATCTCTAAGGTACCTAAAAATTCTCTTAACGACTATAAGGTGTGATTCTCTAGGACTAGCTTGAAACCTAACACACAAGCAAACATTAAACATGAAATCCGGTCTACTTGCGGTAAGTTAAAGCAATGATCTAATCATAGAACGATAAAGCTTGGAATCGACACACTTACCTCCTTCATCTTTTTCAAGCTTTATGGATGAGCTCATTGGTGTAGCTTGAGGCTTTGCATGCTCTAAGCCAAACTTCTTGAGTATGTCATTTATGTACTTAGCTTGATTGATGAATATGTCATCCTTCATTTGTTTGATTTGGAGTCCCAAGAAGAATGAGAGCTCCCCCATCATGCTCATTTCAAATTCACCTTGCATTAACTTAGAAAAATCTTGACGAAAGGGTTCATTAGTAGATCCAAAAATAATATCATCAACATATATTTGCACTACTAATATATCTTTGCCATTGCCTTTAATAAATAGTGTTGTGTCCACCTTTACTTTTTCAAAACCCTTTTTAATAAGAAAATTTGAAAGCCTTTCATACTAAGCTCTTGGAGCTTGTTTTAAACCATATAAAGCTTTTGTTAATTTCAAAACATGGTTTGTAAATTTTGGATCTTCAAAACCCGATGGTTGTTCCACATACACTTCTTCATTTATAAAACCATTTAAAAATGCACTTTTGACATCCATTTGAAAAAGCTTGAAATCATTGTAACATGTAAATGCAAGTAGCATCCTAATTTCTTCTATTCTAGCTACGAGAGCATAGGTTTCATCGAAATCAATTCCCTCTTCTTGAGTATAACATTGAGCAACAAGCCTAGCCTTGTTCCTCACTATGTTACCACTCTCATCTAGTTTGTTTCTAAAAACCCATTTTGTCCCTATAATTGATTTATTTCTAGGCATATCAACTAATGCACATACTTTAGTTCTCTCAAATTGATTTAATTCTTCTTACACGGTCAATATCCAAAATTCATCATTTAATGCTTCTTTGATATTCTTAGGCTCAATGCATGAAATAAATACAACATTATTAAAGAGTTTGAGAGAGAGGATCGAGTGGTTACCCCCTTGGATGGATCACCAAAGATTTCACCACCTATGACATAGTTGTACTCCCTTGGGTAGCTCACTTCCTTTTCCTCAAGAGCCATGTCTTGCAAAGCTTCTAGAGATGGTTCTTATGCTTCTTCCTCTTTGGTTAGAACCTCATTCACCTTTGATGATTGGCTACCATCATTGGCTTCAATGATTCCTACATCACCATCATCACAATAATCTTTTCTCAAAAGGAGGTTATCATTGAAAACCACATGTATTGACTCTTCTACAACTAAGGTTCTCTTGTTAAAAACTCAATAGGCTTTAGAGTTTAAATAATAACCTAGAAAAATAGCTTCATCACTTTTTGCATCAAATTTACCTAAATTATCTTTTCCATTGTTTAAAACAAAACACTTGCAACCAAAATGATGAAAATAGATAATGTTAGGCTTTTTAGATTTTAAAATCTCATGAGGTGTTTTTTTTTAAAAATTGGCCTAATTATTACTCGATTTATAATGTAGCAAGCGGTATTTGTGGCTTCTGCCAAAAAATATTTAGGTAAATTATTTTCACAAAACATGGTCCTAAACATTTTTTCTAAAGATCGATTTTTCCTCTCAACTACCCATTTTGTTGAGGAGTGCGAGGTTCGGAAAAAATATGGCTAATCCCATTAGAGTTACAAAAATCATCAAAACCTAGATTTTGAAATTCGGTTCCAAGGTCACTTCTAATGTGGGAAACATTTTGATCAAGATCATTTTGAGTTATTTTTGAAAATGTGATGAATTTTTCTAAAGCCTCATCCTTAGTGCTTAAAAATAGAACCCAAGTATGTCTAGAATAGTCATCAACAAGAACAAATGCATATGATTTTCCACCCAAGCTAGTTGTCCTAATAGGGCCAAATAGATCCATACGGATTAGTTGTAATGTTCTACTTGTTGAGACATCATTAATAGGTTTAAATGAAACACGTTTTTGTTTTCCCTTAACACATGCATCACAAATTTTATCTAAAGAGAATTTAAGCTTAGACAAACCTCTTACTAGATTTTGGGAAACTAATTTCTCTAAAACACTAATGTAGCATGTCCTAGTTTCCTATGCCATAACCATGCATCATTTTCATCATGAGCAACCAAACATGCATGAGATGTATGAATGTCATCTAAATACACCATGTATATATTTCCTAAGCGATGACCTATGAGCATTATCTTATTTGTTTTAATGTCCACTATTTTAAAAAATTAATATAAAAAGGACATTAAACCCTTTATCACATAATTGACTATTGCTCAATAAATAATGCTTAAGACCGTTGACATATAACGCATTTTCAATAAAAATAGAAGAGTGATTACCAATGGAGTCAATTCCCTCAATGTGGCCTTTGGAGTTGTCACCGAAGGTTACTACTCCACCATTCTTTTGCTTGAGTTCCATGAATCTACTCTTGTCACCGGTCATGTGTTTTGAGCATCCACTATCAAGGTACCGTGAGTTTTGACTTGAAGCTTTGGCCTTGTAGCAATGCTCCCCCTACAAACAAATGATTAAACTTTGATTTTTGTACCCAAATCATTCTGGGTCCATGTGTGTTAGCTCTGAAAACCTTGGTTCCTTTAGGAATCCAAGAGACATAGCAACATAATTTTTAGAAGTTACAAGTTCCTTAGGAACCCATACACTCCTAAACTTTTTAGCTCTGGGATGCCTTTGAGAGCTACTTTGCTTGTAGTGAAATGAATTTCTCTTTACATATTGAGTTTTTGAAGAACATCCTTTCTCAAAACCGTTTTTTCCTAATGGAAAGAGAAGTTTTAAGATTATCCACTTCCTTTGTGTGATAATCTTGAAAATTGGAAAAAAGTTTTTCAACATCAAGAAATTTCTTTTTAAGATCATTTGAAAGATTGATCAAATACAAAACCTTCTTTTCCAATTCGGAGTTGGTTTTTGAAAGAGAGTCGTTTTGAGTTTGTAAATCGAAAATTATTTTCTTATTTTTCAAAATCGATTCCTTTGAATTTTTCTACCAACTCATCGTAAACTTCTTGCAACTTATCATAAGCATCATAGAGTTCATCATAAGTGAAATCAAAATTAGACGAGTTAGAGTTTACCTTAGGATCATCCTCAATAGCCATGAGGCAAAGATTGGCCACTTTATGTTCCTTATCGGATGATGACTCCTCATCACTCCAAGTGGAAATGTTGGCCCTCTTGCTCTTTTTCTTGTCGAATCCCCTCTTCTTGAGTTGAGTACAATCCGGTCTTATATGACTTGATCCTTTTTTTCTTCCCTGCTCTTGTTCTTGAAATCATTCTTTCTTTGAAACTTTCTCCCTCGGTTGGATTTCATGAACCTTGAGAACCTCTTGGCTATCATAACCAATTCTTCAAATTCATCATCTTCACTTGAATTGCTCTCATCTTGAAGTAGAGAGGCCTTGAAAGCAATTCCTTGCTTTTTCTTCTCCACTTCATGTTTTTCCATTTTCTTTTCTTCTCTTCTCTTCTCTTCTTCTCTCCATTGCTTCATAATCTCATGTGTGAGGAGAGACCAAACTAGTTCATCGAGCTTCAACATCTTCACGTTTTTAGCTTTGATGATGGTCGTTCTCTTCTAATCTCATGATTCAGGAAGAGAGTACAATAACTTCCGAACAAGCTTGTCTTCGGGAATCTCCTCTCTGAATCTTTTGAGACCATTTACAATCACCGAGAATCGATCGAACATTTTGGAGATGGTCTCATCCGGCTCCATCTTGAAATTCTCGTAGCTAAGATTGAGAAGTCCAATCTTGGTCTCTTTGACTTCATTAGTCCCTTCGTATGTGGTCTCTAGCTTATCCCACACCTCCTTTGCACTCGTACATAATGACATCTTTGAGTAGATGTCCGGACCAAGTGCACAAAAGATTATATGAAGAGCCTTGTCATTGATTTGAAGCTTTCTTCTTTATTAATTCGTCATCTCATACTTGGTCTTTAGCACAAGCCTTCCTTCATCGGCCCTCTTCAATGGGATTGTTGGACCATCTTCCACATTATCCCACACCATGTAGTCATTGGACATGATGAATAGCGTCATCATATTCTTCCAATAGGAGTAGTTATCCCTATTGAAATAAGGTGGCTTGGTGGTGGATTGAGCTTCATAGAGGTTGGGGTCGGAAGTAGAAACCATGACAATTGTTGAAGTAAATGATCACACTCTTCTAGGATCTTCTCTTGAGGATGTAAAACCTTCCAAGAGTCTAGCTCTGATACCAATTGTTGAGTGGATTGATCGAATGGAAAATGCCAAGATGGGTGAATTGGAATTTTAAGAGTTGTGGGATGAAATTGGAAAATTGAAAAATCAAGACAAGAGGATTTATAGTGGTTCAAGCTTAGAACAAGCTCTACACCCACTACCTTAGTCACCACTAAGGATTTTCAACCAATTTCACTATGAAATCTTCCTCTTTTCTAGGCTTAGGAGGAAACCTTTTACAAAGATCAATCTTTCTACCCAAAGATTGATCTTGAGACCCTCACAAGAACAAAGATTTACAAAGGCAATAAAATTTATCTCTCAATAGACAAATATTCCCAAAAATACACTCAACCACACACCCAATTTGAGAATAAAAGATTTACAATAAAAGGATTACAAATTGGGGTACAAGATATGAAATTTGAGCACAAGGGTTTGGATTAATTGCTTGGATGTTGCTATGATGATCAATAGTTGTTGTTGGTGCTTAAAATGCTTCTTTGTATACCTTCTCATTGGCTTCTAGCCGTTTGGGTGGTTGATATCATAAATATAGCCGTTGAGACTTCATCTTCCCACCATAAATGCAATTCTGCAACTACACGAATTGAAACGGTACCTACATGTTTCGAAACAATACTAAAAAAAGAAATTGTTGTTATGTGCATTAAAGAGGCCATATCGAAACGTTCGAAAGCATTTCGAAACAATAAGGGGTCGTTTTGAGACTTGTATCGAAACAATTGAGATCATAAAATTCCAGTAGCAAAACTTTTCGAGACCATGCCAGATCGTATCGAAACGAGTACTTTAATTTAAAAATTTTGGTTCTGACAAGCAACGGTCGAAAACATTAAATGCCCAATTTGAAAAAATTTAACCCACGTATCGAAACAGTTAACTATCGTTTCAAAACAAAGTCAAAGTATGACTTGCCCAGATAAAGGTCGTATCAAAATGGGCTGAAGTCGTTTCGAGATCTATTCGAAAAATTCCAGTAGCAAAACGTTTCAAAACAAGCCTAAGCTGTATCGAAATGCATAAGCAAAATCTACAGATTTAGCTTGAAAACACTTAGAAGAATTTATAAGGATATTTTTAAACCTTAAAACATTTTGGGTTAAATTTTTACTTGTCAATTTTTGAGCTTTCTGAGAACTTAAAATTTTATTTACTTTGCAAAATAGTTCTTAAAGTATTAATTATAGCAAAATCAAGTTAATTCAAATTAAGGGTTTTTTACAAGAATCAATGTTTTTCTGACTATGGTATCTTGATCTTTCAGTCTAAAGCTCATATCATCTCTTTTTTTCTTCCTCTATTGATCTATCTCTTCCTTCACTCGGAAATTACATGTCCTGCAAAAGTCAAATCTATCGTTAATGTTCCAATATAACTGTAAAACAAATGTACAACTTGGGTATATCATTAAAAAGCTTCAAGTGTTTCGGTGAGAAACATTGAAACTTTGACCAATTAAACTGTGAATCATTTTCATTTGAGCTTAAAGTCGATCTATCGTTTTCCATTCTCTCCCTTTTTTAACCGGTAACCCAAAAGGTTAATATATTCGTCAATACCATGCCCCAACTGTCTTACTGTGACGCCATCCAGAAAGTTCTCATCATTTCTGGAGGTTTCTGGAAGATTTGAAATTACGCTCGAATGGCTTACTGATGACCCGAAGGATTTAGAGTTGTAATACACTTCATTTCTTGTACAAACAATCGAATATCTATGTAGAGATTCGCCTCTTCAAATGGATTGGAATCTTTGAGATCCACCTCTTCAAACAGATTAAAATCTTTACCGAGATCTGCCTCTGCAAACAGAATGTCTTGAGATCCGCCTCTACAAACAGAATGCTAAAATCTGCCTTTATAAATGGAATATTGTTGAGTGTATAAAAGTTCTATTATTTACACCCTTTTTAACCCATATTTCTGCTGCATTCAAGCATTATTCATTGCATTTAGGTCAGTTTACAGCAAAACATCACAAATATATTCCAAGGCATAGATTCTACTAAAAATGGTTGTTTTTGCACGTTGCTGCCGTAGCAGACAGAAAGGGCAGGCGCTGGCCAGTGAAGCAGAAGAGCTGAACTGGACAAGCAGACAAAGAGGACGATGCTGCCACGGTTGCTGCCATTATAGCAGAGGACGACATCAATTTTGAGGAGAAGAAGCAAAGTGGACCTCGACAGATAGAGAAAATTCAGCCCGTCTGCCGTGTGAAAACCGCATATTTTTCCAAGCCCCAGATCAAAAGATATGTCAAGCACAAAGTTCAAGGAGAGAAAATACCAAGCAAGGAGATGACAGCTGGAAAGTAGATTCCTTGAAGATTTAGTCTTTATTAGAATCATACTTTTATTTAAAGTTGTATTCTTGCTATTTTAGATAACTTGAGCCCAAAGCTTATATAAGGGCATGTATTTTAACCTAGAGGGCATATCTCATAACCCATAACCGATTACCCTAGCCTCCTTCCCAAATTCAAGTCGTTTTCCTGCCCTCGACATGTTCTAAATCATTCCTAGGGCCACGGGTTGATTTGTAAAGTAGTTGCAAGGGTTGTTTTGTTTTAGGAATTTTCAGTTCAATAAAATAAACTTCAAGTTCTCTTATTTTGGTTATTAATATCTTGCAAGAGCATCGGGAGAGCATTGTGAGGTTATCTATTTACTTAGCATCGGGAGAGATAAGTATACGAAAGAAATAAGAGCAAGTTCTCTAGTTTATAAATGAACTATCTCGGACCTAGGGATAGGACGAGGTTAAGTGGCTAAAGAAGAATTCATACACATCGGTGTTCATCCTTCGATTCACGCCGGGAGGTATCATCAAAGATGTGATCATCGACAGACTTGGACCTAGGGATAGGCCAAAGCACATATAGGATTCTTGCCAAACTTGAAGCACGGAGTTGAGTGTTGCTGCCGCGACAATCAACGGACTGCTGCCGCGACAGGTGCTGCCGCGACGGGCGCGACGACAGAACTGGACTTCCTAAACTCTGCAATACCTGCACTACTGAGCAATTCAATACCAACCCATTCTCTCTATCTTGATATCTTTACTCTTTTATTTACGTTTACTTTATTATTTTCGTGACAACTCTCAAATATTTTCTTTACTTTCGTGCAGTGAATTAATGTGAAGCTATTAGCCCAATCCCTGTGGAGACGATATCCGATACTTCGTATCACTTTACTACATGCGTCGTGTATACTTGCACTACCATTGCGATAGACTATTTTACACGCAACAAGTTTTTGGCGCCGTTTCCGGGGATTGGCAACATAACTCTACCTTTTCTTTTATTGCACTTTTTGTTTTTATTTTTATTTTTATTTTTCTGTTTTTCTTTGGTGCATTCAACTCTTGCTTTTCACAAGGTTTCTTGTTTATGCGCAGATCGAACCGAGGTAAAGATCCTGAGTATCCATTAGATCCGGAAATTGAACGTTCATTCAATCTTAAGAAACAACTTCGGCATTTACTATCTAGGAACGAGTACCTTGAGGAACAGTTAGAGACGATGGCCCACAATGGTAACGACCCGCCTGTCGGCGATACTATACCGCCTGCCGGCAACCCTGCTGCCGCTGCCGGACGACGGTCCTGTCGTGACTACATGCTGAATGATCATGTAGAACTGGAAACCACGCTACCGGATATTGATGTTAACAACTTTGAACTGAAACCTGTTATGTTTAGTATGATCAACAATGCCGGTCAATTCAGTGGAGTTGTTACAAAGGATGCTAGGGAGCATCTAAAAACGTTCCAGGAGATCTGTGGTTCGTTTAGACTGCCAGGAGTTAATCCGGAGATACTGAGGCTTCGGTTATTTCCCCATTCATTGAGGGAGAGAGCAAAAACTTGGTGGAATAAACTTACGTCGGGTTCAATTAGAACTTGGGCAGATTTATCTCGTGAATTTTTATCTCGTTTTAATCCTTCGCATTTATCTGAGCGATTACGTAATGAAATTGCTACTTTTCAACAAGAAGATGACGAGCCAATGCATGAGGCCTGGGACATATTTACTACTCTTCTACGGAACTGCCCAATGCATGGATTCCCCGTCTAGAATCATGTAACAAAGTTTTATAATGATGTCAATTTACAAACTCGTATTCGAATTGATTCAGCAGCAAATGGACTATTATTGGATAAAGATCCGAATGAGGCAATGCAAGTATTGAAAAATCTGGCTAAGAATGAGGAGCAGTTTCCAACAGCAAGAAGAGGGGGTAGACGTGTACTAGCTGTCAAGGATTATGAGGCCGACAACACGATGAAATCACATGTAGCATTCCTTACTAAAGCAATGAAAAGGTTATTGAATGATGATGCACAACATGGATTTGCTGTTGAGGAGGTATGTGAAATCTGTGAGGGAAATCATAGTTCGGATGAGTGTCCTATACAGTTAGAAGAGGGAAAATATGTTGGAAACTACAATCCCAACTGGAGAAAGGATCCCAAGTTTTCATGGAGTAATCCTAATAAGCCTTGAATCCTCAAGCACACAATTAGAATCAGGGAGGACCTAGATTGCTGACGCGACAACAACTGCCGCCGCAGCAGCAACAACATTAACCAGCTGCCACGAGCAGTATACTGGAATAGACTCTGGCCACTTTTATGTCTCAGACAGGTACTTATATTGAGAATATGAATCAGTTTGTCAAGAAGACAAACATTCATGGATAAAACAGAGATGTGGATGATGAATCATGAAGCTACTCTGAAATCTTTTGAGACACAAATGGGTCAAGTTTCCCAGCATATCAAGCCAAGGCAGACTGGAGGATTTCCTAGTAATACCGAAAATGCTAGGCAGCCCACACATGAGCAATGTAAGGCTATTACTACTAGGAGTGGGAAGAAACTATCAGGGCCGGAAAAAAAAGAGTTGAAACAGTAAGGAAACCAGCCTTGGATAGACCTGCTGAGGAAGCTGCCCCGACAGGTAACAAATAGACTGCTGCCGATGAGCCTGTCACGACAGCAGAAGCGACAGAGGAGAAAAATGATGAACCCAAACCTCCTCAGATTCGTATGCAGTGGGAAGGACGTATTGCTGATTATCGTCCCCCACCACCTTTTCCCCAACGGATACAACAAGCTAAGCAAGAATCTCAGCTCAAAAAGATTTATGATATTTTTAAGCAGGTTCATATTAATATCCCACTGTTAGATGCCGTTAGGGAGATGCCTGGTTATGCCAAATTTCTCAAGGATGTTATGTCAAAGAAATATAAACTTGGGGAATTTGAAACGGTTAAGATGATAGAAGGTTGCATGAGTATTCTTCATCGGCAGCCACCCTAGAAAAAGAAGGATCCGGGGAGCTTCATCATACCTTGTGTAATCGGAGATAAATATGTGGGTAAGGCACTTTGTGATCTTGGTGCTAGTATTAATTTAATGCCAAAATCTGTTTTTCAGAAATTAGGTATTGGAAAGGCGCGGCCCACGATAGTAATTCTGCAGCTGGCAGACCGCTCTTATATTCATCCGGAAGGAAAAATCGAAGATATTCTGGTAAGAGTGGATAAATTTATTTTTCCTGCTGACTTTCTTGTTTTAGATTGTGAGGCAGACGAAAACGCACCAATCATCCTTGGGTGACCCTTCTTAGCCACGGGAAGATCACTGATTGATGTGGAAAAAGGAGAACTCACCATGAGAGTGAACGACCAAGAGATTAAGTTGAATGTTCTCCAAGCTATGAAGCATGCTGATGTGGATGAGGAATGCAAGGCTATCATTGAAGTTACCCTTGATCAACCCTGCATCAGGTTGAGCTGTCACGATATAAAAATTGGTTACTGCTGCGGCAGCCACCTATAAGACTGTCACGACAGCATCGACGACAGCAACTCCTCAGAATCCGATACATCTGATACTGAAGATCAGGAGGAGGTAAACTGGATAGGCGATCATCCAGGTAAGTTATTTGAACCTTTAAATTATACTTTGGATAACCATGCAATCTAAAAATCATATACTCTTGAGCCCCTGTTTTAGAACTGAAGCCCCTGTCAGTGCAACTAAAATATGTTTTTCTTGGTTCAAATGATACGTTGCCCGTAATCATCTCTTCCAAGTTGATGCAAGAACAGGAACAACAACTAATAGGGATGTTGCGGCAGCACAAAAAGGCAATTGGATGGACGATTGCTGATATTCAAGGCATTAGTCTGGCGTTATGCATGCATAAAATCCCTTTAGAGGAAGATCATAAGCCGACTATAGATGCTCAAAGGCGGCTAAACCATGTGATGAAGCGTAAAGAAATAATCAAATGGTTAGATGCTGGTATTATTTACGCCATCTCCGACAACAAATGGGTGAGACCGGTGCAATGCATTCCAAAGAATGGAGGAATGACCGTGGTGACCAACAAAAACAATGAGTTAATCCCAACCAGGACTGTGTCTGGTTGGAGGGTTTGTATGGACTATCGGAAGCTTAATAAAGCTACCCAAAAAGACCATTTTCCTTTACCCTTTATTGATCAAATGCTTGATAGATTAGCGGGTAAATCTTACTATTGTTTTCTTGATGGTTATTCAGGGTATAATCAAATTGCTATCGCATCAGAGGATCAAGAAAAGACAACTTTCACATGCCTCTACGGAACATATGCTTTTAGGAGGATGCCAATTGGATTATGCAGTGCACCCGCCACCTTCAAAAGGTGCATGATGGCCATATTCTCCGATATGGTGGAGGACTTCCTTGAATTTTTTATGGATGATTTTTCAGTCTTTGGAGACGATTTTGAGAGCTGCCTAGGCAATCTACAAAAGGTACTTGAAAAATGTGAAAAAGCAAACCTAGTCTTAAATTGGGAAAAATGCCACTTTTTGGTGGATGAAGGGATAGTCATTGGCCAAAAGATTAGCTACCGTGGGATAGAAGTCGATAGGGCCAAAATAGAAGTAATCGAAAAGCTGCCGCCGCCGACCACAGTCAAGGGTATTAGAAGTTTCTTGGGACATGCTGGTTTTTATCGCAGATTCATTGCAATTTTCTCAAAAATCACCAAGCCCCTATGCCATCTTTTAGAGCAGAACCGACCCTTTGACTTTAATGATGAATGTACTGAAGCATTCAAGGTTCTAAAGGAAAAGCTGGTAACAGCCCCAATAGTACAGCCACCAGACTGGACACATCCAATTGAGATTATGTGTGATGCTAGTGACTATGCTGTCGGGGCAGCACTTGGGCAGCGGAGAGACAAGTTATTTCATGTCATATATTATGCTAGTAAGACACTGAATGACGCCCAAGTGAACTATACCACCACAGAAAAGGAGTTATTAGTTGTGGTGTTCTCCATTGATAAGTTTCGTTCTTACATACTTGGAACGAAGGTAATATTGCACACAGACCATTCTGCCCTGAAGTATTTGTTCGCAAAAAAGGATGCAAAGCCTCGATTGATACGGTGGATTCTGCTATTGCAAGAATTCGACCTTGAAATCCAGGACAAAAAAAGGATAGAAAATCAGGTGGCAGATCACTTGTTAAGGTTGGAGAAGGGACAAAGTCTACCAATAGATGAGACAAACATACTGGAGACCTTCCCAGATGAGCAGCTCTTTGCTGCCGCAAACACTACCGCGACAGCCATGGCGGCAAGTAAGTCTTCTGAACTCACCTGGTATGTTGATTTTGTTAATTTTATAGTTAGCAGAATAATTCCTTCTGATCTTAATTATCAAGCCAGGAAGAGGTTCCAAAATGATGTTAAGTATTATTATTGGGACGAACCTCTTCTTTTCAAAATTTGTGCAGATCGGGTTATAAGGATGTGTGTACCACAAGAAGAGCAAGAAGACATTCTTCATCACTGCCATGCTTCACAATATGGAGGTCACTTAGGAGGCAACAAAACTGCTGCCAAGGTGCTGCAGTCAGGGTTCTACTGGCCGACACTGTATAAAGATGCACAAATCTTCTACAAGAGCTGTGACAGATGCCAAAGGACAGGAAACATCTCAAGGAGAAACGAGATGCCGCTGCAGAACATTCTAGAAGTCGAAATCTTCGACGTTTGGGGGATTGATTTTATGGGATCTTTTTCCATCTTCATGTAGAAATCTATACTTCCTCCTGGCAGTAGATTATGTCTCTAAGTGGGTTGAAGCTATCGCCACCCAAAAGAATGATGTCAAGACAACCCAAAGGTTTTTACACAAAAACATCTTTTCTCGGTTTGGCATCCCTAAGGCGATTATCAATGATGAAGGGAGACATTTCGACAATAGGGTTATTGTCGCCGCCTTGAAGAAATATGGTGTCAAACATCGGATCACGACATCATATCACCCACAAACCAATGGAAAAGCTGAAATATCTAATAGGGAAGTTAAGAACATTCTTGAGAAGATGGTTAAGCCAACTAGGAAATATTGGTCTTTACTCCTCAATGATGCGTTATGGGCATATAGGACAGCTTTTAAGACTCCATTGGGCATGTCTCCATACCGATTAATTTATGGGAAAACATGTCATCTACCTGTTGAGATAGAGCACAGAGCATACTGGGCAATCAAGGCAGTGAATATGGACTTGGACAGGGTAGGGCAGAAAAGGCTGTTAGATTTGAACGAAATTGAAGAAATACGGACAATGGCCTACGACAATGCAAGAATCTACAAGGAGAAAACCAAGAAGTGGCATGACAGGAAGTTGCTGCCACGACAGTTCTGCCCAGGGCAGCTTGTATTGTTGTTCAATTCTAGACTGAAACTTTTCCCAGGGAAACTAAAATCTAGATGGTCTGGCCCATTCCAAGTCGTACAGGTTTTTCCCCATGGTGCCATTACAATCCGATCATTAAAAGACGGGCACCAATTCAAAGTCAACGGACAGCGCCTCAAGCAGTATCAGGGGACTGAAGCCCCAGGAATGCAGGAAGTGGTTACCTTAGGAGATGCCCCACCTGACATCCCTAAGTTAACCTAAATTTTAATTATTTATTATTTATTATTAGGAAATAAGGTTTCTTTTATTTTGAATAATGTTTTTTTAGTTTATTGTTTTTAGGAAATAAAGGAGTCAAGAAGAACAAGAGAAGTGAACTCAGCCCACTATCCATCCATCAACCCAACAAAGCCCAAATATTGAAGCCTATCGTTACAGTTGCCGCGAAAAATGTGGAAAATACAGGCTATCACCACGCTGTCACGACAGACGCGGAAACGTTTGACAGACGCGTAACAGACGTGGAAACGTGTGTCAGACACGCTAAAGCTCAATAGCCACCCCGTTATTCGCGTCTACCATTACGGCTTCAATGGGCAGCAATTCCTCTTCTATAAAACCCCGTTTCATTTTCATTTCACTCACTTCTGCCTTTCTTATTTGCTCTCCCTTTTTAGTTTTCATTTGCTTTCATTTACTTTTCACAACCCTTGCACTAATATGTCTTCTAGAAAAACCCGACGCAATGTTGCCTCTACTTCCTCACCAGCAGCAACCACCACAGCCCGCCCGAAGAACCAGAGCCCGCCATCAGATCAGACTCAGCAGCAGCAGCGAAGACAGCGATTAAAATTTATGTTTCTTATCTTATTATTAATGTCTGCTATATATATTTTGTGATGTACTGCCTTTATCTGTTTTCTTTTTTATTTTGTCATTTGCATTGAGGGCAATACAACCTTTGATTTTGGGGGTGGAAACCCTCCATATTAATGGAGTACATCTTAATTAAATTTTGTGTCTTTTACTTAGTTATTTTTCTCTTAAAAAAAGAGATGAAAATACTGAAAATTTTGGCTGAAAATATGAACTGAACTTACCTGTCGTGACAACTCTATGGTGGCAGTAACTTTAGGATAGTTTAAGGAAAAATTTAGAGCCTTTCTATAGTTCTGAAAACTTAATCACCATTGTGACGGTTATACTGCTTAGACTTCTTTTAGCCAAACTAGAATAGAAAGCTTAGCACTTGAATAGCCCCTAGAGGTGCCTAACACTGGCTCTAGGAAAGAAGTTTAGCAAAAGAGACTCAACAACCCTATAGGTTCTCGAAACTGGCTCTAGGAAGTTAACTAGAGGTGCCTAAAACTGGCTCTATTAAAACTTTAGCCTAAAAAACTAGAGAAATCGAATCAAAACAAAAAAATCAAAGAAGCATGAAAAAATGCCTTCAAAAGATAAACTTTGGCATAAAAATTCGAGTTATGAGTTGAATATTCTAGTGAAACTAAGAGAGTCTTGGCATATAATTGTTCACAAGCATGCACACACTGCACGAGAACTATAGTGAGATTCCGGACAGATCCTAAATTATCCGACAAGTTGCTGCCGTCACAGGGAACGAACGACTGGTAAGGGAAAGTTCACTGTTTGAAAGCCAAGACAAAAATATTTCTTTTTTCTTTTAGGTCTTAGTTGCTTGAGGGCAAGCAAAAACTTGAGTTTGGGGGTGTGTTGAGTATGTAAAAGTTCTATTATTTACACCCTTTTTAACCCATATTTCTGCTGCATTCAAGCATTATTCATTGCATTTAGGTCAGTTTACAGCAAAACATCACAAATATATTCAAAGGCACAGATTCTACTAAAAATGGTTGTTTTTGCAGGTTGCTGCCGTAGCAGACAGAAAGGGCAGGCTCTGGGCAGTGAAGTAGAAGAGCTGAACTGGACAAGCAAAAAAAGAGGACGATGATGCCACTGTTGCTGCCGTGACAGCAGAGGACGACAGTAATTTTGAGGAGAAGAAGCAAAGTGGACCTCGACAGATAGAGAAAATTCAGCACGTCTGCCGTGTGAAAACCGCATACTTTTCCAAGCCCCAAATCAAAAGATATGTCAAGCCCAAAGTTCAAGGAGAGAAAATCACAAGCAAGGAGATGACGGCTGGAAAGTAGATTCCTTGAAGATTTAGTCTTTATTAGAATCATACTTTTATTTAAAGTTGTATTCTTGCTATTTTAGATAACTTGAGCCCAAAGCTTATATAAGGGCATGTATTTTAACCTAGAGGGCATATCTCATAACCCATAACCGATTACGCTAGCCTCCTTCCCAAATTCTAGTCGTTTTCCTGCCCTCGACATGTTCTAAATCCTTCCTAGGGCCACGGGTTGATTTGTAAAGTAGTTGCAAGGGTTGTTTTGTTTTAGGAATTTTCAGTTCAATAAAATAAACTTCAAGTTCTCTTATTTTGGTTTTTAATATCTTGCAAGAGCATCGGGAGAGCATTGTGAGGTTACCTATTTACTTAGCATCGGGAGAGTTAAGTATACGAAAGAAATATGAGCAAGTTCTATAGTTTATAGTTGAACTATCTCGGACCTAGGGATAGGACGAGGTTAAGTGGCTAAATAAGAATTCATACACATCGGTGTTCATCCTTCTATTCACGCCGGGAGGTATCATCAAGGACGTGATCATCGACAGACTTGGACCTAGGGATAGGCCAAAGCACATATGGGATTCTTGCCAAAATTGAAGCACGGAGTTGAGTGTTGCTGCCACGATAATCAACGGACTGCTGCCGCGACAGGTGCTGCCGCGACGGGCACGACGACAGAACTGGACTTCCTAAACTCTGTAATACATGCACTACTAAGCAATTCAATACCAGCCCATTCTCTCTATCTTGATATCTTTACTCTTTTATTTACGTTTACTTTATTATTTTCCTGACAACTCTCAAATATTTCCTTTACTTTCGTGCAGTGAATTAAGGTGAAGCTATTAGCCTAATCCTTGTGGAGACGATATCTGATACTTCGTATCACTTTACTACATGTGTCGTGTATACTTGCACTACCATTGCGATAGACTATTTTACACGCAACAAGTTTTTGTAAATAGATTGTACTAAAATCTGCCTCTATAAACGGAATGTCTTGAGATCCGCCTCTACAAACAGAATGTACTGAAATCTGCCTCTATAAATGGAATATCTTGATATATGCCTCTGCAAATGGAATGATATCCTTGCTGAGATCCATCTCTGTAAACGGAAGTCTTTAGATCTACCTCTATAAACAGAATATCTTACGATCCTCCTTTGTAAATAGAATGATATCTTTGCTGAGATTCGTCTCTTCAAATAGATTGAAATCTTTGTTGATATCCGCTTCTTCAAGTAGATTGAAATATTTATTGTAATTCGCCTCTTCAAACGACCAATATCTTTGCTTTACGAAAATGTGATTGAAATCTTTGCTAATCTTTGTTGTATTTACTTCATTACCCCGAAGTTGTATATTGAAATCTTTTTTTGTTCTTTATTGATTCTTATAAATTTTTGCAAGAATACAAAATGCTTTGAATGCATGGGTTAGTATGCTCTTATCTTATGGATGCCTAACTATATGATGCATGAATTGTTGTAACTGAAGACCACTTGGATGGGTTTTGGCCTTCTTTGCTTCTTTGTTGAATTTGTTGCTTCTGTTGCAACGGTATTTCATCTCTATAGACTACTCTTCTCAAATCTGGCTTAGCTTGATCATCTTAAATTTCGTTCATAGCTCTTATTATCTTCTTGTTATGACAGACTTTGCCCTAGAATTTTGTTGTTGAACTCATTTTCTTCTTCTTATCTCTTTAGATTGTTCTCATCAGATCTTGATCAACTTGAACTTCTTGAGATTTGTCTAAATCTCTTATATGTCTTCAAGATCTGACAACATTTGCTCCAAAATTTTGTTGTTGGGCTCATTTTCTTCTTGAGAAAATTTTGACTTCTTTAGTGATCGAATTTTTTCAAGCTCTGCATCCTCTCTTGTCTATCCTGATTTGGACTCTCATGCCCCAAAAGTCTCATTTTCACAGTCAATGATGCCTATGATCTCTTTATTTCTTACCCGATCTGTAGCGACTAAATTTTAGAAAATATCGGTTTTACTTAGAGGAACCAGGTTTTAATTAGTTTTTAAAAATTTAATCGGGTTTTGAGAAAAAGAGGAGTCGCCACCGGCCATTTAAAAATGGTAGACCGAACACCAGAGTAAAACTAGAGATTCTTTCTAAAAAATGGGTTCGGAAGTTGGTTACACGCGGGGAAGGATGAGCACCCCGTCATGCCCTAAAATCGGTACCAAAACCAATACCGCTTAGTTAATATTAAATTTTGCGAATTAAAGTGACAAATCGTATCGAAATTTGATTATACGAGTGAGTAAATTTTAAAAGCCTTAATATTCGAGAAAGAACGTCCGAACCACCACCACTACGAACGGTACTGGCCTCATTCACTCCCGAATAAAAAGGCATCCACATTACATTTTTTTTATCCGGATGCAACTTATGAAGCATAAAATTATATGATTAAACAAAAGAGATGGAGGCATATAGTAAAAGGCATGTTACAACACAACCAAAATAGTGATAAAAAGGCATACGAATTCAATGTAAACTAAAAAACATGAAACGCATGAAGCATATATATAGACATACATACTCATAAAATCATGAAACAAGAAATAAACTATATGAAAAATCACATGAAATATACACATGTCTATTATTATATCATTCTAAGTATACGTAAAACATGTGGAATTTATGACAAAGGTGGGATTAATTAACATTCTAATGTACTTATATGAAAACATACTAAAACCGAATTAAATTAACATGAGTAAGAGGGAAGTCGAAATGCAAGCACATGTGGATTCCAGGATTAAACATGTAAATAACCGACTGATTTAGGGTCGAAAATTAAATGGAAAACAAAGATTTGGAGGGTTTGAGCGAAATAATCCTTGTAAGAAACGACATGATTAAGACCATCATGGGTGAAATTGCAAGAACTCGAAAAGTTAAAGGGACCACGAAGACCATTTTGAAAGCACGGGAGGACTTAAAACATAAATAGACCATTTTAAAAAACAAAAAAAAGATATAAAAAACTTTTCTTTTACCCATCCCCCTTTTTTGCCATTTCGGGTAAAACATAAAATCCTTCTTCTCCTCTTCTCCGTCCAACCCTCCCCGTTAAACACACCGCTCGGTTTCCGCTAGCCGGCAACGGCAACGAACCAACCGAAACCCTCCCCCTAAAATAGTAAGCTAGAAACAACACTGGAGACGCAAAACCCTTTCGAAAAGAACAAAACCGAAAAAAAGAAAGCCCCCTCTTTTTTAAAACTTGAATCGAAGCCCCAAAAGCCTTCCCCGTTGAGATTCAGACGGCTCACCCTGACGACTTCCCAGACGGAAGCCAAAAGCTTGTTGCCGTCATGACTCGAAGCCAGAGGGGATGTGGTTCTCGGAAGGTAAAAAAACAAACTCCTCTTTTTATATTTTTTTGTTTTCGTTCGTTTGTATGCAAAATGGATTGAAGATAGAAACTTGTAAAGGGATACCTCTAGAAGTAGTTTCTCTATTACTTCAAATCAAAACATTCCCTTTTTTCTCCTTAAGGGTTACAATTTTGGTTTCCCGGTTTCTTTTATACCGACATTACATCAAGGTAACAAAAATTACGTTACAGACTCTCTCTGATCTGCTTTGTATGGTTGACTTTTTGTGGATTTTTGTTTTGGTTGTAATTTTGGCATCTGAAGTTTCTGTTTTTGCTAGTTCATGTCGAGTTTTTTCCGAAATGGGGTTGCTTTGGCGTGCGCCGGGTCAGAGGCGGCAGAGGGCGTGTCCGTGGAAGAAGAGGGGTCATGGATTGACAAGAACAAAAGTGGTTTAAGGTCCGGACAAAATTAGTGATTACAACTACCTTTCTTTGCTTATACTTATAGAACAAGAATAAAGCAAAGACCATAAGCACTAATTTTGTCCTACTTCCTTATCACACGGTTTTTTGAGGCGTTAACACGCTAGCTTGGTTAATTTTCTTCGAAGCCCCAAGAATATGAGTTCTTTCTCCTCGGACCTCATTTTCGTCGTATATTCTTCGAGTAGTTGTCCCTTCTATATGAGACTCCCTTTTGCTGAAATCAAGGATCTACTAGCCCTCTCTTCATAGGACCTTCTCCTTTCGAGACCTTGAGGCTTTAGAATTTCGGGTTCTTCCTCTACCGAACCTTTCTGCCTTATTGTATTCTTCGAGGAGTAGCTCTTCCTCTATGAACTCCTTGCAGTTAGGGGTCTACACGTCCCTTCTCCATAGGACCTTCCGCTTTCGAGACCCTACCGTTATAAGTTCTTCCTATATAGAACCTTTTCGGACCTTTTCTTTGTGGGATCCTTCATTTTTGAAATATGGTGGCAAGCTTGAGAGCTTCTTCTGACCCTCGAGCGATGGGTATCCACTTGCTTTGCTTTGAAATCTTTACTTTGTCGTTTAATTCTCCCTTTATGAGGGGCGCGACTCGCTTTTCGGATATCTGTAAAAGGATGAAATGCTATGATGTTGTTAGCATGCCCCTAACCTAGGGATGCCTAACTACTTGTGATGCATGACTGGGGTTTCCGAGTTGTTTAAACATATTAGTTTTGATGCCACTGTGTCCTTTGGTGTTGCTTCTTGCGCTGATTGCACCTCTTCTTGGTTCTTCTGGACCCTTGTTCTTCTCATCTTGATCTTCTTCTGAAATTGTCTGCTTTAAAGTGCCCTTTCAGTTTTTCACTTTGAACTCTTTTTTTATCTTCTTTGTTATTTGTTATTTCTTTTTTTTCTTTTTTCTTTTTTTCTTTTTCTTCTTTCTTTCCCTTTTCCCTTTCTTTTTCTTTTTCTTTAAGGCTTTTTGTGTTTTCCATTGGGTTTGACTTCTTGTGGTGCCCCTGCCCCTTTTGGGGTGTTTTACTGACTTTTGCTTGGGATCTCTTGGTCGCCCGCTCCGACTTGGATGTAATTTGATGTTGATGCTTGCCCCTTACTTAAGTCATTTTGCCCCAAAATTTATATCAAAATTAAAACATAAAGAAAGTAAGAGCTCCCCGAAATAGTTGCGGTGGCGCTATCCTTTGACGATCGCTAAGGATGATGGGTGTCGGGAGGTTGTGGCGGGCTTGCTCCCGAGTGCAGACCATGGCGGCGGTTGAACGAGTTGGTCGAAGGTTAAGGTTGTATAAGAAGAATTGTGACTGGTTAGCTAGGTTGAAGGAGATGAAAATGATAGTTTGGTGGGAGGAAGATTTTAACAAAAATAAAGAGAGAAAAGAGGGGATGAGTTATGACGTTTGATAAGGGGATAAAATTTTAATATGTCAAATTTAAAATTTTGGTTTTAAAAATCCGAATAAGAGAACTAAATCCTAAAGTGAATTAAAGAGAGGTTTAAAAAAAGAGTTTTAAAAAGGTTTTCAAATTTAAAAACGTGATAAAAAATTTCCATATTTTTAAAATTTGTTTTAAATTTTTCCTTTATCAAACGTGATAAAAAATTATTTTAAAATAAAGATAAAGGATGTGGTTTAAAAATTAAAAGGAAAAAGATTTTGGATTGGGATAAGATGATAAGCCATGGTCCAAGGGATTTGCCACCGTGTTTTAAATTTCTACACATATTTAACAAAAAATTTGATTAACAAGGGATTATCAGAAAAATAAAATGACAAGATAAAATAAATTTGAAATAAAATTACAGAAATAAAATTAAAGAAAATAAAAATAAAAAAGAATAAAATATTCTATTAAAAATAATTAAAATAAAAGAAATGGGTTGCCTCCCATTAAGCACTTTATTTAACGTCATTAACTCGACAACTTGGTCATAGATCAAAACAAACTTTAATCATTAACTTTACCGAAGTCCCCGGCAACGACACCAATTTGACACGCGTCGTTTACGCGTCAAAATAATTCCTTATTATCTATTAATAAATAAATGAAATTAAATGTAGTAAAAGAGAAGTAAGGGCCGATCCCACAGAGACTAAGAAAACTTCCTGATTTATGTTCGCTTGATCGGTGAGCCACGAAGAGAGCTAAATGATGTTTAAGTAGAAAAGGGGGTGACTTGTAGAATTTAAGTAAAAATAAATAAAGATTGTAGAGAATATTGAAAAAATGGATTCAATATAATAAAGACTAGCTTCGGGCTTTTGCTTTGACTCAATTTTCTTAGATCATTGGAAAAGGTTTTTACTTCAAGATTCATGTCGGTTACTTGCCTACAATGATCAATCCTTGAGACTTGTTTTTTTCTCTTCGGTAAATCGATAATCTAAAATCAATTTTTAGATTCCAATTTTATGGTTAAATTAACCGCGACTATCGCTATTAAAAATAAACAGTTTTAAAGTTCTTGGAAAAACCTGACTCGGATGTTGTTCCAATAACAACGGTTCCGGTCTCAATTTTCTCTTAGTAATCAATTTACTAAGTGTGTTCCCAGAAAGCCGAATGTGCTTCAATAGCCGATCCTTCCTCCCACATATTTAACCAAAAACAACATCCTAACCAAAGTCAATCTTTAGTTTTGAAATTAAGCTTAGAAAACTGGAAAAAAAAATCTAAAATTATTTAAGTGTTTTTCATTCCTCACGTTGGAATCGAATCATCGCTTTAGCCTTTGACTATGGAAAAATAAAATTTTATTAAAATAAAATTTCAGGAGTAGTTGAAGGTGGTTCAGAAGTTGTTGAATGAGGTACTGAATGAGGCTCAGAAATAGGGACTGAAACATGATCAGAAACTATTTCATCAGAAGACAAAAATAAGAACTCAGAATCAGGAATTGAAATAGACTGTGAAGGAAAAAAAAGAAGAAACAGTAGGGGAAAAAGGAGAAGAAGAATGAAAAGGAAATTGGGTTTCAAAAAACTTGACATCTCTGCTTACAAGAAACTGTTTAGAATGAAGATTGAAAAGATTATACCCCTTTTTGGTAAGAGCATAACCAAGAAAAACACAAGGAAATGCTCTAGGAGCAAATTTGTCAGAAGGAGTAAGATTGGTTGCAAAACATAAGCAACCAAAATTTTTGAAATGATCATAAGAAGGGGGCTTGTGAAATAACATTTCAAAAGGAGTTCTCCAAGAGAGAACTGAGGAAGGAAGCCTATTGATAATATAAGAAACAACTAAGACACATTCACCCCCGAATTTTAAGGGAACCTGAGAATGAAATTTTAAAGCCCTAGCAACTTGAAGCAAATGCATGTGTTTCCTCTTAGCAATGCCATTTTGCTGAGGAGTATGAACACGAGAACTTTGATGAACTACACCTAGGGAATCAAAGAAAGTGAAAGAAAGATAATTGAAAAATTCACAACCATTATCACTCCTAATTATCTTGACAAAAGCAGAAAACTGAGTTTGCGCCATGAGAATGAATTTTTTAAGGTAGAAGAAGGCATCGCCTTTGGATTTCAGTAAATACACCCAAGACATTCTAGTATGGTCATCCACTATTGTAAGAAAAAACTTATGACCACTATGAGTAGAAACCCTATATGGACCTCAAACATCTACATAAATTAAGTGGAAAGGAAAGTCAGAACAAGAATCACTTAAACTAAAAGGAAGTCTTGCATGTCTAGCTAAGGACAAATAGTACAAGAAGGTAAACAAGAACTATCTACAATATTAAGAAACATAGGCAATTTTTTTTAATTGAGAACATGGAGCATGCCCCAAACGAGCATGCCAAAGTGAGGTTTTATTGATATCAACAGAATTACAAGCATTAATAGAAGAAGAAACAAAATGAAAATCAGAAGACACATAGGCAGACTTACTGGATGAACCAGACACTAAACTTGAAGAATGCAAAATGTAAAGACCTATAACTCTCTTACCAATCCCCTTCATCATGCCACTGTAAAGATCCTGTAAAAGACAAAAATCAGGATAAAAAAGAATACCACAGTGAAGATCCTTGGTTAACTGAGAAACAAAAAGCAAATTATGATGAAAGTGAGGAACAAAAAGAACATTAGTTAGCCGAAGGCCATTTGGCAAGCAAACAGAACCAGTATGAGTAACAAGAGAGTATTTACCATTAGTGAGATTAACAAAACGAGAAAGAGAAGCACAAGGCAAATGATCAAGCAAGTAATTGAAATCTGATAAGATATGGTCAGTCGCACCAGTGTCCAGGATCCATTGCAAATGAGTAAAAGAGGAATGAGAAGAATCAATACTTGCCAAATTCACAGAGGAATTTGAAACGGAAGACTGATTTAAGAGTCTAAGAATCTGAGTGTACTGCTCCGGAGTAAACACAGGTGGAGAAGGGACAACACCAGAAAAAACAGGGACTTCAGGGAAATCATTCGAACCAGAAGCACTACCAACAACTAAAGCAACTTGAGAGCGTTTCTTGTTAAACTTGAAGCCAGAAGGGAAACCAATAAGCCTATAATAGTTCTCCTTCTTATGCCCTTTAACCTTACAATGATCACATGTCCTAAAAAATTTCTTCCTAGGCCCAGCATTAGAATAAAACACAGAGGAATCCAAAGAAGGGACAATGCCAGAGAGATGAAGACGATGTGATTCCTCTTGCACAATCATAGAATACGCATTGTTGACAGAAGGTAACATATGCATTAGCAGAATCTGGCTTCGAGACGCAGCAAACGCATCATTGAGGCCCATCAGAAATTGAAAGAGGCGTTGTTGGGAGATATGCTTTGAATTGAGAGCAGATGAATCACACGTACAAGATGAATATGGAACCAAAGAAGAATACTCATCCCACAACGGTTTAAGCTTCGTAAAATAAGAAGAAATAGATGATTCACCTTGCGTCAGGGTAGCAATCTCGCGATGGATGAAAAAAATCCGAGAACCATCAACCTTATTGAAGCGTTCTTTCAGATCTGCCCAAACCACAGCCGCACTGGAGGCAAAAACAATTCCAACAGAAAGCTCCTTGCTCACAGTGTTGATAAGCCACGAAAGAACCACCGCGTTGCAACGATCCCACTACTTTTGGATAGACGGCTGAGAATAGCCTTCGCGACGACAATTACCATCGATGAACCCTAATTTGTTCTTCGCAAGTAGGGCAATGCGAAGAGACCGACTCCAAATGGTGTAATTGTCGATTCCAGTCAGTTGATGCGAGATTAAAATCATGCCCAGAGTAACAAGAAGGATGAAGGAACAATGGATGACTGAAATCAAGGGTAACAGATTCATCGGCCGGAGGAGAGGTAGACAGAGGCATTATCGAAAAAATTTGGGAATTTCAGAGAAACTAGGGTTTTTCAGAATATCCGAAACGCGAAAAGAAAACCCGAATGAGGAAAAAAACCAATTTGAGAAAAAAAACGTAAAACCCCAAAAGGCCCAAAAATCAATATTAGACATCTGATACCATGTTAACAAAGTAAAACCCAATTTGGAGAATATTTCATCTGATATTATTATTCAAGTAAGTATTTACAAAGAACAAACTTTGATTTATATACAACTCAATACTTCACTAACTAACTATTCAACAACTTTGAACTAACTCTAACAAACTTTAACCACCTAACTATTAAATTAACTGCTCCCAATTTAACAATAACTATAAACAAAACATCTTTGCTCGTTCTTTTTTTCAACATAATCGAGCTCCGATTGAGTAAAAGTTTGAATTGAATCAAATCTAATATGTTAATGTTTGATTCGAGCACAACGGTTTTGTTATTTTAAATTAATATTAGAAAATATCAGTTCAAATTTTAAAATACATGATCAAGTTGAAAATCAAAAAAATTAATCGGACATAATTTATCGAATTTAATTTTTATATTATTTTAAATTAAACTCAAACTTTTAAAAATAAATTTTGATCAAAATCAAATTAATTGAATTTAGTTCGATTCGAATTTGAAATTTAACATTTCCATTTTATTTTGAAATCAAATATTGGGCCAAGGCCCAATAGTAAAGGAGAAATCATCAGCGCCTCCAACAATCAACACCAAAAGGAACAACCCGAAGAAGAAAAACCCTAATTCGCCGTCTATATAAAGCTCGAAAACCCTAGCCTTTTGCAGTCAGTTTCGCTTCAGCCGTAAAAATGTCGAAGCGAGGTCAGTATCCATTTCTTCTTTCTTGTTCCGAATCCATCTTTTGTTTTATTTTAATTTTCCGTTTGTTTTCCGAGAAAAAACAGATCCATTTGGTTATTTACATGCGCACTATTGTTTATTTCCATGGATTTTAGATAGCTGAAAATGGTGTTCGTTTTGTTGATCAGGTCGTGGAGGTTCAGCTGGAAACAAGTTCAGAATGTCACTGGGTTTGCCGGTGGCAGCCACAGTCAACTGCGCCGACAATACTGGTGCTAAGAACCTTTACATCATCTCAGTGAAGGGGATCAAGGGCCGCCTTAACCGGTTGCCCTCCGCTTGTGTGGGAGATATGGTGATGGCCACCGTCAAGAAAGGGAAGCCTGATCTCAGGAAGAAGGTCTTGCCTGCTGTCATTGTGAGGCAGCGCAAGCCCTGGCGCCGAAAGGATGGTGTTTTCATGTACTTTGAAGGTAAAAAACGTACTTTCTGCTCTTACAGCGTTATTGGTTTTTGTAGTGTACTATTTTTCTTAGATCCGTGTTTGAATTTTAGATGTTTAAGAGTATAATATTTGTATACTTGCTTTTGTATAGAGTCTTTGCTGGTTAAGCTGTGTCTTGATAAGTGAATTAACCTACACTTTCTATGATTTGATGCTTTTTCAGACCAGCAAAATGAACACAAATGGTTGAATATTTTATTGAATGGGGTTTCTCTTATTTTGAATCTCGTTTTTTTGTGATTCGATACATTTGTTTGTGTTCTGCCTTGTGTGTTTCATAGGCTATTGGAACAATTTTCTGTGGTTAAGGTAACATGGAGAATTTACTGTGAAGATAAGCTTTTCAGGTTAAGAGGTGTCATGATTTGTGCACTTACTATGATTTTAATTATCGAATGAGGAGGTTTCCTCTCATTTGGATTCTCCCTTTTATGTGATTTGATATGTTTGTTCTCATCTGGCCTTGTGTTTTTATAGTCTTTTATGGTTTTTATGCTGGTGATGTAGTGTGGATGATTTTTTTCAGTCTTTGTCCATACCTCCCATAACCAGCTAAATTGATTCCCCAACCTTACTGCAATACCAGGTGGTAACCATTGTTACCTTCCCTGTCCAGGTTGGGACATTTGAAATAAAGTGTTCATGTTAATTAGTTAAAAGGATGTATTACCAGACATAAGTCATGTATCTTCTTTAGTTTTCAACTGTTGATACAGTTACAAGTCTGGAAAATTGACTGTGTCCATCGTTGCAGATGCGTTAAGTTTTTCAAGCTTGCATGTGCTCCATTTGGTCCCTACACGTTTTCTAATTTGCAACTTTTAAAAGGAATTCTTAGAGTTCCGAACACATTTTAGCCTTGTTTGTTACTTAAATATAAGTTCATATAAACCAGACATAAGTCAGGTATCTTCTTCAATGTTCAATGGTAGATACAGTTACGAGTCTGGGAAATCGATTGTGTCCATCGTTGCAGATGCATTAAGTTTTTTACACTTGCATGTGCTCCATTTGGTCCCTACATGCCATTAATGTCTTCTCTTTGAACTTTTTTCTTTTGATTGCTGAATTAGTTTTTGTTCATAAAAATAAGCTTCTGATTCAAACCTTCTATTTGCAGACAATGCCGGTGTCATTGTGAATCCGAAAGGAGAAATGAAAGGTAGGATATCTAAAAAATGATTATCATGGTGTCGCGCGAGTTTCATTTTTCTTGTAATATTCATGTCGGACATTTATGTTTGACTTATATTTTGATATTACAAATGACATTTTTGTAATGATAATTGTAGGGTCTGCCATAACTGGTCCAATCGGAAAGGAGTGTGCTGATCTATGGCCAAGGATTGCAAGTGCAGCCAATGCCATTGTTTAGGAATTGAAGTTTGTTTCTCTGCTTTGGAACTGATTATAGTTTGCTGCTTCAGTACTTTGTATTATCTAGTTTTTGATATCTTATTTTATCTTTTGGTTGTTTTTTTTCGGAGAATGAATGTACTTTATGGTGAGGTTTTCCATTATTATAGAAGAGATATCAGTTGCATCATTTTAATAATTTTGGTTTTTAATAAGGAAAATACTTTGATGCACAAGCTGTGTAAACTTTAGTTTACACAAGCCCTTTAATTTTAGGGTTTAGGGTTTAGGGGTTTAGTATGTAGGGTATATAATTTAAGGTTTATGGTTAGAATTTAGAGTTTAGGGTTTAGGGCTTGGGGTTTAGGTTTTAGGTTGTTAGGGTTTGTGATTTAGATTTTAAATTTTATAAAAGGATTGTGTAAAAAAAATTTACACAGCTTGTGCATCAAAATAAAACCCTTTTAATAACCTATATCTATATTATTTATAGGTTAGAGTTCCCTCATTAATGGTAAAAATGAAATATAATGTTGGACTCGTATTATATATATATACTGATCCAACTTGTCAAAGTGTAGTTCAAAAATTGTAACTTAGTTTCCAACGGAGTTGAGGTTTAATGATTTCACAAGTTGTTAAATGTAGGATAATCTCGATTCAAATTCTCTTAAAGGACAAATTGAATAATCAATATTCAAATATATGATTCATTTTTATTTGAAGTTGGTTTTAGCTATTTTTGAACAAGGAAAGCACAGTAAAGTGAAAATATTACAAAAGGATTACATCATATCCATTGAAAATTATAAAAATTCATAAGAAGTAAAATCTATCATTTTGCAGGAAAATTTATACAATTTTCTAAATGAAATCCGGCAACGATGTATTTTAATCAAAAAGTTCTATGAGTCAAACATTTTTTTGGTACATCAACAAACTACTATAAAAGAATAAAAACAATATCAGACCGATCGTTTACAATCAACATAAGTATTAGAATGACTTTGGCAAAGTAAAACAAAAAAAAAACAAATGTAGAACGACTCTAGCAAAGCAAAATAAATAAAAAATACAACTAAAAAAGAACAAATGATTCTTCATTAAATGATAAGAATCTTATTTATTTACAATCGACATAAGTATTATAACTCAGTATGAAAGTCGTCACCGAAAAGAATTTCACGAAAATAATTTAAGAAATTTTCTTTTGAAAATAACTTCCTTAAAAAAATAGGAGAGAAAAGTGGATAGTTTTGACTGGACACTCTAGTTTTAGATATTTGAATATGCTTTTGCATATGTAATGTTGATTTAGATAAAAAAATTAAATATGTTGGCGTAACTATAAGATAATAGCTATTCATACTTTCTTAATCTTTTGATAATAATGAACAGATATTACCTTGTAAATTACTTTTAAACCATTAAAAATACTTTAATAATACACAGAACCTACACACAAAGCTTCAAACTCAAATCTCCTAAAATGAACACCATCATTCGAAGCCTCTTCTTGAGTTTTGATTCAAAATAATTGATATCAAAGGATGTCCATTTGTATTTGCTTCGAGTTCGTAATAAATAATGGGTAATTGTTCTATACACAAGCGCTTGTGGAAACTTTTTTACACAAGCGCCTTAGTTTTAGGGGTTAGGGACTTCGTTTAGGGTTTAAAATTTATGGGTATAAGTGTAGTAGTTTTGAATTTAGGGATTGTTGATAGAATTTTGGGTTTAGGGTTAAAATTTAGGGTTTATAGGTTAAAAGCTAAATCCCCACCCATATTACCCTAAAATTAAACCCTAACCCTAAACTCTAAATTCTAACCCTAATTCCTAAATTCTAAACATGAACCCTAAATTCTAAACATTTACACTAAAACCCCTAAACACTAACCATAGAAAATCAAATATAAAAAAAATTCAAGTTCATAATCCGAGTTAACATCCTAAAAGTAACCTATAAACAATTTTTCCTGTTTAAACCGATTAAACTAAACCTAGATGGCGAGAATATGTTTTCTATGATTTTAATCTTAATTATCCATTTTTGGGTAAACTACATAAATAGCTACCCGACTATGATCCAATTTTTTTGAGTCCTTTGACTATCAGATGTTACAAAATGGTCTCCCGACATAAAAATAATAATAAATTAGTCTGATGCCGTCAAAAATTTAACGGCCGATGATGTGACAGTGGTATGATAACACATTTAGTTCTCAATTTTTACACTTTGTTTTAACTTGGTCCTAATTATAAAAAATAACCCTTGACATTTCAAATTTACATCATTTTAGTCCCTTTTCTTCTTCTTCCCAACACAATCTAAACAAAATCTATCTTCTTTCTAAAAAAATCGAATTTGTGTTAAAAAAGAAAAACATTTCACAATTCTATCAAGTTAGTTTTTTCTAAATTAAAAGATCAAAATTTTTCAATTTGTGGATCGACCCCTTCAAAGCTCAAAGTCAAAAGATGGCATTGGCGAGTTTGTCTATTCTTTTTAAGCACGACCAGTAAAATTGCATAGTACATAAAAAGAGAAAGAAAAAAACGATCATAATTGGGTTAAAAAAAGAAAACCCATCATCTTTGATATTTGTTTTATAAAGAAGACGAATTTTGTTTAGGATTGTGTGGGGAAGAAGAAAAGAGATTATTGATATAATTTTGAAATGTTAAGGGTTGTTTTTTTTATAATTAGGACCAAGTTAAAATAAAGTGTAAAAGTTGTAGACTAAATAAGTTATTATGCCAATTTTATTTAACTGTCACGTTGTTAAATTTTTAACGGTATCGGATTAATTTGTAAATATTTTCAAGTCTGAAGACCATTTTGTAACATCTGATAGTTAAAAGACTCAAAAAGAAATTGGGTCACAGTCGGGGAACTATTTATGTAGTTTACCCTAATTGTTTCATCAGCCTTTTTAGTTATAGATAAAAGCCCAAAGCCCATTAACAGTCTAAAATCCAAAACTACAAAAGAAAACCCAAAGCCGAAAATCTTCATCTCATTTCTTTTCCTCCACTCCGCTAAGGAAAAGAAAGAGAAAAAGAGAGAAAACGTATGGCAAGCGAGGCGGCGGAAGTTAACGCCGTACCGTCGGTGGCGGGGGCAGAGAAGCAACCACATAAGCTCGAGAGAAAATGGACCTTTTGGTTCGATAATCAATCAAAGCCTAAACAAGGCGCCGCTTGGGGTACCACTTTACGCAAAGTTTACACCTTTGACACCGTAGAAGAATTTTGGTGGTACTTTTATCGAATACCCATTCCTCCTTTTTATAAATATTTTATAGATCTGGTGATTTTCAGCTGGTTTTTTATTCTGTCTTGTACGATTTATGTATTCGGTTGTTGATGTGTTTTCATTTATTTGTTGGAGATTTGCTTTGTTTAAACGAGAAAGGGTATTTTGTTTTTGTGTTTAAAATGAGAAATTTATTGTTTTATAGGTTATTAATTTTATCTGAATTTGTAGTAATCAACAGCAATCAGGTTCGTGTATTTTATAGCGTCACAATTTATTTTGTATTTATATAAATTTTGATACTATAATGATTTGTATTATATATATATATATTGATATATATACGAATTCATATTATCTTATTCGTGTTTTAGTTAATTTTCAATGTATTGTGAATGTATTTTATAGTGTCGCAATTCATATTTGTATTTATATACATTTTGATACGATAATGATTTGTATTGTATATATTTTGAGATATATACAAATTCGAATCGTATTCGTGTTTTAGATATTTGAAATGTCTTGTTCATGTTTGTCCGATATTGTCGAACTTGAGTAGGTTTCTGTTACTTTGTCTTGTTATTTTCTCATGGTAATACTTTTGTCATGTTTCAGTCTGTATGATCAAATATTCAAGCCCAGCAAGCTTCCGGGTAATGCTGATTTCCATTTATTTAAGGATGGGGTTGAGCCGAAATGGGAAGATCCCGAATGTGCTAATGGAGGAAAGTGGACTGTTGCTAGCAATAGAAAGACTAATCTTGAGAATATGTGGCTTGAAACCGTGGGTGCTTTGAGCCTAACTAATATGCTTAACGCAATGTGAATAATAGATTGCTATATCGGGATATTGGTTGACTTATTGTCTTTTGTTTTGCAGTTGATGGCATTGATTGGGGAGCAATTTGATGAGTCGGATGATATTTGTGGCGTAGTTGCTAGTGTACGCCAAAGGCAGGACAAACTTGCATTATGGACGAAGACAGCAACAAACGAGGCTGCCCAGGTATAGGAATATTTCGTGATGTGAGACCGCCTAAGCATTAACGTTTACCAAATGATGTTACATGGCTTTAAATTTTCTGCTGATTTGTCCTCGAAAACCAGAAATATTATGCTCATCAGCTTTTCTAATTTCTGCTTAAAACTTCACTCATCGATTGCTGCAGTGCTTCTAGTTTTATGCATATGAAATTTATGGTCATACTTATTTTGATGTGTGTATATTTCTGAATACGACAATAACATTTTTAAATCTACCTCTGTATATCGAGTCTGAGCTACATAGAGTGTAATCTATAATTTGCAGAATTACAACAATGTTTTGGTTACCACTTGTCAATTATGTCATGCTTTTGTTGATTGCTTCACGCTTTCAAACTTTTTTGAATTGCTTGTGTTGATGATCTTAATTCGAAACCTGTTTTCTAGATGGGCATAGGTAGGAAGTGGAAGGAGATCATCGATGTCAGTGACAAAATTACTTATAGCTTTCATGTAAGTATTATTTGATTGGCACTCAAGACTTCGAATTCACATTCTTGTATTGTGACCGGTTGCTTTAATTGTTGTAGGATGACTCGAGAAGGGAAAGATCAGCAAAAGGCCGATACAATGTTTGAACATCTTTGCTGTTTTCTAATTTTGGTACTCGAACTCGGACACTTGAATTATTTTGAATTCTGAGTTTTTGGTTTTTTTGAATGTGATACTATCAAAGATCTATTTTTATGTTTGGAGATATTTTTTATATTCTACATATTGAGAAATTTAATATATTTTCTGAATGCTTAATTTCCTCTATATAGATTGACATATTTGTATTATTTCTAAGATGATGGTTATTAGATTTAAACCTCTTTCAATTTTCCAATCCCGAACGGATTATAACATTACATGTATTATTAGGATTATCAGAATGTACGATTACTTGGAAGTAGCCTCTGGTACTGAACTCTCACAGCCTTAATCTTTATTGTACTATGGTGATGTTGATCTTTTTTGTACCCTGCCAAAAGAAATGAAAACCAGGCAGGTACTATAAGTTGATAATTTCAAACCCTAGAACACATGGAATGGAATGGAAGTCTATATTGGTGAGTTCGGATGAGCAAAATTTGATTTAAAAAAGTTAAGTTTTGATTCCACTAGACGGGAAAAGTTCAACTCGATTTAGAATTGTAATTTTACAAACTTGACTTGTAAAGATTTTAGATAAAGGCAGAATCATAAAAGAGACTCGAATGTTTTCAATAATTAGTTAATCTTTTTTAAAGTTTATCTTCAACTGTCTACTATACAGTAAAACTTCTATAAATTAATAGAAAATTTTTCAATTAAGCAAGTATGTATAACTTTGATTAAATGGAAGTTGAAGATAATTCAACACCACTTGAACTAATCACGCGAAAGGAAGCATCGAATGCGGCAACAACTCTTCACAACTTTTTATTGCAGTCGGAGACATTAACGTCGAAACTTGTGGGTGCAATTAGAAAAATTAAAGATGAAATTGAATTAGATTCAAATTTTAAAAAGAAACAAATTATAATAGATTCATATTTTAGCAAGTTACCAAAGTAGTAATTATAATATTTATAAATTATTAATTTATAGTTTTGATGGGACCTTTATATTTATAAAGAGGGGTCTCTAAAAACTCATTATATTATTATCTTACCAAATTTGATGATTTTTTACACTGGCCCAAGTTGAGACCGGAGAAATTTATTATTTAATAGAGTTTATTAATTTAAACAATATTAATTTACAGAGGTTTTACTGTATATGTATTTACATATGAAAAAATATAGGAACAATATTTCATGTATGTGAAAACAAAAAGGTTTTACAAGTGTCTTAGTATTAGGATTTAGAGATTTAGTTTATGGGTTTGATGTTTAGAAATTATGGTTTGTGATTTAAATTTAGGGTTTAAAGGTAATAGTTTATGATTAGGGTAATATGGTTAAAGAATTAGGTTTTAATTTATAAACCTTAAATTCTAACAATACATCCTAAATTCCAACCACAGCCACTAAACTGAATCTTTAAACCACAAAACTAAGGAGCTTGTGAAAAGTTTTTTTATACTACATGTGAATGATATCATTAATATATATAAGGGTGGGCAAAAACCTATTTACCCAGTTCTAGTCTCAAACCCGGTAGGATCTGTGGATTTTTACCTGGAACTGGTATCGATGAGACCGGGACTAGATCTAAAATTTAGGTCCTGGTTACGATCGGGACCAGGACTGGATCCTGATTTTTTAGACTCGATACTCAGTGGGTACCAATGAGACTGGGACAAGTACATGGTACCTAGTATTAGTTTGGTATCGAGTGACGTTGAAGAGGTTGGAAATAATTGAAAACGCTCCTTTATTTCTTCTTATCAAACTTTATTGTCTCGGGGCTAGGTCTCGAAGTGCTAGCACCGTGCGGCCTTGGTCGTGAAAATGAATGATGGGCGACCAAGTCAGCCTAGAAAGCCAAGCAAAGCTTGGTTAGAATGCAGAAATGAAGCAAAGAACTTTGAAGGAGAATGGGTGAATGCTTGTTATCTTATTTCTCAAAGAAAGTGAGTGAATTACAATGGTGAGGGAAGGCCTCTATTTATAGCCTTGGCCCTCTCGATCTAACAGTTACAATGGATTTGATCCGACGATCAAGATTAAGCCTAGCTATCTAAGAAAGGAAAGGATTTGAAGACAACAATCCTTCCTTATCTTTGTGGATAGTTTCCTTGTGTGTGGGGAGACAAATCACCATGGATTGGGGGATTGTTGGTGGCATGTCCTTTCCATGTTTGTGTGGCTTGGATGTATGAGCACTCTCCAAGATGTGGGTTGAATCCGGCTTGTGGGCAGCCTTGGACGGATTGAGGCAAGGCCTCGGATGGGTTGTGGGCAGCCTTGGGCGGATTGGTGTGGAACCAGCCCAAGGCCTCGGATGGAACCTCTTGTGTGGCCCAGGGTGTGTTGGATTCGGCCTCTAGGTGCTGATGGATGGCATGGGCGCTGGGCGTGGCCCCATTGGTGTGCCTGGATGGTGCTCGTCTCGGCCCCATGGTGTCGGATGAGATGCATCGTGCGGACTGGGCCCAGATGGCGTGTGGGCTGTGCGCACTCATGGCCCCCTTGGGGTGTGGGCGGTCCGACCATGGGATGTTGGGCTGTGACATTCTCCCGCACTAAATTGAGTGACGCCCTCGTTAGGGGTGAGCGTTCGAGCGAGTCGAGTCGAGTCAAAAAAATTCGAGTTATCCGAGTTCAATCGTCATATTTTACAACTTGAACTTAAATTGAAATTTTTTCGATTCAAGTCGATTTTAGCGAGTTCGAGTCGAGTTCGAGTCGATTCGATTTTTCGAGTTTGGTTTTAATTTAAACATTTTTCTATTTATATCTACATATATATTTCTTCATATTATTTTTCACATGTGTAAAAAAAAATTTTGAATTATATCTACATACATATAAATTGACTTATGACTAAACAATACAATGATTCTAAAAGCACAAAAATAAGAACACATTTTTCATCAAACAAGGTAAACCTGTCCAAATTTCAATTGTAACAATCAAACCAACAAAAAGAAAACTCAACCTTCCATTATAAACTACGGGCCTCGTTAAAAACCTCATTCTTATCTAGGTAACGCCAAGACGAGACCAAAGATAGCGGAAGGAGGAAAAGAGTACCCTAAAATATATTAATAACTAAAGCAAATAACACAGTAGAGTTTAGAAAATCCAACATCACATGTCAAAAGATACAAACCAATAAAAACAAAAACATAAGAGTAGTTCAAAAAACAGAATTGCAACAAACTTTTTTCGAGTTCCGAATTATATTGTCGAGTTTCTATACAAATTTAATTGTAATTATTTACCATGTTATAGTACGATTCGATTCTAATTTAAACGACTTTCTCTATTCATATAAGATATGCATATATATATCTTCATATTATTTTTAACATGCATAAGTAAGATTTGTAATGTTATTTAATATAAAAAAATATCATCTAAACTTCTAAAATATATTTATAATATTATTTTTAAATAAGGAACTTTTAAGGATAAAGTACTGATGGGAGTATAAATGAGTCAATGAATTGATGTAAAGAAAAAAAATTACAAAAAAATCGGTTGAATGATCAAATTGAATAAAATATAAAGTTAAAGGGCTAAATTAAAAAAAGAATAAATTTGTTAAAAATATGAATTGAAGTTATATAGATATTATATAGTGTTAGTGAATCATGTGGTTTAATTTTGGTAAAAAATAGACTTAAAACGAAAGAGAAATTAAAGAAATGGGAAACATTCAAAGTTGAGGGGCTAAATTACAAAAGTAGAAAATTTAATTTAAAAATATGAATTGAAGCTAAATAGGTATTCTAGTTTCTACATTGGTTTAGGATCATGTGGTTCAATTTTGGTCAAAATTGACTTAAAACGAAAGAGATATTGAAGAAATGAGGAAATCATACAAAGTTAAGGGGCTGAATTGAAAAAATATGAAATTTATTTTAAAAATATAAATTGAAGATAAATATGTATTCTACGCTGGTTTAGGAATATGTGGTTCAAATTTGGTCAAAAATGGACTTAAAATGAAGGAGGAATTGAAGAAAAATGAAATCAGTGACTAAATTGTAAAACTGTAAAATTCGGTTTTTCGATTTTTCAATTTTTCGAGTTGGGCAAATTCCAAACCGACTCGAAATCGAAAATTTTTCGAGTTAATCGAGTTGACTCGAATAACTCGAACAACTCGACTCGAATAACTCGAAATTGAAAAAAAATATCGATTTTTTCGAGTCGAGTCGAGTTTTGCTCACCCCTAGCCCTCGTCGCTCGGTCTTGGTGGAAATAGGCTATCTTTTCCTCAAACTGTCATAGGTCTTCGGAAAGCTCCCAACTACCCTCGGCTTCGGGCAGTCCTTTCTAAAGCACAAAGTATTCGTGCCTTAGCCTACGGCCTGGTCGTTGAATCACTCGGTCCGTTAGGATCTCTTAGACCTCCTTCTCGAAGGAGACTCTGACTCCAACTGGTGCTCGGCTCGATCTACTCCGCTCCGGATCATCGGCATCCTCGTGGTACGGCTTGAGCATGTTGATGTGAAAGACGGGATGGGCTCGAAGCTTCGGTGGTAACTCCAACTTGTACGCCACCTTGCCTACGCGCTTCACCACTCAGTATGACCCTTCATGTCTCCTAATGAGCGCCCTATGGACAGAAGAATTGCGAAGTGTTAGATTTAACTTTGCGAGAACTAAATCCCCTACCTGAAATTCAGAGTCCCTTCGCTTTTGATCGGCCCACTTCTTTGCTCGCTTGGGCTAAGTCTCATTCTTCTTGCCATGCTTTGGTGAAGTTGTAGGTGGCTGGATTTGGCCTATCGTACTTGGTCAAAACAGAGTTGGGAGTGAAAGGCTGTTGGCCGTTCACGATCTCAAATGGGCTACGGTTTGTCACCTCGCTCCTTTGTAAGTTGTACGAGAACTGGGCCACGTCCAATAGCTTGGTCTAGTCCCTTTGTATGGCACTCACATAATGCCGTAAGTAGATCTCGAGTAGTGTATTCACCCTCTCGGTTTGTCCGTCCGTTCGGGGATGGAAGGCCGTTGACAAATTCAAGTTTGATCCCAATAACTTGAAGAGCTCGGTCCAAAATTTGCCGGTGAAGCGGGTGTCTCGATCGCTCACGATGGTCTTTAGGATTCCCCAATACTTGACCACGTGCTTCAAAAACAAGCGGACAACCTCCTCGGCTGGGCAAACTTTGGTGGTGGGTATGAATATCGCGTATTTCGAAAACCTGTTAACCACAACCATGATACTACAAACATCGTCAACGTTAGGTAAACTGATAATGAAATCAAGTGATATACTTTCTCATGGCCTCTCGGGTACGGGAAATGGTTGAAGTAAGCCCATTGGCTTCTTGGCTTCGACCTTGTCATGTTGGCATATGAGACAAGTCTTGACATAGGCTTCAATGTCGTCACTCATGTTGGGCCAATAGTACCTCTCAAAAATCAGCGCTAAGGTGTGATGCATCCCCGGATGGCCTGCCCATCTCAAATCGTGGCACTCCTTCTTGAGGTTCCTTCGTAGGTTGTTGTAGTGTGGAACATAGAGGCGTCGTCCTTGCATGTAAAGCAGCTCACTCTCAACCCAAAATCGTCGGGATTTGTCCTTCTTGGCATGCTCAATCAATGCCTTGGCGGAAGGGTCGTGGAGAAGCCCTTCTTTGATGCTCTCTAGTAAATCGCCATCGGGTTGGCTAAGGGCAGCAAGTGATGCCTTTCGGCTTAAGGCATCGACTACGGTGTTGGCTTTTCCTAGCTTATGCTCCATGAAAAAGTCGAACTCGGCTAGAAAGTCTTGCCACCTAGCCTGCTTAGGAGATAACTTCTTTTGGGTTAGAAAAGAACTTATTGCACTATTATCAGTATAGACAACAAACCTCGAACCCAAAACGTAGTGTCTCCACGTGCGCAAGCAATGGACTATGGCGGTCATCTCTTTCTCTTGGACGATATATCGTCTCTCGGTCTCGTTTAGCTTTCGGCTCTCAAAGGCTATGGGGTGCCCCTCTTGCATGAGCACTTCGCCGATCGCATAATCTGATGCATCGGTGTGGATCTCGAAGGCCTTGGTGTGGTCGAGTAGGGCCAACACCGGTTCACTTACCATGGCTCGCTTGAGCCTCTCGAAGGCATTTTGGCAACTCCCATCCCACGCCCACTCTTTGTCCTTCTTTAGCAGCTCGGTTAGTGGTGTGGCAATGTGGGAATAGTCACGAACGAACCTCCGTTAGTAGTTGGATAGCCGGAGGAACGAGCGTAGCTCGGTGACTCTGGTTGGAGGCTCCCACTCGTCGATGGCCCAGATCTTACTCTTGTCCATCTTGATGGTACCTCATCCGATGATGTGGCCTAGGAATGTCACTTCTCGTTGGCGAACGCACACTTCTCCCTCTTGATGAATAGCTTGTTGTCCCGAAGCACCTGCAAAACCTTTCTCAAGTGCCTTATATGCTCTTCAAAAGTGGGACTATAAATTACTATATCATCTAAGTAAACCACCACGAAATGATCAGGGAAAGGGTGTAATACCATGTTCATTAGTGTGCAAAATGTGGTTGGTGCGTTGGTAAGGCCGAATGGCATGACGAGAAACTCGTATGAACCATACCTCGTAGTACATGTTGTCTTGGGCTCGTCTCCCTCGGCGATCCTCACTTGATAATAGCCCGAGCGAAGGTCGAGCTTTGTGAACCACCTTGCACTCCCAAGTTTGTTCTTCACCGTGAGTTTGTTCAATGCGCGGTAGTCAATGCACATTCGTAAACTCCCATCGTGCTTCCTTTGGAAAAGCACCGGCGCACCATAAGGCGCCTTGGAAGGTCGGATGTAACCGGCATCCAAGAGCTCTCTCAATTGCCTTCGAAGCTCCTCTAGCTCCGGTGGTGCCATCCGATATGGAGCCTTGGCAGGCGGCTCAGCATTCGGAATCAACTCAATCTTGTGGTCCACCTCTCTCTTGGGTGGCAACACCTTCAGCAACTCGGAAGGCATCGTGTCCTTGAACTCCTTAAGAACTTGTCCCACGATATCGGGGAACTCCTCGGCTTCAATGGCCTCGTCCACCTTGAGCACGACAAGGTAAGACTCCTCATCCTTTCGAACACCTTTGTTGAATTGGATGGAGGACAACATCTTGGCTCGAACACCTGCATCTCAACTCACAGACACCACACATTGATGTATGCGGTCGAGTTTACACAAACAATCGGCAAATGGCAAGAGAAGCACATTAATCCGATCTAAGAAAGATAAACCAATGACTAAATCATAGTCGTCTAGAGGGATTACCTTGACGGTCTCGCGTCCTGTACAACTTCCAAGTTGAAGCTCTACCCGCTTTGCTACTCCGACAATGGGTTCTTCCTTGGAGTTGACCGTTTTGATCCATCCGCTTGCCTTCTCCACATGAAGGCCAAGCTTCTAGGCGGCTCCCTCGGACATGAATACCTCGGATTCTCCGATGTCCACCAATACACTCAATTGCTTGCCCGAAATCGTCACTTTAATAAACATTAGCCCCTTTTTTCTTGTGACTCGACTTGATTTGAAGGGAGCTAACGATTGCACCAAGTTGAACGACTTGCTCGTTTGAATTACCGTCACCTTTGATGGCTGAAAGGGCGGCCTTCTTTAGGCAGTCTTTGATGAAGTGAGGCCCATCACAATGAAAGCATCTGACTGGGCCTTGATCCTTCTTCTCCCACGACCTCACGAAGCGGTTGGATTTGTTGTGGGAATGTTTTCTATTACCGTCCTTATCGCCCCCGGTTCTTGCTGGTTTGTCTCCATTGTTGTTGTGTTTCGCCTTTGATTTGTTAGAATCATTTCGATTGGAACTGTGATCCTTCAAGGACTCGACTACGACAATGGCTTTGGAGAGTTCTTTCACATCTCTCCGCTCTAACTCGGTGCATACCCACGACTTTAGCCCATCCATGAAATGGAATATGGCGTCTTTCTCACTTAAATCGGGAATTTGGAGTTGCAGCTCGCTAAACTCCCGCACATAATCTCGGATCGACTCTTCTTGCTTGAGTTTCCTAAGCTTTGATCGGGCCTCCTTTTCGGCATCTCTGGGGTAGAATTGCTGCTTGAATTTCTCTTGAAAACCAGCCCAAGTCTCCACAGATGTGCCCCCTCGTTTCTCATCTGAACACCTGGGACGCCACCAAAGCAAATCAAGGCCAGCTAAATAAATTGACGCAGTACTTACCTTGTCGACATCAGTCATGATGCCGGACGCCTTGAAGTACTACTCAAGTCCCCACAAGAAGTTCTCCACTTCTTGGGTAGATCTCGCCCCACTAAAAAGCTCCGGCTTCGGGATATCGGCAAGACCCCTCGATGGGCTTGCAATCACGCCATTGGTCACGGTGGATTTGTAGATGGAAAGCTCACTCTTGAGCACGCTCACAACTTCCTTGAGATCGATCAACTCGGCTTTGAGAGATCCGTTTTGCAATTCCAAGTTCTCTATAGCCTCATCAAAGAGCTTTTGGAAATCTTCCTTAAGACGATCACCACGGTTCTCCAACTCCTCTAGTCGATCATCCACTTTGTCGACTCTCTCGCGGACGTCTCCAACCGTGTGACTTTGTCTTGCAACGAAGAAATTGCATCCCTCGAACTCGCCCTCTTGGCTTTGTCAGAACGAGTCTCAACGGTCCTTGCTGTGATCATGGTACCATCACTCGGGTTCGTCATCTCAGATAATTCTTTGTGAAAATGTAGCTCTGATACCACTTGTCACGGGGCTAGGTCTCGAAGTGCTAGCACCGTGCGACCTTGATCGTGAAAATGAATGATGGGCGACCAAGTCAGCCTAGAAAGCCAAGCAAAGCTTGGTTAGAATGCAGAAATGAAGCAAATAACTTTGAAGGAGAATGAGTGAATGCTTGTTATCTTATTTCTCAAAGAAAGTGAGTGAATTACAATGGTGAGGGAAGGCCTCTATTTATAGCCTTGGCCCTCTCGATCTAACGGTTACAATGGATTTGATCCAACGATCAAGATTAAGCTTAGCTATCTAAGAAAGGAAAGGATTTGAAGACAACAAACCTTCCATATATTTGTGGATAGTTTCCTTGTGTGTGGGGGGATAAATCACCGTAGATTGGGGGATTGTTGGTGGCATGTCCTTTACATGTTTGTGTGGCTTGAATGTATGAGCACTCTCCAAGATGTGGGCTGAATCGGGCTTGTGGGCAACCTTGGACGGATTGGGGCAAGGCCTCAGATGGGTTGTGGGTAGCCTTGGGCGGATTGGTGTGGAACCAGCCCAAGGCCTCGGATGGAACCCCTTGTGTGGCCCATGGTGTGCTGGATTTGGCCCCTAGGTGCTGATGGATGGCATGGGCGTTAGGCGTGGCCCCTTGGTGTGCCTAGATGGTGCTCGTCTCGACCCCCATGGTGTCAGATGAGATGCATCGTGCGGACTGGGCCCGGATGGTGTGTGGGTTGTGCGCACTCATGGTCCCCTTGGTGCGTGGGCGGTCCGACCATGGGATGTTGGGTTGTGACATTATGGTGGTCTTGCTTGCAATAGATAGAGTTCTTTAGTTTATTCTTTCTCTTTATGTATAAATATTATAAGTATGACTCGTTTTAAGACTTCAACCTTCAAACTTTATAGTAGACCAATTGACCGGGTACCTGGTACTGATACCAGTTCCCAGTAGTACCGGGACCAGTTCTTAAAATCTAGGACCTGGTTTGACGGGGTCTGTTCTAGTTACCAGGAACTGGTGGCTACCGGGACTGGGACCAATTCTGGGCAAATTGGCCGGGTACCCAGTCTTGCCCACCCCGATATATGTATATATAATATGTGGTTATAGAAAAAGTTTAAATGTTAATCGATTAATACCATAACATTGTAAATATTTACAATTAAATTAAAATAGAAATTTGAATAACTTATTAAATTTAACTAAAAAAGATTCAAATAAAATTAAAATTTTAAAATAAGACTTATCAACTTGATTTGTTTTGAATAAAATAACAAAAAACAATAATAAGAACAAAGAACAAGAATGAAAGAATAAAGAGATGAGAGAAATAGGGATATTTGTATTATTCTTAAATATAAACTTGTGTACAATGTCTTCATCAAATAATCTATTTATAGGCATAAGAAGTACATATTACATTGAACTCTAATTAAATGAGATAATATTCTTAATTATACAGTAAATCAAACTCCTTAGATAAAGTTCTAATCATGATAGACATTCATATAGATAAATATTCATAACACTCCCCCTTGGATGTCTTTGTAGATAATGTGCCTCGTTAAAACCTTACTAAGATAAAAACCCAGTGGGAAAACAATTCTTTAATGAAGGAAAAAGAGTACACACATCTTTGATACGCATAACATGTTGCCTCATTAAAAACCTTACTAGGAAAATCCATTGGGACAAAACCTCGGTTAAGGAAAAAAGAGTGCAACGCATATTTACTCCCCCTCATGAAAACATCTCAGAAGATTTTTGAATCTTCATAATTCAAACTTGAATATTATTTTTCTAAAGATAGCAGGGGATGAAACTTTGGAGTAATGTTTTCTATGATGTATCCACCTTCCATTATCTCTACACAAGATAACATTTGTATCATATCTTGTGAAAGTAAATCACATATCTTCTGGATATGTTGGGTCAATGGTCTTAGCCAAACACATTTTTGGCTTGCCTTGTGCATAACGATTATTTCTACAAGATTTGAGGAGGCATCGGCGAATGTTTGAAGATCTAAATGTAATGATCTTTGTATATTCATAGATATTTCTTGACCAACTAATATATATTGCTTCAAGACCAAGAAAAGATATAATTATCTTTATTCACATCCAACAATCTTACAACTATTGGGACACTCAATAGATATGCTCTATTCATATTGAAACTTCTTTAAGACTCTTTCAGCTTATGTCTATTCATAGACAAAAAGAAATATATAAAAATGCTCGATCTTCAGGTCGAGATAAACTTGATGTCAAGATTAAAGTACTTATATTGAAAGTACTTCACAAGTTTCCAATTTGAATCTCTTTAGGAGTTCTAAAATTATCATAATGGATCTTGATCCAAACTCCTTTATAAAATACATAAGGAAATCTGATCATTCTTATAGTATTTTCTCAATTAGTATTCACTAAGGCGATTATACTAAATGCGCCAAAATATTCATGAGACCTGTCTAAATAAATTTCCTCGAAAATTTCCAAATGCTTCTAGCATTTTAAATCATTCAAGGATAAATATGGATCCACAAATAATTAGACGCATGTAAAATTTTTCATAACTGTCAAAGTAATTGCATCCACAATGAAGTAATTAAAACTTTTCATAAATCATAGTTCAAGTCGTATTTACGACTACTTATTTGTGTCTCACTTGCATTACACCTTTAGCTGTTTGGACTGCTGGTCCAAATACTTCTATTTTAGAAGTTCAAAGCGTCTTTCAACATCGGCCAATTCAATATCTATACTTCTAGATAGATTTTATACAAGATCCTTGATTTCTTTCTTTACTTCTATAGAAGTATTTTATGTAAAATTGTTTGTAAAATAATTGTCGACAACTTTCCAATTTTCTGGTTCCATTCTCGCAATGACATAACTCATCGAGATCTCTTCAAGATTTTAATCTTTATTTCAGGTACCTGAAACTCTTCAAGAGTTTTATTATTAGTTATGTCTTTGGTCTCTTTAGGAGCACCCGCCTCCAATATATGACCATCTCATAATACTTTTCATTTACGAGAATTTTGATTATTGGAACCATTTCAACTATCATGCTTCAAGCATGATTTACATCCACTTGCTCTAACATGTAATTTAAACTTAGAACATTTCAGCTGGTATATGAGACTTAATTACTCTCATTGGGTCAGTAAATATGTCTGGCAGTTGACATGAAATAACATGAATTATCTTATAAACTTTTAGTTCATATTCGAGGATCTAGATAATGATAATTCATTTCATTCTTTATCCAGCTGATTATTCTCTCCCCCTGATGTTGAGAAAAATCATCTAATAAATGATTCTCCAATTAATGTTTAGAATTTAAACATAAAAGGAAACTCGTACTCAATATATATTCTCAACTCTTTTTACTTGCCCATTTTGTGCATTATGGTGGAGCAATTCAACTATATATCGCACATTCAAAAATTCAAAAATGGGAAATATGACTTCTGACCTAAAGTCAAATCATAATGGAGAGTTTATTATAACTCGTTAGCTTGATGTGTATAAGTGTTGCTATATGAAAATACCATATAAATAATAAATGTTTTGTTCTCACAGTTTAGCTATTAAATAGTAGACGTCCAATTAAAAATTTGCTAAACTGTATTTTTTATAATCAATAGGCTTTGTAACAACCGATATAGCTTAAAATATAAACTCACAAGCTTTTGCAAAACGAATAGTCTAATTGCATAATCTGAATCCTTTTAGAATCAATCTCACAAACTTCTGTTTGTAAGTTGATAAAACAATGTAAATGCATCTACTAAAATCATATAAAACTTTCCACATTTGTAGATATATAGGCCCATATTTCGTTCAGATATGCAAGACATACAGTCTCAACTTCAGTACAAGAACTTCAAGTTCTAATTCTTTTGGTAAGTGGGATCATCTATATCCTTTGAGAACAAACAACACAAGAATTTCATGTTCTTTTAGTAAATGGAATTTAATCAATTTCTTTAAGCAACACAAGAACTTCACGTTCTTTAATAAGTGAAATTTAATCAATTCCTTTGAGAATAAGCACCATAAAAACTCCAGGTTCTTTTAATATATGTGCATGTAAATCTCAATAGCTTTCGCATCATTATTGATTAGGATGGTCTAACCGATCATACTAACTACATACAAGTGTGTATATACATTTATGAATTTCGTAAACTTCTGGTTTATCATAACATGTGATTCAATCTCACTCGTACATGTCTAGTACGATCATCAAAATTGTTCCTTTGAATAAGAATATATTTAGCTCTTCCGGAGCTTTCAATGGAAATTATCTTTTGGTAGCAATATATATAGCTTTTTTAGAGCTTTCAACTGACTTTTTGGCTACCAGAACTTATATCCACAATGGCTTATTTCAAATGCTAATTGATAACATATTTTATCTATAATTTCCAAAGGGATATTTTGCGAACTCATATTTACTCTCTTAAAATTTCCAATTCTAGTGGTGACGATATTATTATCATTATCGATAATTATTGCAATATTCACAATTCTTCACTTTACATAGTGTGCTTTCTCTCAAGAATTTATTGCTTTTCTAGAGCATCAATATTTCCAGTACTTTGAGATATAATACTCATATTATCCCTTTGCATTTAAATGGGAAAATATATCTTATGCTTATGTTGAGCATGAATCGTCACCATAGATTGTTGATTTTTCAACGTATGACAAGTACGAGACCAATGGTTTATAACATCACATTGGTAATAAAAATAATTTTACTTCATTAGAATGATCTTTATCACTCTTATCATCCTTATAACCTCACCACCGGTGGGTAAAAATATCCTTAAAATGCTACGTTTCCTATGTCTATATTCATGGTTTCAATCACGACCACAACCTCTAATGTGGCTTTTATTCTTTCCATAATATAATCTTACATTCACTTCAGGGAATTGAGTAGAGCCAGTGAGCCTTTGAAACCTTTTTCACGATATTGTGTCTGAGGACAACATTATTTGTCGTGAAAAGTGGAGTATGTTTTTATTAACATATCCTCATCACAGATAACAAAGATTTGATCCTCGTACGTGGCGTTGTTAAACCAGTTCACAAGATCCTTTAAAAACCTCATTTGAGACTAATAACATCGCAAAAAGGGACGTCCAACCAATATATTTGGATTATATCGAAGTTATGTCTCTAATTGAATAATGATTTACCATGTTAGCATTCACTTCAAGGAATGAAACAGACCTGTTAATCGCATGGAATAAACACCATGCTTGCATTCACTTTAGAGAATGCCTCATCATTGACAATCACATGGAATAGACATCATGCTTGCATTCACTTCAGGGAATGCCTCCCACAAAAACTCTTGTCGAGATGAATTTTTTTGTAATCTGACAGTAGGAGAAGTCTATAGTCGAGTTTATCGACGCAGAAGAAATATTACTTTCGAGAAAAATCATCATGATTTATCGCACTTTAAAAACATAGTTTAAAGAATAAAAATAAAAGTAAAATTTACCAATATTGATTTTCCTCTCAAGGCAATGGAGACATAACGATTGACCATGACGACTTCTCACAATCTCTTTATGCCATGTCTATTTTCAAGTCATGTAAAACTCAAAGAACAGTTAAAAGCATCTGCTCTTATCAATAAGAAAAAAAACTATTTGAGACTAGATCAAAAAATATAAAAGTAGTCATAGATCAAGTTGAACTAAACATAACTATAAGTGATGTGGTCAAATTATAAACAATCATACTTAAGATCAAACGACATTTTGATGAATGTATAAACACATCAAAGTAACGTATTCCTTTTGACTTTGATTCACATACAAAGTAATTGATACAAATAATAAAATTGTTTTATATCTCGAATTTATTCATATAAATTACCATAGTAATAATAATAATAATACATATATATGACAATCATATGACAACATAATCAATTGAATCAATTATAAATTAAAATAAAATAATAATTTTTTTGAATAAAAAATATAATGTGCAATAAAATGCTCCAATACGAGCGCCTAATAGCATTTAGCCAAAATTCTTGAGGCTTTGATATACTACTTTAATTTGATTTGCTTTATTAATTCATTTAATGAAGCACGACGATAATTTTAATTTTCGTTAATTCAAGGGTTATTTTAAGTATAAATAAAAAATAATACTAAAATAATAACCAAATAATAGATCATAATATACTAATCAAATAATAGTAATTGAGCGAGCGAGATCGTGCTGATAACGTATTGTGAATAAAATAACAAATAACAATAATAAGAACAAAGAACAAGAATGGAAGAACAAAGAGCTGAGAGAAAGAGGGAGATTTGTATTATTCTCAAATATAAACTTGTGTACAATGTCTTCATCAAATCATCTATTTATAGGCATAAGAAGTACATATTACATTGAACTCTAATTAAATGAAATAATATTCCTAATTATAAAGTAAATCAAACTCCTTAGATAAAGTTCTAATCATGATAGACATTCACATAGATAAATATTCATAACATGATTAACTTATTTTTTTTAATTCGACTCAATAAAAACTAATATAGTTTCGAAGTAGATCCCGATATCTATGTAGTTAGATACACAGTCCATTTCCATTTTCATTAGTAAATTGACTCATCATAATATTACAGCTCATCAAACATACATTTCATATCCTCATTTGTCTATTACTCTCCATCTATGTTACTATGTATATGGATATCTTAATTTGTTACTTGAACAGACTCGAATAATAAATATCAATAACATTTAAACACGAGAAAAAATAAATCAAATGCCTCTAAATATTTGAATTTGAAATCTTATTATCTATTATTATCGACACTCATCATTTTTTTGGATATATAAATGATTTTTTAAAAAGTATATCCTTATATAAATACAAATATCGAATATGAATATTAAATAAATAAAAATTCAAATAATATTGTACTACTAAGATTTATCCGTCGGTCAGATTATTAAATTTAAGTTGATTCAGTTGTGGAAGTAATTAAACAATTTATTAGTACTTCAGTTTAGTATTTGTGGAAGTAAATTTTTTAAAAATAACTATTTCCATTATCGAAATCATTGTATGTAAGAAAATCGTAATTTGAAATTTAAAATTGGATTAAAATTGTTAAATATTTTTGGATAAATTTATCCATTATTCTATCTTATCTTAAAAAGGTATAATTGTACGGATTAAAACACGTTTAAGTCTCACCGTTATGATCAAAGTTTCATCGATTTATCCTCCAACGTTGACACCTCACCCAATGGAAAATGCTTAAGCTTGTTTCCCTTTTTTTGTGAACTTACATTTTCCATCACTTTCCCAGGAAAATAAAAAACTTAGCTGGTTGAAAAGTTTTAGCCTGGTTTGAAAATTCTCTCTCAAGTTTCATTTTTCCCCTAGTTTCCCTCTTGGAAATTGGGTTTGCATTTTATGGTGTAAAAAACAAAGGGTTGACTTTCTTGTTGGGATTTATCAGATTGAATGATTCCACTTTTCAGTTTTCACCCATTGAAAAACCCAGAATAAAAATAAATTCTTGATTTTGGGGTTAGGGTTTGATCATTCATCTCCTTTTGATTTCTGGGTAGCTGTGTTTTTGTTTTGAAAATCACAATCTAACCCAGAGATCTCCATTTTTCTTTTGAGCTTTGAGTTAATGAAAGATTGAAAGTGTTGTTCTTTTTCACCTAGTTGACCTATAAGGGGCTTTATAATTTTTATTGTAAAAGTCCCCTTTTTTTTAATCCAATTTATCATTAGATTTCGAAGTTTTTTTAGTATAATTGTCAATGGATGCTGTCCATCATGATGTGAAAGATGTTAATGGACATAAAAACAACAACTTGAGTGCCATGGATTCTGCAGAAACTGAAGATCATACTGATGGTGAAGATTACAGTGAGTCAAATGCTTTGTTGGTACCTAAAAGAGGTGGGATGTCAAGAAAATCCGATAAGACTAGGCGAAAAGTCCAATGGAATGATAGAAATGGGAACAAACTTGTGGAGATCATGGAGTTTGAACCAAGGTAATAGGTTTTTGGACTTTATCTTCTAACATAGCAGTGTGTTTTTTGTTTGAATGTCTGAGAATTATGATACTTTTGGCTTGGTTTCTGTATGTTGTCAGTTTGCATATTCTGTCATTAGTGATCATTTTGTTTGAAACTTTGAATTTATTGCCAATTATACATTTGATGAAGTGTTATGAACATAGTTACTTGTTTGTACCTGCAAATCCCTTGTTTATTTATGTTCTTTCTAGTTTGTCCTTAAACATGTTATATTGTCCTACATTTTTTGTGTATATCAATGTCTCTAGCTAAATGATGGTTTTGAGAATAGAAGAATTGGGTACAAAAATTACAACTTTATGTTGCATATAGCTTCACCCTTAAGGCAATGCAATATTATTCCCTTTTTGATGTTAAGATGGATCTGTGATTGTAGAGATGGGTTCTCTTAAACCGATATTCCTTTCCGAGGGTTTGCTTAGGGGATGTTTGTTGTATTAATTGTTGGTTTATGCCAAATTTTCATCTCTTGTTTCCTTTTCCAATTTGGTTGTCACTGACTCACTGGTGAAGTTATAGTTTGCAACTTTATCGTATCGTGCCGAACGTGTTTTCACATCATGTCTTTCGGGTACTTTCTTGAAGCATTGAGATTTGTTTTGCACATTTCTTCAAAAGTTCCGTCCGCATCTGAATTCTGGGCGTGTTGTGCTTTTATGTTCTGTTTCTCTTAGCTTGTGATCTACACCCTATAATGCGTTGTCATCCGACTATCCAAGTATATCGTGATGCTATCGACCATAGATTAGAGAATGCAGATTGAACTGCTGGTGGCTTGGTTTTCTGTTCTTGATTCTTCAATTTAAAACATCAAGATCTTTGCTTTCAGCAGAATGGACTACCTTTTTCTAATTAGATGATTCGAATAGTTCTTGGTGTATTAACTATGAATTACTTGAGTTGGATTCTATTGTACATTATGTGATATTTTCTATCTAGTTTTTTGGTTTTTGTGATAAAATATGGGCATGTTTTGGATCCTTGTAAGAATTAGTATTTCTTGTTTGCCGGAAAAACCGATTAAGCACAAACAATCCTACAGAATTCTTGCATATATTGTTCACTGGATATAACTAAGTTTCATGCATTCTCGATACCATGTTAAACTACAGTAGAAAAGGATGACTCGTGTGAATTTATTTGGACTTGATTAGTTGATTGGTTCACGATCGTTATCTCTCTCATTCTAATGTCTTATCTGTGCCTGCAGTGATGTGAGCGATTCTGATGATGATGATGATGATGATAAGGATTACTGCATGTGTATAATAATGTAGATATCGGTATGTCCTGCTAGAAAAATCGACGACAGCTTCGTTTTTCAACCTTGATCCTGATATCTTGTTACCAGACCGCTGGTTTCAACTTTCAACTCACTTTTGGAAAGATAGGTTAAATTCCGGAAGCTGAGCCGAGGCACTCTTCTCATATTTTTGCAGTTCATCAAACGGGAGTGTTCCCCAGAGGTGGTTTGTGATGTGTTTCGCTATTGACAGATGAGAATTTCCTAGGAGCAGATAAAGATGACGGTTATCTTCCTTGCGCGATGCGTATTCGGGTTTCGTTTCATTTTTGTTTGCCTTTTCTTGTATGTTGATATTATATTCCACATTCCAACATTCATGTTAAACTGGTTTTGATGCTGGATCTCTCCCCAAGCTTTTCGCTGCACTCAACAAAGACATCCAGGGCTTTTAAAAAAGGCACTTGTTACATTAAAATGTCCGGAATATTACTCCGGTTCGGATACGAGTGTCCGGCGGTATTTTCATTTTTCTCAAAATTTTCACACGAACGATTTACTTCGAGAAAAATGAAAAATCGAAATTTAAACTACAAACTACAATCGAATTTTTTACTCTTAAATTTTAATGATTCTTAGATTTTGAAATTTATCCACACAAAAAACGACAACTAATTTAACTGTCGTTTTCTCAATTTTAACTTATCAGTTCAACTGAAGAACCCGGTCCAGTCCTAACAATCACGGAACCTTATTTAAAACTAAAACCTAGCCCAGATGAAACCGGTCCTGTCTCATAATCAAATCACAGCCGTTGAATCCCAAAATCCCACAATCTACACCGTCCAAAAGGCATAAAACCCGATCCCTCACACTGCCGTTCCCTTCTTTATTCTTTGGCTCCCCACCCAGCCATCTTCTTCCTCTCTCAAAATCGCTTCTCTTCCGTTTTTCTCCAAATCCCTAAAAAACCCAAAACCCTAACGTGAAATAGGATTGAAAACCGAAAAACATTTCGGTAGATTTTGAGGGAATAAAAGAGAAGAGAGAAGAAAGGGGAATGGATTCAGATCAGGGGAAGTTGTTTATTGGTGGGATATCATGGGAAACAAGCGAGGATAGGCTAAAGGAATACTTTGGCCAGTACGGCGACATCTCGCAGACTGTCGTTATGAGAGATAAGGTTACCGGTAGACCTCGAGGTTTTGGATTCGTCGTCTTTTCAGATCCGTCCGTCCTCGATACTGTTCTTCAAGAGCAGCACACCATCGATGGTAGAACGGTGAGATTCTTTCTGGATTTTTTTGGCGTGTTAATGATTGTTTAGGGTTATTGTTACCTGCGAGGAGGAAAATAAATTTGGAAACTTTATGTTATTTTCTCTCGTGTTACGGTTCGGTGATTGTATGGGTTCGTGATTTTTTCCCAATTATGTTGTGTTTATTGTTAATTATGAACTTCTATACTGTATTTTCTTAGTGTATGCTATATTCTTTTGGTGCCCATTTTAGAGTTCCGGTATTGTTCGGTTAGCTTAGGGTTTTTAATTTTTTCAGTTCAGCCAATTTTGTGTATTTATCTGCATTGCTATTGGCCTTGCCTGGTTCAAAGATAGTTCCCAATTATAAGATAACTGTTTCCCAGGTTGAGGCAAAGAGGGCTTTATCTAGAGAGGAGCAGCAAACATCTGCTAGATCTGGTAGTTTTAATCAGGGTAGAAATTCCGGTGGCGGTGGAAATATCAGGACCAAGAAGATTTTTGTAGGAGGGTTGCCTCCCACCTTAACTGAAGACGGTTTTCGTCAGTACTTTGAGGCTTATGGTCATGTGACTGATGTAGTAATCATGTATGACCAGAATACTCAACGGCCTCGGGGATTTGGTTTTATCTCCTTTGACACTGAAGATGCGGTTGATAGGGTTTTGCACAAGAATTTTCATGACATGAATGGCAAGCAAGTTGAAGTGAAGAGGGCCCTTCCTAAAGATGCCAATCCAGGTGGGGTTAGCCGGACTATGAGTGGTGGCTCTGGAGGTTACCAGAGCTATGGTTCTTCTGGTGGGAATTCAAGTTCTTATGATGGTCGCATGGACTCCAACAGTTACATGCGCGCCCAGGGTACCGGAGCTGGCTTTCCACCTTATGGCTCGTCTGGATATGCTCCTGGTTATGGTTATGGTCCTGCTAGTAATGGTGTTGGTTATGGCAGTTATGGCAATTATGGTGCCCCTGCAGGTGCAGGCTATGGTGCCCCTGCAGGTGCAGCTTATGGGAATCCCAATGCTGGTTATGCAAGTGGGCCTCCTGGTGCCCCTAGAAGTTCATGGGGAGCTCAAAACCCATCTGGTTATGGTGCAATGGGATATGGAACTGCTGCTCCTTGGGGTGCTGGTAGTGGTGGCCCAGGTTCTGCTGCTACAGGCCAATCTCCCACTGGAGCTGCTGGGTATGGGAATCAAAAGGTTATGGATATGGTGGATATGGAGGAAGTGACGGATTGTATGGGAATGCTGGATATGGGGCAGCTGGAGGTCGTTCTGGTGGCACTCCAAATAGTAATGCTGGTTCTGGTGGGGGAGATCTACAAGGGAGTGGTGGTTACATGGGAAGTGGATACGGTGATGTAAATGGAAGTTCAGGGTATGGTAATGCATCGTGGAGGTCTGATTCATCCCAAGGTTCTGGAAATTATGGGGGTGCTCAGTCAAATGATCCTCATGTAGGACAAGGTGGTTATGGTGGTGGGTACGGTGGTGCACAGGGCCGACAAACTCAACAACAGTGATTCTATGACTTTAAAGACAACTTGATCTCAACCTGTTCTGTGCGTAACCTTCGCTTTGCTCTTGTAATTGTGATGGTTTTTTATTCCCAACAGTGACGGGAAGGCTCATGTTGGATTCCAAATCTCCTTCGGACCGGTTGGATTGCTTGAAACCCTGTAGTTTGCAGCATCTATTTTGCCAGTCATAATAAGTAGTTTTGAGGCATAATAGATTCCTTTCTTCAGTTGTGCTACTGAGTGTAGTTTTAGTTTGGCTTGCTTTATATTTTCCTTTTTTCTTGCTGCTCCAGTACGATTCTTATCTATGGTAGTGTTTAAGCTGTATTAATTTATATAACTTAAATTTGTGCTATATTTTTATTTCGGGTATTTTATTGTTATTGATATCATCTACGAAAGTTGGATGACAGATAATCATGCTTGATTTGATATGATCAGTAGGCTATGGTGATTTTCCAAGGATATTTAATGATAGCAGTGGAGCTTTGGCCACTTGGGTTGATCACTCGTAGTGATAGCGTTAATCGTAGTGGTAGTTGAAACTTGAGGATGGCATAATCATTTCCCCCCTGTATTTGTCCTTTGTTGTACAGGTGGAGAGATGCTCAAGAGTTCAAAGGTGGAGTCAAGTGTCCACTCATATGGCTGAACCCGAGCTTTGTGGTGGGGGTTGTTCAATTTGGGGTTTGTTTGGCAGAGGACTTGCTCAATTAAAAATTTGAAATAACGTGAGATGAGTGCGGCCCTTCCCCTCCCAGTGCTGCCCCAACAATGCAAATTCTTGGCTTTTGAAGTAAAAAAAATTCCCTGATCTTCATCCAGGTTCTGTGGGTGTTTAATCAATAGATGGAATTGGATTAGGGAAGGAAACTGCTTGGGGATATGTTGACTCAAAGCTTTAGCTGTCTGCCAGTACTCACTAATCATTGAGTGTGCTGTTTGATTCTTTGGAGTAAATCTTATAGCATGATTACTGATTAGTAGAGCATTGGAGAAGTATATGTCCTTTTGGAATGAATTAATTAACTTCTGCCCCATATTTGATGTAGAAGCCTATCTTCCATTTTACTGGCAGTAGGTTAAATTCCACTAAGTTTTGTTAGAAACCTTGCATTATTCTAGGAAGTTGAAATGAGTTTTGGTTGGTGGAAGGAGTTAAGGACTTAGGGTTGATGTTGGAAGCATTTGTTTTCAGGATTTGAATGCTGAAAGAATTTAGGATCAAGGGCTCCAATGCTGGAAGCATTGGAAAATATATGTGGGCTGCGAGGTTGTCCCTTTCAACAATGTCGTCTCTAAAGTTTAAATTTGCTTCTTTTTTTAGAAGTGCAATATACTTTATCAATGTGTTGTCTTCCTTGCTGTCTTCCTTGCTTGAATTAGTATATGGCTAAGGAAACCTCGGTATGTATAGCTGGGTGCACTGAAATCACCATGGTATACAACTACAACATGCATGCAGAAATCACTCTAAATGCACTCAAGCATTCTTTCTTTCTTTTTATGTTTTTAAAAAATGTTGAGTTTGACCTTTGCTGCAATGAAATGAATCTCATTATCAACATGATTTGATGAAATTCTCTCAAACTATATTGCCAGCAAACATTATTTGCCATAGGTGTTTAAAAATGGTTGATGAAACATAAAGAGTTGGTCGGTCCAATTTGGACATGCCAACAAAAACAGCTTTGCCTTCTTTTGCTATCCAAAAAAATGCTCTCTAGTAATAGGAGTCGAGCTTCTGGTTCTCCGCTTATCACCTTTTCTTATTCCCAGTTTATAGAGTCCAATGGTTTGTTGTTTGTTTGTCCTTTTTGGTGGTGTGGATTACCCTCCTAAGAGGCAATATCGATCTCCATTTGCGAGTCTAGTCTGTTTATGGAAGATGGGTGGTTTTCGGTTATTATGGGGTAAGTTTAGTTGCAGATCCTTTGTATGTGGGGTTTTATGGGCGTGATCAGAAAGAAAGAAGGGATGGATCACGTGAAGGTTGGAGAAAGAGTTGTTACGGCGGCAAGATCTCAAACCGTGGTTGAGCTCGCCTTTGCCGATGGGAGAAACCAGGCTGCAATCGTCTTTGAAGAAGAAAACATGTTGAGGGCATTTTCGTCTTTACTGAAGGGAAATAACAAGCTTTGACTCATACGCAAGTTTCCTTATGAAAGCTGCAAAGAAAAAGATAGCTGAAGCTAAAGAAATTTTTTCCTTTTTTAGCAAACTTTGTCTCCTTCAACCTCCAAAATCCCTTTTTTTACGGGATTTTCTCATTTCTTATGGATTTAGTCAGCCCAAGTTTGATTACCACTAAGAGGTGTAAGCTGAAGGTCATTTGCGTTGACCTAAGTGTTTTGGTTCGCGGGGTTATTTTGCTAAAGGTTATCGATTTACTCTTGTATTTGAAAGGCTTGGGTTCTACTCCCGATGCTGATCTTATGGATAATTTTCTTGGTGAAGGTTGCTTCTTTTCCGTTGCGGATGACTTTGTTGGGTTATCCATGATTGGTTTTTACCCCACCATCATCGATAAAGGGAAAGCTCGATTGGTGGTGGTTATCTTAAGTCCTTCTCCCGTGATTATTTTCTCTTTTTTACGTCTCCAGGCTAAGGTTTTTTGTTGCAGTTTGTACGTTTAGAGTTTGAACCTGATTTTTTATGTTTGTTCAAGTCATGCATGACTTTTTTTTCCGCTCATTTCATCTAGCTTCATTACAGAAGGTTGTGTTTGCTGCTGGTGTTTGTCTCCTCGATTCTTCCATTCCCATGTCTGAGCTTTCGATAGTCATGAACAAGTTGACAAGATCCACGTTTACTGGCGTGGGAGCCTGCTTCCGAAAAGAGCTCTCACTTGGACGTTACTTTTGAGTTTCAATTAAGAACTTTGGACGGCGAGAATCTCGTTGTTACGCTTTTTTCTTCTACTCTGCTTATGGTGCTCCCAATGGTTTGGGTTTATCCACATCGATGTTTGTTGTTCGTCGAGTGTCAAGGGCGTTGCCCGCCACTACCTCTTGTTTGTAGCCAGCATCTTTGGCTTTGTTTTAGGTTCAAGGCTTTGTTGGCCTTTTGTTCGAGTCTGTTGTTTCACCTCTCTGCAGATTGTGTCTGTCGTTTTGTTATGTTTTCCTTCGTGCATGGCTATGCATGCACTGAGGAAGTTGCATGTGTTTCACTGTTTATGCTCTTCGTTTTGTCTTTAATGAACTTTGATTTTTGGATAAAAAAAAGAGTTGGTGCTGCATGGCAAATGGTAAAATACATTGAATTATTTAAGTTGACAATTTGACAGTATTAGTAGCTAATAAGTTGACTATGGTTCTAAAATCAAGAGCAAAAATGATTTGGACAACAGTTGAAGCATATTGGTCTTAAGTCTAAAGTGAAACCCTTGATTGATAAGCAAAGGACATAATTATGCTAGGTTAAAATACACTTAATATATGTTTGGTAACTATCGCGACAGTTTTTAAAACGGTTTGTGGAAAAATAACTTAACGGTTACGGTTTTGAAAATTGGGATTTCTCATTTTAATTTGATCGTGAAATTAAGTTTTTTTATTTTTAATTAAATTTCTTTTATTTTTTTTAAAAATCGTTTTGGAGTTGCCATCGGTCACTTTGGTAGACCGGACACTATAAAAACGAAACATAGATTATTTTCATAAAATTCGGGTTCGAGAGTCGGTTACGTGTAGGGAAGTGTTAGCACCCCTACATCGCCCGTTATCGGTACCTTATTAATTCCACGTGGCATTTTGACATTTCGAGCATTAGTCTGAATTTAATTAAATCTTTTAATTGTTAAATAGATTCCATTTCGAATGAAGATATTCTTTTGTAAGAAAATACATTTTGGACGAATCTAAGTTGTGAAACGTCCGAATACATTAGGGCACTTCAATTTATATTCAAAGTGTATCTCAACACAAAAGGTTTAATGCATGTCCAATTATTTTGTTGTCAATTTTAAGTAAAACCTAATTAGGGCTCCATTATTTTAATTAATTAAAGATACTATGAATATTATTAAGTTTTAGGGTTTATGAGACAACACCCAAATAATTGGGCACTACCCAACCCTAAATCAATAATATTTTTAATTATTTGTGATTCTAATTATGTGTACTTAATTCTAATTTAATTAAACTAACTATGTGAATGCCATTTTTAAGTTCATTTAATACTCATTTATTTTCTATAATGATCTCACCTATCAAATTAATTAATTAAAGTACTTAAGCTAAATGGCTCTAATTTTTTATTCTAGTTGAATTAGAGTCTCCTAAAAATATACTATATGCTTGATATTAAAATCATGCAACATACAAATAATTAGAACAATTAAATTAAACTAAACAATTAAAGAAAGAGGGTTAAATTGAATTGAGTTACAAACAAAAGAGTTAATTTACAACGATTCAAGACTAAATTGAAAAGGATACAAAACCTGATAGCCCAAACTATGAGACCTGAGAAGTAGGGCGCGAATCTACTATGCCCGACTCGGCCCGCGGTCATCTAAATCTGGTGCCAAAACGACACCGCTTTAGGCCGAGTTTAAAAAGGGCCAAACCGAGTTAAATCAATCATTTGGCCGGTTGCTTCTCTCTCTACCCTCTCTCCTCCCATTTTCTCTGAAACAAACACAAAAACCCAGATTTTCCATCTTTTGGATCAAAAAACATGATTTTGGAGCATGTTCTTCATACATTCATCCAAAACCGAATGAACATCGAAAGCTTTGGCCACAAACCACCACAAGCTTAGTCGCTTAATCCAACATCGTCGTGCACCGATGACCCTCAGCCGTTCGTCGACAACCAGAGTTTCACCTTCGACCACTACAAGCAATCTCCAGCTGCCATAAGGCGATTTTCGGTCGACATTTTTCTGCCGTACCAAACCCTAAAAAACTCAATTTTCTCGATTTTAAAACCCTAAATTCCTAGATCTAGAACCCGAATCGATAAAGCCTCCCAACTCCGATCACCTAAGGCTAATCTACTCGTTCTCAGCTCTCTTCGACTCTGTCTGTACCGAAAACCACTCCAGCCACCGCTGTAACACCCGGGTTTGAGGGTCGGGTGAAAATATTATTAAAATAATGTTTTAGGTTTTGGTATCGTAATTAAAATAATAAAATATTTCAATGGGGTTTGTGTTTGCAAAATGATTACAAAACTATGTTTGAGCCTATCCTCTAAGTCCAAATTCCATGGATTTTAGGAGATGATGATTTTAGCCATTTCATTAATGGCATTATGGTAAATAATAGGGCTTGCAAAAAATAAAATCCCATCTATTTTAAAATAGCTCTTTGTCATCTTCTTCCCCCTCTCTTCCAATCTATTTTCACGACAATGGAGCTCCCTTTCTCCATTTTTCTATTCCACCACCATTCTTCGTCATCTTGGGTGATTTTTTAAAGGTAAACCATATTTGACTTGTCCTTACCTTCCTCTTCATGTTGGTACCATTAGTTTTCATTATTGTTCATTATTTTGAAATTTGAAGTTTTGGGGTTTTGTTTAAAGATGAGAACTTTATTGTCTTTAACCTAAGCTTTTGATTATTTAAGGCTAGATAAATTGTTTAAAACCTAAAAGGTTCAACATATGTGAATTTTAAAGAGTTTTACAATGATTCCCGAATTTGAGTTTTAATGGGGGTTTTAAAGGGTTTAAAGGTTGTTTTTGGGTGTGTTTGATGTTGGAAATCGTTGGCTGATGGTTATACTATGTTTGGGTAGTGTTTTGAACATGTTTAAGAGTGCTTTGGATGACTACATTGCTGCTTTTTGCTGAGTTTTTGTGGAAGTACGAAAATGAGAATTTGAAGAATGAACTTGGCTTTGAATTGTGAGAATTGTAGTGGATTTGTGTGTTGGTGTTAAACTTTGGGTTTGTGGCTGATTTTGGGGCTAATGTATTGTTTTTGAATGGTTAGAAGCAAGAGAAAACAATGGAGAAACTTCGGGCTCGAATACGAACTTGGATGTTTGGTAGGCTAGTCGACTTGTGCTAAATGGAGTGGTCGGTGAGTGGTTACTGTTTTTAAATGATTTTTAAATATTGGCTCAAGCATGTGGACCTAGGTTGGGCTTGGTAAACCCACATAGAGTTGAGATTAGAGTGGTAGCCTAATCTCAAGCTTAGTTTAGGAAACTTTTGGTTGAACTCCTAATTGCTTGGTTATGCCTCTTGTTTAATTGTGTTTATGGTAGTTATGTATATTGCGTTATACATGTTGTTGATGCATGGTTTGATGCATTGTTATGCATGTGGTTTGGATTGTGAATTATGCATGATAGTGATCATGGTGAGTACGTGCTAAGCACGAAAGTTGATATGAAATGATGTTGTGAAAGATTATGGATTGTGTTTAATATTGACACTAGTATGCTTGGGGTACAATGATCGATCATTAGGATGTTTAGTGTGCACACGAGAGTCAAAGTCGCGCGTGGCCTTGGTGGCGTTAAGTCATCAAGGAGGAGTACGATGATGTAATATTCCACCGGAAATGTTTATATTAGTCGGTGATGAGTGGAATCCCATCGACGGGTCGTGAGGATGAGTGAAATCTCCTCCGCGAGAACCGGTGATGAGTGTAATCCCACCGAAGGTAATGGTTGTGTTGGAAGTGAGTTCCAACGTGTTATCCGCGTATTCGAGTCATAGCTAGGTGCCAATATGAGATTATATATGTGCCAATATGATATGAAATGCGATTCCAATATGGATTGATATATGTTGTTGTTAATACATTGTTATATGTATCTTCGTGTGTTGGACTTATGAGTTGGTGATCATGGCATATTGTTGATTATATGTTCATGCATCATGTATATTTTGGCTCTTGTGGATCGGAGGTAAGATCATGCATTCTATCTTGGTTATTGCTCGTGCTTGGACCTTGCATTGTCGAAGGTTTGTTTTATGAGCTTACCCTCACTAAGCTTTTATGCTTACGCTCCTTTTTGTTCGACAATGTAGATCAGTAGCTTGTGGGTGGCAAGGGCAAGAAAGGGCCTCCAAGTGTCGCTTTTGGTTAGCTCAAGTATGAACTTTAAATTGAAATATTGTAATAGTCAAGCAATGGGATAAGTGTTGTTGATTTGAGCTTTGATGTATGTTGATGTTGGTTTGGCTTTTAGATGCTTTGTTTGAATCGTAAACCTTGTTTATGTTGCATGTCATGAATGTCTATATATTTTGCTTCTAAGGCATGAACCTTTAAGTGCTAAGTATGTCTCCTTTTGAGTAAATGTATGAATCCTTTCGATGCATGATCCTTGTTCGTTTTGAATGTCAGGTATGTTGATATCTTGGTTGTTGAAGGTTGTATGTATGTTGTTTGTGGCTAGGGAAGTCGTAAATCGCATCTAGAGTTGAGTCCTAAATCGTTTTGCTGCAAATTTGGGTATTGTAGTGCAAGGCGTATCGATACGCCTAAGGACCGTATCGATACGGTCCTACACTTCAGGACTCGAATTTGGCTTATCGTATCGATACGCGGGAGTGTATCGATACGCCAAATCTTTTCTGGAATTATGAGATTTTAACGAGTTTTTGGCGTATCGGTACGAGCTCTAGGTGTATCGGTACGATCTAATATCGTTGACCGTGAGATGTTGATCGAGGAGGGTGTATCGATACGCCCAAGGGCTGTATCGATACGGTCTCACTGGTTTGACTTGGGGCAGTTGACTTGGTTAAGGCGTATCGATACCCTGTACAGGTGTATCGATACGACCTGCTTAAAAAGGAAAAATTGGTTGTTTTAAAGTGTTGTTTTGGATGGTCGTTTTTACATTGTTGTGTTTCCGCTGTCGTGTCTCACATAGGGCTTAATAATGTTTTTAGACAAGATTTAAATAAAAGAAATTTTCTAGGGTTGCTAACTGAGGTGGGACCTTAACGGGTTTCACATCAGTTTTCCCCGTGTAGCCTACTCGGACCCGTCAAACGTCCGGACCGGGACGAGGGGGTTACATTTGTTGGTATCAGAGCCTAAGGTTTCCGAGACCTTGGGCAGGTAAGTGAGGTAACTTAAATTCTTGTATTGTAATTGCATGGTGTTTGCTTGCCATGTAAGCATATTTGCTTGTTTATCAAGTATGCTTGATGTATGTTGTTTGATCGCGCGTGTATGTTGCTTGAAGCATGTTGAGTAGAGCCCCATTGCTTCTATTACATCGGAAAAAGAGATTTTAAGTGAGGGAATCATACATGAGCCACTTGGACCCTTTCCTTTGCTAACCTAGTTTGTATGTTAATTTGTTGTTGTTGTTGATTTATTGCTTTTTGGTAAGTTTGAAGCCAAGGGTGAGCCGTGAATCAGTAAGTGGAAGCTGTAGTTTCTGAAAATGTGGATGATGTTGAGGGAGTTCATCGCTATAGTTAGGGAAGTATGGTTGTACCAGAGTTGAGGTACAATTTGTTTGTTCGGGTCCGTGTGTATGTGGGTTGGTTCCTGTTGATGAGGGACGATGAGACCGATTCTAGTATTAGTTGGTAAAGGAGGTGAAGACTTATGAGTGGGATTCAAAGGGGTATCGATGTTATAGTAGATAAGCCCTTGGTACAATTTTGAGTTTGTTCCCTCTGATTGATTCTGAATATGTACTTTTGTATGTTGTTAGCAAGCATGCAAAGTTGAATGTGCCCGGTGAAGTGTTAGGGGTAGGTATGAGTACCTTAGTTCTTTTGGCGAGATCAAGGTAAGGGTCTCGTATAGGTGATCTGAACTCAGAAATGTTAGTTGATGATCGTTGGGGTTCGGCCTATGGTTTTAATACAAGACAACTGGTCAGTATCTGTGAGTGGGAATCGATTTGTGCGATTGAGCCAGTGTGTGTCTAAGTTGTCTTCCAGCAAGAAGGAGAGATGAATTCGCTTCCGATGTAGTCGAGACGAGAAGAAGTCTTGAGCTCTAACTCCAGATTGTTTGGTAGTGGGATGTTTTGAGTCGCCAGAACCAGTGTTAAAGAACAAGTTCAAGCATGAATGATTGTGTGTGAGCAGAACTGAATTTTGAGGTTTCGAGATGCTCTAAGAACGGTTTTGAAGAGTTAGGTTATGTTTGAAGGGCCAGCCTGAAAACAAGAGAACTGAAAACTATCAACTGTGTACATGTGAAGTTGCAATTTCCGCGGATTCGCCCTTTTGTGTGAGCATGCAAAGAAATTTGATACACCTGTTGAGATCTTCTTAGACATAGGGACGCATGTGACTAGTCCTTTTTGGTGGGATAGTGGTGGTCAGAATGATGTACGGAAGATGTTTGTTGATGGTTTAGGGTTACGTGTTTCCAGTAGATGTGAAGTAATTGTCTTTTTACGGTTTTGATGTAACTTCTGGCATGGTTTAGCTTGTAGAACACAAAGCTAGGGTATACGTTGAGACAAAGAGAGAGTTGCCTTGAAGTTGCAGATTTATGTGAGACTATAGTGGTAGGTGAGGATGTGAACTTCTTATCGAATGTTGATCCAGCTTTAGAGGTCAAAGATTGATTGAGTTTAGTTGACAGGCTTGCCTAGCAAATATGATGGATTTGATTTTTGAATGAAGATTAAACCGCAGAATGTTAGAATAGTTTGTGTTTTTCCCTAAAAGTGTTTTGAAGTATTACCGGTTTGTCTCCTGACTGAGAAGAAGAGTTTGTTGTTGAGACCGCCTCCGAGTTTTCTCCTGTTTTGATTGCTCTGTATCTCATGGTTCTCGAAAGAATTGAGAGTGTTGAAGAATCAACTACGAGATTTGTTAGACCTTAGATTCATTAAGCCTAGTACATCATCTTAGAGTACGACAGTGAAATTTGTGAAGAAGAGAGATGATAATATGAGAATGTGTTTAGATTACAGACAGTTGAAACAATTGACAGTGAATAGTTAGTATCCATTTCCGAGCATCAGTGATTTGTTGATCTGTTGGGGTGTGCCCCAGTCTTTTCGAAGAATAATTTGAGATCCGATTACTACCAGTTGAAACTGAGAGAGGTTGATGTACCGAAGACAACTTTCAGGGCAAGATGTGATCACTTTGAGTTCTGAGTTATGCCGTTTTGTTTGACTAGTGTGTTAGCTACTTTTGTAGAGATGTCGAGCAGAATACTTCTTGAGCTCCTTGATCAGTTTGTAGAAGTTCTCATAGATGATACATGGGTATATTCACGTACCGAGGAAGATCATGACAAGCTTTGAAGTTCGTGTTGTAAATCTTATTAGAGAATCATTTGTATGCCAAGTTGTACAACGTGAACTCCGAGTCAAGGAAGATGTTCTCCTAGGACATGTAGATCAACTGAGTGTATTAGAGTAAATCCTAAGTAGGCAGGAGAAGATGAGAGTTGGAAGAAACCGAAGACAGTGACAGGTATCTATAGTTCCTAGGTCTAGAATTGTTACTATCGGAGGTTTGTAAATGATCTTTCGAAGATAGTTGCTCCGTTGATAGATTGCTACAGAAGAATGTTCAGTTGTGTGGTCAGATGCGAGACAACGAGCCCTTGAGAAACCGCAAGAAACTTTGATGAAAGCTTCGACCTTGATCCAACCTATATCAGAGAAAGAATTTGTGAACCATAGTGATGCGTTACATGTAGGATTAGGTTGTGTGCTTATGCAAGACAAAAGATTTGTGACTTATTCGTCGAGGCAGTAGGAAGTACATGAAAAGAATTATCCGACACGAGACATAGAGTTAACTGCAGTTGTAATTGCTTCGAAGACTTAGAGACAAAGCATGTATAGTAAGAAATGCATAATATATACTTATCATCAGAGCTTGAAATATTAGACGACTTAGGAAAAGGGTTGAAACTTGAACAACATAAGTTGTTAGAAATGCTTGAAGACTGTAATCTCAAGATTGAGTACCATCCGAAAAAAGTCAACGTAGTAACCGATGCTTCGAGTTGTCTTTGCTGAGCTATATTCGAGTTGCGAGCTATATTTTCCGGATTCAGTTTATCGAATGATAGTGGTTCTGTGGCCGAGTTTCAGGTTAAACCTACATTGAGTCAGAATACTTAAAGAGAAACAGTTGCAAGATAGGTTCTTGGCACCTCACGTGCAAGACATGGTAGAAGGAAGACCATCAGAATACAGTTTCAAAGATGATAGAGTTTTGCATTTCAGAGACAAAATAGTTGTGCCGATTGACATAGTGTTTTGAGACGTATTGTGTTGGCCGAAGCACACGACAGTTCATTTGTATTGCATCTGAGTAGTATGAAGACATATTGTGGGTTAAAGACGAGTACTTTTGGATTGAGTTGATGGATGATGTGGTTCAGTATGAGAGTAAGCGTGTAATTTTCCAGCGTGTCAAGACCAAGCATCAGTTTTCTTCTAGTTTGTTACATCCGTGGAAGATTCTTAATGAAAGTGGGTAATAGATTCGAGAGACCTTGTGTCTGATTCACCTTTGATTTCCTCCGTGAGAACTTGGCTGAGTAAACAATGATAGTTGCATCGAGTGTGCTCATTTTATACGTGTTCACGTTACTTGTACCTTGTGTAGGATGGCAGAGTCTTGCTTTAACAAGAGTGTGAGTTGCACAGTGTCTTGAAATCGATAGTGACCGACAGGGATTCGAGATTTCAACTAGATTTTTGAAGACGTCTGCATAGTGTTTGGTTACTTGTTGAAGTTAGATGGTCAGTCAGAGAAAGTTAGGGGTCAAGTTTTCAAACAGTGTCGTATGAGATTGTGAATTGGGCTAGTTCTGTTGTTTATTTGTTGCGGTTACCACCAGAGTTAGAAAGGGGTTCGTGATGTGTACCGTGTATCTGTGATTCGGAAATGTGAAGCTGATCTGTCTCGTGCTATGTTTGTTGAAGAGGTTGAGTCGAGTTTGAAATTGGCATGCATTGAAGGACCCGTTGAGATCTTAGTATCAGATAGCTAATGTTGTGTGGTAAGTCTATTGAGCTAGTTAGAATGTTGTGGTAAGAAAGGAAGGAACGTGTGTAAAAGCAGATTTCGTGGTTTTTCCTGTCCGATAAATTTTGGGGACGAAATTTCCTTAAGTGGGGGAGAGTTGTAACACCCGGGTTTGGGGGTCGGGTAAAAATATTATTAAAATAATGTTTCGGGTTTCGGTGTCGTAATTAAAATAATAAAATATTTCAATGGGCTTCGTGTTTGCAAAATAATTACAAAACTATGTTTGGGCCTATCCTTTAAGTCCAAATTCCATGGATTTTAGGAGATGGTGATTTTAGCCATTTCATTAATGGCATTATGGTAAATAAGAGGGCTTGCAAAAATAAAATCCCATCTATTTTAAAATAGCTCTTTGTCATCTTCTTCCCCCTCTCTTCCAATCCATTTTCACGACAATGGAGCTCTCTTTCTCCATTTTTCTATTCCACCACCATTCTTCTTCATCTTGGGTGATTTTTGAAAGGTAAAATCATATTTGACTTGTCCTTACCTTCCTCTTCATGTTGGTACCATTAGTTTTCATTATTGTTCATTATTTTGAAATTTGAAGTTTTAGGGTTTTGTTTAAAAATGAGAACTTTATTGTCTTTAACCTAAGCTTTTGATTATTTAAGGTTAGATAAATTGTTTACAACCTAAAAGGTTCAACATATGTGAATTTTAAAGAGTTTTACAATGATTCTCGAATTTGAGTTTTAATGGGGTTTTTGAAGGGTTTAAAGGATGGTTTTGGGTGTGTTTGATGTTGGAAATCGTTGGCTGATGGTTATACTATGTTTGGGTAGTGTTTTGAACATGTTTAAGAGTGCTTTGGATGACTACATTGCTGATTTTTGCTGAGTTTTTGTGGAAGTACGAAAATGAGAATTTGAAGAATGAACTTGGCTTTGAATTGTAGTGGATTTGTGTGTTGGTGTTAAACTTTGGGTTTGTGGCTGATTTTGGGGCTAATGTATTGTTTTTGAATGGTTAGAAGCAAGATAAAACAATGGAGAAACTTCAGGCTCGAATACGGACTTGGATGCTTGGTAGGCTAGTCGGCTTGTGCTAAATGGAGTGGTCGGTGAGTGGTTACTGTTTTTAAATGGTTTTTAAATATTGGTTCAAGCATGTGGACCTAGGTTGGGCTTGGTAAACCCACATAGAGTTGAGATTAGAGTGGTAGCCTAATCGCAAGCTTAGTTTAGGAAACTTTTGGTTGAACTCCTAATTGCTTGGTTATGCCTCTTGTTTAATTGGGTTTATGGTAGTTATGTATATTGCGTTATACATGTTGTTGAGGCATGGTTTGATGCATTGTTATGCATGTGGTTTGGATGGTGAATTATGCATGATAGTGATCATGGTGAGTACGTGCTAAGCACGGAAGTTGATATGAAATGTTGTTGTGAAAGGTTATGGATTGTGTTTAATATTGGCACTAGTATGCTTGGGGTACAATGATCGATCATTAGGATGTTTAGTGTGCACACGAGAGTCAAAGTCGCACGTGACCTTGGTGGCGTTAAGTCATCAAGGAGGAGTACGGTGATGTAATATTCCACCGGAAATGTATATATTAGTCGGTGATGAGTGGAATCCCATCGACGGGGCGTGAGGATGAGTGGAATCCCCTCCGCGAGAGCCGATGATGAGTGTAATCCCACCGAAGGTGATGGTTGTGTTGTAAGTGAGTTTCAACGTGTTATCCGCGTATTCGAGTCATAGCTAGGTGCCAATATGAGATTATATATGTGCCAATATGATATGAAATGCGATTCCAATATGGATTGATATATGTTGTTGTTAATACATTGTTATATGTATCTTCGTGTGTTGGACTTATGAGTTGTTGACCATGGCATAGTGTTGATTATATGTTCATGCATCATGTATATTTTGGCTCTTGTGGATCGGAGGTAAGATCATACATTCTATCTTGGTTATTGCTCGTGCTTGGACCCTGCATTGTCGAAGGTTTGTTTTATGAGCTTATTCTCACTAAGCTTTTATGCTTACGCTCCTTTTGTTCGACAATGCAGATCAATAGCTTGTGGGTGGCAAGGGCAAGAAAGGGCTTCCAAGTGTCGCTTTTGGTTAGCTCAAGTATGAACTTTAAATTGAAATATTGTAATAGTCAAGCAATGGGATAGGTGTTGTTGATTTGAGCTTTGATGTATGTTGATGTTGGTTTGGCTTTTAGATGCTTTGTTTGAATCGTAAACCTTGTTTATGTTGCATGTCATGAATGCCTATATGTTTTTCTTCTAAGGCATGAACCTTTAAGTGCTAAGTATGTCTCCTTTTGAGTAAATGTATGAATCCTTGTTCGTTTTGAATGTCAGGTATGTTGATATCTTGGTTGTTGAAGGTTGTATGTATGTTGTTTGTGGCTAGGGGAGTCGTAAATCGCATTTAGAGTCGAGTCCTAAATCATTTTGCTGCAAATTTAGGTATTGCAGTGTAGGGCGTATCGATACGCCTAAGGACCGTATTGATACGGTCCTACACTTCAGGACTCGAATTTGGCTTATCGTATCTATACGCGAGAGTGTATCGATATGCCAAATCTTTTCTAGAATTCTGAGATTTTAACGTGTTTTTGGTGTATCGGTACGGGCTCTAGGTGTATCGGTACGGTCTAATATCGTTGACCGTGAGATGTTGACCGAGGAGGGTGTATCGATACGCCCAAGGGCTGTATCGATACGGTCTCACTGGTTTGACTTGGGGTAGTTGACTTGGTCAAGGCGTATCGATACCCTCTGCAGGTGTATCGATACATCCTGCTTAAAAAGGAAAAATTGGCTGTTTTAAAGTGTTGTTTTGGATGGTCGTTTTTACATTGTTGTGTTTCCGCTGTCGTGTCTCACATAGGGCTTAATAATGCTTTTAGACAAGATTTAAATAAAAGAAATTTTCTAGGGTTGCTAACCGAGGTGGGACCTTAACGGGTTTCACATCGGTTTTCCCCGTGTAGCCTAGTCGGACCAGTCAAACGTCTGGACCGGGACGAGGGGGTCACAACCGCGAGATAAGTTCACCTCCATTTTCCGTTTTTTCTATGCTTTCGATTTACATGCATGTTTGTGTATCTAACTCTAATTATTTTTTTTTGTTTTTGCAGGTAATGGAAAGCTTCAAAAGGGAAATTACCTTCAGTGGCGAAGATGACTTTCCGTTCTCATTTTCTTGTGGTTGATATGCGTCTTCGATGACTGCTCTACTCCACGGGTGGCGGCTCGAATGGTTGGTGTCCCTTCAGTTCCCGATGATGCACTTCCCAAGGTAATTCTCTCTCATTATTATTACTACATTTATTATTATTTTTAGTTAATGGTAAGTAATTATGATGGGTATTTAATGATTTTGACATTTCTCTCTCTTCTCCTTTATGTATGTTTGACCGGCACTGACATCATGGCAATGATGTCAACGCCAGCTAGTGACAGTTAGTCTCTCAAGAAGCACAGTTCGAGTGATCAATTTTTAGCCAATGAGAGGGTGCCAATGGCACGTTTGAGCGGGAAATTGAATCCAAGACCTTTTTTGTGTTTGTTTGGCTCATGTTTAATGTATTTAGACGGGAAAAGATTTGTAGAGACTAAAAATGGGCTTTTAATTAGGCTTTTGGGTATTTATATGTAAGTGGACACTATTTATTGGACTGATTTTTTGGGTTTATCATTTATTTATATTTTTGGTTTTATTTATAGTGAGAATATAGTGTATATTTATATATATAGGTATACCCGGACAAAATTCGGGTATTACAGTAACATACGTATCTAAAAATTTAGTCCTAAAAGTTTATAAATTCTATCAATTTGGTCTTATATCAAAAATAATTTAATAACTTAATCATTCATATTTAAAATTTTTGACACTACACTCTTTTGACATACATTTTGATCACTTTTCACTCTTCATACTACTATCTAGGGGTGACCAAAACTCGACTCGAAAAAGCTAATTTTTCGATCTCGAGTTATTAGAGTCTAGTTGTTCGAGTATTCGATTCAACTCAAATAACTCGTGAATATTTTGAATTTGAGTTTGCAAAACTTGAAAATTTAAATTTTATAATTTTGCGATTTAGTCCATGATTTTATTTTTCTTCAATTTCTCTTTCATTCTAAGTCCATCTTTAACCAAATCTGAACTACATGTTTCTCAACCAATGTAGAATACCTATTTAACTTAAATTCATATTTTTGAAAATAAATTTCACCTTTTACAATTTAACCCATCGACTTTGTATGTGTTAGGCTTGATAGGCTTGATTTCCTTCAACCGATTTAGCTAGCCAAGTGGCAGAGAAGTTGGATTTTTGGGTGATTGATTTGTGGAAGCCAAAAAATAAATGACACGATGAATTTATAGTGGTTCTGTTGAGTTGTGAGGTGCTCGATTCGTTCAACCAATGTGGCTCACCAAGTGGTGGAGAGGTGGATTTTTGGGTGGAAGGGTTGTGAAAGCTAAAAAGATAATTGGCACAATGAATTATAGTGGTTCAACCTTCTAACTAAGGTCTACATCCACTACCTTAGCTCCCCACTAAGGATTTCCAATCAATCCACTATTGATTCGTTCCCTTTTCTAGGCTTAGGAGGTAACCCTTATACACAATCAAGCTTTCTACCCAAAGCCTTGATTGAAACCCTCTCTTACAAAGAGAAACAATAAGCAAACTTAAATCCCTCTAATAGGTGTTTGTTTGCACAATTTAGCACTCACCCAAAACCTAAAACACTTGAGCAAATTTGACAATTTTGGCTCACTAGTGTTTGTCTATACAATAAATGACAATTTAAGCTCTAAGACAATCTTTGATCATTTGTTGTTTGACAATATGAGCATTAGCCTTTTCTTGATGCTTGAAGGTCCCTTTTATACTCCTTGATGAGTTTATAGCCGTTGGGATTGAATTGGAGTCGTTGAGGACTTTAATTCCCACCATAAATGCAGTTCTGCAGCTCTCCGTTTCGAAACGCTCGAACCCGTTTCGAAACACCCTTTAAGTAGAAAGAGTTGTTGCAGTCTGACGTGGACCCGTATCAAAACGCTTTAGTCCGTTTCGAAACACCCGTTTCGAAACGCCTGTCCCCGTATCAAAACGACCTGCATTTAAAAGTTAGTTGGGAAATAGTCGTTGGGGTTTATGACCGTTGTGGTCAATGCCACGTAGGCGTATCGAAACGGCATAGCCTGTTACGAAACGCTGGGCAAAAATCTCATCCAGGGAATGCCCGTTTTGATACGAGTATCGAAACGTTTTTGCTACTGGAATTATCGTATCAAAACGCCCTAAGGTGTTTCGAAACGCTTGGACAGTTTTGTGAAGTTTGGCTTTGAAAAACATGTAAAACCCTTTTAAAAACTTCCCTAAACATAATTTCAAGTTGTTTGGACTTTGGAAATGTTTTAAATACTTTTTAAATTAGTCCAAAACATTTTTCAATTATTATATCAAAACATTAGTTCTACAGGTTCGGCCTTCGAACAAGCACCTACATCCACTACCTTAGCTCCCACTAAAGATTTCAATTCACTAATTGATTCGTCCCATTTTCTAGGATGAGGAGGAAACCCTTACACACTCAAAGTTTTCTAGACCAAAGCTTGAGTAAACCCTCTTTACAAGAGAAAGAAAAATAAGCAAACCAAAATTCTCTCTAATAGGTATTTGTTTGCAGTCTTTAAGCTCTCACCCAAACCTAAACACTTGAGAAAATATAACAATTTTGGCTCATAAGTGTTGTCTATACAAGGAATAAACAATTAATCCCCTAAGACAATTTTCTCATCATAATGTTGTTGACAATTGATGCATTTACCTTTCCTTAATGCTTGAAGGTCCCTCTTATACTCCCAATTGAGTTTGTAGCCGTTGAAGACTGTTGAGATTGAATTGGAGCCATTAAAGACTTTATTTCCGACCATAAATGCAGTTCTAGTGATGTCTGTTTCGATACACATGTAGTTGTATAGAAACACCCTTCTTCAGAACTAGCCATTGGAGTCTGATATAGTATGCCATATCGAAACACTTTGGGTCGTATCGGAATGCCCGTATCAAAACACTTTGGGCTGTATCAGAACGCTCGTATCGAAACGTGTAGTGTCGTACCGAAACAACTTGCAATTCAAATAGCCGTTGGGGTGTCTGCCACGTAGGCGTATCAAAAGACCAAAGGGTGTTTCGGAACAACCCCTATTCGTATAGAAATAGTTAAGCCATGTTTCGAAACGGGTTTTGGCAGTTTCAAAATGTATCGATACATGTTATGCCTGTATCGAAACAGATACATTAAAAGCACTGATTTGGTTACTTAAAAATGTTTTGTGAAACTAATAAATTGATTTTGATATAACAAAGGATTTAAGGACTAAATTGAAAATGAGAAAATGAATTTTTAGGTCCTCAAAACCTCTCTATGTGTTTAAAGAAAAATGTACAAGTAAAAACCTCAACTTATCAAATATTTTCTAAGTGTTTACCAAGTCAAAACATTGATTTTTGAGACACTGTTTCGGAACGAATGAAGAAAAATGTACAAGAAAAATGTTTCGAAACGAGTTTTAGAACAGGCTCTTATCGTATCGAAACGATCGTTCCTATTTCGATACGACCTATTTATTACACCCCCAACGACTCTTTCTGTAACCCCCTCGTCCCGGTCCGAACACTTGACCGATCCGAGTGGGTTACACGGGGATAACCGAGGTGAAACCCGTTAAGGCTCCACTTCGGTTACCAACCCTAGAAAAACTTTTCATTTATTATCTTGTATAGATGCGTTAAATAAACCTACGCGTGAAGCGACAGCGGAAACAAGGCTCACGAGAAGCCTAACAGCAAACAGGGCCTAAGCCCAACCCTTGAGACCCTTTAGAGATGTCAAAAAGCCCATTTACAGGCCTGTGTTTTGAAATAGACATAGCCCGTTTCGAAACACGGGCTTCAGTTTAAAAAGCCAGACACCCGTACCGAAACGCATCCACCCCGTTTTGGAATAGGGTCCCATTTTTTCCTAGGCGTTCTGATACCCGTTTCGGAACAAGCAATTCCAGTAGCAAAAGTGTTTCGAAACTTGTTTCGAAACAGGGGCTCACAGTAGCCAAACCGTACCGAAACACGTTCTGATACGAGGGGCCCTGGAACCACACCCGTTCCGAAACAACACAACCCGTTTCGAAACACCTGCAATCTGTGAATTCCCAAAATCAGTTTTAAACATCTCCAAATGGTCCCAAACGCCCTTAACGACCCCAAGAAGCATACATAACATACATACACACTCTAGAGGCATGCACCCTAATGCAAACATACTCAAGATACATAAGGATATAAGATAGGGGCATCCATTCAAAAGATCATACAAGGCATACACTTAAGCATTCAAGATGACATGTTTATACAAGGTCAACACTAAGCCTTTAAGGTGGCAAAATAGACATGGTTTACAAGCAATACAAGGCAACCACAAGCCAACCAACATAACATATGAAAGGAGTCTAGCATGCTCCTAAACAAACCAACTTCAACCACACAAGTCCCCATTGCTTGACCATTACATCAATAACATAAAATCCATACTTGATAGATTCAAAAGCCAAACTAGCACACTTGGAGGCCCCCTTCTTGCACTAGCAACCCACAAACTACGGATCTGCATTGTCGAACAAAAGAGAGCTTAAGCGTAAAGCTTAGTGAGGGTAAGCTCATTAAAAACAAACCTCGACAATGCAGGGTCCAAGCACGAGCACTACCAAGGTAGAATGCATGATCTTACCTTCGATCCACATGAGCCAAAATACACATGATGCATGAACATTTATTCAATATTATGCCATGCTCAACAAGCTCAAATCCACATCATATGTAAACACATATAATAATCCATATAGGAATCACATTTCATATCATATTGGCACCTAGCTATGACTCGAATACGCGGATAACACGTTGGAACTCACATCCAACAACAACCATTACCTTATGGTGGGATTACACTCATCACCGTTCTCGCGGAGGGGATTCCACTCATCCTCACGCCCCGTCGATGGGATTACACTCATCATCGACTAACATACATAAGAATAATTTCTGGGCAAACCCGTACTCCATCTTGATGACTACCATCACCAAGACCACGCACGCATTTGACTCACGTGTGTACACTAAACATCCTAATAATCGATCATTTGTACCCAAGCATACTAGTGCCAATACTAAACTCAATCCACAATATCAATTCATAACCATTTTCGTGCTTAGCACGTACTCACCATGATTAACATCATGCACAATCCACATGCATATATCAATGCATCAATCCAAGCCTCAACATACATGTATAACATCATGTACATAGCTTACACAATCACAATTTAACATGAGGCATAAACACATTCAAAGATCAACCATAGTCTCTAACTATAGCTTGGGATTGGACTACCAATCTAATCCCAACTCTAGGTGGGTCTACCAAGCCTAACCTAGTCCACATGCTTGAACCAAATACTCAAAACCATTTTAAAAACATTAACCACTCACCTTCACTTCCAAGCTCAACAACCAAGCAACCAAGACCTTCAAGCTTCCGGATTCACTCCCGATGTCTCACCAATACAATTTTTTGCTTCTAATAATCCCAACACAATCAAAATAATCTCAAATCAGTCCACACAACAATGTAGCAAACCCGGAACACTATTCAAGCATCAAACACATGATTTCAAGCCAAGAACAACCCCCAAAACATCAAACCCGAGCAGCCCTTAAACACAATCCAAAACTCATGATTTCAACCTCTTTAACACTCTCAAATGATTCCAAAACAACCCCCAACTATCATACTAACCTTAGCCCTCAATTCCCAACATAAAGCAACCCCATAAACAACGTTAAAACCCTTCTAAAAACTCATTAAAACCCAAATCCGGGAATCTCAATAAAACACTTTAAAAATCACATATGTTGGACCTTATGGTTCATAAACAACGTATCTAACCATAATAAATGAAAAGCTTTGCTAAAGAATCATAAAGCTTCAACCTTTGGCCAAAAACTTTGAAAACCCAAATGCAAAATACATAGTTTTTATGAAATCCAATGGTACAAAAATGTAAAGGAAATCAAGGCCAAGTCAAAGATACATTTACCTTTCAAAAAGTCCCAAAGATGAAGAAGAAAGGGAATGGAATAGTGAAATGAAGAGAAAGCTCTCTTCTTGTCGTGGAAATGGTGGAAAGGGGGGAGTGAAGATGATGACAAAGGTTGTTTGAATTAAAAGGGGGCTTTTTAAATTGAAAGTCCCTTTATTACCAAAATTCCATTAATGAGATGGCATTCTCATTAATCTTAAAATCCATGGGATTTGATTTCCAAATCAATTTAAGTCCAACATTCACAATGTTTGTTTTGAAATCACAAGGTCCAAATATATATATATATATATATATATATATATATTATTTTAATTAGAAAACCGAAACTCAAAATATTATTTAAATATTATTTTCACCCGACCCCCAAACTCGGGTGTTACAAATCTCCCACACTTAAGGAATTTCATCCCCGAAATTACCTGACGGAAACAAGTACGGTAACTGTTCAAGCATATCAGCTTTTCTCTCCCACGTGGCTTCTTCCACACCTCTATGTCTCCATAACACCTTGACCAACTCTATGGTCTTGCCACGCAACACCTTGCTATCAGAAGCAAGTATCTCAACAGGTTCTTCATTGTATGACAAATCCGGATTCAACTCTATCTCCTCAACAGGCATAACATGAGAAGGATCTGATCTATATCTCCTAAGCATCGACACATGAAAGACATCATGGATTTTCTCTAACACAGAAGGTAACCTCAAACGGTAAGCTACTGGCCAATTCCGCTCAACTATCTCATACGGACCAATAAACCTCGGACTCAACTTGCCTTTCCGGCCAAATCGCATTACCTTCTTCCACGGAGACACTTTCAGAAACACTTTCTCACTCACTGAGAACTCAATCTCTTTTCTCTTCAGATCTGCATAAGACTTTTGACGATCGGAAGCTGCTTTCAAACGATCACAAATTAACTTCACTTTGTCGGTAGTCCCCTTGAGCAAATCCGACATAGGTAACAACCTCTGACCTATTTCAGCCCAACAGATCAGAGTCCTACATCGTCTACCATAGAAAGCCTCATAAGGAGTCATCTGTATACTAGCCTGGTAACTATTATTGTAAGCAAACTCAACTAAAGGTAAGTGCTTCTCCCAAGAACCCTGTAAGTCAATCACACAACAACGAAGCATATCCTCTAAAATCTGTATGACTCGCTTTGACTGCCCATCGGACCGCGGATGATAAGAAGTACTGAAATGCAAACGGCTACCTAGAGCACTATGCAAACAACCCCAGAACCTCGAAGTAAATCTTGGATCTCTATTTGAAACAATAGACTTCGAAACTCCATGAAGTCTCACAATCTCGCGAATGTACAAATTCGCCAACTTGTCTAAAGAATCTGCAGTGTTCACTGCTAAGAAATGAGCACACTTAGTGAATCTATCCACTATCACCCAAACAAAATTCTTCTTCGAAGGAGACAACGGTAACCCCGACACAAAGTCCATGGTGATTCTCTCCCACTTCCATTCCGAAATCTTCAAAGGCTGTAACAAACCTGAAGGAACCTGATGTTCTGCCTTCACCCTCTGACAAACCATGCAACGACTCACATACTCGGCTACATCCTTCTTCAAACCAACCCAAAAATAATCATTCTTCAAGTTATGGTACATCTTGGTACTATCCGGATGCATAGAAAAAGGACTCGAATGTGCTTCACTCTGAATCAGACGTCTCAACTCAACATCTTCCTTCGGCTATGTCCTGAACATGAGGAACTAAAGACACATCTCGCAACTACTTCTCTCTAATCAACTGAATCAAAGAAGGCTTCACTTGCAACTCTGTGATCAAACCACCATCACCGGATACACTCAATCTAGCAAACATAGCTCGCAACTCGACTGCAACTTTTCTGCTCAAAGCATCGGCTACTACAGTTGCCTTACTCGGATGGTACTCTATAGTCAAATCATAATCTTTCAATAACTCAAGCCATCTTCTTTGTCTCAGGTTCAACTCTCTCTGTGTCATCAAATACTTCAAGCTCTTATGATCGGTGTAAACTATACACTTCTCACCATACAAGTAATGACGCCAAATCTTCAACGCAAACACAACTACGGCTAACTCAATATCATGAGTAGGATAGTTCTTCTCATGTACCTTCAACTGTCTCGAAGCATAAGCAACAACTCTTCTTTCTTGAATCAAAACATAACCTAAACCTATGTAGGAAGCATCACTATAGATCACAAATTCTTTACCTGAAACTAGTTGTACCAACACTGGAGCATTTGTCAAAGCTTCTTTCAATTTCTCAAAGGCCTTCTGTCTTGCATCTGACCACTCAAACTAAATTTCTTTTTGCAACAATTTAGTTAAAGGAACAACTACTCTAGAGAAACCATCAACAAATCTCCTATAGTAACCGGCTAATCCTAGGAAACTCCTAATCTCAGTCACAGACTTAGGTTGTTTCCACTCAACAATAGCCTCAATCTTCGACGGATCAACACAGATACCTTCGGCTGAAACAACATAGCCAAGAAATACAACCTATCGAATCCAGAACTCACATTTGCTAAGCTTCGCATACAACTGATTGCTCATCAATATCTGTAAAACAAATCTCAAGTGCTCATCATGCTCTTCTTCTGATTTCGAGTACACAAGGATATCATCTATGAAAACAACTACAAAACGGTCTAAATAGTCTCTAAAAATTCTGTTCATCATATCCATGAATGCTGCAGGTGCATTCGTGAGCCCAAACAACATCACATAGAACTCATAGTGACCATATCTAGTCCTAAAAGTTATCTTCAGAACATCACACTCTTTTACTTTCAACTGATAGTACCCAAATCTCGAATATATCTTCGAGAACACTAAAACGCCTCTCAACTAATCAAACAAATCATATATACGAGGCAACGGATACTTGTTCTTCACAGTCAACTGATTCAACTGCCTGTAGTCAATACACATACGCATATTACCATCTTTCTTCTTTACAAACAACACGGGAGCACCCCAAGGAGAACTACTAGGCCTAATGAAACCACGGTCTAATAACTCTTGCAGCTGACTCTTCAATTCTTTCAACTCTTTCGGAGCCATACGATACGGAGCTATCGAAACTTGAGTAGACCCTGAAACAGTCTCAATCACAAACTCAACATCTCTGTTGGGAGGCAACCCTGGTAACTCTTCAGGAAACACATCCGGAAAATCACAAATTGTTCTAATATCTTTCGGTCTTGCCTCACTCATATTCGGATTCATCACATAAGCTAAGTAAGCCCCACATCTAGAATCCATCAACCTATGAGCCTCTAATGCTGACAAAACATTAGACAAGAACTTAATGTTCTCGCCTACTACTACTACCTCGTAGTCATCAGAAAGTTTCAACAAAATCCTCTTCGTCTCAAAATCCACACTAGCTTGGTGCTCAACTAACCAGTCCATACCCAGAATAATATCAAAGCCATAAAACAGAAGCTCCATCATATCAACGAAAAACCCATGACCCTAAATCTTCAGCGGACACCTCCTATACATTCGTCTAACCACAACCGTCTCACCAAAAGAACTAGTCACATGCATACCTACATCTAAGATCTCAATAGGTATATCTAACTTACGTGCATGCTCACTCAAAATGTAGGAATGCGTAGAACCCGAATCAACCAAAGAAAGCAAAGACATAGACTGTAACTCAAAATTACATGCTATCACATCTATGTCGTTCCCGGCATCTCACTGAGCATAGATTCTCGCTGGTCCTCCTGCCTCTGGCTGTACTGCCACAACGTGAGCATGGTTCCTCTGAGCATCTACCCTAGGTACATCAGCCCTAGGCTGGAAGTAGCCACGACCGCGCCCACGACCTCTCTGATAATCATTGGCCCTCGCAGGAGCCTGTGTTATGTTCGGTTCATGTGCCGCCTGATGCGGACACTCTCTCCTAAAGTGGTCCCTCGAACCACAGTTCCAACAAGCATGGAAGTTACCCCAACACTCTCCAGTATGTTGTCTCCCGCAACGGGTACACTCGGGCACTTGCCCTCAAGCTCTATGGCCCTGGTGGCCTCTACCATGGTGGCCACTGCCACGCCTATGGTCAAACTGTTGTCCGCCACCCCGATGCCTCTTGGCATCACCATGGTCAAAGTTGTTATGTCTCTTACCAGAACTAGATCCTCCAGAACGCTTGGTCAGCCCCAAGTTATGCTCAATGTCCTTGGCGTTAGCAACCAATACATCAAAATCTAAAGCTAAGGTATACCTCTTAACTTCCTCATGAAGCCCATATCTGAAACGGTTACAACGGTCCCTCTCAATAGGAACTAACTCTGGAGCATACTGACTCAAACGGACAAAACAGATCTCGTAGTCAGTCACAGAAGCCTCTCTCTAAACAAGAGCCATGAACTCTCGCTTCTTTTCATCAAGATATCTTGGCCCCAAATATCTCTTCTGGAAGGCCGATTCAAAGAAATCCCATCCAATCTCAGCCTCAGGAACCCCGGTAGTAATGGTGACCCACCATGTGTAGGCATCACTCTGAAGCAAAGAAATCACATAGCCCAATCTACGAGCACCCACACAACCCATCTGAGCTAAGATGCGGACTGTCTTCTCTAACTACAACTCAGACCTCTCCGGTGTAGATCCTCTGAACTCTTCAGCCCCTAGGCTACGAAGCCTCTCCAACGGTAAACTAGTATCATCGCCCCTAGGCTGAGCTGCAGCCTGAGCTCCAGCAACTGCGGCCTGAAATGCTCCTGTTATAGCTTGCACAAGCGGAGCCATGTCTATTCCAGTAGGACCTTGGCCACCCTGGCCAACCTAAGGTCCCTCTCCCTCAGCTCCATCCTCGCCTCCAACTCCAGGCTGAGGTGGTGGTGGTGGTGGAGGAGCTCCAACTTCAGCAGCAGGCTCTCCTACATGAGCCTCAACTCCAACCATCGGCTCATTAACAGGAGCCGCAACCTGAGGTTCTTGATGAACCACCCTCGGTCTACCCCTAGGCCTCGACATCACGCTCACAAACAACAACTACAAACACAACAACAAAGCACAATAGATAGGGTTAGCAAGACAAGGGTTCCAAGTGGATCAAGTATGTTCCCTCACTTTAAAAATCCTTTTTCCGATGTTATAGTATCAATGAGACTCTAAACAACATGCTTCAAAGAAAACAACAACCATACTTGATAAACAAGTAAACATTCTTACATGGTAAGCAATCACCGTGCATTTCAACACAAAACACAACTTACCTCACTTACCTGCCCAAGGTCTCGGAAACCTTAGGCTCTGATACCAACAAGTGTAACCCCCTCGTTTCGGTCTGGACACTTGACCGATCCGAGTGGGCTACACAGGGATAACCGAGGTGAAACCCGTTAAGGCTCCACTTCGGTTACCGACCCTAGAAAAACTTTTCATTTATTATATTGTCTAGATGTGTTAAATAAACCTACGCGTGAAGCGACAACGGAAACAAGGCTCACAAGAAGCCTAACAGCAAACAGGGACTAAGCCCAACCCTTGAGACCCTTTAGAGATGTCAAAAAGCCCATTTACATGCATGTGTTTCGAAACAGACATAGCTCGTTTCAAAACACGTGCTTCAGTTTAAAAAGCCAGACATCCGTACCGAAACGCATCCACCCCATTTCGGAATAGGGTCCCATTTTTTCCTAGGCGCTTCGATACCCGTTTCAGAACAGGTAATTCCAGTATCCAAATCGTACCGAAACGCGTTCCGATACGGGTGGCCCTGGAACCACACCCGTTCCGAAACAGCACAACCCATTTCAAAACACCTGCAACCTGTGAATTCCCAAAATCAGTTTTAAACATCTTCAAATGGTCCCAAACGCCCTTAACGACCCCAAGAAGCATACATAACATACAAACACACTCTAGAGGCATGCACCCTAATGCAAACATACTAAAGATATATAAGGATATAAGATAGGGGCATCCATTCAAAAGATCATACAAGGCATACACTAAGTTGAGTGTGTAAAAGTTCTATTATTTACCCCCTATTTAACCCATATTTCTGCTGCATTCAAGCATAATTCATTACATTTAGGCTAGTTTACAGTTAGACATCACAAATATATTAAAAGGCACAGTTTCTACTGAAATTGGTTGCTTTTGCATGTTGCTGCTGTAGCAAATGGAGAGGCAAGCGCTGGGCAGTAAAGCAGAAGAGCTGGAACTGGACGAGCAGTCAAGGAGGACGATGCTGCCATGGATGCCGCCGTGACAACAGAGGACGACAACAGTTTTGAGGAGAAGAAGCAAAGTGGACCTCGACAGAAAGAGAAAATTAAGCCCGTCTGTCGTGGAAGACCACTATATTTTTCCAAGCCCTAGATCAGAATGAAGGCCAAGCCTAAGGTTCAAGGAGAGAAATTCCAAGCAAGAAGGAAGGACGAGTTAAAGCTATATTCTCTGAAGATTTAGTCTTTATTAGAGTTGTACTTTAATTTAAACTTGTATTCTTGCTATATTAGAAAACTTGGACCCAAAGCCTATATAAAGGCATGTAATTCGACCTAGGAGAGGATATCACCTATCTCTAGCCTTCTTCCCAAAACCCTAGCCGTTTTCCCTTCTCAACATGTTCTAAATTCCCCCTAGGGCCACAGGTTGATTTGTAAAGTAGTTGCAAGGGTTGCTTTTGTTTTAGGAATTTTCAGTTCAATAAGATAAACTTCAAGTTCTCTTATTATGGGTATTAACATCTTGCAAGAGTATCGGGAGAGCATTGCGAGGTTATCTATTTACTTAATATCGGGAGAGTTAAGTATACGAAAGGAATAAGTGTGAGTTCTCTAGTTTATAGTTGAACTATCTCGGACCTAGGGATAGGATGAGGTTAAGTGGCTAAAGAAGTATTCAACAACATCGGTGTTCATCCTTCGATTCACGCCGGGAGGTATCATCAAAGACGTGTTCATCGACAGACTTGGACCTAGGGATAGGCCAAGGCACAGCAGGGATTCTTTCCAAACTTGAAGTACGGAGTTGTGTGTTCGCTAGGGGTGTTCAAACCCGGGTACCCGGACCTTCGGGTATTAGATTTATCTGCCCGTGTCTTGACCCGTAAATACCGGGTACCCAGAAAATCGGGTACCGGGTACCCGGTTCTTTTTATTTATTTATTTATTTATTTTAAAATTAAAAAAAAATCTTAAAAGTTTATAACACATGATCCAAACAAAAAAATAATAATGATTTGAAGTTTATAACCATAAGAAAAACATTAAAAATATTAATCTCGATCGTGATTTTTTTAATCTCATATTTTTTAAAGAAACCTACTAATACATAAATGCAATAGAGAAATCTTGTTGTTTGTTTCATATCGAATCTTACATATTCACAAATTAATATTTTTTTTGAAAAAATTAAAATATGAAAGCATATAATACAAATATAGAATGAATTTAGAGATTTAAATATAGTTCTAAAGTAAAAATATTAAGTAATCTAATAAAATAAAAAATAAAAAATAGGAACCGGGTACCCGAAAAAATCATATTTTTTGACCCAGGCCCGACCTGAGAAATGACAGGCCAGGTATCCGACCCGGGTAAAAATAAATTTCTGGGTAAATACTCGATTATTTGTGTTCGGGTAGTCGGGTCGGGTAGTTCGGGTCGGGTAATTTTCAACACCCCTAGTGTTCGCTGCTGCGACAAGCAACAGACTGACGCCGCGACAGGTGCTGCCGCGACGGGGACAACGACAGAGCTGATATTCCTAGACTTAGCAATACCTACACTACTGAGCAATTCAATACCAGCCCATTCTCTCTATCTTGATTACTTTACTTCTATTTTCCAGTATTCTTTATTATTCTCGTGACAAAATCTTAAATCATTCTTTTACTCTCGTGCAGTAATTCAAGGTGAAGCTATTAGACCAGTCTCTGTGGAGACGATATTCAATACTTCCGTATCACTTTACTACTTGCGTCGTGTACACTTGCACTACAATTGTGATAGACACTTTTACACGCAACAAGTTTTTGGCGCCGTTGCCGGGGACTAGCAACATAACTCTACCCTATCTTTTACTGCATTTTTTTCTTTTTATTTTGGTTTGTTCAACTTGTGCTTTTCACAAGGTTTCTTGTTTATGCGCAGATCGAGACGAGGAGAAGAACCTGAGTATCCATTAGATCCTGAAATAGAATGTTCGTTCAATCTTAAGAACCGACTTCGTCACGTACTATCCAGAAACGAATACCTTGAAGAACAGATAGAAGCAATGAACAACCAAGGGAATCCCTAGGGTAATAATAATCTTGTCGGAGATAGAGAGATCATTCCTCCTGTCGGCGACCCGCCTGCTGCTGCCGTACGACGGTCCTACCGAGACTACATGTTGAATGATCATGTAGAACTAGAAACCACGCTGCCGGACGTAGATGTTGACAACTTTGAGCTGAAACATGTTATGTTCAGCATGATCAACAACGCCGGTCAATTTAGTGGTGTTGCTACAGAGGATGCTAGGGAGCATTTGAAAACGTTCCGGAGATACTGAGGCTTCGGTTATTTCCCCATTCATTGAGGGACAGAGCAAAGACTTGGTGGAATAAACTTACGCCGGGTTCAATTAGAACTTGGGCAGATTTGACTCGTGAATTCTTATCTCGTTTTAATCCTTCACGCCTATTTGAGCGATTACGTAACGAAATTGCTACCTTTCAACAAGAAGATGACGAGCCAATGCACGAGGCCTGGGACAGATTTACCACTCTTCTAAGCAACTGCCCAATGCATGGATTCCCTGTTTGGAACCAGGTAACCAAGTTTTATAATGTTGCCAATTTACAAACTCGTATTCGAATTGATTCAGCAGCAAATAGATTACTACTAGACAAAGACCCAGATGAGGCAATGCAAGTATTGAAAAATCTGGCTAAGAATGAGGAGCAGTTTCCGACAGCAAGAAAAGGGGGTAAAGGGGTCCTAGCTATTAAGGACTATGAAGCCGATAGCACAATGAAATCACAGGTGGCATATCTCACTAAGGCAATGAAAAAGCTCTTGAACGATGATTCACAACCTGTATTCGCTGTCGAAAAGGTATGTGAAATTTGTGAAGGAAATCACAATTCGGATGAATGTCCTATACAGTTAGAAGAGGAAAAGTATGTTGAAACTACAATAAGCAGAATTATAACTCCAACAACTATAATCACAGCTGGAGAAAGGATCCCAAGTTTTCTTGGAGTAATCCTAATAATGCCCTGATTCCTCAAGCACATAATAATCAGAATCATGGAGGACCTAGATTGCTGACTCGACATTAACCGCAGCAGCAGCAACAACCACCAACTGCCACAAACAATATATTGGAACAGACTCTGGCTATGTTTATGTCTCAAACATGAACTTACATTGAGAACATGAATCACTTTGTCAAGAAGACGGAGACATTCATGGATAAAACAGAGATGCAGATGACAAATCATGAAGCTACTCTGAAATCGTTGGAGACACAAATGGGTCAGGTTTCCCAGCATATCAACCCAAGGCAGAATGGCGGATTTCCTAGCAATACTGAAAAAGCTAGACAGCCCACATATGAGCAGTGTAAAGCCATCACTACTAGGAGTGGGAAGAAACTATCAGGGCCTGAGAAGAAAGCTGAATTAGTTGAACCAGCCTTGGAGTCACCTGCCGAGGAAGCTGCTCCGACAGGTAACAGACAGCCTGCTGCCGATGATCCTGTCACGACAGTAGAAGGGACAGAGGAGAAAGATGGTGAACCCAAACCTCCTCAGATCTGTATGCAGTGGGAAGGACGAATTGCTGATTATCGCCCCCACCTCCTTTTCCTCAACGGTTACAGAAATTGAAGCAAGAATCACAGCTTAAAAAGATTTATGATATTTTTAAGCAGGTTCACATCAACATTCCACTATTAGATGTCGTTAGGGAAATGCCCGGTTATGCCAAATTTCTCAAGGATGCCATGTCGAAGAAATCTAGACTTGGGGAATTCGAAACGGTTAAGATGACAGAAGGGTGCATGAGTATTCTGCACAAGCATCCACCCCAGAAGAAGAAGGATCCTGGGAGCTTCATCATACCATGTGTAATCAGAGACAAATATGTGGGTAAGGCACTTTGTGATCTTGGTGCTAGTATAAATTTAATGCCAAAATCTGTTTTTCAGAAATTAGGTATTGGAAAAGCTCGGCCCACAACAGTAATTCTGCAGCTGGCAGACCTCTCTTACGTTCATCCGAAAGGAAAAATCAAAGATATTCTGGTAAGAGTGGATAAGTTTATTTTTCCTGCTGACTTTCTTGTTTTAGATTGTGAAGCAGATGAAAACGCACCAATCATCCTAGGGCGACCCTTCTTAGCCACGAGAAGATCACTGATTGATGTGGAAAAAGGAGAACTCATCATGAGAGTGAACGATCAAGAAATAAAGTTGAATGTTCTCCAAGCTATGAAGCATGCTGAAGCAGAAGAAGAATGCAAGGTTATCACTGAAGTTACCCTTGACCAACCCTGCATCAGGTCGGGCTGTCACGACATCAAAATTGGTCACTGTCTCGGCAGCCACTTAGAAGACTATCACGACAGCACCAACGACAGCAACTCCTCAGAATCTGATACTGAAGATCAGGAGGAGGTAAACTGGATAGGCAATCGTCCAGGTAAGTTATTTGAACCTTTAAATTATACCTCGAATAACCATGCAATTCAAAAGCCATCAACTGTTGAGCCTCCTGTTTTAGAACTTAAGCCCCTGCCAGGGCGGCTAAAATATGATTTTCTTGGTTTAAATGATACGTTGCTCGTAATCATCTCTTCCAAGTTGATGCAGGAATAGGAACAACAGTTAATAGGGATGCTGCAGCAGCACAAAAAGGCTATTGGATGGACGATAGCTAATATTCAAGGCATTAGTCCGGCATTATGTATGCATAAAATCCTTTTAGAGGATGATCATAAGCCGACTATTGATGCACAAAGGCGGCTGAACCATGCGATGAAAGAGGTGGTGCGAAAAGAGATAATCAAATAGCTAGATGCCAGAATAATTTACGCCATCTCGGACAGCAAATGGGTGAGCCCGGTGCAATGTGTTCCCAAGAAAGGAGGAATAACCGTGGTGACCAACGAAAACAATGAGCTAATCCCAACCAGGACTGTGACCGGTTGGAGGGTTTGTATGGACTATCGGAAGCTTAACAAAGCTACCCGAAAGGACCACTTCCCTTTACCCTTTATTGATCAAATGCTTGATAGATTAGCGGGTAAACCTTACTATTGTTTTCTTGATGGTTATTCAGGTTACAATCAAATAGCTATCGCACCGGAAGATCAAGAAAAGACGACATTCACATGCCCTTACGAAACTTACGCTTTTAGGAGAATGCCTTTTGGACTATGCAATGCACCAACCACCTTTCAAAGGTTCATGATGGTAATATTCTCCGATATGGTAGAGGATTTCCTAGAGATCTTTATGGATGGTTTTTCAGTCTTTGGAGACAACTTTGAAAGCTGCCTAGGCAACCTACAAAAGGTGCTCGAGAGATGTGAAAAAGCAAACTTAGTTTTGAATTGGGAAAGATGTCACTTCATGGTGGATGAAGGGATAGTCCTTGGCCATAAGATTAGCTGACGTGGCATAGAAGTCGACAGAGCTAAGATAGAAGTGATCGAAAAGCTGCCGCCACCCACCACAGTCAAGGGCATCAGAAGTTTCTTAGGACATGCTGGTTTTTTATCGGAGGTTCATTGCGAACTTTTCAAAAATCACCAAGCCCCTATGCCATCTTCTGGAGCAGAACCGACCCTTCGACTTTAACACTGAATGTACTGAGGCATTCAAGGTTCTGAAGGAAAAACTGGTAACATCCCCAATAGTACAGCCACCAGACTGGACACAGCCATTTGAGATCATGTGTGATGCTAGTGACTATGCTGTCGGGGCAGCACTTGGGCAGCGGAGAGACAAACTTTTTCACGTCATATACTATGCCAGCAAAACCCTGAACGACGCCCAAGTGAACTACACCACCACAGAGAAGGAGTTATTAGTTGTGGTATTCTCCATTGACAAGTTTCGTTCTTATATACTTGGAACGAAGGTCATAGTGCACACAGACCACTCTGCATTGAAGTATTTGTTCATGAAAAAGGATGCAAAGCCTCGACTGATACGTTGGATCCTGCTATTGCAAGAATTCGACCTTGAAATCAAGGAAAAAAAAGGGGACAGAGAATCAAGTGGCAGATCACTTGTCAAGGTTGGAGAAGGGAAAGAGTCTACCGATAGATGAGACAAACATATTGTAGACCTTCCCTGATGAGCAGCTATTTGCTGCCACACTCACTACCGCGACAGCCATGGCGGCAGGTAAGTCTTTTGAACTCCCCTGGTATGATGATTTCGTTAATTTCTTAGTTAGCGGAATAATTCCCCCTGACCTTAATTATCAAGCCAGGAAGAGGTTCCAAAATGATGTTAAGCATTATTATTGGGACGAACCTCTTCTTTTCAAAATATGTGCAGATCAAGTTATAAGTAGATGCATACCACAGGATGAGCAGGAAGATATACTTCATCACTGTCATGCTTCACAGTATGGAGGACACTTAGGAGGCAACAAAACTGCTGCCAAGGTTTTGCAGTCCGGATTCTATTGGTCGTCACTGTATAAAGATGCTCAAATATTCTACAAGAGTTGTGACAAGTGCCAACGGACAGGAAACATCTCAAGGAGACACGAGATGCCGCTGCAGAACATTCTTGAAGTCGAGATCTTCGACGTTTGGGGGATCGATTTTATGGGACCTTTCCCATCATCATGTGGGAATTTATATATCCTCCTGGCAGTAGATTATGTATCTAAGTGGGTTGAAGTTATCGCCACTCAAAAGAATGATGCCAAGACCAGTTCAAAGGTTTTTACACAAAAACATCTTTTCCAGATTCGGCATCCCTAAGGCGATCATCAGTGATAAAGGAAGGCATTTCGACAACAGGGTTATAGCTGCTGCCTTGAATAAGTATGGTGTCAAGCATTGGATTGCAACAACATATCACCCTCAGACCAATGGACAAGCTGAAATATCCAACAGGGAAGTCAAGAACATTCTTGAAAAGATAGTTAAGCCAACTCAAAATGATTGGTCTTTACACCTTAATGATGTGTTATGGGCTTATAAGACAACTTTCAAAACTCCATTGGGTATGTCTCCTTACCGACTGATTTACGGGAAAACATGCCATTTACATGTCGAGATAGAGCACAGAGCATACTGGGCAATCAAGGTAGTCAATATAGACTTGGAAAAGGAAGGGCAGAAAAGGCTACTTGACCTTAATGAAATTTAAGAAATTCGGACAATGACCTATGAGAACGCAAGAATCTACAAAGATAAAACTAAGAAGTGGCATGACAAGAAGTTGCTGCCACGACAGTTCTGCCCAGGGCAGCTTGTGTTGCTTTTTAACTCTAGGTTGAAACTCTTCCCAGGGAAGCTGAAATCTAGATGGTCTGGCCTATTTCAAGTTGTACAGGTTTTTCCCCATGGTGCTATCATGATCAGATCTCTAATAGACGGGCACCAATTCAAAGTCAATGGACAATGCTTGAAGCATTATCAGGGGACTGAAGCCCTAAAAATGTAGGAAGTGGTTTCCTTAGGAGATGCCCCACCTAGCATCCCTAATTTAACCTAAATTTTATTTTTATTAGTTTTATTATTATTTATTATTTATATATTAGGAAATTAGATTTATTTTATTTTTAAGAAATAATGTTCTTATTTTTATTGTTTTTAGGAAATAAAGGAGACAAGAAGAAAAGGAGAAGTGAATTCAGCCCACTATCCTTCCACCAGCCCAACAAACCCAAGTTTTGGAGCCTATCGTTACAGTTGCCGCGACAGACGTGGAAAATACAGGCTATCGACACACTATCGCGACAGACACGAAAACGCGTAACAGACGCGCGATAGACACGGAAACGCGTAACAGACGCGTCAGACACGCAAACGCGTAACACCTGGCCCCGTTATCCGCGCCTGCCGTTACAGCTCCAACGGGCAGCAAATTCTTCTCTATATAAACCTCGTTTCATTTTTTTCATTTTCACTCACTTCTACTCTTCTTACTTGCTTCCTCTAGAATTTTTTTTTTGGCTTTTATTTTCATTTTCTCAACCCTTGCAACAATGTCTTCCAGAAATACCCGAAAGAGTGTTGTCTCTGGCTCCACCCCGACAACATCCACCCCACGATCTTTCCAGATCAGAGACATGTGGGAGGAAAGGGGATTCATCTACACTTCAAAGGAAGGGAATTTATGCCTACGGCCGTTCATTGCTCGCAAAATAAGGGCTCTATAGTGGCAGATCTTTGTCGAACAACCTGAGGAGATGAACGTCTCTCTAGTTCGAGATTTCTACGCTGCTATCAACAGCAGAACGACGATAGCAGTTACCATACGAGGGAGGGAAGTGTCATTCGAAGCTGAATACATCAACACCTTATACGGATTTTACGTGGGCAGCAACGACGACGGTCATCAGCAATTTCTGAACAGCCTTGACCCTGCTGCTTATGATGTTGTCATGGCAGAGCTGACTGATGAAGGAACTCAGTGGAACACAAATCGTAAGAACCCAAGGACGGTGAAGAGAACTCAACTCTTGCCGGAAGCCAAATTGTGGAATGCTTTTATCAAAAAGCGCATCATGCCGTCCTCGCACAACACCACTGTCGACCAGCCCAGGTTAGCCTTAATTCACTCTATTTTGCATGAGAGGCCTATTAATGTGGGCAGCTTCATCCGTGAAAGTATTCTGGAGTGTGCACACCGGCCGACGGGACCGCTCTACCTTCCTTACCTCATCACAACCCTCTACCGCGGCCATGGTGTACCTGAAGCTGCCACCGATCTGCGAGTTCAAGGGAAGGGATGGACCGAAAAGAATATTCTTAGCTTGATGGAGCTGACTGCTGCCACCCCGCTGTCATCTTTTGATCTCATTGCCACAGCAGCAGACACGACAGAGCCGATGGATACTGAACCTGCTGCCACGGAAGTCAGGCAGCAAACAGCAGCAGCAGCCCTGACCGACTCCTCCTCCCAGATCTTTACTGCTATACAGAAAATGGAGGAACGACTGCTCGATCTTATGAGCTTCATTAGGGATTTCACCACAGCTACGGTACAATTCATCCAAACCTCTTTAAATTTCCTTGATGTCGTATTTCCTACCTTCTCTGCCCATTATTTTGCTGTCCCAACTCCTGCCCACACCCCAACACCTGTTGCCGCACCACGGACACCCTCTGCAGCGTCCACACCAACCCCTGCCACGACAACCGCCGACAGTAACCGTGCAGCTGAGACATCTACCCGTGGAACAAAACGAAGAATTCCCTCGGAAGAGCTTGACGCCTTCATTGTCGGTTTCTCTTCTTCCTCCGTTTGGGAGGAAAACGACAACGAACCCTCTGTTAAGAGGAATCTCTCCAAAGAGTTTACACCGGTGAAACGAAAAAAGTGAATGGCAGACAAAAACAAGCCGGATAGCGGCAGCAGCAGTGACAGCAGTAGTAGTTCCGACAGCAGCTGTAGTTTGGAGGTTCAGGTTGTGGAGAAACCCCCTCACATCTCCCCTACCAGAATTCATTCTCTGAGGGAGGCCAAAACGAAGAACACATCTGCCTCCCCCATCCGCCAGCCAATTTAGAAGGCTCGTGCCCGCCGCCAGCTCCGAGTCAGCAGCAGCAGTGACGACAGCGAATAAAATTTGAGTTTCTTAACTTATTTTGTTGTCTGCTTATATATTTTGTGATGTACTTTTATTTTCTTTTATTTTGTCATTTGCATTGAGGGCAATGCAACCCTCGAGTTTGGGGGTGGCATCCCTCTATTAATGGCTCCATTAATGGAGTCTAATTTAGTTTTAAAATTGTGTCTTTTACTTAGTTTATTTTTGCTTTAAAAATGAAAATATGAAAATTTTGGCTTAAGTCTATGAACTGAACTTACCTGCCGTGACAGCTTTGTTGTGGCAGTGCCTTTAGTATAGTTTTAGGAGCAGTTTAGAGCCTTTCTATAGTTCTGAAAAACTTAAACACCAATTGTGACTATTATACTGCCTAGAACTCTTCTAGTTAACTAGAATAGGAAGCTTAGCACTTGAATAGCCCCTAGAGGTGCCTAACATTGGCCCTAGGAAAGAAGTTTAGCAAAAGAGACTCAATAGCCCTAGAGGTGCCCGAAACCGGCTCTAGGAAGTTAGCTAGAGGTGCCCGAAACCGGCTCTAGTGAAACTTTAGCTTAAAAAATAATGAAATCGAGTCAAAACAAAAAAAAAACAAAGGAGCATAAGAAATGCCTTCAAAAAGATAAACTTTGGCATAAAAATTCAAGTTAAAGGCTGAAATATTCTAGTGAAACTAAGAGAGTCTAGGCATATAATTGTTCACAAGCATGCACACACTACACGAGGACTATAGTGAGATTCCGAACAAATCCTAACTTATCCGACAAGGTGCTGCCGTCAACAGAGAATGAATGAAGGGTAAGGGAACGTTCACTGTTTTAAGCCATAACAAAATATTTTCTTTTTCTTTTAGGTTTTAGTTGCTTGAGGGCAAGCAAGAACTTGAGTTTGGGGGTGTGTTGAGTGTGTAAAAGTTCTATTATTTACCCCCTATTTAACTCATATTTTTGCTGCATTCAAGCATAATTCATTACATTTAGGCTAGTTTACAGTTAGACATCACAAATATATTAAAAGGCACAGTTTCTACTGAAATTGGTTGCTTTTGCAAGTTGCTGCTGTAACAGATGGAGATGCATGCGCTGGGCAGTAAAGCAGAAGAGCTGGAACTGGACGAGCAGTCAAGGAGGACGATGTTACCATGGATGTCGCCGTGACAGTAGAGGACGACAGCAGTTTTGAGGAGAAGAAGCAAAGTGGACCTCGACAGAAAGAGAAAATTAAGCCCGTCTATCGTGGAAGACCACTATATTTTTCCAAGCCCTAGATCAGAATGAAGGCCAAGCCCAAGGTTCAAGGAGAGAAATTCCAAGCAAGAAGGAAAGACGAGTTAAAGCTATATTCTCTGAAGATTTAGTCTTTATTAGAGTTGTACTTTAATTTAAATTTGTATTCTTGCTATATTAGAAAACTTGGACCCAAATCCTATATAAAGGCATGTAATTCGACCTAGGAGAGGATATCACCTATCTCTATCCTTCTTCCCAAAACCCTAGCCGTTTTCCCTTCTCAACATGTTCTAAATTCCCCCTAGGGCCACGGGTTGATTTGTAAAGTAGTTGCAAGGGTTGCTTTTGTTTTAGGAATTATCAGTTCAATAAAATAGACTTCAAGTTCTTTTATTCTGGGTATTAACATCTTGCAAGAGTATCGGGAGAGCATTGCGAGGTTATCTATTTACTTAATATCGGGAGAGTTAAGTATACGAAAAGAATAAGTGCGAGTTCCCTAGCTTATAGTTGAACTATCTCGGACCTAGGGATAGGACGAGGTTAAGCTAAAGAAGAATTCAACAACATCGGTGTTCATCCTTCGATTCACGCCGGGAGGTATTATCAATGACGTGTTCATCGACAGACTTGGACCTAGGGATAGGCCAAGGCACAACAGGGATTCTTGCCAAACTTGGAGTACGGAGTTGTGTGTTCGCTGCCGCGACAAGCAACAGACTGCCACCACGACAGGTGCTGCCGCGACGGGGACGACGATAGAGCTGATATTCCTAGACTTAGCAATACCTACACTACTGAGCAATTCAATACCAGCTCATTCTTTCTATCTTGATTACTTTACTTCTATTTTCCAGTATTCTTTATTATTCTCGTGACAAAATCTTAAATCATTCTTTAACTCTCGTGCAGTAATTCAAGGTGAAGCTATTAGCCTAGTCCCTGTGGAGACGATATCCGATACTTCCGTATCACTTTACTACTTACGTCGTGTACACTTGCACTACAATTGCGATAGCCACTTTTACACGCAACACACTTAAGCATTCAATATGACATGTTTACACAAGGTCAACACTAGGCCTTTAAGGTGGCAAAATAGACATGGTTTACAAGCAATACAAGGCAACCACAAGCCAACCAACATAACATATGAAAGGAGTCTAGCATGCTCCTAAACAAACCATCATCAACCACACAAGTCCCCATTGCTTGACCATTACATCATTAACATAAAATCCATACTTGATAGATTCAAAAGCCCAACTAGTACACTTAGAGGCCCCCTTCTTGCACTAGCAACCCACGAACTACGGATCTGCATTGTCGAACAAAAGAGAGCCTAAGCATAAAGCTTAGTGAGGGTAAGCTCATTAAAAACAAACCTCGACAATGCAGGGTCCAAGCACGAGCACTACCAAGGTAGAATGCATGATTTTACCTTCGATCCACATGAGCCAAAATACACATGATGCATGAACATTTATTCAATATTATACCATGCTCAACAAGCTCAAATCCACATCATATGTAAACACATATAATAATCCATATAGGAATCACATTTCATATCATATTGGCACCTAACTATGACTCGAATACGCGGATAACACGTTGGAACTCACATCCAACAACAACCATTACCTTACAGTAGGATTACACTCATCACCGTTCTTGCGGAGGGGATTCCACTCATCCTCACACCCCGTCGATGGGATTACACTCATCATCGACTAACATACATAAGAAGAATTTCCGGGCGAACCCGTACTCCATCTTGATGACTACCATCACCAAGACCACGCGTGCATTTGACTCATGTATGCACCCTAATCATCCTAATGATCGATCATTTGTACCCAAGCATACTAGTGCCAATACTATACATAATCCACAATATCAATTCATAACCATTTCCGTGCTTAGCACGTACTCACCATGATTAACATCATGCACAATCCACGTGCATATATCAATGCATCAATCCAAGCCTCAACATACATGTATAACATCTTGTACATAGCCAACACAATCACAATTTAACATGAGGCATAAACACATTCAAAGATCAACCATAGTCTCTAACTATAGCTTGGGATTGGACTACAAATCTAATCCTAACTCTAGGTGGGTCTACCAAGCCCAACCTAGTCCACATGATTGAACCAAATACTCAAAACCATTTAAAAAAATTAACCACTCACCTTCACTTCCAAGCTCAACAACCAAGCAACCAAGACCTTCAAGCTTCCGGATTCACTCCCGATGTCTCACCAACACAATTTATTGCTTCTAATCATCCCAACACAATCAAAATAATCTCAAATCAGTCCACACAACAATGTAGCAAACCCGAAACACTATTCAAGCATCAAACACATGATTTCAAGCCATTAACAACCCCCAAAACATCAAACCCGAGCAGCCCTTAAACTCAATCCAAAACTCATGATTTCAACCACTTTAACACTCTCAAATGATTCCAAAACAATCCCCAACTATCATACTAACCCTAGCCCTCAATTCCCAACATAAAGCAACCCCATAAACAACCTTAAAACCCTTTTAAAAACCCAAATCCGGGAATCTCAATAAAACACTTTAAAAATCACATATGTTGGACCTTATGGTTCATAAACAACGTATCTAACCATAATAAATCAAAAGCTTTTCTAAAGAATCATAAAGCTTCAACCTTTGGCCAAAAACTTTGAAAAACTCAAATGCAAAATACATAGTTTTTATGAAATCCAATGGTACCAAAATGTAAAGGAAATCAAGGTCAAGTCAAAGATACAGTTATCTTTCAAAAAGTCCCAAAGATGAAGAAGAAATGGAATGGAATAGTGAAATGAAGAGAAAGTTCTCTTCTTGTCGTGGAAATGGTGGAAAGGGGGGGAGTGAAAATGATGACAAATGTTGTTTTAATTAAAAGTGGGCTTTTTAAATTGAAAGTCCCTTTATTACCAAAATGTCATTAATGAGATGGCATTATCATTAATCTCAAAATCCATGGGATTTGATTTCCAAATCAATTTAAGTCAAACATTCACAATGTTTGTTTTGAAATCACAAGGTCCAATATATATATATATATTACTTTAATTAGAAAACCGAAACTCAAAATATTATTTAAATATTATTTTTACTCGACCCTCAAACCCGTGTGTTACACTTTCTATTTTGGTTTGTTTCGAAACAGGATCGGGCGTTTCAGAACGGGTAGTTGCAGACTGAATTTATGGAGGGAAGATAACATCCCAACGGCTATAATAATGAAGGCAACAACCCCAATGGCTAGAATTCAATGAGAAGTTATAAAAGGGACCTCTAAAACCTCAAACAACAACAACTATTGATCCAAAAAGAATTATCCAAACATCAAATTCAAGCAATTGTGTAAAAATCTCATATTTTATTGTAAACCCCAAATTGTGTTGTGTGTAAGTCCAATCTTATTTTCCAATTTGGGTTGAGTGCGTGTATTTAAAGGGGCGATTTTGTATTGAGAGATATCTTTCTTGCCTTAATTTCTTTTTTGTATCCTTGTGAGGGTTTGGTCAAATTTTGGGTAGAAAATTTGACCGGTATTGTAAAGGTTACCTCCTAAGCCTTGAAAAGAGGAAGAGCAATTAGTGGATTGGTGGAAAATCCTTAGTGGTAGCTAATATAATGGATGTAGAGTTCAATTGGAACCTGAACCACTCTAAATTCTCTTGTCTAGCAATTTTTAATTTTCCACTCCATCATCAAAATTCTTAAAAATCCAATTCACCCCCCTCTTGGCTTAAATCGATTATTCAATCCACTCAACAATTGGTATTAGAGTATACCTCTTTGAAGGATTAACAACCACAAGAGGAGATTCTAGGAAGAGTGTGATCAATTACAAAGTAAGCCATGACATCTACCTCCGGGTCAAGCATGTACGAGTCTTAATCGACCATAAAATCACCTTTCTTCAACGGTGATAACTACCCTTTTTGGAAGAACCGGATGCGTCTCTTCATTAAATCCAACGATTATCTAGTTTGGGATGCTATTGAAGATGGTCCCTCTATTCCAATGAAAAGAGACGACGAAGGAAGATTAGTGCCAAAAAGGAAGAATGAAATAAGTGAAGAAGAGAGAAAGAAGATTCAAATCAACGACAAGGCTCTTCACATGTTATTTTGCTCTTTTGGTCCTGATATCTCTTCCAAATTTTATTGCAACGAAAGTGCTAAGGAAGTGTGGGATACACTTGAGAGTACAAATGAAGGAACAAGTGATGTGAAGGAGACAAAGATTGGAATTCTCAATTTAGCTATGATAATTTCAAAATAGAGCCCGAGAAACCATTTCAAAGATGTTCGATTGTTTCTCAACAATCGTCAATGGGCTAAAGGGTTTTGGAGAGATAATCCCAGAAGACAAACTAATCTGGAAGCTACTCTACTCACTTCCCGAGTCTTAGGATGGGAAGAGAACCGCCATCATTGAGGCCAAGAATTTGAAGACACTCAAGCTTGATGAGCTAGTTGGTTCTCTCCTAACTCATGAGATCATGAAGCAGGGAAGGGAAGATGAAAGGGAAAAATAAGAAAGAAGGGTTGAGAAGCTTGAGGTAGACAAGAAGAAAAAGCTAGGTGTGGCTCCCAAAGCTTCTCTACATGAGGAGGGCACTTCTAGTGAAGAGGAAGATCTAGAATAATTGGCTATGATAGCCAAAAGATTCTCACGGTTTATGAGGTCCAACCGAGGAGGGCACTTCGCGAGTAGTATGCTAATTTACCCAAGGGAGGATTTCTCCAGATTTTTCTTAAATTTTAAAGACTCATTTAATGTTAATTAATAAAAAGAAAAAAAGGGAAAAGTCACATTTTGGTTTCATAACTAACTTTTGCCAAAATTTTCCCATTTCATTTTCTCTCAAATTTCCCTCAGCCAAACACATTTCCACAACAACTTTTTCTTTGATTTTCACATCTAAAGTTGAGATTTCAATCCCTAAATGATTCCTAATCGTTTCTACACAAAATCCTCATCATTTGCTTATTGAATTTTCAAGGATTTTGGCTCTAAACAAGGAGAAATCCACATTTAGAGGTATGAACGTCCTTCTCCTCTAAATACTCAGTTCTTTACTGAAATTCCCAAGTTCTCAATCCTTAAATTGAGTTTTATTAAAGGTTTTAATGTTGTGATCTTGATTTTGGCTTAAAATGAAAGATTTGGATTTAATTTTGAAGAAATTCGTAATAGATGATTGGGCTCTGTTTTTGAGATGTCTTTTTGATGTATTTTGGATGTCTAAATGATGTGTACTTGAGGTTTAATCAATGCAATCCCGAATAGGTTGATTTTCCTAAGTTTTTACTTGAGAAAATGGTGGTTTTTGGGGTGATTTTGATGTTCTGCTATAGCTGGAGGTATAAGGACGTGATTAGGCTCTTTTTGGATGTTAATTAATGTCTAAGAATGTTTGGAAGTGATGGATCTTGGCTGGGTAATGTTGTAAAGTTGTTTGGATGTGATTTCGGTGGTGTTTGGTAGCCGAAATGTGAGTTTTGATGAGAGCAGCGAGTTTAGGTGTTTTGGCTGAAGATTTTAATGCATGATGATGCATTAATCCTCTACTTTGATGTGTTTACAACATGGGAGATAACTTCGGATCCTTGTGGTGTTGATTCGGAGGCTTGATCAGCGTTTCGGCAATCTTGCGAAACGGAATTGGTGAGTGAAGTTTGGTTTTCAGCTTTGAAACCAATGTTTGAAGGTTATGGGAGCTTAGTTTAAGTCTAAACAACTTAGCTAAGCTCAAGAGTAAGTTTTCGGAGAAACTCTCTTTTTGATGAACCATGAGATGGTTGGATGCAATGTGTTTAATTTGCATGTTTAAATTCTGTTTTGAAAGCATATTATAGCGTGTTTAATGCTGGTTTTGTAAGCCATGTGTGAAGGATGCTCAAGGTAAGAGATCCTTGTTTTGGACATTGATAAATGAGGTTTGATGCATAGTGATGCATGATTATTTAATGGCTTTGTTTGATGCTTAAAAACAGTGGATTGATGATTGTAAATGATGTATATTGGCAAGTGATGTGTTGGTTTAAAAGTACTTGAATCGGATATAGTTAGCCAGCTATAGGATTGGGTGCACCGTGAATAAAGTCGCCTTGGATGTTGAGGGATTGTAATGGTACCGTAAACTCCATCCAAGTACACTAACGAGATGTCTAAGATCATAATGGTGGTTAAAATGCCATGTGAGGATCTTGTGTTGTGTGTCCCGTGTTCTCGTTAGTGATGTTATACAACTACCAATGAGTGATGTGGAGGGGTTGTAATTGTACCGTAGACTCCATCACGGGTGTTGAGGGGTTGTGATTGTACCGGTAAACTCCACCTTGAGTGTTTGGTAGTGTGTATGAAGCGTATGGGACAACGCTTGTAATCCGCGTATCCGATTGTGTTTTGAGTTGAAAATGGTTATGGATTATCACTTGAAAGCCAATATGACATGTTGATGTATTGAAGCATGAGATGCTTGGTTTGTATGCATAGATGCATGATAAATGATGTTTTGAAATTAAAGGCCTTGGAAAGGTGTTTTTACAAAGTGCATTATTGTGTTGTTTCATTAGAGCATTTCTCACTAAGCATGTGTGCTTACGCTCTCTCTTTCTTGAACCAATAATGCAGAGAATTGAAGTGCTTTAAGGGCAGCAAAGAGGTCAAGGATCCAAGTGAAAGTCTAAGCTCACCTATGGTGACTATTTTCACAACACTATTAGCTTTTGGTATTTGCCAATGGGAACCTAGATTGTGTTTTTGGGAGATGTTTTGGACTCCCTAAGTTTGGTTTAATGCCTATGATGTTTGGAACATGTAAATGGCCATTTGGTATTTGTTTTGGAGATTTGATGATTGCTTGCTTTCCAATATAGGATGCATGCCTTTAGACTTGTGGTTTTTCCTAATTGATGTCATGATTGAGCTTTGATGATGCAAATATGTTCCTTTAATGTTTGATGACTTGTTGGCATGATATAGAGGTCATATGAATGTGTTTGGTGGGTCGAAAGTGTGTAAAAACAGGCTTTTCTGTTGTTTCTGGGCATGGTGTATCGAAACACCCTTGCCTGTTTCAAAACAGGTACATGTTTTGGCCTGGGCGTTTCGAAACGGGCAGAGGTGTTTTGAAACACTTTGTCTACTGCCAAGCCGTGTTTCTGAACGGTCAATTCCCGTTTCGAAACACTTGACCGTTGGGCACTGATTTTTGTATATGCAATTGATTGAGTTTGAGATGTTCGTTTGAGATGAAATTTGGCAGAGAAGCATGAAACATGAATAATTTCATAATGGTAACTTGAAAATTGGTAAAGTCCTCTTAATTTCCAGAATTTATAAATTGGTCCCTAAATTCGTATGTTGTGCAATTGAGTCCCTTATTGTTTTCCGATTGCTGTGATTTTTGAATATGCTTATCTCAAGAGTACACCTAGGGTTAATATTCATTTAGAAAAGGTTAAAAAGAAAGAAAAAAGGTCGTTAATCAAGGTTGACTTTTGGGTTGACTTTGGTTTTCCCCGTGTAATCTTCGTAGTTCGGGTCAACCGTCTAGGCCGAGCTAAAGGGGTTACATTTGGTGGTTTCAGAGCTGAGTTCGCGAGTAATTGGGAACGGTTATGTGGGTGATAAGTGTATGATTGTTTTGTATGCTTGTTGAGTGAAAGTATGATGTATGAATTGTAAGTATGTTGCAATTGTGGTGTATGATGTGGTGAAGCATGTTAGAGGGACCCATTGCCATATCAAAGCTAATGAAATGATTTGTTTTAATTGGAAACGAGCTTGAGTACTTGGATTGCTTACCTTGCTGAGCCTGACTATGTTATTGCATTTGTGATTGCATTGTTTAGTGAATGGGACCTCGTAGAGAGACGAGGATTAATACGCGAGCTATGGCTCAAAATGAGAACGAAGACAATGCTGAAAATGTAGTGGATTTACCTCCTCCACCCGGTGGTGGTGGTGCTGGGGGTGAGGGAGCTGGTGCTGGGGTCGCTAGACCTGAAGTTGGGCAGGGGCAAGCTACTCCTGACATGACAGTGCTGATTCAGGCTATTGCTGGAGCCTTTCAAGTGGCGGTAGCTGGAGCTCATGGAGCTGGGCATCAGGGAGATGCTAATGCTAGACTACCTCTGGAACGCTTGCGCAGTCTGGGAGAGACTGAGTTCAGGGGTTTGTCTGTTGAGGGTTCTGAGTCTTGGTGGGAAAGTACCAAGAGAATTTTGGGACAAATGAACTGCAATGAAGTGCAGAAGCTGGGCTGTGTAATATCGCTGTTGCATGACGATGCGTAAACCTGGTGGACAACCTCTATCTCCAGAATGGAGGATGTTGATATGACTTGGACGTTCTTTCTGAACGCGTTCAAGATGAGGTATATGGGTGTGCGGTACCTAGATGAAAAGAAAAGGGAATTCATGTCTCTTACTCAAGGGAGCATGTCAGTGGTTGAGTACGAGGTTCAGTTTGTCTGACTCAGTCAGTACGCACCTGAGCTTATTCCTGATGAGCGAATGAGGTGTGAACGTTTCCGTTATGGTTTGGTGACGGAAGTGAAGACCTATATGCTGGCTGCTGAGTACACTGACTTTGATGTGCTGGTTGGTAGGGCGAAGGATATTGAGCTGAATTTGAGTTTGTCTTCTAGAGGTGCTGGTCCTAGTGCAGGAAAGCGGGCTGCTGAGTATAGTTTCGGTGGCGGACGGAACAAGAGAGGACGTGATCGGAGGTATCAATCTTTTGCTAGGCGTGGTGGTGAAGGGCAAGGTGCGCCTGTTCAGGGAGACAGAGCGAGAGCTGATCAGAACACATGTTGGGCATGTGGATCGCGTGGTCATCTGAGGCGTGATTGTCCTTGAGCAGCGAGGGAGGTACAGGCTCCTATTGTGGTGACCGGTAATTCGTGCTGGAACTGTGGTTCGGCGGATCATATGAGGAGGGAGTGTCCGCTATTGGCCGGTGGTGGTCAGGGACGTGCTCCTGGAGTTGTTGCACCACAGAGATGTCGTGGGCGCGGCCGTGGTAACTTCCAGCGCAGGGAGGATGGTGGAAAGAATATGGCTCATGTGGTAGCTATTCAGCCTGAGGGTGGTGGCCAGGCCAGAGTGTATGCTTAGAGGGAAGGGAGGAATGACACGGATGTGATCGCAGGTACTTTCACTTTGCAATCCTTGTCATTACTTTCCTTGATTGATTTTGGATCTACACACTCATACATATTGCGTGAACATGCTCAATTGCTTGGTTTGCCTGTTGAGTCTTTGGATGTTGGTATGTGTGTAACTAGTTCTTTTGGTGAGACTATTGTGACACGAAAGTTTTATAGAAGATGTCCCTTGGTTGTGCAAGACCATGTTTTTCATGTTGATCTTATGGAATTGTCTTTCTATGGTTTTGATGTAATCCTTGGTATGGATTGGCTTGTTGAGCATCGAGCTATAATGGATTTTGAGAATAAGCGAGTTTCATTGAAGCTTGCGGACGATTATGAGGTGGTGGTGGTTGGTGAGAATGTGAAGTTTCTTGCCAATGTGGTGTCTACTTTGGAAGCGAGTCGGATGCTGAGGCGAGGTTGTGAAGCCTACCTAGCCTTTGTGATGAATCCTAGCTCTAAGGAGTTACGAGTGCAAGATATCAGGACTGTGCGAGAGTTTCCTGGTGTGTTTCCGGAGGAGTTGCCTGGATTGCCTCCTAATCGCGAAGTGGAGTTTGGGATTGAGTTGTATGAAAACACAACTCCAGTGTCCATTATTCTTTATCGAATGGAACCTAAAGAGTTGAAAGAGCTGAAGATGCAACTTCAGGAGTTGCTTGATCGTGGTTTCATACGTCCGAGTGTGTCACCTTGGGGTGCGCCGGTCTTGTTTGTGAAGAAAAAGGATGGCACTATGAGAATGTGCATAGATTACCGTCAGCTTAACAAGTTGACTATCAAGAATCGATATCCATTGCCGAGAATTAATGATCTTTTTGATCAATTTCGGGGAGCGGTTGTGTTCTCTAAAATTGACTTAAGGTCAGTGTATTATCAGTTGAAGGTGAAGGATGTGGATGTGCCAAAGACAGCCTTCAGAACGAGGTATGGGCATTATGAGTTTCTTGTGATGTCGTTTGGTTTGACGAATGCTCATGCAGCTTTCATGGACATGATGAATAGAGTGTTCCATGAATACTTGGATAAATTTGTTGTGGTGTTCATTGATGATATTCTCGTGTACTCTCGTACTGAGGAGGAGCATGGGGGCATTTGAGAATTGTGTTGCAGGCATTGTTGGAGAATCAGCTTTACGCCAAACTGAGCAAGTGTGAGTTTTGGCTCAGAGAAGTTGTGTTCCTTGGTCATGTGGTTTCTGCTGAAGGAATATGTGTTGATCCTCAGAAGATTGAGGCAGTGATGAATTGGAAGCCTCCTAAGTCTGTTCATGAAATCCGTAGTTTCCTTGGGTTGGCGGGATACTATCGGAGGTTCGTGGATGTGTTTTCAAAGATTGCTTCACCTTTGACGAAGTTGTTGCAGAAGGATGTTAAGTATGAGTGGACGGAAGCGAGACATCAGGCTTTTGAGAAGCTTGAGGCAGCTTTGACGCAAGCTCCTATCTTGGTTCAACCTAAATTAGGGAAAGAGTTTGTGGTGTATAGTGATGCGTCCTACGTTGGTTTGGGATGTGTGTTGATGCAAGAGGGTAAGGTGGTGGCTTATGCATCACGTCAGTTAAAGGTGCATAAGCGCAATTATCCTACGCATGACATTGAGTTAGCTGCGGTGGTTTTTGCTTTGAAAATTTGGAGACATTACCTGTATGGTGAGAAGTGTACTGTGTACACGGACCACAAGAGTTTGAAGTATCTGATGTCTCAGAAAGAGTTAAATCTTAGGCAACGACGTTGGGTGGAGTTGCTTAAGGATTACGATTTGACGATCGAGTACCATCCGGGTAAAGCTAATGTTGTAGCGGATGCCTTGAGTAGGAAGGTAGCAGTGGAGTTGAGGGCTATGTTTGCCAGTTTGAGCATTTCGCGTGATGGTGGTCTTGTGGCTGAGTTGCAAGTGAAACCATCCTTGGTTCAGTTGATTAAAGAAAAGCAGTTGTTGGATGATTCCTTGGTGCCACGTGTTCAGGATATTGCAAAGGATAGGCCATCAGATTTCTACTTTAATGATGATGGAGTTTTATGCTTTGGGAGTCGGATAGTAGTGCCCAATGATGCTGATTTGAGGCGTGCTATTCTGACTGAAGCTCATAGTAGTCCTTTTGCTATGCATCCTGGTAGTACTAAGATGTATCGTGATCTTCGTGATGAGTACTATTGGGTGGGTTTAAAGAAAGATGTTGCTGAGTTTGTGAGCAAGTGCATGGTATGTCAGCGAGTTAAGGCTGAGCATCAGTTTCCTTCAGGGTTGTTGCAACCGTTGAGGATTCCTGAGTGGAAGTGGGAAAGGATTACCATGGACTTCGTGTCTGGTTTGCCTTTGTCGCCATCGAAGAAGAATTCGGTGTGGGTGATTGTGGATTGTCTGATGAAGTGTGCACATTTCTTGCCTGTGCATACTACGTGCACTTTGGATAAGCTTGTGGAGCTGTACATTGCTGAGATTGTGCGGCTGCATGGCGTGCCAAAGTCGATTGTGTCGGATAGAGATCTGAGGTTTACATCGTGTTTCTGGCAGTGCTTACATCAGGCTTTGGGTACACTATTGAATTTTAGTACATCTTATCATCCGCAGTCGGAAGGACAGACTGAGCGTGTTATCCAAGTGCTGGAGGATATGTTGAGATGCTGTGTGATTGAGTTTCAGGGTTCTTGGGAGAAACATTTGCCTTTGGTGGAGTTCGCCTATAATAATAGTTATCAGGCAAGTATTCAAATGGCACCTTATGAAGCTTTGTACGGAATGAAGTGTCGGACTCCTCTTTGTTGGGCTGAAACGGGTCAGAAGTTGGTTTCGATGCCAGCTTTGTTGAAAGGAACCACCGAGAAGGTGAAGCTCATTTGTGAGCGATTGAAGGCAGCTTCTGATCGACAAAAGTCTTACGCGGATTTGAAGCGTAAGGAGATTGAGTATGCGGTAGGTGACCGTGTGTTTTTGAAAGTTTCGCCTTGGAAAAAGGTGATAAGGTTTGGCCGAAAGGGGAAGTTGAGCCCTAGGTACATTGGACCATACGAGGTGATTGAGCGTGTGGGTCCTGTTGCGTACAAGTTAAGGTTACCGCAAGAGTTAGAAAAGATTCATGATGTGTTTCATGTTTCTATGCTTCGGAAGTATAGATCGGATCCTTCGCATGTTATGCCTGTGGAGGAAGTGGAGTTGAATCCGGATTTGACCTATGATGAGGAACCGGTGGAGATTCTGGATTCGGACAGTAAAGTTCTTCGAGGCAAGACCATTGAGTTGGTAAAAGTGTTATGGAAGCATCGTGGTGCTGAGGAAGCCACGTGGGAACGGAAGGATGACATGATGAAGCAGTTTCCGTACCTTTTTCCTCCAGGTAAATTTTGGGGACGAAATTTCTTAAGGGGGGGGAGAGTTGTAACACCCTAATTTTGGGCTTGGAAGTTTAGGGTCTGAACCGGATCGGTTTAAATTTCGGTTCGAATATAAAAGGTGATTTTAAGGAAAGCCTAGTTCGAGATGCATTAAAAATATGGAAAAATATCTAAAAATCCTCTTTTATTATATATAAGAGATTGGTGAAATCAATTTTACAAAATGAGGTTTGGAAATATGACATTTCAAGTTAGTGAGTAAAATGTAATTTTTGAAAAGTTCATGACTGTTTTAAAAGGATTGAAACTTTGAATCTTTAAGGAGCTAATTTACCCAAGGGAGGATTTCTCCAGATTTTTCTTAAATTTTAAAGACTCATTTAATGTTAATTAATAAAAAGAAAAGAGGGAAAAGTCACATTTTGGTTTCATAACTAACTTTTGCCAAAATTTTCTCATTTCATTTTCTCTCAAATTTCCCTCAGCCAAACACATTTCCACAGCAACTTTTTCTTTAATTTTCACATCTAAAGTTGAGATTTCAATCCCTAAATGATTCCTAATCATTTCTACACCAAATCCTCATCATTTGCTTATTGAATTTTCAAGGATTTTGGCTCTAAACAAGGAGAAATCCACATTTAGAGGTATGAACGTCATTCCCCTCTAAATACTCAGTTCTTTACTGAAATTTCCAAGTTCTCAATCCTTAAATTGAGTTTTATTAAATGTTTTAATGTTGTGATATTGATTTTGGCTTAAATGCAAGATTTGGATTTAATTTTGAAGAAATTCGTAATAGATTATTGGGCTCTGTTTTGATATGTCTTTTTGATGTATTTTGGATGTCTAAATGATGTGTAGTTGAGGTTTAATCAATGCAATCCCGAATAGGTTGATTTTCTTAAGTTTTTACTTGAGAAAATGGTGGTTTTGGGGGTGATTTTGATGTTCTGCTATAGCTGGAGGTATAAGGACGTGATTAGGCTCTTTTTGGATGTTAATTGATGTCTAAGAATGTTTGGAAGTGATGGATCTTGGCTGGGTAATGTTGTAAAGGTGTTTGGATGTGATTTCGGTGGCGTTTGGTAGCCGAAATGTGAGTTTTGATGAGAGCAGCGAGTTTAGGTGTTTTGGCTGAAGATTTTAAAGCATGATGATGCATTAATCCTCTGTTTTGTTGTGTTTAAAACAGGGGAGATAACTTCGGATCCTTGTGGTGTTGATTCGGAGGCTTGATCGGCGTTTCGGCAATCTTGCGAAACGGAATTGGTGAGTGAAGTTTGGTTTTCAGCTTTGAAACCAATGTTTGAAGGTTATGGAAGCTTAGTTTAAGTCTAAACAACTTAGCTAAGCTCAAGAGTAAGTTTTCGGAGAAACTCTCTTTTTGATGAACCATGAGATGGTTGGATGCAATGTGTTTAATTTGCATGTTTAAATTCTGTTTTGAAAGCATATTATAGCGTGTTTAATGCTAGTTTTGTAAGCCATGTGTGAAGGATGCTCAAGGTAAGAGATCCTTGTTTTGACTTGGTAAACACTTGGTTTCAAAACGACCTCAAACGTTTCGAAACGAAATTCAAACTTGGTTTCAAATATGACCGTTGAGGTTTTAAACTAATTTTTTAAGAAATAATTAGAGCGTATCGAACCGCCTCTAAGCCATTTCGATACAGCTTTTGACAGTGGCAAAATATTTCGAAACAGGCTCTTATCGTATCAAAACGATCGTTCCCGTTTCAGTACGGCCTATTTATTACACCCCAACGACTCTTTCTATTTTGGTCTGTTTCGAAACAGGATCGGGCATTTCGGAACGGGTAGTTGTAGATTGCATTTATGGAGGAAAGATAACATCCCAACGGCTATAATAATGAAGGCAACAACCCCAATGGCTAGAATTCAATGAGAAGGTATAAAAGAGACCTCTAAAAGCTCTAACAACAACTATTGATCCAAAAAGAATTATCCAAACATCAAATTCAAGCAATTATGCAAAAATCTCATATTTTATTGTAAACCCCAAATTGTGTTGTGTGTAATTCTAATCTTATTTTCCAATTTGGGTTGAGTGCTTGTATTTAAAGAGGCAATCTTGTATTGAGAGATATCTTTCTTGCCTTAATTTCTTCTTTGTATCCTTGTGAGGGTTTGGTCAAATTTTGGGTAGAAAATTTGACTGGTATTATAAAGGTTACCTCCTAAGCCTTGAAAAGGGGAAGAGCAATTAGTGGAATGTTGGAAAATCATTAGTGGTAGCTAAGGTAGTGGATGTAGAGTTCAATTGAAACTTGAACCACTCTAAATTATATTGTCTAGCAATTTTTAATTTTCTACTCCACCACCAAAATTCTTAAAAATCCAATTCACCCCTCTTGGCGTAAATCGATTATTCGATCCATTCAACATGTTTCAAACATTGTCAAAACATTTTTAAACATCCTCAAACTTATTTTCAAGTTTTTTTTAACTTGAAAAATATTTTAAATTCTTTTCAATTTAGTCCAAAACATTTTTCAATTATTATATCAAAACATATATTCCTACAGTATGATTTCCTCATTTCTTCGATTCCTATGCAGCTTCAATTCATATTTTTATTTTTTCTTCTTCATATTTTTGCAATTTAGCCCCTCAACTTTGTGTGATTTCCTCATTTCTTCAAATCCTCCTTTGTTTGAAGTCAATTTTGATCAAATTTAAACCACATGTTCCACTATCACTATATAATATCTATGTAAATTTAATTTATATTTTAAATAATATATATATATACACACATTCAATTTAGTTCCTTAACTTTGTATTTTATTCAATTTGTTCCTTCAACTGTATTTTTTTGTGACCGAATGATCACCCCTACTACCATCCATTAGATTGATAATTAACAAATGTGATAGCTCGATAGAAATAATCACTTTACTATTGGATAGTCGACATACTAATAGAGCATATTAATTATAAGGCTTAAAAGTCAAATAAGTGCCCAAACTATACTTTTTTCATATAGGTGCCTGAAGTATTTTTTAAACCAAATAGGTTCCTAACGCTTCATTATGTGACTCATTTAAGGTTATTTCGTGATAGACGTTATTTTTTCGTTATCTAATAAAATTCGAACATGTGGCATGATTTCTCATTTTCTAAAATTAAAATCCAAAAATGATAAAAATAAAATATATTAATTACTCAATAATATTTAACTTCTCTAAAAACTACAAACCTAAACCCTAAATCCTTAAATTCCTTAACTCTAACCATCGATTCAACCACCACTAATCACCCTTGTCTTCATCGAACTCCCTCTACTGAAAACTTTATCATCTCATCGTAAAAATTGACGAATAAATTGCCAATTGCATCGTCGACGAACACCTAACGATGAAGAAAAAAGATTGGGTTCCCACCGATGGATAGAGGATGGTATATGTCGAACGGTGAGGTACACGATGCTTGGGCGGTGAACGCTGAATCACCGACTTGTGAGAGATGCCAGACGGTGAGGGTAATGTGATTTGGGGGTTGGATTGAAAGAAATTAAAATTTTGGGATTTTAAAGAAATCCAAAAATTAAAAATATAAAAAAATAAACATGTCACATGTCATGTTCTTATTGGATGAAGAATTTTTTTAAAGTTCATTGACGAACGGACCTTAAATGGGCTACAAAATGAAGTGTTAAGCACCTATTTGATCCAAAATATAATTCAGGCACCTATATAAAAAAGATATAATTTAAGGAAAATACTTTGATGCACAAGCTGTGTAAACTTTAGTTTACACAAGCCCTTTAATTTTAGGGTTTAGGGTTTAGGGTTTTATGTTAGGGTTTAGGGGTTTAGTACGTAGGGTATATAATTTAAGGTTTATGGTTAGAATTTAGAGTTTAGAGTTTAGGGCTTAAGGTTTAGGGTTTAGGTTGCTAGGGTTTTTGATTTAGATTTTAAATTTTATAAAAGGATTGTGTAAAAAAAATTTACACAGCTTGTGCATCAAAATAAAACCCATAATTTAAATACTCATTTGACTGTCAAGCCTAATTATAATTCTAACGTCGTTTATCAATAAATACAATCACTTTATTAATTGATCAGATAAGAAAGATCAGAAAAAGAAGAAAGCACAAGACATGATAGGAACTAAGGGTGTTCATTGTTCCGTTAAAATTGAATAAACAGATCGAATCGAAATTTAGTTCAATTAATCGATCGGTTAATTAAATGTTAGATCGGTTAACAGTTAATTTTTTAAAGTTCGGTTATCGGTTAGCTCGGTTTGAAACTGATTAATTAACTGAAAATATTAAATATAATATATATTAAAGAAATATATAATAAGCCTAACCCAGATAATTTGAATCTAAATGTTATTTTATATATTGTCTATTGTTATTTTGATATTTATAATAGATACAAAATATTTTATATGTAATGTTTATTGTTATTTTCATTTTTAATAATTAGATTCAAAAGGTTTCTAGGTGCTTTTCATTGTTATTTCGGTTAATTCAAAAATTAACCAAATTAATCGAAAAAATTTCATATCAATTATTTTTGTTGAAAAAATATTTCAGTTAACAATTAAAAAAAATTTGAATAATAAATTTTAACTAGCTAGATTCGGTAGCTTAAGCGAGCTGCTAGTTGATTCAAAATGCTGAGGAGTTTAGTAACGCAGAGACGTGCTCCAGTTGCCAACAGGGAGGGTACCATATGCTCTGGATTGCTCAGATTATTACAACTTTTCCCCCAACAAACTGTCTGCACCAATCATACCAGCATGATAAAAACTAGACCCGGCAAATTTAACTAAAGACTTGAACAGATTGACCTGAATTGAGACTCGGAATTGACTTGAATCGAGATTCAAAATTAATTCGAAACTCAAAATAAACTGAACCGAATTTAAATCGAATTTTAACTGAATCGAAATAGACTCGAACCAAAAGCAATCCGAACCGAAGACAACCCGAAGTAAATAAAAGATATTAGTAAAAATAAAGAAAGATGGGATATGAACAGCCACATAACTCACCAAAAAGTCAAATATATTATCTTTGTAAAGTCAGATATCTCGTGTAAAAAATTGACCGACCTAAAAACTTGATTAAAATGGATTGATCTCCTGTTGACCGGAAATTGACCCGTACCGAATTCAACCGAACCGAAAATCAAACGACCTGAATCACAACCGAACTGAAACTAAATCTGAACCGAATGGCCAAACTCGAAATAACCGAAATCGAAATGACCCGAACTAAATAACTCGTTTGCCACCTCTAAAAAATGAATCTCACTTGTGAACTGCGTTATTATAAAAGGGCAATTATATCATTTATTGCGGTAAAATAAAAAGTTTAAACAAATGTCTTAATTTTAGATTTTAGGATGTAGTTTAGGGTTTAGGTACATAGAATTTAGATATCGAAGTTGGAATTCAAGATTTATAAGTTAAAACATAAATCCCTAACATAATACTATAAAACTTAATTTATAATCACTAAACCCTAAATTCTAAACTCCTAAACCATAAACTAAATCATAAATCTTAAAACTAAAGCGCTTGTGGAAACATTTTTGTTTCCACCGTCAATGCATGATATATATTTTTATTATAAAAAACATTTTTTAAAGAAAAAGTTGAAACCTCAGTGAAATGTTTATTATGAGAAAGAAGACTATTAGCTTAATTACATCATAAGAGATAAAGAAACAATTACAATTCATCTTGAAAAGAAGAATATAGTGTTATATATTATTATATTAATAATTTATTAACTATAGATTAATATCAAATATTGGATGTTTAGTGATAATATTATCCACACTCGGTGGACTTAGGTTTGAAGCCATCAACTTCATTTTTTTTACTTTTTTTAACTTCAATTTCATTTCATTTAAGAATAAAACTGTTTGGTCATACGGTAATACATGTTATTATTAACAAGTGTCGCATCATATTATTATTTGATTAGATAATTAAATTAAAATTATGGCTAAAATAATAAAATATAGAAGTAATATGAGCTAAATATATAATTATACAAAATTTATTTAATTGTCACGTTCTTCTCCATATCATTTAATAATTAAATGATCTAATTAATAAAAATAATATATTAATGGTTAAATTAGAATATTCCTTATAATTAAGTGATCATTCATGTAGTTTACCCCTAAAATTAAAACCTAGCCCGGATGAAACCGGACCTGTTTCGTAATCGAATCACAGCCGTTGAATCCAAAAATAATTCCAAAATCTACACCGTCCAAACGGCATACAACCCGATCCCTCACACTGTCTTCCCCTTCTTTATTCTTGGCTTCCCACCCAGCAACTTTCTCTCTCAAATTCGCTTCTCTTTCATTTTTTTCTCCAAATCCCTAAAAACCCCAAAACCCTAATCTAATATAAGATTGAAAACCTAAAAACAATTCGCTAGATTGAGGGATTAAAAGAGAAGAGAAAAGAAGGGGGAATGGATTCAGATCAGGGTAAGTTGTTTATCGGTGGGATATCATGGGAAACAAGCGAAGACAGGCTAAAGGAATACTTTGGTCAATACGGCGACATCTCGCAGACTGTTGTTATGAGAGATAAGGTTACTGGTAGACCTCGAGGTTTTGGATTCGTTGTCTTCTCAGATCCGTCCGTCCTCGATACTGTTCTTCAGGAGAAGCACACCATCGATGGTAGAACGGTGAGATTCTTTCTGTGTTTTTTTTTTGGCGTGTTAATGATTGTTTAGGGTTATTGTTACCTTCGAGGAGGAAAATAAATTTGGAAATTTTATGTTATTTTCTCTTGATTTACTGTTTTGTGAATGTATGGGTTCATGATTTTTTTTCCAATTACGTTGTATTTATTGTTAAAACTTTTATACCAGTTAAGTTATTTTTTGGCTAGCTTAGGTTTCTTTTTTCCAGTTCAGTCAATTTTGTTTTTTTATCTGCATTGCTACTGGCCTTGCCTGGTTCAAAGATAGTTCCCAATTATAAGATAAATGTTTCCCAGGTTGAGGCAAAGAGGGCTTTATCTAGAGAGGAGCAGCAAACATCTGCTAGATCTGGTAGTTTTAATCAGGGTAGAAATTCCGGTGGCGGTGGAAATATCAGGACCAAGAAGATTTTTGTAGGAGGGTTGCCTCCCACCTTAACTGAAGACGGTTTTCGTCAGTACTTTGAGGCTTATGGTCATGTGACTGATGTAGTAATCATGTATGACCAGAATACTCAACGGCCTCGGGGATTTGGTTTTATCTCCTTTGACACTGAAGATGCAGTTGATAGGGTTTTGCACAAGAATTTTCACGATATGAATGGCAAGCAAGTTGAAGTGAAGAGGGCCCTTCCTAAAGATGCCAATCCAGGTGGGGTTAACCGAACTATGAGTGGTGGTTCTGGAGGTTACCAGGGCTATGGTTCTTCTGGTGGGAATTCAAGTTCTTATGATGGTCGCATGGACTCCAACAGTTACATGCGCGCCCAGGGCACCGGAGGTGGCTTTCCACCTTATGGCTCGTCAGGATATGCACCTGGTTACGGTTATGGTCCTGCTAGTAATGGTGTTGGTTATGGTAGTTATGGCAATTATGGTGCCCCTGCTGGTGCAGGTTATGGTGCCCCTGCAGGTGCAGCTTATGGGAATCCCAATGCTGGTTATGCAAGTGGGCCTCCTGGTGCCCCTAGAAGTTCATGGGGAGCTCAAAACCCATCTGGTTATGGTGCAATGGGATATGGAACTGCTGCCCCTTGGGGTGCTGGTAGTGGTGGCCCAGGTTCTGCTGCTACAGGCCAATCTCCCACCGGAGCTGCTGGGTATGGGAATCAAGGTTATGGATATGGTGGATATGGAGGAAGTGACGGATCGTATGGGAATGCTGGATATGGGGCAGCAGGAGGTCGTTCTGGTGGTACTCCAAATAGTAACGCTGGTTCTGGTGGGGGAGATCTACAAGGGAGTGGTGGTTACATGGGAAGTGGATACGGTGATGTAAATGGAAGTTCAGGGTATGGTAATGCATCGTGGAGGTCTGATTCATCCCAAGGTTCTGGAAATTATGGGGGCGTTCAGTCAAATGTCCCTCATGGAGGACAAGGTGGTTATGGTGGTGGGTACGGTGGTGCACAGGGTCGACAAGCTCAACAACAGTGATTCTGTTACTTGAAAGACAACTTGATCTCAACCTGTTCTGTGCGTAACCTTCGCTTTGTTGTTGTTATTGTGATGGTTTCTTACTCCCAGCAGTGACAGGAAAGGCTCAAGGTTGATTCCAAATCTCATTGGGACCGGTTGGATTGCTTGAAACCCTGTAGTTTGCAGCATCTATTTTGCCAGTCATAATAAGTAGTTTTGAGGCATAATAGATTCCTTTCTTCAGTTGTGCTACTGAGTGTAGTTTTAATTTGGCTTGCTTTATATTTTTTTTCTTGCTGCTCCAGTACGTTTCTTATCTATGGTAGTGTTTAAGCTATATTAGTTTATATAACTTAAATTTGAGTTATCTTGCTATTTTGAGTATTTTATTGTTATTTATATCATCTAGGAAAGTTGGTTGACAGATAATCATGCTTGATTTGATATGATCAGAGTAGGGTACGGAGATTTTCCAAGGATATTTAATGATAACAGTGGAGCTATGGGCCACTTGGGTTGATCACTCGTAGTGATAGCGTTAAACGTAGTGGTAGTTGACACTTGAGGATGGCATAATCAGTTCCCCCTGTATTTGCCCTTGTGTTGTACAGGTGGAGAGTTGCTCGAGAGTTCAAAGGTGGAGTCAAGTGTCCACTCATGGCTGAACCTGAGCTTTGTCGAGGGATTTTGTCAGTGTGGGTTTTTTCGGCACGGGACTTGCTGAGTTGGAATTTTCAATTAACATGAAATGAGAGAGGCCTTCCCCTCCCCTGTGCTGCCGAACACTGCAAGACTCTTGGCTTTTGAAGTAAAAGATTTCCCCCATTACTCATCCTAGTTCACTGGGGTTTTATTCATGGAATTGGACTAAAGGAAGCAAACTGCTTGGGGATATGTTGACTCAAAGCTTTAGCTGTCTGGCTGATCAAGACTGGAGTACTAGCTAATCATTGAGTGTGCTGATTACTGATTAGTGAGCATTGGAAAAGTATGCCTTAAAAGTTTGCATTAGTTTTCGAACGAATTTAATTGAGTTCTGCCTCTTATATGACGCAGAATCCTATCTTCTATTTTACAGACAGTAGGTTAAATTCTTCTAGAATCTGTTAGTACCCTTGCATTATTCTAGGAAGTTGAACTAAGTTTTGGTTGGTGGAAGGGGTTAAGGACTTAGGGTTGATGTTGGAAGCATTCTTTTTCAGGATTTTAGTTCTGAAAGCATGGAGGATGAGTAATTTTAGATTGAAACTCAGCCTTTTCTTCTATTAGCTGTGGTCATGATAATCAAATGTGTGTAGTAGTTGAGTCACTGCAATGAGGGTTGAAAAAGGTAACTGAGTTGCATAACAACAATTTGTATTTGGCAGAGCCTTGCTTGATTTTTATTTTATTCCAAATAGAATGAAACTAGTTCTCTACATGCTCAATGCTGATGCTGATGCTGATGGGAAGCCTTGATATGGATTGCCAAGTGCAGCTACATTTCCAGGCCGAGAAAATACAACCTGCAAATGTAAAGAGTAGCTCCGAAGTCCGAATCATATCTAAGGAGGAATGAAATGTGCAGTTACAAGAAACTCACCTGGTAATCGCCAAGAGTATTAGACTTGAATCCAGCAGCGCAGTAATCAAAATAATATTCCCATGTCCGAATGAACTTCTCGTTGAATCCCAAGCCAAGGATTTTGCTATAAAATGATAAACTTTATATTACTTCATTGAATGCCTACATAATAAACTGAAATCAGATGAATACTTCAATAACAAAATGCTAATGGCAATGGCATACCTCTGCTTCCCCAAGAAATTCTCTCTCCAACATCTAAGCGTTTGGTAGTAATGGAGTCCTATGTTCTCCACATGCTCCACACTAGGGATGTAAAAACAGGTCAACAGTTGGGTTTCAGGTCGGGCTCTGTCAGGTCGGGTCAAATCGGTTACAGGTCATTTTTTGTTTTGACTCGATTCGGTTTGGGTTAGGGTTCATTTCGGGTCGGGTTCATTTCAGGTCGGGTTCAATTTAGGTCGGGTTCATTTCGGGTCGGGTTCATTTCAGGTCGGGCCAAAACGGTTAATTGACAGGTTGATTTCAGGTCGGTTTCGTTTCAGGTCGAGTTCATTTCAGGTCGGGTTCATTTCAGGTCGGTTTCGTTTCAGGTCGGGTTCATTTCAGGTCGGTTTCGTTTCAGGTCGGGTTCGTTTCAGGTCGATTTCGTTTCAGGTCGGGTTCGTTTCAGGTCGGGTTCTTTTCAGGTCGGTTTCGTTTCAGGTCGGGTTCTTTTCAGGTCGGTTTCGTTTCAGGTCGGGTTCATTTCAGGTCGGGTTCCTTCGGGTTTAGGGTTTATTGTGTTATGTGTACTGTAGGGACTAGGGATTAGGATTTAACATATATAATATTAGTACATTATACGTACATATATATAAGGAATTAAGGATTATGGTTTAGTGCTTTAGTAGTTTGGGGATTAGGGTTAAGGAGTGGGTGGTATGGTCCAAGGTTTAGGGATTGGTGATTAATGTTTAGGGTTCATAAATTGATTCATACATGCTTACATGCATTATATATATATTGATGGATTAGGGTTTTTATTTTTAGGGACTAGGGATTGTGGTTTAGGGTTTAGAGTTTACTGTTAAATATAATGTTTTAAACAACTTAACTTAATTAAGTCATTTAAGTTATTCAGGTTTTTATTAGGTCATTTAAGTATGTTATGTTAATAAAAAAAATTAGTCATCTTATGTTAATTAAGTATACATATTTAGTTTAATAATCTTTATTCATTTAACTAAATTTAATTAAGTATAAAAATTTAATTTAATAATAGTTATTCATTCAACTTAAGTTAATTAAGTATAATAATTTATCTTTAAAGTTATTTTAAAATAAAAATTAAGTTAATTAGAAAGACAATTTATTAATACTTAAAATTATTATTAATTTAATTTTTCTTTTAATTGAAGTTAAGTTAGTTAATTTATTAATACTTGACATTATTATTAATTTTAAAATTTATCAATACTTGATATTATTTTATATTCATTAAATATAACTTCTTCAAATGTCAGATAATTATCATTATCAACAAATCAAATAATAGTATTAGTTTAGTTTAATATCAGTTCAGGTCAAGAACAGTTCAGGTCAATAACAATTCAGGTTAATATCAGTTCAGGTCAAGAACAGTTCAGGTCAATAACAGTTCAGGTCAATAACAGTTCGGGTTCAAAACAGGTCGGTTTCAAAACAGGTTGGGTCCAAACAGATCGGGTTAAATCGGTTATCTGGCAGGTTAGTATCGGGTTCGGGTTCGTTTCGGTCGGGTGCAGGTCGGGTTCGATTACTACAGTAACAGGTCAAATTCGGGTTCGGATTCACTTCGGTCGGGTACAGTTCGGGTTCGGTTTCTACAGTTACAGGTCAAATTCGGGTTCGGGTTCGTTTCGGTCGGGTGCAGGTCGGGTTCGGTCTTTGAATTCTCGGGTTAAACCAAGTTCTGACTCAATCGGGTTTCAGGCAGGTTACCAGGTCGGGTCAGTTTTTCACACCCCTACTCCGCACTAGAATTACACAACTTCCATCACTTTTATTCATATTCAAATATTTATAACAGAAATTAAAAAGAAAAATGCATGGCTGTATACATAAATGTTTACTCAGGGAAAATTGCAGTTATACCAGAGTCTGGATGCAGCATTCATGGCTGTTGTTATCCTAGTCAAAGAAGGTAGACATGCACCAGGGAAGATATATTCCTTGATAAAATCCGAACTTCGCCTGTACTCATCGTACCGTTCTTCCGGTATCGATATGAACTGCAGCAACATGAACAAGCACAAACATAATCAAAACTGATGTACAAGTAATCTATGTTACTCAGACTCGGGTATGTTTAAGCATTTCTAAGTTTTTCATATCTCTATATTTAAGTCTGAGGATAGGTACAACAAGAATGTCAGATACGAATACCTAAGAATAAACATGGTCCTGGCTAAATACTTCAAATGTACTCAATCTGTAGTTACCTGTAAAACAAGAAGCCCATCTTCTGCTAATACTGATTCGCAGCAGCCGAAGAAGTCCTCCATGTATTCATGTCCAACAGCTTCTATCATCTCACTGGCGATGGCCATATATGCTTAATATATTTGTTTTGGTATGTAATGGGGTAATTGGTGTTTAAAGAACTTACCAAGATATTATTCTGTCATACTTGCAGGTGCTAGGTAGTTGTCGATAGTCGCAGAGTTGAAATCTTATATTTTCCTGACAGTAAAGTTAAGAAATTAAGAATTTGAATCCATGAAAGTTAACTTTCAAGCTTAGATTTTGGTCAACAATTTCCAGATTTTCTGATGGGTACCTGAAGTCCAGCTTCCTTCACTCTCATTTCTGCATATTTGAGTTGCTCCTCGGATAAAGTAATGCCGGTATATTTGCATCCGGTTCGTTTGACAACTTCGATAGCTAAGCTTCCCCAACCACATCCAATCTCAAGAATCTCATGCTTGCTATCAATTCTTGCCTGGAAAATTGGGAAGGAAAATTTTGATAAAAGGACCAAGGCATGGATAAAAAGTAATTAATACTTCAAGGACTTACTTTTTCAATCAGAAGAGATATTTTTCTCTGTTGTGCATCTTTCAAATCCTCATCTTCTGTCTGTAAAAAAATAAAATAAAAAACCAACAATTTTATTTGACAATTAGTTAAAATAAAATGGAAATAAAAGTATTGTTTATTACTTATTGAGAGTGAGTCTAACCTTAAATACTGCACATGAGTATGTCATTGTTTCATCCAAGAACAGTGCAAAAAGGTCATTACTCTAAGAACACAAAAACCACAGAACAATTATCAGCATTTGGTATGTCTTAAAATCTTAATAGATTTCTGAACTTGCACAAAGACTTTTGTAATAACAGATTTTACGGGTCACAGCCTCGTACCAGATCGTAATGGCGAGAAATGTTCCTACGAGCTTGTGTAAGAGTATTTTGCCTTAAGACATGCTTGAAGAAATACTTTGCAGATGTTAAACCGGCTGTAAGCAACAATGGTGTCCACCAACCCCTGAACATAAGGAGTTAGATATACAATCTCAACTGGGATTTAGGTGAAGAACATGCAGATACTACTATATTCTAGTGGTTTACAGTTAAGAGTATACCTTTTCTTACTCAGTTTTGAGTTGGAAGAAATCAAATCTCTGTTGCCAATAAGAATCTGCAGTTAACAAGGAAAATCTTATCAAACTAAATGCCAGCAGTTATATCTTATTACTATGATTGTGTCAATTTTCTTACCATTACAAGGTTTAAAAGACCATCTCTTTTATCAACAAAAGAGAAATCCCCATTGATATATGAGTCCGCAAGGCCTAAATCTGCCTCTGTCATAACCTGAAAAAGCAATTTTAATGCTCATCAGTGTTAAAATATCAGGCATATAAAATCGCATCCGCGAATTTGGTCATTTTATTTTCATGCAATGATTGATTTCAAATGTATTTACCTTCCAATAAAAATGTGGACTGTGAACTTTAATAACAGTTTTTAGAGAACACTTTTTGTTAGTTCCTTCAAAGGTAAACATAGTGCCACCTTCCTCCAATAAACTGTTCATGGAAAAAAAATTAAAAGATATATTAATTATTAAAATTATAAAAAAAAGCAAAAGAATGATGTTCATGTTTGAATCAACTGCATAAAGTGCATAGCAAAAGTCCAAGATCTATTTCCTTTATTACAAAGAGAACTCTAAACATAGATTGCTGGCTCATATTGAATGAAGAGATTTGAACAAGTTGGGCAGCTCAAATCATGTATATTATTGTCGTGACAATGACATCGATAAATGCCTTGCAAATATGCTTATGTTACTTGGTTTAGGGTGAGCGTTGGATCCGGTATATTCAGGTTTTTTCTGAGATTTTCAATGTATGTGGAAGGTCCAATCCGAAAACGCTCGGACATTGGTGTTGGACACGGGTACTTCAAAAAACATAAAGAGTTGGAGAAGCATGGCAAATGGAGCAGATAACAAGGAGCAGAAAAGAAATAAAGCATAGGACATTGTAGGAACTCACATCACGGAGCCGGTTGATATAAAATGACTGAGGAATCTAGTAACGAATAGACGTGCTCCAGTTTCCATCAGTGAGGGTACCATATGCTTTGGATTGCTCAGAATATTACATCTTTTCCCCAGCAAACTGTTTGCAGCATTCATCCCAGCCTGGAAATAAGAAAAAGTAAAAACCTTAGTGAAATGTATATCAGGAAAAGATCCCAATCATATGGGATATCAATATGTACTAGTTTCTGAACATGGTAAGAAAAGAAAAAAAAGCAATTCATCTTGAAAAGAAGAATAAATTATGATTAAAAGTAATCACTACCTTTAATCCATCTTCATGGAAGCCATACCCTGAAAAAAAATTAGTTTAGTTATTATGATGAATTACTTGGAAGTGAAGTATGATTTCTCATATGTATTCATGAGATTAACATATTTATCATATTCATATTTACTTTAGGTCTAATGTATACTCTGCATATATAACTGATGAAAAGTCTTTTGAAAAATAGAATAAGACTAAGGAAACAAAGAAAGCCTGCAGAGGGTATTTTATAACAGAATCTGCTCACCCTGGTATGCTCCACAGAACCAAATTCCTCTCTTCCCTTGAATCCGATCAAGCTCAAGCGAAGCTTTAGTTGCAGCCACTGATGGTACCGGATGGCCAGTTGTCCACTTAAGCAATGTGTGTTGTGGTGTATAATCCGGATTAAGAGTTACCAAAAAGGGTAGGCCTGTTTCTCCTAGATTCTGCAGATTCATAAAGTTGTAAACTGGTAGCATTATTGATGTGATCATTTTTCATATTTCCATTTTCAAACCAATAGTTGCAGGCCAGGAGCTTGGAGTCTGGAGTGTAACATTTAAGCAAAGAGAACATAGAAGGTACCTGAAGCACATTGAGCCAGTATGTCAAACATACGTTCTTGTCGGTACTTGCAAGAAAATTCCAAGCGCTCCATGCTGCCGGAGTTTTGGGCATTAATCTTTTGTCACGGTGAAGATAAATATCACTGCAAATAGAAAGACTCACAAATGATTCTGATAAAATACTTGGGGGAAAGGGTGGAAACTTTTAATGGAAGTAAAGATCTCTTCATGGTATTTGAGAACAGATTTCTATAAATGGAAATATCTCGGACAAAAAGCGCATAAAATATAAGGTTCAGTTATACTCCATAATGTATTCAATTATGGAAGAATAAAAACATTAGAAGTTTCACAACTAGGAGTAGAGAGATTGAGTATTAATCTATCTGAACATGAATTGCAGAAGGAAGGTACCTATAGACATATTGGAAAGCACCAAGCACAGTCAATTCATCGTATGTTGCTTGATTCCCTAACAATCTCAAAGCATCCGGTGCGTGAACAGCCATTATGCAACCTTGAAATGATTCTCGAGACCCGTCTTCACATACTATAGTGCAACCTGTAATAAACCTCTTTTACTATGCTTGACAAAATCCAAATTTCATTTGTATTTTCTGCTCATTTCGTTTCGAGTTTTAAATCTTTAATGGTTGATTAATACCTCTAAAACGTCACGGAATGGTATTAAATGGAAGACCGTTGTGCTATGATCATTTAACAAGTGTATTATTTATAAACTGTTTGAGAGCTTTTGAATCCGGCTTTGTTGTATAAAAACTTGGATCGTGTCCAAGCAAAGGCTTGAGTAAAACATTGAACTTCGATACTAACCTTCTTCGTCACTCAAAACTGAATGCACCTCACAACCAGTTCTTATTTGACAACCTCTGCTCTCCAGCTCTTCTCTAACCTGATGACATTTTGTCAATAACCAAACAGCAAATTAACATGTTTTAGAGGTTAATCTGAATGAATATGGATATAGAAATGCTGCAATCTAAGAAGGGGAAATGGAGAAGCACAGTAGTACCTTAGTCACATAACGATGTGAACGCCATCGAACAATCATCCACTGTGGCCGTCCAAAGAGCTATAAAGATAAGCAAAGTAATATCATCAAATCAAAACTAACACAGAAAGCTGTAGCATCACTTACAGTAGAAATTACTCATACTGACCACTGATAGACCATGATAGATACACACCAAATACTTTATAAAATACTTCATTTGTAAGAGAATGTACCTGAAGAAGATGATGGTTGCGGCAAAATGAAAGGATAGAGAAAGCTGAGAAATCCATAACTCTCTCTGTAGGGCAGGACCATATTGAACCGTTACAGGCACCTAAAAAACGACAACTATGTCAATGCTAGTCGGTACGGATGAGACATTTTGTCGAGCAACAAGACTTCTACATGAACAAAAGCATATATTAAAATGTAGACAGCCTCATATTCTCACCAGATAAGCCTTCTGAAACAATTCAGAGTAACCCCTTAATGTTAGGAACTGTCCCAATGTTTCATTGCGATCAATATCTGGGTTGTTTTCAAGCAGTTCAAGATAACTGCACAATCAGAAATGAAAGATGATCAATGAAGATAACACGTATAGATTCCACAATGACTATTGACTACTAAAACATCAATATATTTGTTCGAGACATATTCGAACATGAGTTTGAGTGATACATGTACCTGACACTTACCCTTCGACTCGAGTAAGATAAAGAGTTTTGATCATTGCTCACCTAATAGCATCATTCTTGAACTTGATGATTTCTCTAATCATTTGCCAAAAGTAAGGATTGAAGAGGTTGGATTTATGAGCAAACAAGCTCGAGAAACCGTTCCGGCTGCCCCATTCGCAGCCTTTGCCTTCATCAAGGCTCACTGAGAATGACATATCAGATGGCTCCATATCAATTCCTAGACTCTCAAAGAACTCCATCATATTCGGATATGTAACCTGCCATGAAGTAATGTCATCTCATTAAAAAAAACATACATCGCAGACATTCCGACTACTATTTTATGAAAACAGTATGTTATCATCATATTAAAAATTTCACCTTTTCAAAAAATTAAAAAATATCTCAAATTTTGTAAAACTAAAGGGGCTGAAAGAAAAATTTAACCTTCTTATAGACTATTTAGTAAATTTCATTGGTCGTAAAAACAGAGATGTAGGGTAATTATTTTTAAACATAGTGTTTGATATAATAAATCTCATGAACTAATCTCACCAATAACAATACTAACTAAACTAACCTCTGATATATTTAAGGATCTAATTTTTAAATCATATAGAAATTTTAAATTTGTATGGGGGCGACCGCCAACTCCAACCCCGTCTAGGCCCATCTCTGAGTCCAAGGGTCAAAATGAACATAAAACTTAAAAATAAAATTGTTAATACGGTGTATATTTTCTAATACAAAAACTAAACTACTCATAATAATTAATAACAATAACTATAAATCAAAGATAATTATACTTAAACAAATTCAAATCCACAACAATCAAGAGATTCCATTGCCAACCTAAGCATATTGTACCATACATTAAAATTTAATTTTGAGACAATAAACAAAATATAAATTCATTGACTATTCAAAAAAAGAGACGAATACAAGAGTAAAAGAAGCATAGTCTAATGGTCCAACACAATGGCATTTCCTACTATTCACATGCAACGTGGATATTGCTTTGCCATGTAATCATTTAGCGACAGTTTCTAAATGCATCTAAATATTAAGTGACGAAAAACTCAAAAGTTGTCGGTGTAAATGAAAATAAAAACAAAAACTTACACGATTAAACACCATGAAACCAAGGTCTAAATCAACACCATCGAAGCGAATGGTCTTGGAATGGCCTCCCAGGTCATTTTCCTTGTCGTACAGCACCACATTTGCACCTTGTTTCGACAGAACATAGGCCGAGACCAGCCCACTGATCCCTCCACCTATCACTGCCACTCTCATGATTCTGTAAGAAACCAAAAAACCAACAAAAAATTACCTGAAATTGGTTGTAGATGAATCAATTCTGTCGTTTTCATACGGTTTTGGTCTTAAACGAAACTAGTTTTTTAAGGAGGATGATTGGATTGAAGCTTTAAACTCGAATGCAATGGACAACGACATGAACCAAATGACAATAATCTAAGAAAGAAGTAAGAACTTACCTGAAAAAGGGAACTGAATAAGCACTTCAAAAATGGCGAAAAAGATGTTGAAGTGCAGATTTTTTTTAATACAAGAAGAAGAAGAAGAAGCTGCAGAGGCAGAAAACGAAAGGTCAGTGCTCTATATGAACTGATTGTGACAGTTGCACTTGCCGGTAGATAAGCCGAATATAAAAAGACTATTTGAAATATGGTGTGCTTTGGTGGTTGTTATATTTTTGATGATATAGTTATTTATATTTAATTTATGGATAAATTTTCTATACACAGGCGGTGGAAACTGAAAGTTTCCACAAGCGCCTTAATTCTAGGGTATAGGTAGTTAGTTTAGGGTATAGGGTTTAGGGGTTTAGGTGTGGAGGGTTAGAATTTAGGGATAGTTATTTCAATTTAAGGTTTAGGGTTATAATTTAGGGTTTATAGGTTCATATTACCCTAAAAACTAAACCCTAACCTATAAACCCTAAATTATAACCCTAAACCTTAAATTGAAACAACTATCCCTAAATTCTAAACCCCTGCACCTAAACCCCTAAACCCTATACCCTAAACTAACTCTCTAAACCCTAAAACTAAGGCGCTTGTGGAAACTTTAAGTTTCCACCGCCAGTGTATAGGATATTAATCCTTAATTTATTAGTTGATTAATTTAAATTAGACAAAAATTGATTAAGGAGGTTGGAGAGGGCAGTCATTATTTGGGAATTTAAAATTCGTATATGATTTAAATTCATTTTATGTGATTTCTATTGAAAATTTATTCCCCCCTTAAAATTTTATAAATTCGATCCTCCTAAAATTTTATAGGTTCGTCACCCTTGTAACACCCGAGTTTGGGAGCCGGGAGAAAATAATATTTTTAATATTATTTTGGGTTAAGTTTTATAATTTAAATAATAAAATATTTTTCATGGGCCTCAGGATTTCAAAATATTTAAAACTATGTTGGGCCTATCTTCTAAGTCCAAATCCATGGGCTTTAGGAGATGTGAGTTTTGGTCATTCATTAATGGCATAATTGTAAATATGAATTTTTGGTGAATTAAAAATAGAACAAAAGATGAAGACATGTGCTCATCTTCATCCTCCTCCCCATTTTCATTTTCTAACGTGAAGAAGAGGGCTTCTCTTCACCTCACTCTTCCACCTCCTTTCTTCTTCATCCTTTGAGCTTTTTGAAAAGTAAATAGAGTTTTGACTTGGCCTTACTATCTTCTACATTTTGGTATTTTTAAATTTCACTAAAACTAGGTATTTTACATTTGGATTTTTCAAAGTTTTAAGTTAAATGTTAAAGCTTTATGGGTTTTTGCTAAAGTTTTTGATTTGTTATTGTTAGATATGATGTTTATGAATCAAATGGTCCAACGTATATAATTTTTAGAGTGTTTTAAATGAATTCCCGAATTTGGGTTTTGGTGGGGTTTTAGGAGGGTTTTTAGTTGACTTTTGGGTATGATTTGTGTTGGAATTTGAGGGTTGATGTTAGGGTAATAGTTGTGGGCTGTTTTGGAAGCATTTAAATGTGTTAAATGTGTTGAAATCACAAGTTTTGGGGTGGGTATAAGGGCTGCTCGGGTTTGGAAATTTTGGGGGTTGTTCATGGCTTGAAATGTTGTGTTTGATGTTTGAATTGTATTCCGGGTTAGCTACCTTGATGCTTGGGCTGATTTGAGGTTATTTGGATTGTGTTGAGTTTGTTTGGAGGCAAGAGCTTGTGTTGGTGAAGCCTCGAGAGTGAATCCGGAAGCTTGAAGATGATTGATTGCTTGGTAATTGAGCTTGGATGTGAAGGTGAGTGGTTAAAATGTTTTAAATGGTTTTGAGCACTTGGTTCAAGCATGTGGACTAGGTTGGGATTGGTAGACCCACCTAGAGTTGGGATTAGGGTGGTAGCCTAATCCTAAGCTTTAGTTAGAGACCTTGGATGAACTTTTTAATTGATGTTATGCCTCATGATGATTCGAGTTATGATGATTATGTATAATATGATATACATGTATGTTGAGGCTTGGCTTAATGCATTGTTACATGCAAGTTGATGACAAATATAATGTGGATATACGCATGTGTGAAATATGATGTGATGATTGTTTGGATGATATACATGTAGTGTTGGCTTGTGAAATGAGGTTATGAGGTGGTTGCATGATTTTGAGGATCATGGTAAGTACGTGCTAAGCATGGAAATTATATTGAAATTGATGTTGTGAAAGGTTGTGGATTTTATTTAATATTGGAACTAGTATGCTTGGGTACAATGATCGATCATTAGGATGAGTGTGCACACGAAAGTCAAAGTCGTGCATGGCCTTGGTGGCGTTAAGGCACCAAGGAGGAGTACGGTGATGTAATATTCCACCAGAAATGTTTATATATTAGTCGGTGATGAGTGGAATCCCATCGACGGGGCGTGAGGATGAGTGGAATCCCCTCTGCGAGAACCGGTGATGAGTGTAATCCCACTGCAGGTAATGGTTATGTTGGAAATGTGTTCTAACATGTTATCCGCGTATTCGAATCATAGCTAGGTGCCAATATGAGATTGTATGTATATGCCAATGTGAGATTATATATATATATATATATATGCCTATATGATATGAATTGTGCCTCCCTTTATGAATCGATATATGATGTGGTTAATACATTGAGTTATGTATCATTGTATGTTGAGCTTATGAGTTGTTGAGCATGACATAATGTTGATTATATGTTCATGCATCATGTTCATTTTGGCTCTCTTGGATCGGAGGTAAGATCACGCATTCCATCATGGTAGTTGCTCGTGCTTGGACTCTGCATTGTCGAAGGTTTGTTTTATGAGCACACCCTCACTAAGCTTTTATGTTTATGCTCCTTTTTGTTCGACAATGCAGATCAGTAGCTTGTGGGTGGCAAGGGCGAGGAATGGCCTCCAAGTGTTGCTTACGGTTAGCTCAAGTATGTTCTTTAAATTGAAAGATTGTAATAGTAAAGCAATGGGATATGTGTCGTTGTTTGAGCCTTTTGAAGTATGTTATGTTGTTGTGTAAGAGCATGTTAGACTCCTTTTATATGTTTGTTAATTTGGCTTTTGAGATGAATGCCTTGCTTGTGAACCATGTTGGTTTTGCCTATCTTGTTTTATCTAAGTGTTGGCCTTGTTGAAGCTTATTGCCCTTGTGTGAATGTCTGGTATGGATGCCTCATCTTATGCCTTGTGTGAATTGATTATGTTTTTCCATAGGATCCATGCCTCTAGAATATGTTTGTAAATGATGTGTGCTTTTTGGAGTCGTTTAGGGCTTTTGTGGTTGTTTGGAGACGTAAAATGTTGGCTTTGGAAATTTCTAGACAACCAGTGTTTCGAAATTGGCTGGGCTGTTTCGGAATGGGTATGGCTTCAGAGACCCCATATCGGAACTCGTTTCGATACGGTTTGGCCACTGGGAACCCTTGTTTCGAAATAAGTTTCGGAACACTTTGGCTACTGGAAATCTGAGAAATTGTCGATATGTTGGGGTTTCGAAACGGGTCTAGGTGTTTCGGAACGGTCAATATCTCGTTGACCACGAGAAGTTGACCGTTGAGGGTGTTTCGGAACGGTTGACCTTCATTCCGATACGGTCTTCTCGTGTGGACTTGGGGCTGTTGACCAAGTCAAGGTGTTTTGATACACCTTAATGGTGTTTCGAAACGACCTGCTTAATAAGTTAAAATTGGGTCGTTTACTTGCTGTTTTGAGTCTAGTTGCATGCCCTTCTCGAATCTTTTCGCTATCGTGATCATATAGGATATAAATGTGCCTCTAAAGAATATTAAATTAAAAGAAATTTTTAGGGTTTCTAACCGAGGTGGAACCTTAACGGGTTTCGCTTTGGTTTTCCCCGTGTGGCCCACTCAGACCGGTCAAGCGTTCGGACCGGGACGAGGGGGTTACATTTGTTGGTATCAGAGCCTAAGGTTTCCGAGACCTTGGCCAGGTAAGTGAGGTAAGTTTAATTCTTGTATTGAAATTGCACGGTGGTTGTTTGACATGTAAGCATGTTGCTTGTTATTCGAGTATGCTTGATGTATGTTTGTACGATCGTGTGTATATGTTGCTTGAAGCATGTTGAGTAGAGTATCATTGCTACTATTACATCGAAAAAGGATTTTAAGTGAGGGAATCATACTTGAGCCACTTGGACCCTTTCCTTTGCTAACTCTGTTTGTATGTTAATTTGTCGATGTCGTTTATTTATTGCTTTTAGTAAGTTCGAGGCCAAGGCGTGGGCCGTAAATCGGTAAGCAAAGTTGTGGTCTCTGAAAAGGTGGACGATGTTGAGAGAGTCCATCGCTTTAGTTAGGGAGGCATGGTTGTATCGGAATTGAGGTACAATTTGTTTGTTTGAGTCGGTGTGTATGTGGGTTGATTCTTGTGGATGAGGGACGATGTGACTGATTCTGGTATTAGTTGGTAAAAAGAAGTGAAGACCTATGAGTGGGAGTCAGAGTGGTGCCGATGTTTTTATCAAATAAGCCCTTGGTACAGTTTTAAGTTTGTTTCCTCCAGTTGATTCTGAATCCGTACTTTTGTATATTGTTAGCAAGCATGCAAAGTTTGAATGTGTTGGTGAAGTGTTAGAGGTAGGTATGAGTATCTTAGTTCTTTAGGAGAGATCAAGGTAAGGGTCTCGTGTGAGTAATTTGAACATTCAGAAACGTTAGTTGGTGATCGTTGGAGTTCGGCCTGTGGTTTTAATACAAGACAACCGGTCAGTACCCGTGAGTGGGAATCAATTTGTGTGATTGGGCCAGTGTGCGTCTGGGTTGTCTTCCAGCCAGAAGAAGAGATGAAGTCACGTCCGATATAGTTGAGCCGAGAAGGAAGTCTTGAGCTTTAACTTCAGATTGTTTGATAGTGGGATGTTTTGAGTCGTTAGGACAGATGTTTTAGAACAAGTTCAAGCATGATTGTTTGTGTGTGATCAGAACTGAATTTTGAAGTTTCGAGATGCTCTAAGAACAGTTTAGAAGAGTCAGATTTTGTTGAAGACCCAGCCTGAAAACAAGAGGACCGAAAACTATCAGCTGTGTACATGTGAAGTTGTAATTTCTACGGATTCGTCCATTTTGTCTGGGCATATAAGGAAGCTAGATACCTCTGTTGAGATCTTAGACGTAGGGACGCATGTGACTAGACCTTTTGGTGAGATCGTGGTGGCCAGAAAGATGTACGGAAGATGTTTGTTGATGGATCAGGGTTACGTGTTTCCAATAGATGTGCAGTAAATGTCTTTTTACGGTTTCGATGTAACTTTTGGCATGGTTTGGCTTGTAGAACACAAAGCTAGGGTATACGTTGAGACAAAGAGAGAGTTGCCTTGAAGTTGTCGACTTCTGTGAGACTGTAGTGGTAGGTGAAGATGTGAACTTTTTATCGAAGGTCGATCCAGCTTTAGAGGTCAGAAATTATTTGAGGTTAGTTGACAGACTTGCCTAGCAAATGTGATGGATTTGATTTTTGAATGAAGAGTAGACCACAAAATGTTAGAATAGCTTGTGTTTTTCCTAAAAGTGTTTGGAAGAATTGCCGGTTTGTCTCTTCATAGAGGAGAAGAGTTTGTTATTGAGACCGTCTTCGAGTTTGCTCTTGTTTTGATTGCTTTGTATCTTATGACTCCCGAAAGAATTGAGAGTGTTGAAGAATCAATTACGAGATTTGTTAGACCTTAGATTCATTAGGCCTAGTGCATCATCTTAGAGTTCGACAGTGTAATTTGTGAAGAAGAAAGAGTGACAATACGAGAATGTGTTTAGATTTCATACAATCGAAACAAGTGACAGTGAATAATTAGTATATGTTTCTGAGTGTCAGTGATTTGTTGATCAGTTAGTGTGTGCTTCAGTCTTTTCGAAGATTAATTTGGGATCCGATTTCTTACCAGTTGAAAATGGGAGAAGTTGATGTATCGAAGACAGCTTTCGGGGCAAGATGTGATCACTTTGAGTTCTGAGTTATGCCGTTTTGTTTGACTAGTGTGTTAGTTACTTTTAGAGAGATGTTGAGCAGAATATTTCCTGAGTTCCTTGATCAGTTGTAGTAGTCCTCATAGATGATACATGGGTGTATTCACGTACCGAAGAAGACCGTGACAAGCTATGGAGTTAGTATTGTAGATTCTATTAGAGAATCAGTTGTATGCCAAGTTGAGCAAACGTGAACTCCGAGTCAAGAAAGATGTTCTCCTAAGACATGTAGATTAATCGAGTGTATTAGGGCAAATCCTTAGTAGGCAGAAGAAGATGTGAGTTGGAAGAAACCGAAGACTGTGACAGGTATCTATAGTTTCTAGGTCTAGCATTGTTACTTTCAGAGAATTGTAAATAGTCTTTTGAAGATTGCTGCTCCTTTGACAAGTTGCTACAGAAGACTGTTCAGTTTGTGTGGTCATATGCGAGACAACGAGCCCTTGAGAAATCCAAAGAAACTTTGAAGAGAGCTTCGACCTTGATCTAGCCTATACTAGAGAAAGAATTTGTGAACTGTAGTGATGCGTTACATGTATGGTTAGGTTGTATGCTTAAGAAAGACAGAAGAATTGTGGCTTATTCATTGAGATATTTGAAAAACCTTGAAAAGAATTATCTAACACAAGACATAGAGTTAACTGCAGTTGTATTTGCTTCGAAGACCTCGAGACAAAGCATGTATATTAAGAAAGGCACAGTATGTACACTTATCATCAAAACTTGAAATACTAGACGAATTAGAAAGGGTTGAAACTTGAACAGCATGCGTTGCTAGAATTGTTTGAAGACGGTGATCTCAAGATTGAGTATCATCTGAAGAGAGTTGACGTAGTAACCGATGTTCCGAGCTATGTTGTTGATAGATTAATAGTAGAGTTGTGGGATGTATTTGCCGAATTCAGTTTACCAAATGATAGTATTCTTGTGGCCGAGTCTCATGTTAAACCTACTTTGAGTCAGATACTTGAAGAGAAACAGTTGCAAGACAGGTTCTTGGAACCTCACGTGCAAGACATAGCGGAAGGAAGACCTTCAGAATACAGTTTCAGAGATGATAGAGTTCTGCATTTTAGAGACAGAATTGTGGTGCCGATTGACATAGTGTTTTGAGACGTATTGTGTTGGCCGAAGCATACGACAGTTCATTTGTATTGCATCTGAGTAGTATGAAGACGTATTGTGGGTTGAAGATGAGTACTTCTAGATTGAGTTGATGAATAATGTGGTTCAGTATGAGAGTAAGTGTGTAAATTGTCGGCGTGTCAAGACTGAGCATTAGTTTTCTTCTAGTTTGTTACATCCGTGGAAGGTTCTTAATGGAATTGAGTAATAGAGATCCGAGATTTCAACTAGATTATTTTTGAAGACGTATGCATAGTGTTTGGTTACCTATTGAAGTCAGATGATCAGTCAGAGAAAGTTATGGGTCAAGTATTCAAACAGTATTATATGAGATTGTGAATCGGGCTAGTTCTGTTGTTTATTTGCTGCGGTTACCACCAGAGTTAAAAAGAGGTTTGTGATGTGTACTGTGTGTCTGTGATTCGGAAGTGTGAGTCAGATCTGTCCTGTGCTATGTTGTTGAAGAGATCGAGTTGAGATTAAGTCGACATGCCTTGAAGGACCGTTGAGATATTAGCATCGGATATCTATTGTTGCGTGGTAAGTCTTTCGAGTTGGTTAGTATGTTGTGGTGAGAAGGTAAGTGTGGAGGAGTAGATTTCGTGGTATTCATGTCCGACAAATTTCGGGGATGAAATTTCCTTAAGTGGGGGAGAGTTGTAACACCCGAGTTTGGGGGCCGAGAGAAAATAATATTTTAATATTATTTCGGGTTCAGTTTTATAATTTAAATAATAAAATATTTTTCATGGGCCTCGGAATTTCAAAATATTTAAAACTATGTTGGGCCTATCTTCTAAGTCTAAATCCATGGGCTTTAGGAGATGTGGGTTTTGGCCATTCATTAATGGCATAGTTGTAAATATGAATTTTTGGGTGAATTAAAAATAGAACAAAAGATGAAGACATGTGCTCATCTTCATCCTCCTCCCCATTTTCATTTTCTAACGTGAAGAAGAGGGCTTCTCTTCACCTCACTCTTCCACCTCCTTTCTTCTTCATCCTTAGAGCTTTTTGAAAGGTAAATATAGCTTTGACTTGGCCTTGCTATCCTCTACATTTTAGTATTTTTAGATTTCACTAAAACTAGGTATTTTACATTTGATTTTTTCAAAGTTTTAAGCTAAAGGTTAAAGCTTTATGGGTTTTTGCTAAAGCTTTTGATTTGTTATTGTTAGATATGATGTTTATGAATCAAATGGTCCAATATATATAATTTTTAAAGTGTTTTAAATGAATTCCCGAATTTGGGTTTTGGTGGGGTTTTAGGAGGGTTTTTAGTTGAGTTTTGGGTATGATTTGTGTTGGAATTTGAGGGTTGATGTTAGGGTAATAGTTGGGGGCTGTTTTGGAAGCATTTAAATGTGTTAAATGTGTTGAAATCACAAGTTTTGGGCTGGGTATAAGGGCTGCTCAGGTTTGGAAATTTTGGGGGTTGTTCATGGCTTGAAATGTTTGTTTGATGTTTGAATTGTATTCCGGGTTAGCTACCTTGATGCTTGGGCTGATTTGAGGTTATTTGGATTGTGTTGAGGTTGTTTGGAGGCAAGAGCTTGTGTTGGTGAAGCCTCGGGAGTGAATCCGGAAGCTTGAAGATAATTGCTTTCTTGGTAATTGAGCTTGGATGTGAAGGTGAGTGGTTAAAATGTTTTAAATGGTTTTGAGCACTTGGTTCGAGCATGTGGACTAGGTTGGGATTGGTAGACCCACCTAGAGTTAGGATTAGGGTGGTAGCCTAATCCTAAGCTTTAGTTAGAGACCTTGGATGAACTTTTTAATTGATGTTATGCCTCATGATGATTCGAGTTATGATGATTATGTATAATGTGATATACATGTATGTTGAGGCTTGGCTTAATGCATTGTTACATGCATGTTGATGACAAATATAATGTGGATATACGCATGTGTGAAATATGATGTGATAATTGTTTGGATGATATACATGTAGTGTTGGCTTGTGAAATGAGGTTATGAGGTGGTTGCATGATTTTGAGGATCATGGTGAGTACGTGCTAAGCACGGAAATTATATTGAAATTGATGTTGTGAAAGGTTGTGGATTTTATTTAATATTGACACTAGTATTCTTGGGTACAATGATCGATCATTAGGATGAGTGTGCACACGAGAGTCAAAGTCGCGCGTGCCCTTTGTGGCGTTAAGGCACTAAGGAGGAGTACGGTGATGTAATATTCCACCAGAAATGTTTATATATTAGTCGATGATGAGTGGAATCCCATCGACGGGATGTGAGGATGAGTGTTATCCCCTCTGCGAGAACCGGTGATGAGTGGAATTCCAACATGTTATCCGCGTATTCGAGTCATAGCTAGGTGTCAATATGAGATTGTATGTATATGCCAATGTGAGATTATATATATATATATGCCTATATGATATGAAATGTGCCTCCCTTTATGAATTGATATATGATGTGGTTAATACATTGAGTTATGTATCATTGTATGTTGAGCTTATGAGTTGTTGAGCATGACATAATGTTGATTATATGTTCATGCATCATGTTCATTTTGGCTCTCTTGGATCGGAGGTAAGATCACGCATTCCATCATGGTAGTTGCTCGTGCTTGGACCCTGCATTGTCGAAGGTTTGTTTTATGAGCACACTCTCACTAAGCTTTTATGCTTACGATCCTTTTTGTTCGACAATGCAAATCAGTAGGTTGTGGGTGGCAAGGGCGAGGAAAGGCCTCCATGTGTTGCTTACGGATAACTCAAGTATGATCTTTAAATTGAAAGATTGTAATAGTAAAGCAATGGGATATGTGTCGTTGTTTGAGCCTTTTGAAGTATGTTATGCTGTTGTGTAGGAGCATGTTAGACTCCTTTTATATGTTTGTTAATTTGGCTTTGGGGATGAATGCCTTGCTTGTGAACCATGTTGGTTTTGCCTATCTTGTTTTATCTAAGTGTTGGCCTTGTTGAAGCTTATTGCCCTAGTGTGAATGCCTGGTATGGATGCCTCATCTTATGCCTTGTGTGAATTGAGTATGTTTTGCCATAGGATCCATGCCTCTAGAATATGTTTGTAAACGATGTGTGCTTCTTGGAGTCGTTTAGGGCTTTTGCGGTTGTTTGGAGACGTCAAATGTTGGCTTTGGAAATTTGCAGACAGCCAGTGTTTCGAAACGAACTGGACTGTTTCGAAACGAGTATGGCTTCAGGGACCCCGTATCGGAACTCGTTTCAATAGGGTTTGGCCACTGTGAACCCCTGTTTCGAAACAAGTTTCGGAACACTTTGGCTACTGAAAATATGAGAAATTGTCGATATGTTGGGGTTTCGAAACAGGTCTAGGTGTTTCGGAACGGTCAATATCTCGTTGACCACGAGAAGTTGACCGTTGAGGGCATTTCGGAACGGTTGACCTCTATTCCGATACGGCCTTCTCGTGTGGACTTGGGGCTTTTGACCAAGTCAAGGTGTTTCGATACACCTTAATGGTGTTTCGAAATGGCCTGCTTAATAAGTTAAAATTGGGTCGTTTACTTGCTGTTTTGAGTCTAGTTGCATGCCCTTCTCGAATCTTTCCGCTGTCTTGATCACATAGGATATAAATGTGCCTCTAGAGAAGATTAAATTAATAGAAATTTTTAGGGTTGCTAACCGAGGTGGAACCTTAACGGATTTTGCTTTGGTTTTCTCCGTGTGGCCCACTCAGACCGGTCAAGCGTCCGGACTGGGACGAGGGGGTTACAACCCTTAACATAAAGTTACGTGTCCGTCTTTGACTATTCGAAAGGCCAGTGCTCTATATAAACTGATTGTAAAGGGCTCTCAATCGACATTCGACAGCACCCAGTTGCACTTGCCGGTGGATAAGCCGAATATAATAAGACTATTTGAAATATGGTGTGCTTTGGTGGTTGTTATATTTTTGATGATATAATTATTTATATTTAATTTATTAGTTGATTAATTCGAATTAGACAAACATGAATTAAGGAGGTTGGAGGGGGCAGTCGTCATTTGGGAATTTGAAATTCGTATATGATTTAAATTCTTTTTATATGATTTCTATTAAAAATCTATTTCCCCTTTAAAATTTTATAAATACGGTCCTCCTAAAATTTTATAGGTTCGTCACCCTTAACATAAAGTCATGTGTTTGGCTTTACTATTCGAAAGGCCAATGCTCTATATAAACTGATTGTAAAGGGCTCTCAATCGACAGCACCCAGTTGCACTTGTCGGTATATAAGCCGAATATAAAAAGACTATTTGAAATATGGTGTGCTTTGGTGGTTGTTATATTTTGATGATATAATTACATATATTTAATTTATTGGTTGATTAATTCGAATTAGACAAAAATGGATTAAGGAGGTTGGAAGGGGTAGTCGTCATTTGGGAATTTGAAATTTTTAGATGATTTAAATTTTTTTATGTAATTTCTATTGAAAATCTATTGCACCCCTTAAAATTTTATAAATTCGGTCCTCCTAAAATTTTATAGGTTCGTCACCCTTAACATAAAGTCATGTATCCGTCTTTGACTATGCGAAAGACCAGTGCTCTATATAAACTGATTGTAAAGGGCTCTCAATCGACACCACCCAGTTGCACTTGCCGGTAGATAAGTCGAATATAAAAAGACTATTTGAAATATGGTGTGCTTTGGTGGTTGTTATATTTTTGATGATATAATTACTTATATTTAATTTATTGGTTGATTAATTCGAATTAGACGAAAATGGATTAAGGTGGTTGGAGGGGGCAGTCGTCATTTGGGAATCTGAAATTCGTATATGATTTAAATTCTTTATATGTAATTTCTTTTGAAAATCTATTTCCCCCTTAAAATTTTATAAATCCGGTCCTTCTAAAATTTTATAGGTTTGTCACCATTAACATAAAGTCATGTGTTCGTCTTTGACTATTCGAAAGAACAATGCTCTATATAAACTAATTGTAAAGGGCTCTCAATCGACAACACCCAGTTGCACTTGTCGGTAGATAAGTCGAATATAAAAAGACTATTTGAAATATGGTGTGCTTTGGTGGTTGTTGTATTTTTGATGATATTATTATTTATATTTAATTTATTGATTGATTAATTTGAATTAGACAAAAATGGATTAAGGAGGTTGGAGGGGGCAGTCGTCATTTGGAATTTGAAATTTGTATATGATTTAAATTCTTTTTATGTAATTTCTATTGAAAATCTATTTCCCCATTAAAAATTTATAAATTCGGTCTTCCTAAAATTTTATAGGTTCGTCAGCCTTAACATAAAGTCATGTGTCCGTCTTTGACTATTCGAAAGGCCAATGCTCTATATTAACTGATTGTAAAGGGCTCTCAATCGACATCACCCAGTTGCACTTGCCGGTAGATAAGCCGAATAGAAAAAGAATATTTGAAATATGGTGTGCTTTTGTGGTTTTTATATTTGATGATATAATTACTTATATTTAATTTATTGGTTGATTAATTTGAATTATACAAAAATGGATTAAGGAGGTTGGAGGGGGCAGTCGTCATTTGGGAATTTGAAATTCGTATATGATTTAAATTCGTTTTATGTAATTTCTATTGGAAATCTATTTCCCCCCTTAAAATTTTATAAATTCGGTCCTCCTAAAATTTTATAGGTTCGTCACCCTTAACATAAAGTCATGTGTCCGTCTTTGACTATTCGAAAGGTCAATGCTCTATATAAACTGATTGTAAAGGGCTCTCAATCGACATTCGACAGCACCCAGTTGCACTTGCCGGTAGATAAGCCGAATATAAAATGACTATTTGAAATATGGTGTGCTTTGGTGGTTGTTATATTTTTAATGATATAACTACTTATATTTAATTTATTGATTGATTAATTCGAATTATACAAAAACGGATTAAGGAGGTTGGAGGGGCAGTCGTCATTTGGGAATTTGAAATTCATATATGATTTAAATTCTTTTTATGTAATTTCTATTGAAAATCTATTTCCCCTCTTAAAATTTTTTAAATTCGATCATCTTAAAATTTTATAGGTTCGTCAACCTTAACATAAAGTCATGTGTCCGTCTTTGACTATTCGAAAGGTCAATGCTCTATATAAACTGATTGTAAATGGCTCTCAATCGACATCACCCAGTTGCACTTGCCGGTAGATAAGCCGAATATAAAATGACTATTTGAAATATGGTGTGCTTTGGTGGTTGTTATATTTTTAATGATATAATTATTTATATTTAATTTACTGGTTAATTAATTCGAATTAGACAAAAATGAATTAAAGAGGTTGGAGGGGGCATTCGTCATTTGGGAATTTAAAATTCTTATATGATTTAAATTCTTTTCATGTAATTTTTATTGAAAATCTATTTCCACCTTAAAATTTTATAAATTTTGTCCTCCTAAAATTTTTTAGGTTCGTCACCCTTAACATAAAGTCATGTATCCGTCTTTGACTATTCGAAAGGCCAGTGCTCTATATAAACTGATTGTAAAGGGCTGGCAATCGACAACACCTAGTTGCACTTGCCGGTAGATAAGCCAAATATAAAAAGACTATTTGAAATATGGTGTGCTTTGGTGGTTGTTATATTTTTGATGATATAATTACTTATATTTAATTTATTGGTTGATTAATTCGAATTAGACAAAAATGGATTAAAGAGGTTAGTGGGGGCAGTTGTCATTTGGGAATTTGAAATTCGTACATAATTTAAATTCTTTTTATGTAATTTCTATTGAAAATTTATTTTCCCCTTAAAATTTTATAAATTCGATCCTCCTAAAATTTTATAGGTTGCTAACCCTTAACATAAAGTCCAATGTTTTACTATTCGAAAGGCGAGTGCTCTATATAAATTGATTGTAAAGGGCTGTCAATCGACAACACCCAGTTGTACTTGCCGGTAGATAAGCCAAATATAAAAAGACTATTTGAAATATGGTGTGTTTTGGTGGTTGTTATATTTTTGATGATATAATAACTTATATTTAATTTATTGGTTGATTAATTCGAATTAGACAAAAATGGATTAAGGAGATTGGAGGGGTAGTCGTCATTTGGGAATTTGAAATTCGTATATGATTTAAATTATTTTTATGTAATTTCTATTGAAAATCTGTTTCCCCCCTTAAAATTTTATAAATTCGGTCATCCTAAAATTTTATAGGTTCGTCACCCTTAACATAAAGTCACGTGTCCGTCTTTGACTACAAAAGTTCATTAGAACAATTATCCAATCCAATTTACTTCATTCACAAAATCATACTCGAACCCTAAATCACAGACTATGTTAGCTCTTTTTTGTAGTATTCAATGAATCCGTGTACGTACATTTATTGGTTGTACACTACTCTCTAAATTTGAAGTCAAATCAATTAAAAAATAATTATTTCTATATATATTTATATTCTGAAAAATATTTTTTATCTACTTATATTTCTACACTATCTTTAAATAAAACAATTAAAAGTCACTTATTTAATATATGAGACTGATAAATCTATATACAATTTTTTATTGCTTTCCCTGTAATCATTTACGTTAATTAATTTATAATGAAAATGATTTATATACAAATCTTTGTATTTTTATCGTATATAATAATTCAGAGTTATTATCTATACATAGGCGGTGAATTTTTTTTGTTTCCACAAACGCTTTAGTTATAGGGTTTAGAGTTTAGGGGTTTTAATGTAAGGGTTTAGGGTTATGATTTATGTTTTAAGGTAATATGGGTAGAAATTTAGGTTTTAACCTACAAACCCTAAGTTTTAACTCTAAACCTGAAATTCTATCAACAACCCCTAAATTCAAAACTACTCCGCTTAAACCCCTAAACTTTAAACCCTAAACAAAGGCCCCAGCCCCTAAAATTAAGGTGCTTATGTAAAAAAAATAAAAGCGCTTATGTATACAGTAATTATCCATATATATATATATATATAATTTCATCATGTCTAAAATAATATATTTATCGAAATATACTCAATATACAATCATAGACAGAGGCAATAAAATGTTTGTATATTAATTTATTTTTGAACAGAGTTTGTGTTTGATTAATTCGTAATACCAACTCAATTAGGCATGTCAAATTAATAGAGAGATATGATAAAATACATACAAATATATAAATTTATGATATGAATTATTGACATGTAAAACATTTAGAAGACAATTATAATATGAAAATAATGCATAAACATAACTCAAATACACCAATAACAAAATATATACCAACCACAAATTAAATAAAACACATTTCATTAATTAATAAATTAGTGCATAACTAGAATCCAACAAGTGTTTCAGTAGAACAACGAATGATGTTTATCCTAGGAGATATTTGTTTAAATTTCTTCGTCTACAAGGTGTATGATCATTGTCAAATAATTAAGAATATCTATGAACATATACTACCTTGTAACCGCCTTTAGGCCATTCAAAAAAATAACCTTCAACATTTTATTTTAGATAAAAATAACCTCTATGTGGATGAAAAATGTTAGTCAATTGGCGATCAACGCCTTGAGATGACATGACAGAATGATACATTAACAAAAAATAATTTTACATTTTATATAATTATTCTTTGGCTGATGTGTCTTCGGTCAAGTCAATACCTTTGTATATATAATACAATCATGTAAGTTTGTCACGTCATTTTAAGTCGTTAATTGTTAATTGATCAAATATTTTCATCTACATAGGAGTATTTTGACCTAAAATAAAATATTAAAAGTTAACGTACTTCAAAAAATAATAATAATGACTAAAGTAACTACTCAACTAGGCGTTAGAGATTTCTTTCGACAATACACCCAAAGAAAATAAATTCCTTTTAAAAAAAAATAAAAATGAAAATGAAAAATAAATTCTTATTTGCAGTTGTTTTAGTCTCTACGTGGTTCACTTGCCCACCGCTCCTTTCTCTATTGACTTGGAATGCATGCATAGACTTGGAAGAATGATGATAATCAACCTACACTACATATAAAATTAAAATAATTATATGCATTTGAATTTTTTTATATAATTAATATATTCTAATAATATGATTGATGAATTTTATAGGCAAATTTTGAGTAATATGGAGTTGAAAACAAATTATAGAAAAATAAAGAAGGTTGGAGAAATTTTAGAAATCTATGACAAAATCTACAATATAGACAAAATGTCGTCTTCTGCAAAATAGAAAAAAGTGCATGGCTCAGCTACTTGTGTAGGAAAAATTAAACTAATCTTAGTCGCCTTCTATAGGGGGCGACTTTTATATTTACTGTAAATTTTATTGTATATTCCTAAAAAAAATTCAACCTTTTCTATTTTCTAAAATTTGTTTCCAACTCTCATATTCCTCAAAATTTCCTAATTTTATATTCTATTTAAATAGATAGCGAGTATTAAATTTCGAGCAAATTGATACACTGGTGTAAGTGAACCAAGAACAGAGTCCGATTTTAAAATAAGAGGATAAAATATATATTTTTGAAATTGAGGGTAATCCTTAATTATCTAATAAAATTTTCAAATTTAATATATATATATACATATATATTAAAAAATTAATTACACTACACATCTCTCAACTATATCTCTCATTAAAAATTGATCCCTGTAGTGACTAAAATATCCGAATATCCCACTTGGATTAGGTAAATCGAACACCAAAAAATAAACCAAAGATTCTCATTCTTTTGGGTTCGGGAGTCGCTTACGTGTGAGGAAGGGTTTGCACCCCATCACGCCCAAACTTGGTACCAAATCAATTATCATTTTATTAATATCAAATTCTTGCAAGTTGAAGTGATGATTAAATCAAAATTTGGTTGTACATGTGAGTTCATTTTAATGGGCTCCGATGTTCGAGGAATAAATGAAAACCACCACCTACTCCTTAAGTACTAACCAAGTTTATTCTCGAAAAAGAGAGCACCACATTGATAGTTTATATCCTATCATAAATATTAAAATTTAACAAGAAAATACCATAAAAAATTAAACACGGCACATATATAAATGACATAAATGAAGCATGAAAATTAGATGAGTATATATATATATATATATATATATATATATATATATATATATACCCAAACCATGTATTATACACATATTACAAACACATACGGCATTAAAAAAAGACATAAAACATACATAACACTACATGGATATATACATATGTATACATACGGCAAACAAAACACATGCAAAAACCAAATACGCACATTAAAAAAGACATATTACATACATATACATATGGCATAAAGGTACATGTAATAATTATAAGCATGGTATATATATATATATATATAACTAATATAATTAGTAATATATATGTTATATCAATATATATATATGTATGTATATACTACGTATAATGCATATATATATATATATATATATATATATATATATATATATATAGATAGATAAATAGATAGATAGATAGATAGATAGATAGATAGATAGATAGATAAAACAAAATACAATACAATAACATATACATACGTAACAGGATTTAAAAGCCTAAATCTAAAATAAAAGGGACTGACTGTGAATCTCGGACTGAAATTGAAACAAAAAGGATAAAATTAAAAGGCTTTAAAAACATTAGGGGTTGAGGGCATAATTAGCCCTTTTTCTTAAAAACGCGCGAATTCTTCTCTGGTTACGGGTCACCACGCAGTTCAAACCGGTCACCAAAACGGCGTTGCTTGACAAGCATATAAAGCTCGAGTTTCAGGAGAAAAACTCATTTTCATTCTGATTACAAAAAAAAGGTAAACTAAATAAATGACCGTCATAATATGGATGAAGTCGTGATTTGACCACCTTACTTTTTTCGAAACAATTAAGCCAACATACTATTTATTTGGACTAGTTTGGCCACCTGCCATTAGAATCTAACGGCGGGTGACGTGTTAGTTAAAAAATAAGTATAATTACACATTTGGTCCATGCTATTTACACATTCTTTCAATTTAATCCTAATTTTAAATTAATAAAATAAATTAATTATTTAAATAGGTGATGGATAAAATAAGCAATCTTGCTTGAGGGGGGATCAAACCTAGGCAAGCCTTGGGGAATAAGAGTAGCTTAGCCACTTCACCAAGTACACATTTATACTTTATATCTCTAAATTAAATATAAATGTCTTATAGTTTTTTACATTTATTCTTTTCATTTCACATATATAATCATCGAATTAATTTCACATATATAATCCTAAACAGTAAACCTCAAACCCTAAACCCAAACCTTAAAATCTAATTTCACAATCATCAAATTAATTTCACATATATAATCCTAAACTCTAAGCATTTAGGGTTTGGGGTTTAACATGTAAGGTTTATGGTTTATTATTATTTAGGGTTTAGGGTTTAAGGATATATATGTGAAATTAATTTGATGATCGAGAAATTAGAGTTTAGGGTTTGGGTTTATTGTTTAGCATTTGGGGTTTTGAGTTTAGGATCAATATTCAAATTTTGGGGTTTGTGGTTTAGGGTTATATATTTGAAATTAATTTGATGATTATATATGTGAAATTAGTGTTTAGTGTTTAGGGTTTAGGGTTTAGTGTTCAGTTTTATATATGTAAATTAATTCGATGATATATTTATATGTGAAATTAGTGTTTAGGATTTGAGGTTTATGGATATATATATGAAATTAGCGTTTATGGTTATATATGTGAAATTAAAAGAATAAATGTAGAAAATAATAAAGACATCTATATTTAATTTAGTGATATAAAATACAAATGTGTGCTTGGTGCGGTGGCTAAGCCACTCTTATTCCCCAAGGCTTGCCCATGTTTGATCCCCCTCAAGTAAGATTGTATGATTTTATTTTTCTGCTCTAAACAGGTGGTGACACATGTCATCACCTGATTGGGGGAAGAAAATAAATTTATTAAATCAAATATAAACAATTAAAGTCTTCCAATAAGGCGTTGACATGTATCACCATCTATTTAAATAATTAATTAATTTTATTAATTTAAAATTAGGATTAAATTGAAAGAATGTGTAAATAACATAAACCAAATGTGTAATTATACTCTTTTTTTAACTAACACGTCGCCGACCATTAGATTCTAACGACAAATGGTCAAATTGAGTCTAAATTAATAGTATGGTGGCTTAATTGCTTCGAAAAAAGTAAAATAATCAAATCGCGACTTTATCCGTAGTATGGTGGTCATTTATGTAGTTTACCCATAAAAAACCAAAAACTATCTAAAATAGAGTTCAAGAACACCACCCCTCAACCTAAAAATCGGTGGTCGAGCATCGTGCCGGCCACCATGACCTGTCGCCGACCGTCACTCGCTGGCATCGGTGAACTCCAAAACAACCTAAAACACTCGCGTTTACCTTCCTAAAATCGAATCCAACCTTTGATTTTTCAAAATTGAGCCCCAACTCCCCAAAATCCTTAAAATCGAGACAAAAAAACAAACCCTAACCTTTTGGTTTAAAAAAAAGGGAAAGTGAAGAGATAGATGGAGCAGTTCATCGGCGCATCACCCTCAACCGTCTACAATGACGGTGGCTCGAGACCGACTCAGGTATAAACCCTAGATCCCTTTCTCTCTCTTTTTTTAATTTCCAAAAAAGTAAAAATACAAGAAATAAAAATAAGGATACCCCATGTCATTATCTGATTGGATAATTAAAATTTATTGAATTAAATTAAAATAAGGATTAAATTAATAAAATGCGTAAGTAACGTCGAGGACCAAATGTATAATTATAACTGTCACGATACCTTCCTTGTTAGATTTTAACAAATGTATAATTTAAGGTAGAGTGTATTTTTTAGGGTGTAAAGTTTAGAATTTAGAATTTAAGATTATAGCTTATAATTTAAATTTTTTAGTATTATTTAATGTTGGGCATAAAAAAAATACCGAAAAAGAGACAAATGATTTTTGTCCGCATAATGAGACCTTATAATAAAGCTGTTTTTTTAAACTCAAACTCTTTATGCAATATTCATAATATGAATAGATTGAGCCTTCATGTTTTTAGTGTACTGGCCCCTGGCATTACATTAGAGTTTTTTTATGAAAGTTAAAGTGATTACAAGTAGTATTTGTTTTAAATATACTCTCAACCATTTGACAATGAACGTTCAATCACTCTGCTGCAACTGCTAGTGCTCAAACCCGTGACCTCCAGAAACAACAATCGTTCCTTTAACCACTAAGGCAAGTTGGTTCGTGCACGATTAGAGTTTTATGAAATAATTTTTTACTGCAGTAAAATATAGATTAAGCTTTGATTAATATTAAAACCAAGAGTAAATTAAATCGAATCTTATGCCTAAATTTGTAGGCTTATAAAATTTTGTGTTGAACTTTAAGCATTATCTATAATATTTATATTAATTTATTTATGATTAGAATTAGTTATAAACCCAATATAATATTTTGAAATAGAAGAGAACAAAAACTATTTTGTATGTGGCCAACTTCATAATTGGTTGTTCGAATAATACAAAAATTTATGTTCACGATTAGTCCTATAAAAGACTTGGCATTTGAGAGTATTTTGTACATTACCTCTCTTTTTTTTGGGAACCTACATATGCGATATGCATTGACTATATCTATGATTTTTATCTCCAATTATCATGACATATTGAGCCACCATATAACTTAGTTGAAAAAATTCAATAAGAAATGATCATCTTGTTAAGCCGGATATTAATTTAGTTGAAACATGTGTCATTGATCCTACTAAGTTAAATATTAGTTCGATTGTAAAAGATGACATAATAAAAAATAATCATGTTAAGTCAAATGTTAATTTAATCGAAGTAGATGAGATAATTTTTGTAATCATTTCTCAAAGTTAATATTTTTAATATAAAAAAGTGGATGGTAGAGAATGATGCTACTAGGAATATTTTTGACAATTTAATGTCTTTAGTTCTACTCCCTTGTGGAGGAAGGAGAATCATCTACCTCTTTTTTTTCTTTTATCTCACTTTCAACATATTTTAAAGTTGGGTATTTATTGATTTTTTTCTTTCTATTGTCTATTTTGGCAGAATCGTTTGTTGAATCTTAGAGAGTATGTTGTACTGCGAAATATCTTTAAAGATAGTGTTTAGTGCACGTTATATATGAGATCATGTTGCTCAATCCAAGTATGCACAAGTTATTAAATTTTTTGATGCAGTTGATGAATTTTGCTAGGCCTTAGATGACACTATTTTTTAGTTGAGCTAACATATATACAACTCAAATTATGAGTGTTGAGTTGTTTTAGCAAAATTAGTGGAGTACCCATTAGACATGTTATAATTTGAGCTAATATATATACAACTCAATTTATGAGTGTTGATCCCTGTAGTTTATGTTATAATTTGATAATATTTCGAAAACGGTTGTTCAGATTTGAATAGATAATCTAACTCTTAGACATGTTTAATACATATTTCAGTCTGAGTTTTAACAGACAGAATCAAGGTTATGGCATGATATCTTAATGAAATTAAGATGCTGAAGGGAAGCCTTTGAATGGATTGCCGAGTGCAGCTACATTTCAAGACCGAGAATGTGCAGTACAATAGTATTTTAGGAGAAATGAAAACCATGGATAATATAGAGTCACAACACATTTTGCCAGTCAGTCAACCACAACGATAATGAGTATGCATTACAAGATGAATGTAACGCCCGAGTTTAGGGTCCGAGAGATAATTGAGTTGGTTAAACCGGTTTGAGTTAAATTAATCTGGGGGAAAATCATTTTTAATAAACAACTAAAGGATTTTAATGAGAAAGGGTACACATGAGATTTTGGAATTTTAAAAGGGTTTTTGAAAATGCCATCATCTTGTTCAAACTCTTTTCACGTTATTTCCTCCAAAACACTATTTCTACTATTCCATTGATTCAACCACTTCATCCAAACAAGTTTTCAAGGTAATCTCTCTCTTGTTTTGATTTTCTCTTCCTTAAACTTATTGTTAATAAAATTTTCTTTAAACCCATTGTTTAAATTTGTTTCCAAAATGCTTTGTGTTGGAAAAAGAGAAAAATGAAGGAATTTTCGTTTGGGTTGTTTGATGCTATATTTAAAAGTGTTTTCAACCTTGCTTTCATGTTCTAAAAATGTTGGGATAGTGGCTTAATGATGGGAAACCCGAAACTAGCAAAAAGAAGGGTTTTTTGGAGTTGAAAATTTGAGTTTTTGGTTTGTTTGTGAAGAACTTTGGGCTGGTGGTTTCTAGACTTTGGGTAAGTGTTTTGGATGCTGAAAGGTGTAGTTTTAGCGAACGTTGTTGAATATTGTGTTTGTGAATTTCAGTGGGCATGTATGTTGAGAAAGGTATTAATACTATATTTTGGATTGTTTAGAAGCAGCGGAAACGGAATAGGTGCTTTGAACGCGATACTCGGTGTTGCGGAGGCTTAAAATCGGTGTTTCGACTATCGTTTGGGTTGTACCGGTGAGTGGAATTGTTTTCTAAGCCTTAACTTGGTTAAGGATACGTTTTGGGGGCTTAGATTGAGCTTGATAAGCCAATTTAAGCTCAAGAGTAAGTTTTAAGCGTTTTAGTCTTTATTTTCGATAAAATTCTACTATACGTTTTGAATGATTTCCATAATGCATGTTGCCATGAATATCCTTGTGTTATGTATTTGATTGTTTTAATCGATCCATATTAGTTATGGTTGTGACCATGAGAACACAAGGTAAGTGTTGGTTCGGTGGGTTATTGACAATGTGAAATCTTGTTACCAGATATAGTTGGTCGACCAATAGGATGTGAGTGCACTCGAGGTAAAAGTCGCGCGTGACCTTAGTGATGCTAGATTCCACTAAGGAGGAGTACGGTGATGCTATATATATATATATATATATATAGTACTTTAATTTTAAATTGAATTATAATCCCCTCCTTCACTCGTCTTCTTTTAATTATTTTATTTACTTTTATTCTTTTCTATCCTATATCACTTTCATTATTTTACTTAAATTAGGTTTTCTTTCCCTACATATATACACACACATAGTTCAAATAAGATCACCCCAATAACCCTACTTTTTTTATATAGTTTCATGCCGCCAAAATCCCTTATTGATTTGTTAAATTCTTATGTAATAAGCTCCACCGCTCTATACCTCTTCTTGTTCGTTAATTCCTTCAACCCCAAGTTTAGCCTGGCATCGATACAGTTGGACCCAATACTTCTAATCATGGAAAAACACATTATTCAATAGGTTGAGTTGCTTTGGCTAAGGCGTGTTCTCTTCCCGTGCTACATATTTTGATTTCGTGACTGTGATTTTACACTTGAATGATTTTCAGTTGTTCTATGATTTTGCATCATGTTTTTTGTGCATATTATTTTCGGATTGTGATTTAAAATAAATGAACTATGAATCCCTGATTTATTATTAGACTGTATTGAGAATGTGAAAACTGTGATATCTTTTTACTGTGTTATCATGGGTTGAGATTGTACGAAGGAAGTTCAGTGGTTTATACCACTTGCGTTGGTGACTATGTAGCGAGTGGTTCTGGGGAACCTACTCTTTTGGTGACTATGCAGTATGGGTGCATTGCATTGTGTTTTCATAAAACCGTGCTTTGTGTCTTTTAAATATTTTGTGGAAATTTATTGTTGTGGAACTGAGTTTGTAATTGCCTGCACTTTAGAGACACACTGAGCTTAATAGCTGACTCCCCTTTTGTTCATGTTTCAGATTCTCAGACACAAGCTTTCGGTTCTTGGAGGATCTCAGATTTTATCGAGTTATTTTACTATTCAGTATGAACTTATTTTAAACTATTAGATTATTGTTATTATTTTGGGACTATGTTTCAGCTTGTATTTACAAACTTTATTTCAGAGATTTTATATAAACATTCGAATATTTATTATGATATTTATTTTATTTTATTTTAAAGTGTAGTTTTTTTTTTAAAAAAATTAGTTTTCTTGAGGGTAAAGTTTTCAAACGCGACTTCCTAAATTCGACTATTTCTTCTAGGTCGGGATTATGGGGTTACAGTTACGAGTTCTTTTGGCGAGACAGTTGTAGTTAGAAAGATGAACAAAAGATGTCCTTTGATGGTTCATGGACATGTTTTTCCCGTGGATATGATGGAATTGCCGTTTTACGGTTTTGATGTAATTTTGGGTATGTATTAGCTTGTGGAACATAAGGCTAGGGTAGATTTCGAGACAAAGCGTGTGTCCTTGAGACTTTCAGATGATTATGAGGTAGTAGTAGTGGGCGAGAACATTAAGTTCTTGTCCAATGTTGTTTCAAGAGGCTCAGAAGTTAATGAATGTTGGTTGTCAGACATACTTAGCCTATGTTATGAATCCAAATATGAGTGAACTTAGACCACAAAACATCAGAACAATTTGTGACTTTCTGAGTGTTTTTCCAGAAGAATTGCATGGTTTGCCTCCAGATAGAGATGTTGAGTTTTCTATTGAGATGTATTTAGATTCTGCTTCCGTATTGATCGCTCTGTATAGAATGACACCTAAAGAGTTGAAGGAGTTAAAGACACATGTTCAGGAACTGCCAGATAGAGGTTTTATTAGGCCTAGTATTTCACCTTGGGGTGCTCCGGTATTGATGATTTGCTTGATCAATTGAGAGGCGCTTCAGTGTTTTCAAAGATTGATTTGAGATCGGGTTACTATCAATTGAAGGTAAAAGATGTAGATATACCGAAGACAGCTTTCCGTACACGATATGGGCACTACGAGTTCTTAGTAATGCCTTTCGGTTTGACTAATGCCCCAGCTGCATTTATGGACATGATGAACAAAATGTTTCACGAGTATTTGGATAGATTTGTAGTAGTGTTCATAGATGACATTTTAGTGTACTCCAGGACCGAGGAAGAACATGATGAGCATTTGCGATTAATACAACAGACTTTGCTTGAAAATCAGTTGTATGCCAAGTTGAGTAAATGTGATTTTCGGATTAGGGAAGTAGTCTTTCTAGGTCATGTGATCTCAGTCGATGAGATTAGTGTGGATCCCAAGAATATATAAGCAAAGTGAGTTGGAAACAACTGAAGTCAGTAACCGAAATCCGTAGTTTTCTAGGTTTAGCCTGATATTATCGAAGGTTTGTTGAGGGATTCTCGAAGGTTGCTGCACCTTTGACTAAATTTCTTCAGAAAGAGGCTCTGTATGAGTGGACATATGCAAGGCAACAAACATTTGGAAAGTTGAAGAAAGCATTGACAGAAGCTCCTATTTTGATTCAGCCTGAACCAGGGAAAGAGTTTGTAATCTTTAGTGACGTGTCATATGTAGGTTTATGTTGTGTGTTTATGCAAGAAGTAAGAGTTGTAGCTTATGCTTCGAGACAGTTGAAGGTTTACGAGAAGAATTACCCCACCCATGACATAGAGTTAGCGGCTGTGGTCTTTGATTTGAAGATTTGGAGACACTACCTTTATGGTGAGAAATGCACAGTCTACACCGACCACAAGAGTTTGAAATATTTGATGACTCAGAAAGAGTTGAATCTTAGACAGCGTAGGTGGTTAGAGCTTCTTAAAGACTATGACCTCACAATAGAGTACCATCCGAGTAAAGCAAATGTAGTGGCTGATGCTTTGAGTAGGAAGGTGGAAGTTGAGTTGCGAGCTATGTTTTCGAGATTGGGTGTGTCACAGGATGGCGGTTTGATAGCCGAGCTACAGGTTAAACTTTCGTTAGTTCAGTTGATTTGAGAGAAACAGTTGCAAGACAGATCTTTGGCACCTCACATGCAAGATATAGCCGAGGGTAAACCCACAAATTTCTGCTTTAGTGAGAACAGGATCATATGTTTCAAGAATATAGTAGTTGTTCCAAAAGATGCCGAGTTGAGAGGCACTATTTTGAATGAAGCTCATAACAGTCTTTTTGCTATGCATCCGGGTAGTACGCAGATGTATCGTAGGTTGAAAGACGAGTACTTCTGGATTAGGTTGAAGAAAGATGTGGCTGAGTAAGTGAGTAGATGTATGCTTTGCCAGCGTGTTAAGGCCGAACATTAGTTTCCTTCAAGTTTGTTATAGCCGTTGAAGATTCCGGAATGGAAGTGGGAACAAATTACTATAGATTTTGTGTCAGGTTTGCCATTGACTCCTTCGAAGAAGAATTAAATATGGGTAATAGTTAACAGATTCACTAAGTGTGCCCATTTCGTACTTGTTCATACTACTTACACCTTAGACATGTTGGCTGAGTTATATATCAGTGAGATTGTGAGGTTGTACGGTGTACCAAAGTCTATTGTGTCAGACAGAGATCCGAGATTTACAGCTAGATTTTGGGAGTGTTTGCATCGTGCCTTGGGGACTTGGTTGAACTTCAGTACTTCGTATCACCCAGAGTCAGATGGTCAGTTAGAGAGAGTTATTCAGGTGTTAGAGGACATGTTGAGGTGTTGCATCATCAACTTTCAGGGTTCATGAGAAAAACATCTATCGCTAGTAGAGTTTGCGTACAATAATAATTATCAGGCTAGTATTCAGATGTCATCGTATGAATCTTTGTATGGTAGGAAATGTAGAACACATGTTCGGTAGGTCGAAGCCGGACAAAAGCTTGTACCTATGCCAAATTTGCTTAAGAGCACTATCGAGATGGTAAAATTGATTTGTGATCGCTTGAAGGCAGCTTCAGACAGACAGAAATCGTATGCAGATTTGAAGAGGAAAGGGATTGAGTATGCTATCAGTGATAAAATGTTCTTGAAGGTTTCCTCGTGGAAGAAGGTAATGAGGTTTGGTAAAAGGGGGAAGTTAACTCCGAGATTCATTAGTCCTTGCGAGGTAGTTAAGAGGTTTGTTCATGTTACATATAGGTTGAGATTGACATCCGAGCTTGAAAAGATTCATGATGTGTTCCATGTTTCGATGCTTCGAAAGTATAAGATCTGTCTCATGTTATGCCAGTGGAAGAGATTGCATTGAATTCGGGTTTATCATATGATGAAGAACCAGTTGAGATTCTTGCTACGAATAGTAAAGTTTTGCGTGGGAGGACCATTGAGTTAGTCAAGTTTTTGTGGAAACATCGGGGTGTGGAAGAAGCTACTTGGGAGAGAAAAACAGATATGGAAGAGCAATTTCCGTACATCTTTCCATCAGGTAAATTTTGAGGACGAAATTCCTTTAGTGGGGGAGAGTTGTAACACCCCAGGTTTAGGGCCCAGGAGATAATCGGTTTGGTTAAACCGGTCCGAGTTAAATTAATGTGGGGGAAAACCATTTTTAATAAACAACTAAAGGATTTTAATGAGAAAGGGTAAAAAAGGGATTTTGGAAGTTTAAAAGGGTTTTTGAAAATACCATCATCTTCTTCAAACTATTTTCACGTTATTTCCTCCAAAACACCATTTCTACTATTCCATTGATTCAACCACTTCATCCAAACAAGTTTTCAAGGTAATCTCTCTCTTGTTTTGATTTTCTCTTCCTTAAACTTATTGTTGATGAAATTTTCCTTAAACCCATTGTTTAAATTTGTTTCCAAAATACTTTGTGTTGTAAAAAGAGGAAAATAAAGGAATTTTCATTTGGGTTGTTTGATTCTATGTTTAAAAGTATTTTTAACCTTGCTTTGATGTTCTAAAAATGTTGGGATAATGGCTTAATGATGGGAAACCCGAAACTAGCAAAAGGGAGGGGTTTTTGGAGTTGAAAATTTGGGTTTTTGGTTTGTTCTTGTGAAGAAATTTGGGCTGATGGTTTCTAGACTTTGGGTAAGTGTTTTGGATGTTGAAAGGTGTAATTTTGATGGTAAATTTGCTGGGTTATTGTTGGGTTTTGGTTAGAGCTGATTTGATGATGTTTTCGGATAACTTCGGCTACAAATTGATGAGCGAATGTTGTTGAATATTGTGTTTGTGAATTTCAGTGGGCATGTATGTTAAAAAGGGTATTAATACTCTGTTTTGGATTGTTTAGAAGCAGCGAAAACGGATATGGGTGCTTGGGACGCGATACCCGGTGTTACGGAGGCTTGAAATCAGTGTTTTGACTATCGTTTGGGTTGTACTGATGATAGGAATTGTTTTCTAAGCCTTAACTTGGTTAAGGATACATTTTGGTGGCTTAGATTGAGCTTGATAAGCCAATTTAAGCTCAAGAGTAAGTTTTAAGCGTTTTAGTCTTTATTTTCGATAAAATTCTACTATGCGTTTTGAATGATTTCTATAATGCATGTTGCCATGAATATCCTTGTGTTATGCATTTGATTGCTTTAATCGATCCATGCTGGTTATGGTTGTGACCATGAGAACACAAGGTAAGCGTTGGTTCGGTGGGTTATTGACAATGTGAAATCTTGTTACCGGATATAGTTGGTCGACCAATAGGATATGAGTGCACTTGAGGTAAAAGTCTCGTGTGGCCTTAGTGATGCTAGATTCCACTAAGGAGTATGGTGATGCAAGATTCCACCGGAAGCTATGTTTACTAGATGAGTTAGTACGATTATGTGAGATTCCACCAGAAGTGTCTAGTGGGTTTTTAGAACTATCCACATATCTGAGTAAAAGTGATGAATTTCAATATACCCATGGTGCTCTAAATTCTCATGTTAAGCATGTTATATTGCTCTTTTCCATTTATGCTTATGCATGTAGTTGGTTACTTTCTTGTGTGTTTAGAATGAACATGAGGTAAGCTTGTGGCTTGTGGATGCATTCGGTAAATGCACGAGATGTTAATTGGATGTTTGTTATGTGTTCATGAATGAGAGGAAATGATTTGGAAATGGTTTTTGGTTTCAAGCAAGCTTATGGTTTTAAAACTGCATTGTTGTAGCTACCGTTTTGAGCACCGCTCACTAAGCTTAAATGCTTACGCTCCTTTTTCCAACAATGCAAGCCCTTAGACCTACGGAGCAGCTCAGGGAACAAGGGAGAATCCAAGGGGGTTTGATTTGCTCAAGTATGGTTTTAAACTTCAATAAATAGTATTAAGCAATGGGATATGACCTTTGGTTTAAGGGGTTGTTTGTTATGTCTCTTGCTTTAGACAAGTTTGTTTAGTTATGTTTGGTTTGTAATGCCTCTTAACACGTTGAAGTATGTCTTGATTTTGCTTTTAACCTTTTTGTGAATGCTAAGCATGAATGTTTTCCTTTAATGAATCTTGCCATGTTGAATCTTTCCTCGTTATCTGTTCATCTTATTTTAAATGGATGCTCATGATTGCCTTAAGTTGAATGCATGTTTAGGGGTTGACTAAATGCTTGCTGAGTGTGTGTTGTGTTGGTTTTCCTTGTGCTTAAAATTGCAGAAGTCTGTTTTTCTGTGTAGGGGGTATTAATACGCTCAGGGGCGATATCGATACAGTCCTTTATTTTAAAGTATATTGTACCAATACGCGGGGGCGCACCAATACCGGTTTTGATCACTTGAAATATGAGATTTTGATGAGAAATTGGGGTATCAGTACGGGCCTTAGGTGTATCGATACGATCCCTGATGTTGAATTTGGGAGCTTGACCTTTAGGGGCGTATCGATACCAGCTTGTAGGGTATCGATACAATCTCTTAGATTTGACCTTGGGGAGTTTGACCGTTGAAGGCATATCGATACCAGCCTTTGGGGTATCGATACGACCTGTAGTAAAATTGTTAAAAGTCAACCTTTAATGTTCATATTTGCTTGGATCATGTTTGCGTTTGCTTTTCCGCTACTTGTCTCCTCACATAGGTTTTAAATATGGCATTTTGACAAGATTAATTTTAAAAACAAGTTTAGGGTTGCTAACCGGAGCAGAGCCTTAACGAGTTTCTCTTTGGTTTTCCCCATGTAACCCGTTCGATTTGGTCTAGTGGCTAGGCCGGGTCGAGGGGGTTACAATGAAGTCCTTCAAGAAAGGAGATATGGTTATGCGAACATACATCTCTCAAGTTAAGAAGGTATGTGATTCCTTTCCTGCGTGTGGTAATTCAATTTTTTGAGATTGAGAAAAATGCGACAATTTTAAACGGTTTGCCAATCGAATACAAACCTTTTGTTGCTGTAATCATAGCTAGCCGAGAACCATTTAATCTTGATGTTGTTGTTTCTGTTTTGGTTGATGCTGAAGTTCAACAGAAGGCATTTGATCATGTAACGCCCAGAGATTAGGGCCCGAGAGATAACCGATTTGGGTTATATTATTTGGGAGAAAACATTTTTATTGATCACTAAAGGGTTTTAATGATGAAGGGTAAAAAAGAGATTTTGGAATTTAAAAATTAAGGGAAAATGGGGTTTTCAAAATCCACTCATCTTCTTCTTCCTCTTTTCACGTCACTTTCTCAAAACACACTTCAACTATTCCATTGGAGAAAGCTCATCACCTACACAAGTTTACAAGGGGAAACGAGTTTAGGTCCTTTGGACGCGAGACCAGGTAGTTTGGAGGCTTGAATTAGGGTTTGACTATTGTTTGGGCTCTATCGATGAGTGGAAATGTTTTTGAGAGTTTAGGTTGGGCTTGAAAAGCCAACCTAAGCTCGAGAGTAAGTGTTTAAATAATTACGTTTTACTTTTCCAGAAATTCTATATTTAAGCTTGTTATGCATTGATGACATGAGATGAATGTGTACATTGATTAATGAATGTGGCATTGTTATGTTGGTTTATATGATGTTGAGTATTGACAAATATGAGGGTTTACTGGGTATAATTGGTCGACCATAGGGTTAGAGTGCACTTGTAAAATTCGCGCGTGGCCCTGGTGATGTAAGATGCCATTACGGAGGAGTACGGTGAAGTAAGATGCCACCGAAAGCTTATTTGTTAGACCTCAGTAATGTTAGATGCCATCATGAGTTTTGTTGTTCTTATAGATTCAGTGATGTAAGATGCCATCGAGTCCAATCCGCGTATCCGAGTAATGTAACCATAATTGCCATAATACTCTTGTGTTGGAAAGTTGAATGTTAACTTGGTGAATATTGAAAGTCATGCCATGTTGTATATGTTGTTGCATTGCTTGATGTAAGATTCCAAACATGTGTAAGGTTGTTGATATTTATGTTGGTGGAATTCATGCTTGTGGCCTTGTTTTTAATTTATCAATGATTTTTTTTACCAAAATTGCATTGTTGTTGTTGTGGTTTTGAGCACCACTCACTAAGTTTTATGCTTACGCGCTCATTTCCAGCAATGTACATCGTTAGCGTTTCAGGAAGCAAAGGAAGGCGAGGGAAAGGCTTCGGTGTTTGTAGCTTAAGCTCAAGTATGATTTTTTAAGTTGTAATAATGATTTAGCAATGTGAATACTTGTGGTTGTCTTTAGGGAGGTTTTTGTGAACTCCCATGTGTTAGACCATGTTGCTACATGTTTTAAATGTTGATACCATGTTATATTGAGGCTTGCTTGGGCTGTTAGTTATATGTCATGTGTTTTGGCTTGTTTGCGTTTTTGAGCTAGAGTGTTCTTATGAGTTTTTGTGGTTGTGATCCATATTTGCGTGTATGCATGTTTGAAGCTTGTCTTTAGGGTGTTTTGCCTCTAGATTGTTTGTTTAATATGTTGCCATGAGGTTTGTGATATTTCGAGGTAATTTTGGAAAGATTTGAGCATGCCAAAATGCTTTTTCGGGTCAATTTGTGCCCAGGCATTTCAGAACGTCTAGTATTGTTTCGGAACGGCCAAGCTTTTGGGGCACCCGTATCGGAACGGGGGTGGTGTCATTTCACTACGTTTTGCCACTGGAGGCTCCCGTTTCGAAACCAAGGTGGGACGTTCTGGAACGACCTAATGTTGCTTTTTGAATGAGAGCCCGCGTTTCGGAACGGGCAATCCTATTTCGAAACACATGTAGTTTAAATAGTTAAATGGCATCTTTGAAGGTTTCCAGACACTACGTTTTAGTCCATAATGCTTGCATGCTTCCTAAATAAGTTTATATGTATCCCTGTGATGGTTTTGCCTCGTGTGCATGAAACTTGACTAAAAAATTACTTGGTAAGGTTAAATTACCTTTTGTCGCGACCGTTTTTTTTTTTTGAAAACTCGCTTTTTAAAGTTTGGAATAAAAATAGCCTGACGATTAGGTTTTTGGAAAATCGAACCTTTTATTTTAATTAGGTCTTAAAACCAGCAAATTTCCCATTTTTAATTAAATTTTCATTATTTGCATAAAAATTGTTTTGGAGTCGCCACCGGCCACTTTGGTAGACCGGACACCATAACAACGTACCAAAGATTCTTTTGAAAAGTACGAGTTCGGGAGTCGGTTACGTGTAGGGAAGGGTTAGAACCCCTACGAAAGCCCGTTATCAGTACCTTATTAATTACACGTGGCATTTTGGCATTTCGAACATTAATATGGATTTAATTAAATCTTTTAACTGTAAAATGAATTTTATTCCGAATGAGGAGTATCCTTTTGTAAGAAAATACATTTCGATCGAATTTAATTATGAAACATCCAGTTGCATTAGGACACTTCAACTTATATTCAAAAAATATATTTCAACACAAAAGGTTTAATGCATGATTAATTATTGTCTTGCCATTTTTAAGTAAACCCTAATTAGGCTCCATTAATTAACTTAATTAAAATTCTATGGATGTTATTAATTTTGGACATAAAAGAAAACGTCCAAAATAATATTAGACACTTTCTTTAACGAGTCCAAAAGTAATATCATTCCTAATTAAGATGACTCTAATCATTAATCCTATTTTTTTAAAATTTACCTAATTATTAAATTATTTCCATTTTCTAAGTTGAAATGAAAAATTGAAACCTTTATTGGAACACTCATTCGTTAACATCACCCTACAGTGTGACACTAGCCAATATTGAATGTTCTAATGTTGTTTCAAATACTCATTTATTTACTACAATGATCTTTCCTATTTAATTAATTAAATCTAATTAAAGAATCTAATCCTAAAAGGCTCTAATTATTAGTATCAATTTGGTGACTAAATTGTCTAAAATATGAAACTACATGCTCAATTTAAAAGAGATGAAAACAAATAAATAATCAAACAATTAAATAAATGAAATAAAACTAAAAAGGGACGTAATTGAATTAAATTGAAACTTAGAAGGTCAAAATACAAGCAATTAGTGACTAAATTGTAAGAAAAGTAAAACAAAGTAGCTTGAAATGAGAAAGGCATATAGTAGGGCGCGGGTTCTCCATACCTGACCCGACTGCTTCTCGCAGGTTAAGAGACCCGACACCTAAATGGTGCCGTTTCAGAATGGGCATAAAACCCTACACCGAGCCCAACTCGGTCATTCGACCGATTTACATCCTCTTTCTAACTTGTATACCATATTCCCTTTCTCTAAACAGGCAAAATCGTCCGCCGCTTTCAAACACCGACCACCGTGGGGTTTTGGTCGGCCGCCGTAGGGCGATTTCTGGCCGCCGTGCCGGAACCCTAAAATACTCCAAAATTCCCCTTTTACAATCTTAAAACCTAATCTAAGACCCGATTCGACCGAATCACCCAGCTTCACCCCCTAAAATCTACCTACCCGTAACCTTTATTCGCTCATTTTCGACTCCAACAACTCCTAAACAACTCTGGCTGCCTCGAAATCATTCTGACCGTCGACCTAACCCACCAAACGGCGACGAACGCCGATGAAACTCAATTTTTGCTTCTGTTTTTATGCTTTAAAGACCAGATCTAACACTTGTCTTGTTTTTTTTTTTGCAGGAAATTGAAAATTGGTGAGAAAAGTACCTTCCGATAGTGTTGTGGTTCCTTTTTTGGCGAGGTTTCGGCTTCTCCAGTGGTGTTTTGACTTTCGGTGCGTCGATTTGGCTTCATGGCAACAATTTGGTTACGACGGTTCAAGTTTCAGCGTTGGCCTATTTTACGAGCGGTGTGGCTTCGCGACGGTTCGATTTTTTGGCTGTGGTTCGTGTCTCTAGTGTCGCTCCAGTTACCGAATCGCTTCAACTTCCACGATGACGATTTGGTTTCGCGACGTTGATTCGTCTCAGTTTTACGACAACAGTTCAAGTTTTCCGGTGTTGTTTTAATTTTCCGGCGACAACTCGGATGGTTAACGTCCTTTCGAAGTCTGGCGGCTCAACTTCCAATGGCAAATATAATTCCCATACTAACCCTCTCTCTTTCTTCTTTATTACTTTAATTATTATAATTATTTGTAATAATTGTGGTCATTAATTGTTGGTTGACATTTCTCTCTCCTCATTATATATAGGGGTCAAATTTGCTGACGTCATTACCGACATCAGCATGCCAGCTGGATCCAAACTAAGGCTTAATTTGCGTGAAGGGCAACGAACGAATAAGGAGTTGCCACGTGGCCAATTTTGGCGGGCTAAAGAAGAACAAAATGGGTTTTGTGTTTATTTGGAAGATTTGGATATAGGGATTGGGCTTTGATTGGGCTTTTTGTATTGTAAAGGTGATTTATATATGTAAATGGACATTAGACTATTTATTGGATTTTTAGACTTTTGGACCACCTTATTTATTTAATATTATTCGGGCTTTATTTCATATATATATACGTATACCCGGACAAAATACGGGTTATACACATTTGTGCCCCTGACTTGTATGGTTTTTGCGAAATGGTCCTTTGTGACTGTTTGTCTCTAATTGGACATCCAATTGATGTCCGATTGAGATGTTGTTTCTTTGGTTTTTACCCTTAACACCATATGACCGTTAAATTGCATTTAGATAAGATAAAGTTTAAATCTAGGGTTGTTAATCGGAGGGAAATCCTCATATTTTTCTCCGGTTATCCCCGTGTAACTCTCCTGATTCAGTCTTGCGACTAGATCGGCTCGAGGGGGTTACAAATCATGCTAATAACTTTTCTGGGAGTATTAGTGTTGCACAGGGGTCTACTGATACTCTCAAATCCAGTGTTGAACAAGTTCCACATCAGCAATCATATAATCCTCCTCCTTATAGGCAATATTCGAACTTTGGAAGGAGTCGAGGCAGGGCCAAACCTCATTGTCAAGTGTGTGGCAAGATTGGGCATCTTGCTGATGTTTGTTGCCACTGGTTTGATCTGTAACACCCCTCGCTCGGGTTAGGAGCGAGGAGCGTTACCGGAAGCGAACATTGGAAAACAGAACAGAACATTCAAAAGACCGAACAAGATATCGAAACAAGAATCAGATAAGCAAACCATATTAATGCGCATGCGAAAAATGGGCTAACAAAAAACTTCTAAACATATAAAGCTAATTAGACTTCCATATAATATAACTTATCAATTTTCAAGCCAAATTAATTCTCTTATTATCATTATCAAGATTCAATTTTAAATCACCATTCCTTATTTCTTCGAACACTAGGTTGTCTATGTGGTTAATTTACTCTAACCATTAACTACTAATTTACCAATTAATTCATTGATAAGAATTAAAATTAAACATGCCGATACACTTAAGCAACTAATTACCATGCCATTCGAACCCTTGTTAAAATTAGTCTAGGTGGTTTTCGAATCACACCAACATTATCAATGATTAAAATCTCAATATTAACATACAAGACATGTTCGATTTCATAGACCGTGATATCAACTTTTCATTAGTAATTTCATTACAAAACATTATGCTTCTATATGCTCCTTAACCAAATGCTAAGCTATCATACTATATACAACAAAAAGAATAATGCAAGACAACCAGCTTGACTTACATATTTACAACAAAAAAGAATGAGGCTTAACTAAAAACAAAACATGATTTTATCCTCCTAATTAAACATCAATGAGCATATAACTTCAAACACCAACGTAAGCTTAAACTACGACCAAACAAAACGAAACAAGCCTTTAAACAAACTTCGAAGCCACCATCTAGGAGTCTAAAAATAAGACTAAGATCATACATTTTTGGTGTTGTAATTTGTCCCGATCGGATGCTAGCTTTAGTCCAAGCTACCATGCTAATTTGGGAAGAAGGAAACAAATGAGCGATAAGTACAAAATTGTACTTAGCGAGGTAATGCTAAAACTAATCCATTCTTTTAAATCAATTTGTGATCAAAAAATGAATTACTTAGCTAGGTTGGGCAACATACGATTAGCACCTAACTAAGCTTAGCATAACCGAAACTCAAGCGGTTCCATACATCTCATATACATAAACAGTGGCGGAACTTGAAGTGAAAGTTTGAGGGGGCCAACTTGAATTTTTTTTAAAAATTGAAGGATTGAACGAAAATTTTCAAAAAAAAATGAGGGTTTAACTAAAATTTTTAATAATTTAAAGAGATTTAACAAAAAAATTTAAAAAAATATTCAAAGTTTTGAAACTTAATATGAATTTTTAAAAATTTTGAGGGGGCCAAATTAAAAATTTCAAAAATTTTAAGGGCAAAAATCTAATTTTCCAAAATTTTGGAGGGGCCGTGACCCCCACCGGTCTCTTATACCTTCCGCCACTGTACATAAAGCATTGCATCATACTCAATCACATTTCGATTAGCATTAATTTATCATCATACCATATATTTGATCAAGCCAAAACCATACAACAAATCAATTCCCAACATGCTTATACTAATGCTTATAATCGAAACAACTAACATCATAACAACATAGCATCGCATTATCAATTATACATGAGCAAGATCAAAAATCATCTTAGGCATATCATTCGAATGGATCACCAATCATTGACCATGAGTTAATCATATCAACATATCATATTTCATTCCATTTCATTCGAAAGGGGCCATTGCCCACATTGCTTATATACAAACATTTTGAGCATAGCACATGCATTTTATCACAACCGAAAGGACCAATGTCCACAAAAATCATCCATCAAATATATATCATGTCATGCCAATTCAAATATCAATCCATTTATCCATTTCATAAGCTTCTCATAATTACGCATTTCCATTTAATTTAGTTAAGTTGCCCTAGGTAGAATAGAATGATTAGATAATCAAGTCATCAAGAGGGTACCAAGTACCAAACAGGGGTTGCCTAAACAACAAGTCAGGGGATGCTCAATAGCATCAATGTGTCTTGAACGCCAAGCAAGATCTCATTCGATCATCAAGTTCAGGGAGTACACTAGGTACTAAAAAGGGGTTGCACTAAGCAACAAAACAAGAGAGCTCGAACTCTAGGCATGTCATACTATTTAAGACCTCTAATCGACCAAGGGCTTATTAATCTTATTAATTTATCATGCATATTTCAACGATATCATTCATACTTAATTTAGCACATACAATTGCATAACTCGATTTGCATGCTCATTCTATCACATAATTGTACCAAATCATATAAACCATACTGATTAATTTCATACTACATTCGAACAACATGAAAATATACATAGGCAGCAACATCACATGATATTACATGCATACACAACATAACAAATAGATTACATAAGGGCAGTCCACATTTTCATAATTTCAAGCATTAACAAAGATCCATTTCATGCATCAATTTTCCATTTAACCTCCTTCCCTTACTAAACATGTAACCCCCTCGTCCCGGTCTGGCCGGGTGACCGGTCCGAACGGGCTACACGGGGAAAACCGAAGTGAAACCCGTTAAGGCTCCCCTTCGGGTAGCAACCCTATTTTTTTCCATTTTAATCTTGTCTAGAGGAGTATTAAAGTCCTAAGTGATCAAACAGCGGAACAACATCCACGAGACAATCAAACAAAACCAAAACAACATTTAACAACCCAATTTTTAACTTAACTGCAGGCGGTATCGATACACTTCTTGGGTGTATCGATACGCCTTGACTAGGTCAAAAGGTCAGAGTCAACCCATGGAGACCGTATCGATACACCCAAAGAGGGTATCGATACACTCTCCAACGGTCAACTTCCCACGGTCAACGCCAATAAGACCGTATCGGTACGCCAGAGGCCGGTATCGATACCAAGTTGGACAGTAACTTCAGTGACCAAAAAGGTATCGATACGCCTCCTCGTGTATCGAAACGCGTGGCCTGGAACAAGAAGGCCGTATCGATACAGGTCTAACCTTATCGATACCCCTGCTCTGCAATTCCTCAATTCAAACTTGGTAACTTCACATACGATTCTAGATGCACTTTTGGACACTCCTAAGCACACACAATCATACATACAACAAACCACAATCGAGACTTAGCTTACAAGGCATTGAATCTAACAAGGATCATACATATCAAGACTTCATGCAATTTCACAAAGTAGCATACTTAACAAGCATAAGGCAACATGCACAAGGTAATCAAGCATAAAGCATTCATAGGCCAACAACATGCATATTTAGGCATGTACAAATAAACGACATGAGAATCATAGGCCACGGTCTGAGAAGAAAAAGTATAACACGTCATAAGTTTAACATGCTCAAATATAACCTCCTAAGGAGTTTGACCCCAACTCCTAAAACCCTATACCCTATTGTCTAAGCATTATTACAAAAGCAAACCATACTTAAACTTGCTTGAGAACTTCAAAACTCCTCCCTCGCCCGCTCGCCTCCCGAACTCTAACGATCTGCACGTTGGAAACAAAAAGAGCATAAGCTAACTAGCTTAGTGAGAGAGGCTCTACAATTCACAACATGCAGTTTTCCAAAATACGATTTATGTGCAAGAAAGCAATGGAATGCACAAAGGTCTATCTCAACCACAACACTTGGTTTGCACAAGCACAACCAACATACACTTACGGTGGGACTAAACATCACCGTTTCGATTAGTGGATTTCCAATGGGACTACACATCAAAGTACTACCCTACTAGTCACTACCGGTGGGAAGACACATCACCGTAGTTTAGACCACCATCACGTGAGGCACGAACTCAACACGACTACAACATTAACAACTTAAAATGCATTCAAATAATCACAATGTATACACAATCAACATATCACAACAACATGAGAGTAGAGAGGCTTACACACGGGTTTAGGCGACCCCTCAAGGTCCCACCCAAACCCCAAAAGAATCCATATCGAGCACAATGTAAAAAACCAATAATTCTACTCACCGTTGCTACCCAAGAGAAGATCGAAAACCAAGCTCAAGACTCTGAAATCCCCGGATTCGTCCCCGAAGCTTCACCAACCAAATTTCTCGTTTCTATACATTCCAACACCAAGCAAACAATTCCAAATCAGTCCATGTTCTACAATAATCAACCCGGATTACATACCAAGCACAAAACATCAAATTTTCCATTGAAAACAAGCTCAAAATTCCAAAATCCGAGATGCCCTCAAACACCCCTTAAATCCATCGATTTCAACCCCCAAATTACTCCCTAAAGCCTTCAAAACAATACTTACATATACCCTAACTATCAGCCCTCAAGATTCCACCTAAAACACCCCAAAAACTCAACTTAAAACCTCCCAAAAACCTCATTTCGGGAACCACCCCAAACCTTGTAAAAATCATACCCATTGGACCCCTTTAGACTTAAAACAACTCATATAACATTCATAAATCAAAAACCTAAGTTTAGGATGTTAAAAATGACATTTTTAATCAAAATTCCAAAACACCCAAATTACAAAAATCATGGGTTTTCTAGGAAATAAGGGTATGTACTCGTAGAGGACGATGAGAGCAAGTAAAAAATGGCCTTACCTTTGAAAAATCTTCACGATTGGGTGAGTTATGGAATGGAATAGTATCTAGGAAGGGTGGGGAGCTCTTTGACGTCAAATAGGGATGGTGAGATGAAGAAGATGAGCCAAAAAGGGTTTATTTTATGTTTGTTTAAAATGGGGAAGTCAAAAGACCAAAACACCCTTAATGAATTGAGATAACTACAATGGATGACACCCATGGCTATTTGGGTTTGTTTAGAAAATGGCCCAATTAAATTTTACATGTCTTAAAATTCGGGGCCCAAACCTTTATTTTATTATTTAAAATTTGGAAACGAAACCCGAACTATTTTTAAATTATTAATTTCACCCGACCCCCGAACCCGGGTGTTACAACTCTCCCCTACTTAAGGAATTTCGTCTTCGAAATTACTTGACGGAAACAAATACGGAAATTGCTCAAGCATGTCTGCTTTCCTCTCCCACGTGGCCTCCTCCACACCTCTATGTCTCCATAAGACTTTGACTAACTCTATAGTCTTGCCACGCAACACCTTGCTATCAGAAGCAAGTATCTCAACTGGTTCCTCATTGTAAGACAAGTCCGGATTTAACTCTATTTCTTCCACTGGCATAATATGGGACGGATCCGATCTATACCTCCTAAGCATCGACACATGAAATACATCATGAATCTTCTCCAACTCAGCTGGGAGCCTCAATCTATATGCAACCGGACCAATTCTCTCAACTATCTCATAAGGCCCTATGTACCTTGGGCTAAACTTGCCTTTCCTCCCAAACCTCATCACCTTCTTCCAAGGTGAGACCTTCAAGAACACTTTATCCCCTACGGAGTATTCTACCTCCTTCCTCTTTAAGTCGGCATAGGACTTTTGCCGATCTGAAGCTGCTTTCAAGCGATCACATATCAACTTCACCTTCTCGGTGGTTCCCCTAAGCAATTCGGGCATCGGCACAAGTTTCTGTCCGGCCTCGACCCAACAAATCGGGGTCCTACACTTCCTACCATACAAGGCCTCATAGGGAGCCATCTGAATGCTCGACTGAAAGCTGTTGTTATACGCAAACTCCACTAATGGTAGGTGTTTCTCCCATGACCCCTGAAAGTCAATGATACAACACCTCAACATATCCTCCAATATCTGAATTACTCTTTCAGACTGCCCATCTGACTGCGGATGATACGAAGTACTGAAGTTCAACCAAGTGTCCAAGGCTCGATGCAAACACTCCCAAAATCTAGAGGTAAATCTCGGATCCCGATCTGACACAATTGACTTCGGTACCCCATGTAGTCTCACAATCTCACGAATATACAATTCGGCCAACTTGTCGAATGTATAGGTAGTATGAACCGGTATGAAATGAGCACACTTGGTGAATCTATCTACAATCACCCACACTGAATTTTTCTTCGAAGGAGTCAACGGGAGTCTTGACACAAAGTCCATAGTGATACGCTCTCATTTCCACTCCGGAATTTTCAACGGTTGCAACAACCCTGAGGGAAATTGGTGCTCAGCCTTGACTCTCTCACAAACCATGCATCTACTTACGAACTCGGCTACATCCTTTTTCAAACCAAACCAATAATACTCTTCCTTCAATCCTCGATACATCTTCGTGCTACCCGGATGCATAGCAAAAGGACTATTGTGAGCCTCACTCAAAATCGTACGCCTCAACTCGGCATCCTCCGGAACCACTATCCTATCCTTGAAACATAGGATCCCATTCTCTCCAAAGCAATACTCGGTAGGCCTATCTTCGGCTATGTCTTGCACGTGAGGTGCCAAGGACTCATCTCGCAACTGCTTCTCACGTATCAACTGAATCAATGATGGCTTAGCTTGAAGCTCAGCCAATAACCCACCATCCGTAGACACACTCAACCTTGCAAACATCGCTCGCAACTCAACGACCACCTTCCTACTCAAGGCATCGGCCACCACATTTGCCTTGCCCGAATGATACTCTATGGTAAGGTCATAATCTTTAAGGAGCTCTAACCACCTTCGTTGCCTAAGATTCAACTCCCTCTGGGACATCAAATATTTCAAACTCTTGTGGTCGGTGTATTTCTCACCATAAAGATGGTGTCTCCAATTTTTCAATGCGAACACCACTACAGCCAACTCTATGTCATGTGTGGGGTAATTCTTCTCATGGACCTTCAACTGTCGTGAAGCATATGCCACAACCTTACCTTCTTGCATAAGCACACAACCTAGCCCCACGTAAGATGCATCACTGTAAATCACAAACTCTCTCCCCGGCTCGAGCTGAATCAAAATAGGAGCTTCGGTCAAAGCTTTCTTCAATTTCTCAAACGCTTCTTGTCTCGCATCTGACCACTCATACGGAACATTCTTCTGTAGTAACTTGGTCAACAGAGCCGCTATCCTCGAGAACCCCTCAACAAACCTTCTATAGTATCCCGCCAAGCCTAGGAAACTGCGGATTTCTGTCACTGATTTCGGTTGCTTCTAATTCACAATGGCTTCAATCTTCTTGGGATCTACGCTAATCCCACAGGCTGAGATCACGTGACCAAGGAAGACCACCTCCCCAATCCAAAACTCACACTTACTTAGCTTGGCATACAACTGATTCTCAAGTAGGGTCTGAAACACTAACCTTAAGTGTTCATCGTGCTCCTCTTCGGTCCTAGAGCACACTAGGATGTCATCAATAAACACTACCACAAACCTGTCCAAGAACTTATGAAACACCCGGTTCATCATATCCATAAAGGCTGCTGGAGCGTTGGTCAACCCAAAAGGCATCACCAAAAACTCATAATGCCCATATCGTGTACGGAAAGCTGTCTTCGGTATATCCACATCCTTTACCTTTAACTGATAATACCCAGACCTTAAGTCAATCTTTGAAAACACGGACGCACCGCTCAACTGGTCTAGCAAGTCATCTATCCTTGGCAAGGGATATTTGTTTTTCACTGTCACCTTATTCAACTGTCTATATTCTATGCACATTCTCATGCTACCATCCTTCTTTTTCACAAACAAAAATCGGAGCACCCCACGGGGAAACACTAGGCCTAATGAAGCCTCTGTCAGTCAACTCCTGAAGCTGTGTCTTCAACTCTTTCAACTCTTTCGGTGCCATTCTATACGGAGCAATTGACACCGGTGCAGAATCAGAATAGGTCTCAATAGCAAACTCAACTGCTCTATCTGGAGGCAAACCTGGTAGTTCTTCTGGAAAAACACTCGGAAAGTCACACATAGTCCTGAGGTCTCACCTCACTCATATCCGGGTTCATTACGTAAGCCAAGTAAGCCTGACACCCTGAACTCAACAACCTCTGAGCTTCCAAAGCCAAAACCACATTGGACAAAAACTTGACATTCTCCCCAACTACCACAACCTCCAAGTCATCGGTAAGCCTCAAAGAGACTCTCTTAGTCTCGAAGTCAACCCTGACTCTATGCTTTACAAGTCAATCCATGCCCAAAATCACATCAAAGCCATAAAAGGGTAGCTCCATCATGTCGACCGGAAATACGTGGCCCTGAATCATCAAGGGACACCTCCTATACACTTTCCTAACTATCATTGTATCACCAAAAGAGCTAGTGACATTTACACCTACCTCTAGCCAATCACAAGGTAATCCTAATGACTTTGCATGCTCGCCCAAAATATACGAATACGTTGACCCCGAATCTATTAGAGAAAGCAAACTCAAAGACTGTAATGTGAAATTACCCACAATGACATCAGTGTCATTCCCAGCCTCTCGCTGAGCGTACACCCTAGCCGGTCCTCCTCCCTCGGGCTGGACTGCTACCACATGAGCCAAGTTCCTCTGACCCTCATTCCTCGGCTGGAAGTTCCCACGGCCACGCCCACGACCTCTCTGATGCTCAAAACCCCTCGCTGGAGCTGGTCCTCCCCTAACTGGGTGTGGACAATCACGCCTCAAATGATATCGGGAACTACAGTTCCAACACACCCCAAACATACCCATGCACTCACCTGGGTGGCGTCTCCCGCACCTAGTGCACTCCGGAATGTGCCCAACGGCCCCTTGGCCCTAACGACCCTGACCATGGTTACCACCCCTAGGCCTCGTATCCGGCTGGTACCTCCTATCCCTATGCCTCTTGGCATGATCTCTATCCCAGTTCGCAAGTCTCTTCCCGGAGTCAGACCCACCAGCACGTGCTCTAGAACTCAGGTTCTGCTCTATATCCTTGGCCCTAGAAACCAAGACATCGAACTCAGTGTAGTTGGAGGCCAACATGTAGGTCTTCACATCGGTAGTCAACCCATATCTGAAACGCTTACATCACTCCTTCTCATCCGGAATAAACTCTGGCGCGTACTGGCTCAATCTCACAAACTGGATCTCATACTCAGACACGGTCCTATTGCCTTGAACCAAAGCCATAAACTCCCTTTTCTTTTCATCTAAGTACCGAACCCCGAGGTACTTCCTCTTGAAGGCATTCCTGAAAAACTCCCATGTGACATCCGCCTCGGCCATACCAGAAATAATAGTGGTCCACCAAGTATAAGCGTCTCCCTGAAGCAATGAGACGATACATCCTAACTTACGGGCATCCGAACACTCCATCTAACCCATGATGCGAGTAGCGCTCTCAAGCCACCCTTCCAAATCCTCCGGAGACAACCCACGAAACTCAACTGCCCCCAAATTACGAAGCTTCTCTAGGGGTAATCCTGTCCCCGCACCCTGAGGTGGTGCTGCAGCTTGCATACCTGCCAAAGCTGTTTGAAAAGCTCCGGCTATAGTCTGAATCAAATGGGCCACATCTGGACCTGCCTGACCTTGGCCCGCTTGAGCCCCATTACCTCCTACATTAGCCTCAGCCTGAGGCCCATTACCATCACCTCCGACATTCCCTCCATTAGCACCGGGAGCATTAAGAGCAGGAGGCGCATTCTCGGGTGCTTGGTCACCCGCCCTAGGCCGTCCCCTTGGTCTCACCATAGCAATTTAAGTAATCTAAAACAACAAACACGCAACAACAAGGAAACTTTAGGTTAGCAAGGGGAAAAGGACTCCGGTTCTCAAGCTCTTTAAACCAAAACAATTTTCCCTTTTTATTTTGACAACAACGCCTAACAATGGGGACTCGAACCAACACTCAAACAGCAACAAGGTCACTATAGCATGCATTCATACACCGTGCTAGAGACAAAATTTAGACATGCATGGCAAAACACTCATAATACCTTAACTCAACTCACTTACCTGCCCGAGGTCTCGGAAACCTCAGGCTCTGATACCAATAAATGTAACCCCATCGTCCCGGTCTGACCGAGTGACCGGTCCGAATGGGCTACACGGGGAAAACCAAAGTGAAACCCGTTAAGGCTCCCCTTCGGTTAGCAACCCTATTTTTTCATTTTAATCTTGTCTAGAGGAGTATTAAAGTCCTAAGTGATCAAACAGCGGAACAACATCCACGAGACAATCAAACAAACCCAAAATAACATTTAACAGCCCAATTTTTAACTTAACTGCAAGCGGTATCGATACACTTCTTGGGTGTATCGATACACCTTGACTAGGTCAAAAGGTCAGAGTCAACCCGTGGAGACCGTATCGATACACCCAAAGAGGGTATCGATACACTCTCCAACGGTCAACTTCCCGCGGTCAACGCCAAGAAGACCGTATCGGTACGCTAGAGGCCGGTATCGATACCAAGTTGGACAGTAACTTCAGTGACCAAAAAGGTATCGATAAGCCTCCTCGTGTATCGAAACGCGTGGCCTGGAACAAGAAGGTCGTATCGATACAGGTCTAACCGTATCGATACCCCTGCTCTGCAATTTCTCAATTCAAACTTGGTAACTTCACATACGATTCTAGATGCACTTTTGGACACTCCTAAGCACACACAATCATACATACAACAAACCACAATCGGGACTTAGCTTACAAGGCATTGAATCAAATAAGGATCATACATATCAAGACTTTATGCAATTTCACAAAGTAGCATACTTAACAAGCATAAGGCATCATGCACAAGGTAATCAAGCATAAAGCATTCATAGGCCAACAACATGCATATTTAGGCATGTACAAATAAACGACATGAGAATCATAGGCCACAATCCGAGAAGCAAAAGCATAACACATCATAAGTTTAACATGCTAAAACATAACCTCCTAAGGAGTTTGACCCCAACTCCTAAAACTCTATACCCCATTGTCTAGGCATTATTACAAAAGCAAACCATACTTAAACTTGCTTGAGAACTTCAAAACTCCTCCCTCGCCCGCTCGCCTCCCGAACTCTAACGATCTGCACGTTGAAAAAAAAAAGAGCATAAGCTAACTAGCTTAGTGAGAGAGGCTCTACAATTCACAACATGCAGTTTTCCAAAACACGATTTATGTGCAAGAAAGCAATGGAATGCACAAAGGTCTATCTCAACCACAACACTTGGTTTGCACAAACACAATCAACATACACTTACGGTGGGACTACACATCACCGTTTCGACTAGTGGATTTCCAATGGGACTACACATCAAAGTACTACCCTACTAGTCACTACCGGTGGGACTACACATCACCGTAGTTTAGACCACCATCACGTGAGACACGAACTCAACACGACTACAAAATTAACAACTTAAAATGCATTCAAATAATCACAACATATCACAACAACATGAGAGTAGAGAGGCTTACACACGGGTTTAGGCGACCCCTCAAGGTCCCACCCAAATCCCAAAAGAATCCATATCGAGCACAATGTAAAAACCAATAATTCTACTCACCGTTGCTACCCAAGAGAAGATCGAAGACCAAGCTCAAGACTCTGAAATCCCCGGATTCGTCCCCGAAGCTTCACCAACCAAATTTCTCGTTTCTATACATTCCAACACCAAGCAAACAATCCCAAATCAGTCCATGTTCTACAATAATCAACCCGGATTACATACCAAGCACAAAACATCAATTTTTCCATTGAAAACAAGCTCAAAATTCCAAAATCCGAGCAGCCCTCAAACACCCCTTAAATCCATCGATTTCAACCCCCAAATTACTCCCTAAAGCCTTCAAAACAATACTTACATATACCCTAACTATCAGCCCTCAAGATTCCACCTAAAACACCCCCAAAACTCAACTTAAAACCTCCCAAAAACCTCCCCAAAACCTCATTTCGGGAACCACCCCAAACCTTGTAAAAATCATACCCATTGGACCCCTTTAGACATAAAACAACTCATATAACATTCATAAATCAAAAACCTAAGTTTAGGATGTTAAAAATGACATTTTTAATCAAAATTCCAAAACACCCAAATTACAAAAATCATGGGTTTTCTAGGAAATAAGGGTATGTACTCGTAGAGGACGATGAAAGCAAGTCAAAAACGGCCTTACCTTTGAAAAATCTTCACGATTGGGTGAGTTATGGAATGGAATAGTATCTAGGAGGGGTGGGGAGCTCTTTGACGTCAAATGGGGATGGTGAGATGAAGAAGATGAGCCAAAAAGGGTTTATTTTATGTTTGTTTAAAATGGGGAAGTCAAAAGACCAAAATACCCTTAATGAATTGAGATAACTACAATGGATGACACCCATGGCTATTTGGATTTGTTTAGAAAATTGCCCAATTAAATTTTACTTTCTTAAAACCCGGGACCCAAACCTTTATTTTATTATTTAAAATTTGGAACCGAAACCCGAACTATTTTTAAATTATTAATTTCACCCGACCCCCGAACCCGGGTGTTACAAAACATGTTACCAATCATAAATTAAGTCCATTTCATGCATAAAATCTCAGATTACATAAATAAACAAAGTGGTTAGGACACTAGTCTCAACCCTAATATAATTACACTCACAAACTCCTCATGCTTGATCTTTGATTAGGATGCCCTTGTTCCTCTTCCTTGATTTATCGATCTTAGCCTCCTCCAAAGACTCCTCACAATTTTGATCTTAACACTCAACACAAAATAAATACAAACCATATCAGAGAGTAATTTAATTACATTCACTTCTTTAACACAATTATAAACATTAATCCTCAAATATGTTTTTCTATTGAATTAGTTGGAGGACAAGTTACTATTTTAATCATAACTTTTTGATTTATAAACCAAAATCCACTTATAATACACCATTAGAAAGGTATTAAACTCAGATTTCCAACCATATAAACCTTATATTTTTCTCTATTCTGAGTTAATACAGTTTATTACTTGAACATGACCCTTTTAACAATCTTGGACAGCTTGTACTGCCCAACTTCTTTAATCCATAACTTCCAATTCACATATTGGAATTCAATTTCTTTTTCTCTCCGTGATACTATACATTTCAAAGTTTGTACAATAAAAATTTCAGCTCAAAATATCCTATATCCTATTTTTGGTGAATTTCAAAGTTTCAGCTCAAGGTTTAAGCTTTCTGGACAGTTTACTTAATGAACACATTTAGATTTAAATTCCACCTAATTACCTTACTTTAATTCTAAATTCACTTCATACATGGTTTTTACTATCCTTTTCAACATTTTTAAGTCCTTAACATTTCCTATTATCTACAAATAAGTCCTCAATTTTACTAATTTTTCAGATCACTCTTATTCTTATGTTTCGAGTAACTAATTTCCTTAATTCACCAATTTAGGCCATTTCGAATTCGATCCAGAGTCTAAATTTATTCTTACGTAATCCCCTTATTCTAAATTCTGAGTTAAGTGTTAAATTTCATATAATTCAGGTCCTTTCAATTAATGATTTTATTCAAAACAGTCCATAATTCCATTATATTCGAGTACATGTCCAGTTCTAATTTCAATCCAAATTTCCTTATTCGATTTCATTTTTCCAACAATCTAAGACTTGTTCCTTATAGAATTTTCATTTCTCTTCAACTTTGTCCTAATAGGAATTTTCCAGTTTGGTCCCTAACTATCTCAATTTTTCGTTCAAATCATGAATTTCTAATATTTCCTCAAAACAACCCTCTTTTAATCGATTCACCATTTCACAAATAATTATTCAAAAATTTCACTATTTCAACTCAACATAATCACCATAACTCTAACAATTTCATGTTTAAATCAACTTTAAACTTGCATGCATGATTTTGCTCTTATTCGAACAAAAATAAGAAGAAATGAGAACTTACTTCTTGGCTTTGCTACCACTAGTTAACCCTTCTTAATCCTAGCTTAAATCCTTCAACATGCATGCAAATTCCTTTCTCCATTAGAGCTCAATTTTTATAAATTTCAAGCTTTCTTTCTCTACTCTCACGACAACAAAGGGGAAAATGATGGAGAAGAAAACATTTTCCTTAATTTGGGGGATATGTTGGGATTTTGGTTTTACTTAATTACCCTTCTTAACATATCTAATCTAACCTTTTTACTAAGGGCAACCCAAAGAATAACAAATTTTAACATGCAAATTATGAGTTTTATTTTCTCTTTAATTTGGTCATCAATTTCCTCCACAAATTCTTTCTTTCTTTCTTTCTTTCTTTCTTCAATTTGGCCCGATTTCCACTAGGGAAATGTATCCCTTCTAATTAATTTTAATTCTCTAATCTTATTACTCTGATCAAGTTACTATCAATTTATGTTCAACCAAATTATCAACTCGACTCAGTTCTTTAATTCTAATGCCTAGTTCCCTTTTATTCGAGTTGATGCAATAATTGCCTAATTAAAGGAAATTTAAGGACTAAATTAAATAAATTACTTAATTATTTACTTAATTGCTTTCAAAGGATAAATTAATATTCAATTTCAATGAATTAAATTATAGGACGGAAAAGCGGATGTTACATGATCAATCGTTTCAGGGAGTGAACAATACCATAAAGAGCTTTTCTCGAGAAGGCACTGGTATAGTCAATGTTTATGATGATGGTGCTAATAGTTCAAGCTTTGTGTGTACATGTGCAGGGCTGTAACGACGTTTTTTGAAGAAAACCTTAAAGTGTCCCTCTTTTTGAAATTGATTTGTTGAAAGGGGGTTTTTGTTCTAAAAAGTGGAGTTTTGGAAAATAGTAAAAACTTGGAGTCGCTACCGGTCACTAAGGTAGGCCGGACAACATTAAAAACAAAGATTCATTTGAAAGGGTTCGGGAGTTGGTTACGTGTGGGGAAGGGTTAACACCCCCATCACACCCGGAAATTGGTACCAAAATACTTGTTGCGTTTAATCGATGGAAATTGTTTAAAATTTAAAATGAATTTGATTAGGTGTTCTTAATTGAAAATTAACCCTAATTGTACGAGTTTTATCAAATTGGCGGTCTCAAATTAATTAGACATTTAACTAAAAAGGATGACGATACACCAGACCAATGACTAAATTGAAATCATATAAGTCTAATTGCCGTGTTAGTTTAGGGTTCGGATCCCGTACGTCACCTTTATGCATGATGCAAGCAGCTAAAGTATGATGTCGTGGTCTTGTTCATTTTAATTACTTACGAATTTACCTTTAGACGATGCAAATTAATTCGAATATTCGGTGAATATCCAATAAGCTAGGATATTGCAACCCAAATACGCGAATTAATAAGTATCTCCTTTTTATGATTAAAATTAATTATCATGCGAATTAGGATATTACAAGTCACATGAATGACAATTAGGGGTGCGTGTCACGAATACATATTCGAGCAATTAAAAGACTAAGCTATGCACACATTAAAACCACATATTATATTTTATATCTTACATTATGTAAACAATATATGTCATGTATTTAAACCATATATTATGCAAAAACATTATATAAACGAGCATATGATGTCAAAAATTACTAAAAAAGAAGCAACCACGTAACATATACTTATCTACAACAACCACAAATCATATACATGTCCATCCACATATCACATATCAACATGGCAATCACATAAAAGGGTTGTAATTAAAGAAAATAAAGATGCAAGGCAGGAAATAAAACATGATGACATGGACCAAAACAGTAATAAAACCACTAAAAACTAATTAAATCGCAAAAAGAAGGACCAAATTGAAAGAACACAACATACTCAGAAGATCGAAAGAGTAATTAAACTGCTCAAAATCTGATTAAAATCAAAATGGGGACGAGATTGATGAAGACGCGGAATGGTTAAAGACAAATTACACCATTTTTAAGTTATTAAAACATTATAAAAGTAGGTTTAAAAAAACATTAGAGACCTTTTGTTTTACCCTAACCCTAATTCTCAGACTCCCCCTTTTTGCTCTCTGTCGAACGCCGCTGCGTCGGTCGCCGCTATTCGACGACCGACGAACTCAAAAACCCTAAAAGCTTTCCATTTTTATGTTTTAAAACTCTACCGACACTCTACTAACACCCAGAAACTAGAAACCATATCCCATCCTTCGTTTTATCAAAGAAATCGGAATTAGAAAAACTTTTTTTTCTTTTTTTAAAAAGCAAAACCCTTTTTGTGGTTACCGTCTCCTCTAACTCACCATGCGCAGCCTCTGGAAGGCCGGAAGGTTTATCGTCGATGAGTCGACATGAAGTTAAAAAACAAAAGAAACCCTTACTCTTTTTATGTTTATGCTTCAAAACAAAAAAGAGAGGAAATATACCTCTGGAAATGCTCTGTTCTTTGTATTGATCTCTGGAATATCTCCTCGTTTCTAACTTGGGGTTACATCTCTTGGTTTCAGGTTTTATAGCACCCAAATTACATGAATTTAGAGAATTAAAAATTACAATCCAAAATCCTATTGGCTGCCAGTGTTGTTTGTTTTCATTTACCCGCCGGTTTTTTTTGTTTTGTTTTGCCACTAAAATTCGGTTATTTGTTCTGACATTTGTTTGTTTCTTTGCATGTGAGGGCTTTCGTACGAGATGGATGAGGGTACCAGTGAAGACGACATGACTCGACGGCTGGGGAATCGGTGCGTCGTGAAGCAATCTCAGCCACTGATGTAGGGATCTAGATAGTTGTGAGGGAGCTGGAGCATCGTGCGCGATCTACACGCGTGCGTCGGGAAGCTGGGAAGGTGGGCCCGCGGATTGAACGCGCGCGTGAACAAATCCAGGAGTCACGCGTTGGGCGCGTGGTGGATCTGGAAGCTTCTTCGCGTTTATCCCAGCCGTTCGATGCGCTCCCGATCCAAGGGCTACGCTCGCGCAACGCTAGAGGAGCAAATGGCCAGCTAGGGTTTCCCTCATCCGCACAATCTGGACCATCTGATTATCCTTGATCTGACGGTGGTGCTTTGGCTGCGCAAACAAAAGATTAGATTAGGGTTTTTGATTTAGTTAGGGTTAATTGGTTGGGTTGGGCCCAAATCAGGCCATATAATTAATATGTATTATTTTGGTTTTATGTAAATGAACTGTTTTAATAAACTGGCTTCTTTATTTATAATCAGGCACACACACACACACACACACACACACACATATATATATATATATATATTGTATTTTCATATTTATTTCAAAACAACAACAACAACAACAACAATGATGATGATGATGATGATAATGATAGCAAGGGAGATAATAGATAGTATTAATGATATTTAGATTTTTTTCTGAATGGGTAACAACATAATAATAATGACCACACATGATAATAAATAGTACTATATATATCACTTATGTACAAATAATACTAATAATATATATTTTGCTTGTTTTTAATTTTTTTAATCATACGACATAATTAAGATAAGTAAGCAAAACCCATTATTACAAAAAATAAAAACGGGTTAACACCCCGGACAAAATGAGTGATTACAAGGGCGTATGAGATCTGATAGTCCAGGACAGTCTCAGCAGGGCGCTGGAACCAATGATCAGTGGTATGTGGACTTTGGAGCATCGCATCATGTTACACCTGAAGGAACAAAGGTGCTGAGAGGAGTTGATTACACTGGTCTTGGTAAGATTTTAGTTGGTGATGGTGCAAACTTACATATTGCTAAAATTGGCCAGTCTATTTTAGCTAGTAGTGATCAGTTGTCTAAATCTTTAGTGTTAAATGATTTAATGCATGTACCTCAAATAACTAAGAACTTAATTTTTGTGTCTAATCTTCCTAGAGACAATCATGTCTTTCTTGAGTTTCATGCTTACAACTGCCTGGTGAGAGATGAGGATACTAGAGCCATTTTACTTAAAGGGAAGGAGGTTGAAGGGTTTTACAAATTTGATTATGTTGTAAATAAAAATAAGGTTCAGAGGAATTGTAAAGATGTAGAAATAAATTTGCTAAGTAATACCTATGAATTATGGCATAGGAGATTAGGTCATCCTGCACATGAGACTTTGTTGAAAGTGTGTAGGAAATCTGATTTTGTACTTTCTGAAAGCATTAATAAAAATGTGTGTGTTGCTTGTCAAATGGGGAAAAGTCACATACTTCCTTTTAACAGCTCTGATTCATGTTATACTGTTCTTTTTCAATTAGTCTTTATTGATCTACGGGTACCAACACATGGGGTGTCTAGTGGCTTTTATTATTATGTAGCGTTTGTAGATGCCTACACAAGGCATTGTTGGTTGTACCTTCTAAAGAACAAAAGTCAGGTTGTGGCAGCTTTTAAACAATTTCAAAAACTAGTTTCAACATAGTTTGGTGCCCAAATTAAGAAGCTTTAGAGCGACTGGGGTGGTGAGTACATAAGTTTAGTTCCTATCTTAGCTGAAGAGGGCATTCATCACAGACTGACATGTCCACACACTTCTCAACAGAATGGAGTGGTTGAGAGAAAGCATAGACATGTGGTGGAGTTGGCTTTAACTTTGCTTGCCTAAGCTTCTCTTCCTCTGAAATTTTGGTCTCAGGCTGTCTCTTCTATTGTGTTTATTATCAACAGGTTGCCCACACGAGTATTAAATGATCTTTCTTCTTTTGAGAAACTCTTTGGGAAGAAACCACAATATGACTTATTTAAAGTGTTTGGGTGTAGATGCTTTCTTCATCTAAGGCCATACAATGCTCACAAGTTGGATTTTAGATCTCATTCATGTACTTTCTTGGGTTACATTTCTCAGCACAAGGGTTATCAGTGCTTGGCTCCCAATGGTAAGATGTATATATCAAGGAATGTTGTGTTTGATGAACTAGTTTTTCCTTTTGCAGATGACCATAGAGTTCACGAGGGACATGGAAGGGCTTATTCCTATCAACCCTCTGATTTGGAAGTCATTCTTGAAATGGATATGGCCAGGAAGTTGTTTTCACCGTCTGCTTTAATTCCTTCAGCTGAACCAACTGTTTTTGTCAATCCAACTCAAGGGGAACAAGCACTAGAAAATGTTACAGTCTCGGCTGAGCCTGAGCCTGCATGTGCTGAACATGGAATGACTATGGATCATGGAGTGGATGTTGAAGGTGTAGCAAAACCAGATGGTGTTGCAAGTGAGCCAACTGAGTTCGAGGATGATCATGAAGGTTATGTTGAAGTTGTAATAGACCCTGGTGTTGCTAGAGAGCTTATTGTATTTGGTCATGATGAGCCAAAACCTAGTGGTGCTAGAGAGACCACTGGGCTTGGTCATGATGCATCTGTATGGGTGCAAGCTCATGGTAAGTCAAATGATTGAGAGCCAACTGAGATGGGAGATCTTTCTGTTGGTGAACAAACTGTAGCAGAAGGTGGTCAAGGCTCACTCTCTTTGGATGTTCAGAGGCATTTAAATCAACATCCAATGGTGACAATGAACAAGAGAGGCATTTTCAAACCCAAGGTGTATTTTGTTGACATATTAGGAGTGGACAAGAAACTTGTAACTATTCAACAAGCTCTTGTTGTTCCTGTCTGAAAAGAAGTAGTCATGACATAGTATGAAGCTCTGAAGAGGCATAGTACCTGAGAGTTGGTTTTTCTTCCAGAAGGCAAGAAATTGGTGGGATGCAAGTGTATATTCAAGATAAAGCGAAATTCAGATGATTCAATTGCCAGATACAAAGCATGTCTGGTGGCAAAAGGCGTCTCTCAGGTACTAGGACAAGATTATCATGATACGTTTAGTCCTGTAGTCAGGCAATCTACAGTCAATATAATTATGACTCTAGCTGTATTTAAAGGATGGAAGCTACGCCAAATAGATATAAATAATGCGTTTTTGAATGAGAAGCTTACTAAGGATGTTTTCATGCAACAACCACCTGAGTTTGAGCAAGTGTCATCTAATGGGGAGCAACTTGTATTCAGGCTGCAACGAGCTCTGTATGGACTGAAACATGCTCCAAAGAATTGGTACTCAAAGCTCAAGCAAAGTTTAGTTGACATTGGGTTTAGTGGCACAACAACATATGCTTCTTTGTTTATTAGACATATAAAGGGGTTATATGTCTATGTCCTTGTATATGTTAACAACACAATTTTGACTGGAGAATCTAGTGCAGGGGTAGATGAAGTAGTTCAGATGCTTAGCCTGAAATTCTCCTTGAAAGATTTAGGAGAATTGAACTATTTTTTGAGAATTAAGGTTCAACGCGGAGGTGACAGTTTATTTTTGAGCCAGAAGAAGTATGTCCTGGATTTACTTGCCGGGACCAAAATGACTCAGTCCAGGGTAGCTTCGACCCCTATGCTTCCTACGGTCAAACTCACCTCAAATGCTGGAAGTCCTTTAGAAGATGTTCAGGGGTACATGAGCATTATAGGTGCTTTGTTGTATCTCAGTCATACAAGACCATACATCTCCTTTAGTGTGAATCGTGTTTCTCAATTTATGCAAGCACCTTGTGAAGTGCACTAGGAAGCTGTCAACATGATTCTTTGGTACTTGAATGGTACTTTAGATTTTGGTCTACTGTTTCGCGCGTCCAACAATGGTCCTGAGCTTGTTGTTTTTGCAGATACAGACTGGGGCGGAAACTTGGATGATAGACGTTCAATCATAGGGTATTGTGTGTTTCTTAATAATAGTCTAGTTGCTTGGAGTTCAAAGAAGCAAAAATCTGTGTCTCGATCGACTATTAAGGCAGAATATAGAAGTGTGGCAGATGTAGTTGCTGAAGTTACATGGATCGATGCTTTGCTAACTGATATGAGAATAAAACAAGTGGCGAAGCCAGTAATATGGAATGATAATACCAGTATGATTGCCATGAGTGCTAATCCTGTGTTTCATGCTAAATCAAAACATGTTAAATTGGACATTCATTTTGTGAGGGAAAAAATAGTAGATGATAGTCTAAAGGTTTGTTATGTTCCAGCTATTCATCAAACGGTTTATGGATTAACTAAGGCATTGACTACATCATACTTTCAGATGTTCAGACAGAAGTTGAAAGTTGTGTCTTGGTCAGAAGTTGAAGAAGGAAGAAAGTGGGGGAGAATATTAACAAGTATAACGGTCAATTAGTTTTGAGTAGTTAATTTGTTAATTAGATTGTTAGAGTTATTGGACCAGTTAAGGGTTGTTGGGCTGTTGTTTCCAATACCCTATAAATGTAACAGTTGGGCCTTTAAAATGTTAACCCATTTTTCTCTAATTCAATACTATTGAAGTCAAATCCCTAATCTCTCCTATCTTCTGTTTTACATTTCCTTCCGATGTCACGCCGTATTCCGTTCATTGGCGACTCTATCTCCGTTGACCTTCACCGTTCATCAGGTGCTGTTACTTGAAACTTACCTGGTAATTTCCAAGAGTCATAGTCTTGATCCCAGCTGTGGAATAATCAAAATAATATTCCCATGTTCGAATGAACTTGTCGTCGAATTTTGCTTAAGAGTGAACAACAGAAACAAATTCAAGATTTCATAAAAAGGTTCTAAAATTATGTTTAAACCAGCTAACCTCTTATTTATCTACATGACTTCGTTTCGGATGCGTCCAAAATGTTAACAAGGTTTTGTTCAATTCTTTCTTATGTGTTGGACACTGATTACGAAGGAATACTTGAAAAAAAATAAAAAGTCGGAATAGTATACAAATTTAATGGCAATGGCATACCTCTGGTTCTCCAAGAAATTCTTTCTCCAATATCTAAGCGTTGGGTAATAATGAAGCCCTATGTTTTCCACATGCTCCACGCTACACTTACACAAATTCCATTAGTTTTCTCCATAGCCAAATATGTATAAGAAGAAGAAGAAGAAGAAGCATGGATATGTACATAAATGTTTGCTTAGGGGAAATTGCAATTATACCAGAGTCTAGATGCAGCATTCATGGCTGTTGTTATCCTAGTCAAACAAGGTATGCATGCACCAGGGAAGATGTATTCCTTGATAAAATCCGAACTTCGCCTGTATTCATCTGGTATCGATGTGGACTGCAGGAAAATAAACCGCCCAAAGCATTAGACAAAACAAATGGATGACCAAATGTTCTTCAAACTGTAAAACAAGAAGGCCATCTTCTGCTAACACTGATTCACAGCAGCTGAAGAAGTAATTAAACTAATAAAATTATGATATTTGTTTGGTGTGTAATGGAGTTTAATTTAGTGTTTAAAGAACTTACCAAAATATTATTCTGTCATTTCATTTGGGAAGGAACGTTTTAATAAAAGGACCAAGGCATGGATAGAAAGTAATTAAACTAATTAAAATCCTAATCAACTAGGATACAGGGACTTAAGAAGTATTTAAACTATTTAAAATTAGGGCTTAATTTTTTTATTTTAAAATTTATGGTGACTTAATAAATATTTAAACAAAAATAAGAAGAAAAACTTTTTTAACATACACTCATAAATCAAAAGATATTGAACGGTGTCACTTAAATATATTTTTTAATTGATAATTTATATATATTTTTTATGAGAATTTTCTCAAATATTTCATTTAAATAATTTCAAGTGAAAAATCAACAAAATTTCGTATAGATTCTACCAAAAAATATTTAAATTATCAATTAAGCATTATTTAATGATAATATGTGAAACTTATGTTAATTGAAAGTGTCAATTTTGGATAAAAATCATCTGCCCTTTTTCGGTGCCCCTATATATGTCACAACACTAAAAACACTACAAAATTAAATTTTAAATCTCAAACTCTACATCTTATACTCTAAAAATACACCTTACCCTAAATTCCCTAAACTCTAACCACAAATCCTAACCTAAAACCCTAAACCTAATTTTGAGCATGAGGCATAAGTAGGGGCACCCAAAAGAGGCAAGGGATTTCCATCTATCAATTTTAATTTTTCATTAGAATTATTTAATGATGTTAATATAAGTGACTTAATTTATTGGAAAATTCTACCACGTGCGTCGCACACCGTTGGACACCACTAACATTGAATACCATTAAATTGATTAATAAAGATTAAAAATCTCAAAGACTCAACATACAATTAATAATTATTCAAAATAAAATTAAAATTAATTTTTTTCATATATATTTTATTTTTTAATCTTTATTTCAAATAATATGATCCAATTCTTCATCATTCCCAAACCTTAGATTCAAAAATATTTACGGTGACTTAATAAATATTTAAACAAAAATAAGAGGAAAAACTTTTTGAACATACACTCATAAATCAAAAGATATTTGAACGGTGTCGCTTAAATATATTCAATACTACAAGCTCACATATTTTGTACTAATGACACTCAATCGAATTAAACTTATTCCAATATTAAGACCGACTTAAATTAACTAACTTCAAAACTTGTTAGGCCTTGAAAATTAATTACATAAAAACTTGTTAGGGGTCTATCCGTGGTCATAACCATAGTGCGTATCTAGGGTAATTTATATTTTAAATAATTGAATTTAACATTTATTTAATTAAATTGTATACATTTCCTTTAATTAAATTACATCGTTCAGATTTTATTATTAATAAATTAAGTCACTTTAATTAATATCATCAAATAATTCTAATAAAAAAACTGTTTTATACTTTTACTTAACATATTTTTCACATATTCCCATTAAATAATTTTTAATTGATAATTTATATATTTTTTATGAGAATTTTCTCAAATATTTCATTTAAATAATTTCAAGTGAAAAATCAACAAAATTTCCTATAGATTCTACCAAAAAATATTTAAATTATCAATTAAGCATTATTTAATGATAATATGTGAAAATTATGTTAATTGAAAGTGTCAATTTTGGATAAAAATATCTGCCCTTTTTTGGTGCCCTTACGTATGCCCCCAACACCAAAAACGCTACAAAATTAAATTTTAAATCTCAAACTCTACATCATATACTCTAAAAATACACCTTACCCTAAATTCTCTAAACTCTAACCACAAATCCTAACTTAAAACTCTAAACCTAATTTTGAGCATGAGACATAAGTAGGGGCACCGAAAAGAGGCAGAGGATTTCCATCTATCAATTTTAATTTTTCATTAGAATTATTTAATGATGTTAATATAAGTGACTTAATTTATTGGAAAATTCTACCACGTGCGTCGCACACCGTTGGACACCACTAACATTAAATACCATTAAATTGATTAATAAAGATTAAAAATCTCAAAGACTCAACATACAATTAATAATTATTCAAAATAAAATTAAAATTAAATTATTTTTCATATATATTTTATTTTTTAATCTTTATTTCAAATAATATGATCCAATTCTTCATCATTCCCAAACCTTAGATTCAACCCTATATCTTTTAATCTTTATTTTAAAAATCTTGAAGAATTTCTGGTCTTTTGGTTGGATTGTGGATATTAAATTTTTTTATTAGTCAATACAGTTTTTTTAACGGTAGTGGACAATATGAGTAACGTCAAAAAACGTTTGAAGGCAAAAGTGATTAAAATGAATTTTAGGGCACAAGTAGTTTAAATTAGAACCAATTAACACCATAACATTATAAATATTTATAATAAATATAAATAAAAAAACTCAAACAATTCAACTCGACTCAAATTTTATAAATACGACTTTATTTTTTTAACTCAACATAATTAAATGCTCAACCCTATTTGTTCCGTGTCAATAGAAAAAAGAGCAGTGGGCAAGTTAACCACGTAGAGAAACGCCAGTGCGGACACTGCCACTCTGCTTGCCGTCTTTTTAGAGTGACACAACTTTCATCATCATTTATTCATGAGTTATGAACATTAATTTTCTTTTATAAAAAAAACTCTTAGATGGTACATTTTGTCCCCCAATTCAATTAATTTATGTACTCGAACTCGAAAATATATATATATATATATTATTACAGAGTTAAAGAGAAAGTATGAACATATATTACTTTGTAAATATCTTAAGATCATTAAGAAAATCATGTACTAATTCAATTAAATTATTTATTCTAATATGGTGAAACAAGAACCCAACAGTGGTTCCAATAGAAAAGAGGATTATATTCATTCTAACAAACCTGCGTTCGAGCACATGTGTGTGCAAGGTGTGTACGCCTTGTCAAAAGGTTAAGAAAATATGAACAGATAATGCCTTATAATCATACTTATATATTAAAAAAATGTTGAAACATTTGGAAATAGATTCTTAACATGCAATTTATGTATTGCTTTATTAATTGATAAAAATGTTTTTTTGTTCATTTGTTATTGGTGTATTTTGAGTAATGTTTATCCATTATTTTTATATTTTATTCATCTTTAAAATGTTTTATATTTATATAAATCATTACATGCTAATAATTCATGTCATATATTTTTAATAAATTTGTATATAATTTTAAATATTTTATTACATCTCTACTAATTTAAAACGTATAACTGAATTAGTGTCACAGATTAACCGGACATCAACTTCGTATATATATATATATATAAATAAAGCGATATGTTTCCTTCGGGATTTCAGGAGACGATTGAGAACTGCAACCCTAACGTACCCAGTAGGGTTCTGTCGGGTTCTTTGGCTTTCGCGGATTCGAGCGACCAGCCGCCGGGAGAAGAGCGGAATGGGGCTGAGGCGAAGAGGGGTGCGCCGTGTATGGGGGACGGAGGAGTGTCGATGCCTGGAGTTCCGTCGGTAGGGGCTTTGGAGCGGTCGGGCTCACCAATAGCCAAGTCGATGCAGCGAGATGAGAAACGTCGAAAGGAGGAGATGTTGGACGTCTCTGGGCAGGCTGAGAGTGGTGGTGATGGGGTGTCGAACGACGGGAACAAGGAGCCTATGACACTAGTGGAGAACCCCGTTTTTGATGATATGAAGGCTGGGTTTGGGTCTTTACATGCTGACAAGGGTGATTTAATGTCGATACCACCCCACGCATGACCACCGGATAGCTCCAGGCATGTTGAGGACGGATCTGTCGGACAGGGGGTGAGCGATCAAAGTCCAGGGGGTGATGGCGTTGTGGAGGTTGACGCGTTTTCACACGATAGCGGAAGCGGGGAGCTGACAACCGTTATGGTTGTTGACTAGGTTAGTTTGATGTTTTCGTTTTCTTATCTTTTTTTAATGATTAGTTTTGTTGTTTGGAATATTCAAGGGGCTGCCGGCTCCGCTTTTAGAGATCATTTACGGAGGCTTGGTTCGGAGTTTAGGCCAATGTTTGTGGCTTTACTAGAGACTCATGTATGTGGAATTAGGGCTGATCGTATCATCCGTAATTTGGGCTTTCAGTCGCCTTTTCGTATTGAGGCACAAGGTTTTAGTGAGGGTATCTGGATCCTATAGAATGGTAATTGGAAGGTTGATTTTGTCTCTATTTCAAACCAATATGTTCATGTGAAGATTGAGGGTGTTCCGTTGCCGTGCTCTATCTTTTGGACCATTGTTTATGCTAGTCCACATGTGTAGTACAGGAGTTATCTCTGGCCGTAGTTACAACAGCTTAATCCAGGTAACACGGTTCCATGGATTCTTGGTGGTGATTTTAATGTTGTTTTGCATATAGAGGATCGTCGTGGGGTGTTGAAGGGAGAAACTATGTGAGCCGTGACTTTCAAAATTTTGTTTTTGATGGGGCTTTATTTGATATTGACTTCAAGGGTCCCCGCTTTACTTGGTCTCGGGGTAATCTTTTCGAGAGGCTGGATCGTTTCTTAATGAATTCTAGGTGGGCTGATTGCTTCCCTGACTCGTTGGTTTACCATTTGGATCGTATTGGATCAGATCATCGTCCTCTTCTTTTATGCATGACTCCGTTTGAACCAGACTTGGGTGAGAAGCCGTTTCGTTTTATCGATGCGTGGCAACATGCGGAGGATTTTGCGTCGGTGGTTGCATCTTTGTGGGATCACTCGTTGTCGTCTGATGAGAATATTAAAAGAACTCAACAAGGTTTGGTGCAGTGGCATAAGCAACATTTCGGTGATATGAATCGGAAAAAAAGCGAATAATTGCTAGGCTCCGCGGCATTGATCGAGCTTTGGAAAGAAGGCACTCGGTTTCTTTGTGCGATTTGGAGAAATCCCTTAAGGAGGAGTTGGACGAAATCATTGCTTTGGAGGAGAGTATTTGGCGACAAAAGGCGAGGTGCGATTGGATCAACAGTGGTGATCGCAATACGAAATATTATCATGCGCTTGCTAATGGAAGAAGAAAGCGTAATGCCATTTTTGCTCTTCGGAACGAGGCTGGCGAATGGGTTTCTGATCCTGCGGTTCTTAAGCAAATGGGCTCGGAGTTTTTTGAGAACTTATTTACTTCTGAGGGAGATCGGGGATATATGTACAACTGTCGTGGTAGATTTTATTGTCTCTCTCAACGGGAGAAGGAGAATTTGGGGCTATCAGTATCTAAAAAGAAAATTGGTCAGACCCTTTTTCAGATGGCACCGTCGAAGGCCCCAGGCGTTGATGGATTTCACGCGAGTTTCTTTCAGCAACATTGGAATGTTGTGGGTGACACAGTGTGTAAGACAATTCAGGACATTGTTGATACGGGTATTGTGGATCCGGATTTGAATAGAACTCTGCTTGTTCTCATTCCCAAAGTGGAAGTGCCTGAACTCATCTCTCAGTTTTGGCCTATCAGCTTATGTACTGTGGTATATAAAATTCTGAGCAAGGTGATCGTGAATAGATTAAAACCTTATTTACTGAAGTGGGTTTCCGAGAATCAGACTAGTTTTGTGCTTGAGAGATCTATTACGGATAATGTGGTTATGGCGCAGGAAATAATTCATTCGATGCGGAGGAAGAAGGGGAACAAAGGTTGGTTTGCGATCAATGTGGACCTCGAAAAGGCGTATGATAGGCTTGAATGGTCCTTCATCGATGAAACTCTTGGTGAGATTGGTATTCCTTTAAATCTAAGAACTCTGATTATGAGTTGTATTTCCTCTGTTTCAACTCAAATTCTTTGGAATGGGTGCAAAGCTACGGCTTTTAAACCAACGCGGGGTATTCGTCAAGGCGACCCCCTTTCACCTTATATTTTTGTCCTTTGCATGGAAAGGCTTGCACATGCAATTCAGGATGCAGTGAAGCAGGGAGACTGGAAGGCCTTTCAATTTAGGCGTAATGGCTCGTTGATTTCACACCTTTTCTTTGCGGATGATTTGGTGTTGTTCGCTGAAGCATCTTTGGATCAGTTTGATGTGATTCACCGGGTTCTCACTGATTTCTGTATTTGTTCTGGCCATAAAGTAAGTATTTCTAAGACAAACATCTTTTTTTCACATAATTCTCTTCTGGCATTGAAAGAGGATATCAGCACTGCTTTTGGTTTTCAATGTGTATCAAATCTAGGCCGTTATCTGGGAGTGCCACTTATTCATGGGAGAGTTACTAAGGCGACTTATAATTATATTATTCAGAAGGTAACAGATAGGCTTGCAGGGTGGAAGGTTCGTTGCCTCTCATTTGCTGGGCATATCATTCTGGCAAAATCTGTGTTGGCCTCTATCCCCATGTATGCGATGCAGTTCGTTCGACTACCTAAGAATGTGTGTGATGTTATTGATTGAATCATACGAAATTTTATTTGGGGGCATACGAGTGACGCCAAAGGTTTCCATGCTGTGAATTGGAACACGGTGTGTTTGCCGATTGTTGGTGAAGGGTTGGGTTTGAAGAATCTTGAGTATAAAAATGAGGCTTTCCTTCTGAAGCTGGGTTTTATAATGGTTGAGGAGCCGAACCGATTATGGGTAAGGGTAGTGAGATCAAAATACAACATCCGCGAGCTTTTGCCTAATGTATTGCCTAGTCGATATGGATCACAGTTATGGAAAGGAGTTTGTTTAGTCTGGGAGGATGTTCGGAAACATGTGGTATGGAATGTAGGTGATGGGCGGAGTATTGACTTTTGGGATGATGCTTGGGTTGCTAACCTTGGACCCTTGCGTAATTACCGTGTTGATGGCGTGGTACAAGAGCAACGAAATACTCCTTTACATCTGATGGTGAATAATATGGGTCAATGGCGATGGGAATGCTTTTCACATTTGATGCCGCCATAGGTTATTTGGAGTATTGCGACAATCAAGCCTCCAGGTGTTATGGGTCTTGCTGACCGACCGGGTTGGGGGATGGAAAATTCACGCAAATTTTCGGTTAATTCTGCATATAGTTTGCGCTCGTGTGACGCGACTGTGGTTGAGGATAAAATTTGGACTGTTTTGGCGAAATATAGGGGGTTGCCGCGTATCAAGATGTTCATATGGCAGGCCTGTCACGGTGGGATTTTAACGAACGCGGAACGCGTACGTCGTCATATTGTTGAAGACCCGAGTTGTGTTTTATGTGGAGCTGCAGTTGAGGATGTGTCACATGTTCTCCGGGAGTGTATTGAGGTTAAACTCGCTTGGCTAAAGGTGATTCGACCGGAAAGGATACAAGAATTTTTTGGGATGGATATTAAGGATTGGTGCCTTGCCAATCTTTCGGATCATGGTTTTTTCCCTATTGCTGCGGAAAATTGGGACTTACTTTTTGGAGCTATCGTTTGGCTAGCATGGCGGAGACGGAATCAATTTATTTTTTTAACCAATGAATGAGGGACGTGAGGGCCTTCTTCAGGGCGCGAGTCGGCTTTGCCAAGAAGTCGTTCGTGCTGCAAGTCTGAACAAACAAGCCATGGCACAATCGGCGCATACGGGAGTTGTAATGCGTTGGGTTAAGCCGCCGGTAGGTTGGATAAAAGTGAATGTGGATGGCGCATGCAATATGAGTTCGGGCATGGCGTATTGAGGTGGGGTTGGGCGTGATAATTCTCGCGGTTGGAGATTTGGATTTACCGAGAAAATAGGAATTTGCTCTAGCTTTAAGGCCGAGGTATGGGCGGTGTACGGAGGGGCTAGTAACGGCTTGGGCGTTGGGACATACGCATGTCATTCTTGAGATGGACAACAAAGAGGTCTATGAGGTCTTGATGATGGGCGATCCGACTCGCCTCTCGTCCTCGCTCCGAGGTCATATAGCTTCCATGTTGAATAAGGATTGTGAAGTATGTTTTTCATGGGTTAGGCGTGAGGCGAACTCTAGTGCAGATGCTATTACGAAGTTGGCCAAGGAGTTACCGTTGCCGTGTTATCGATTTCTCGATCCCCCTCCGAGTGTTATGGATTTTTTACGGACGGATTGGATGGAGTAATAGTGTTGGAACCCCGTATGCGTTGGGTGATGGAACCACCGGGTTGCACTGCCAGGGGCATTGTTGTTGGTAGGGTGCAGATTGGCGAGTGATTTGGAGATTTGTTCTACTGTTGTCTTGTGCTTCATGGTGTGCTGGCTGGAGCGGTGCTTGGGCGCTTTGTCGGTTGCTGTTGGGTACGGTTGGGAAAGGCCTGGTGCTGTTGTTTGCGATGAAGGGTGCTGCTTGGGCAGCGTGGTTTGCTTCGTGGGATGCGGTTTTTCTGTGCTGCTTGGGCACTATGTCGTGTATTGATGTTGTTTGCTTTCTTTTGATTTGTTTTACCTTTGTATCGCCCTACGCCACGTACTCTTTTTCCTCCATTAGGCTTAAGGAGGTTTTTTAATGAGGCGGGTCGTAGGTGCGTTTCCCCTTTTCGTTCAATATATATATGTCAACTTTTTACAGTTCTGCCTATTATTGTTTATAGATTAAATCTTGATAAACATATTATTTTAGGTATGAAAGAATCTAATATATATATATATATATATATATATATATCTCGAAAATGCAAAGATTTGTATATAAACGATTTTGTGTATACATTTTTTTAGTATATATGATTACATGCAGGGATGGACCGAGGGGTGTTGGTGGGGGCAACCGCCCCTTAAAATTTTGAAAATTATATGTGATTTAGAAAAATTTAAATTTTTTCTATGTATTTTCTATTAAAAATCTATTTTTGCCCCCTAAACTTTTATAAGTTCGCCCCCTAGAAATTTATAGGTTCGCCCCCTAACCTAAAGTCCTAAGTCCGTCCCTGATTACATGGAAAATAATAAAAGATTTCTATATGAAATTCTTTACTCTTATTTCACCAAAAAATATTTTATTACTAATTACTCTTATATTCGAATCAATATTTTTAATTATTTTATTCAAAAATTATGTAAAATCATGGGAAAAAATAAAATATTATTACGATAATAATGTTCAATATTTTGTAAAAATATATTTAAATTGTTTCTCGTAAATAGATTATTGAATAATAGAGAAAAGAGCTAACCACCACCAAAGCACACTCGTTTCAAATGGTCTTTTATATTAGGCTTCTTTTTCTTCTTCTTGTCTCAGCTGTATTCCAAAAACCTCGCATTTTAAGATCTTTTCTGCATTTTTGAAGTGATTCTTCGGTACCCTCCTTTGGAACCTTTGAAAAGGAATTCGGACCTTTTGCAGGTAAGTTCTTTTATTATCCTCATTTGCAGGGATTCAAATAACTATAACCATCGTTACAGTGGTAGTGACATTGTCTAAAACTGCAATAGCAGTTGGCAACAATTATTAAAAAGACCGTGAAACCTGTAATATTATTTGTTATTTCTGTAACCGCAATAAACGCAGCGCGATTAATAACGAGATTGTAATATAAATCACTGATTCTTTGCATTCGAGTTTAAAGCTTGAATCATTCTCCAAACAAAAACACTAGTTTCGTTTGAGATAAAAAATGGTATGAAAACGACAACAAAGATTCACCTTCAAACCATTTTCTGGTAAATTTTGGTTGTTTTTTTTGTTGTTGTTCTTATAGAATCATGAAAGTAGCAGTGGTAGGAGGAGGGGTAAGTGGACTGGTCTCAGCCTATGTTCTGGCGAAACAAGGTGCAGATGTGGTGCTGTACGAGAAGGAAGATTGCTTGGGTGGCCATTCCAGACCCTTTGCTTCGATGGTGTTGATTTAGACCTTGGTTTCATGGTCTTTAATCGTGTAAGTTTATGTTTTTTATTTTCTTTTTAGTGACAATTTTGAGTTTTTCGTCACTAAATATCTAGATTCTTTTAGAAACTGTCGCTAAATGTCAAAATCAACGTCGCTGAAATTTGTTTTCCTTTTTTTTCCCTATGATTTTCTCTCCTTGGAAGTTGGAAACAAGACGTATAGCTGATTTTCAGACAAGAAAACACTGATGATGAATAGATTTGTTAATCAATGATTTCGCTTTACATTTACATTTTTAGGTAAAGTGTACGTCCATGGTTTATATTCGTGATTTATGATTCTTCCTTCTAATAATGTCGTCTCTAATATTCGCTTTACATTTATAAAGTTTGTGGACAAGGAGTATAGATAGTATAGATATTATATCATACTGTATGTTTAACAATAATTTTAATATGATCAGCCCACATCTTTTTTTACAACCTATGGAATTTACTAAGTAGTCTATAAGAAGGTTAAATTATGCCTTCAGTCCCTTTAGTTTTACAAAGTTTGAGATAATTTTAAATTTTTGAAAAGGTGAACTTATTTCAACTGGAATAAATTTTCCAGGAGTTCATTGTTGTTGTTGTGCAAGGACAATAAAATTAAAAAAAAATTAAGATAACATAAATGATTCATAAATTATTAGTGGGGATGTCTCTGCGATGTATATTTTTTTTTATGTGATGACATTACTTCATGGCATTGGCAGGTTACATATCCGAATACGATGGAGTTCTTTGAGAGTCTAGGAATTGACATGGAGCCATCTGACATGTCATTCTCAGTAAGCCTTGATGAAGGCAATGGCTGCGAATGGGGCAGCCGGAATGGTTTCTCGAGCTTATTTGCTCAGAAATCCAACCTCTTCAATCCTTACTTTTGGCAAATGCTTAGAGAAATCATCAAGTTCAAGAATGATGTTATTAGGTGAGCTATGATCAAGTGTCAGACACAAATATCAGTCTCAAACTCATGTTCGAATATGTCTCGAACAAATATATTTCAGGGAAAATGAAGGGTCTAAGTATTGATGTTTTAGTAGTCATTGTGGAATCTATGCATGTTATGTTCATTGAGCATCTTTCATTTCTGATTGTGCAGTTATCTTGAACTGCTTGAAAACAACCCTGATATCGATCGCAATGAAACATTGGGACAGTTTCTAACATCAAGGGGCTACTCTGAATTATTTCAGAAGGCTTATCTGGTGAGATCAGAGACTGTCTACATTTTCTGATATGCTTTTGTTCATGTAGAAGTCTACTTGTTCGACAAAATGTCTCCTCCGTACCAACTAGCATTGACATAGTTGTCATTTTTTAGGTCCCTGTATGTCGTTCAGTATGGTCCTGCCCTACAGAGAGAGTTATGGATTTCTCAGCTTTCTCTATCCTTTCATTTTGCCGCAACCATCATCTTCTTCAGGTACATTCTCTTACAAATGAAGTATTTTATAAAGTATTTGGTGTGTATCTATCATGGTCTATTAGTGGTCAGTATGAGTAATTTCTACTGTAAGTGATGCTACAGCTTTCTGTGTTAGTTTTGATTTGATGATATTACTTTGCTTATCTTTATAGCTCTTTGGACGGCCACAGTGGATGATTGTTCGATGGCGTTCACATCGTTATGTGACTAAGGTACTACTGTGCTTCTCCATTTCCCCTTCTTAGATTGCAGCATTTCTATATCCATATTCATTGTTACATTCATCCAGATTAACCTCTAAAACATGTTAATTTGCTGTTTGGTTATTGACAAAATGTCATCAGGTTAGAGAAGAGCTGGAGAGCAGAGGCTGTCAAATAAGAACTGGTTGTGAGGTGCATTCTGTTTTGAGTGACGAAGAAGGTTAGTATCTAAGTTCAATGTTTCAATCGATGATTTGCTCGGACATGATCAAAGTTTTTATACAACAAAGCCAGATTCAAAAGCTCTCAAACAGATTATAAATAATACACTTGTTAAATGAACATAGCAGCAATAATTTTTTTTATCGTTCCATTTGGTACCATTTTGTGACGTTTTAGAGGTATTAATCAATCGTTAAAGATTTAGAACTCGAAATGAAATGAAATGAGCAGACAATACAAATGAAATTTTGATTTTGTCTGGCTAAGTAAAATAGGTTTATTACAGGTTGCACTGTACTATGTGAAGACGAATCTCGAGAATCATTTCAAGGTTGCATAATCACTGTTCATGCACCGGATGCTTTGAGATTGTTAGGGAATCAATCAACGTATGATGAATCAACAGTGCTTGGTGCTTTCCAATATGTCTATAGGTACCTGCCTTCTGCAATTCAAGTTCAGATAGATTAATAATCAATCTCTCTACTCCTAGTTGTGAAACTTCTAATGTTTTTATACCTCCATAATTGAATACATTATATAACTGAACCTTATATTTTATGCTATTTTTGTCTGAGATATTTCCATTTATAGAAATATGTTCTCAAATACCATGAAGAGATCTTTACTTCCACTAAAAGTTTCCACCCTTTCCCCCAAGTATTTTATCAGAATCATTTGTGAGTCTTTCTATTTGCAGTGATATTTATCTTCACCGTGACAAAAGATTAATGCCCAAAACTCTGGCAGCATGGAGCGCTTGGAATTTTCTTGCAAGTACCGACAAGAACGTATGTTTGACATACTGGCTCAATGTACTTCAGGTACCTTCTATGTTCTCTTTGCTTAAATGTTACATTCTAGACTCCAAGCTCCATGGCCTGCAACTATTGGTTTGACAATGGAAATATGAAAAATGATCACATCAATAATGCTATCAGTCTAAGATTTTATGAATCTGCAGAATCTAGGAGAAACAGACCTACCCTTTTTGGTAACTCTTAATCCGGATTATACACCACAACACACATTGCTTAAGTGGACAACTGGCCATCCGGTACCATCAGTGGCTGCAACTAAAGCTTCACTTGAGCTTGATCGGATTCAAGGGAAGAGAGGAATTTGGTTCTGTGGAGCATACCAGGGTGAGCAGATTCTGTTATAAAATACCCTCTGCAGGCTTTCTTTGTTTCCTTAGTCGAGTTCTATTTTTCGAAAGCCTTTTTTATTCAGTTATATATGCAGAGTAAACATCATACCTAAAGTAAATATGAATATGAATAAATATGTTAATTTCATAAATACATATGAGAAATCATACTTCACTTCCAAGTAATTCATCATAGTAACTTAAATAATATTTTTTCAGGCTATGGCTTCCATGAAGATGGATTAAAGGTAGTGATTACTTTTAATCATAATTTATTCTTCTTTTCAAGATGAAATGCAATTGTTTCTTATCTTACCATGTTCAGAAACTAGTACATATTGATATCCCATATGATTGGGATCTTTTCCTGATATACATTTCATTAAGGTTTTTACTTTTTCTTATTTCCAGGCTGGGATGAATGCTGCAAACAGTTTGCTGGGGAAAAGATGTAATATTCTGAGCAATCCAAAGCATATGGTACCCTCACTGATGGAAACTGGAGCACGTCTATTCGTTACTAGATTCCTCAATCATTTTATATCAACCGGCTCCGTGATGTGAGTTCCTACAATGTCCTATGCTTTATTTCTTTTCTGCTCCTTGTTATCTGCTCCATTTGCCATGCTTCTCCAACTCTTTATGTTTCTTGAAGTACCCGTGTCCAACACCAATGTCCGAGCGTTTTGGGATTGGACCTTCCACATACATTGAAAATCTCAGAAAAAAACCTGAATATACCGGATCTAACACTCACCCTAAACCAAGTAACATAAGCATATTTGCAAGGCATTTATCGATGTCATTGTCACGACAATAATATACATGATTTGAGCTGTCCAACTTGTTCAAATCTCTTCATTCAATATGAGCCAGCAATCTATGTTTAGAGTTCTCTTTGTAATAAAGGAAATGGATCTTGGACTTTTGCAATGCACTTTATGCAGTTGATTCAACCATGAACATCATTCTTTTTCTTTTGTTTATAATTTTAATAATTAATATATCTTTTAATTTTTTTTCCATGAACAGTTTGTTGGAGGAAGGTGGCACTATGTTTACCTTTGAAGGAACTAACAAAAAGTGTTCTCTAAAAACAGTTATTAAAGTTCACAGTCCACATTTTTATTGGAAGGTAAATACATTTGAAATCAATCATTCCCTGAAAATAACATGACAAAATTCGGGGATGCGTTGTTGTATGCCTGATATTTCAGCACTGATGAGCTGTAAATTTCTTTTTCAGGTTATGACAGAGGCAGATTTAGGCCTTGCAGACTCATATATCAATGGGGATTTTTCTTTTGTTGAGAAAAGAGATGGTCTTTTAAACCTTGTAATGGTAAGAAAATTGACACAATCATAGTAATAAGATATAACTGCTGGCATTTAGTTTGATAAGATTTTTCTTGTTAACTGCAGATTCTTATTGGCAACAGAGATTTGATTTCTTCCAACTCAAAACTGAGTAAGAAAAGGTATACTCTTAACTGTAAACCACTAGAATATAGTAGTATCTGCATGTTCTTCACCTAAATCCCAGTTGAGATTGTATATCTAACTCCTTATGTTCAGGGGTTGGTGGACACCATTGTTGCTTACAGCCGGTTTAACATCTGCAAAGTATTTCTTCAAGCATGTCTTAAGGAAAAATACTCTTACACAAGCTCGTAGGAACATTTCTCACCATTACGATCTGGTACGAGGCTATGACCTCTAAAATCTATTATTAAAAAAGTCTTTGTGCAAGTTCAGAAATCTATAAGATTTTAAGACATACCAAATGCTTATAATTGTTCTGTGGTTTTTGTGTTCTTAGAGTAATGACCTTTTTGCACTATTCTTGGATGAAACAATGACATACTCATGTGCAGTATTTAAGGTTAGATTCACTCTCAATAGGTATTAAACAATACTTTAATTTCCATTTTTTTTAGTTTTTGTTTTTTTACAGACAGAAGATGAGGATTTGAAAGATGCACAACAGAGAAAAATATCTCTTCTGATTGAAAAAGTAAGTCCTTAAAGTATTAATTACTTTTTATCCATGCCTTGGTCCTTTTATCAAATTTTTCCTTCCCAAATTTCCAGGCAAGAATTGATAGCAAGCATGAAATTCTTGAGATTGGATGTGGTTGGGGAAGCTTAGCTATCGAAGTTGTCAAACGAACCGGGTGCAAATATACCGGCATTACTTTATCCGAGGAGCAACTCAAATATGCAGAAATGAGAGTGAAGGAAGCTGGACTTCAGGTACCCATCAGATAATCTGGAAATTGTTGACCAAACACTACCTTGAAAGTTAACTTCCATGGATTCAAATTCATAATTTCTTAACTTTACTGTCAGAAATATATAAGATTTCGGCTATGCGACTATCGACAACTACCTAGTACCTGCAAGTATGACAGAATAATATCTTGGTAAGTTCTTTAAAAACCAAAATTTACCCCATTTACTTACCAAAACAAATATCATAATTCTATATGGCCATCGACAGTGAGATGATAGAAGCTGTTGGCCATGAATACATGGAGGACTTCTTCGGCTGCTGTGAATCAGTGTTAGCAGAAGATGGCCTTCTTGTTTTACAGGTAACTACAGTTTGAAGAACATTTGGTCATCCATTTGTTTTGTCTAATGCTTTGGGCGGTTTATTTTCCTGCAGTTCACATCGATACCAGAAGAACGCTACGATGAATACAGGCGAAGTTCGGATTTTATCAAGGAATACATCTTCCCTGGTGCATGCGTACCTTGTTTGACTAGGGTAACAACAGCCATGAATGCTGCATCTAAACTCTGGTATAATTGCAATTTCCCCTAAGCAAACATTTTTTCTTCTTCTTCTGTTTGTTATACATATTTGGCTATGGAGAGAAGTAAAGGAAGTTGCATGATTGTAGTGTGGAGCATGTGGAAAACATAGGGCTTCATTACTACCCAACGCTTAGATATTGGAGAAAGAATTTCTTTGAGAACCAGAGGTTAGCCATTGCCATTACATTTATACGATACTCCGACTTTTTATTTTTCTTTTAAGTATTCATTCGTAATTAGTGTCCAGCACATTTCCATATATAAATCTTGAAAACATAAGAAAGAATTGAACAAAACCTTGTTAGCGTTTTGGGCACATCCATAAACATGATTTCAGAACCTTTTATGAAATCTTGAATTTTTGATTATGTTGTTCTCTGTTAGCAAAATCCATGCCTTGGGATTCGACAACAAGTTCATTCGAACATGGGAATATTATTTTGATTATTGTGCAGCAGGGTACAAGACTAACACTCTTGGAAATTACCAGGTGAGTTTCAAGCATGGTTTTCATTTCTCCTAAAATATTCTTGTCCGGCACATTCTCGATACGAATACGAGAAATAATCCTAGAAATGCAAATATGGAGCTAATCTTATGTTTGCAGGTTGTATTTTCTCGGCCTGGAAATGTAGCTGCACTCGGCAATCCATTCAAAGGCTTCCCTTCAGCATCTTAATTTCATTATGATATCATGCCATAACCATGATTCTGTCTGTTAAAACCGAGACTGAAATATGTATTAAACCTGTCTAAGGGTTAGATTATGTATTCAAATTCGAACACCCGTTTTCGAAATATTATCAAATTATAACATAAACTACAGCGATCAACAGAAACTGTCGAGTGTCGGGTTCGAGGTAAGCCAGAACAGAGTGGCATGGATGAACTTGGTGCAAACAATGGTCCTAGTGTTTTATGCGTGGTGCAGATTAATTTTATATTTAGAATAAAAAGATATTAATGGCATTTTTACCATCCTAATTAAAAGTAAATGTGTGAATTACCAACCTATCTTTCATGGCACGACAACGTTGGCAAACCTATCAATCAAAACAATACTATTTTCTCCCGTTGCTCTTTCTTTCTTTTAACACAAAACAATGGCTAATATCTCTGCATTTCTTCTTTCTCTCCTTCTTTATACAAAGAAATGTTATCCTCTTTCTATCCCTACTTCGTCTCGTCGGATACTCTCCCTTTCTCTGCCGGTATCTGACTTCCACTTCCCCTCCCCTCCCCCCTCTGCCATGGTCCACAAATCCCGTAGTCGGGATTTCTTGTCCGGTTCCCTCCACAGCTCCGCCACCTCCACCAATGCTGATCTCGCATGGCCTTTCGGAAAGCTACAAGGCATCGAATACGACGAGCTTTGTGAAACGGCTTATGAGATATTTTTCACATCGTGTCGTTCTTCACCAGGCTTCGGGGGTCGGAATGCATTGACGTTTTATTCATCACGTGATGGGGAAGAAGGGGGCTGGTTTGGGGCGTTAACGTCAGCATCAAGGCCTGCATCACAGGGGCAGCGCTCGAATCATGGGGGAGTGAATGTGCCTCCGAGTATGGTTAAAAAGGCTTTGGGGTTGAAGCCGGCTAAGAAACCACAACATGCTAGGAGGATGACGATGGCCTCTTTTAGTTTTAATGGCGATGGCAGCAACGATGGAGACGGTGGGACGTCGCTGCCTGGTTCAGGGTTTACAACATTGCCGGCCTCAGCGAGGCCTCGGCGACCTTTGACGGCGGCAGAGATCATGAGACAACAAATGGGGGTGACAGAACAAAGTGATAATAGGCTTAGGAAGACTCTCATGAGAACCCTTGTAGGCCAAGTAAGTATCAATAATGCATGTATTTCAATTGAATTTCAATCTAGCTTAAATATGTGCTACATGTTGCTAGTTAATCTCTATGTTGGCTTGAACAGACGGATAAGAGAACGGAGACCATCCTTATTCCGCTCCAGCTTATTTGGCACATCAAGCCGACGGAGTTCAACGATCCGCACGAGTACCATATTTGGCAAAGGCGTCAGCTCAAAATCATCGAAGCAGGCCTTCTGATTTACCCTTCGGCCCCTCTCGACAAATCGAATCCTTCTGCAATGCATCTACGTGAGACGATCCGAGCCGGTGATTGCAAGCCTCTAGAGATTACAAAGAACTCGGAGACGTGGAAAACACTGTGCACTGCTGTTGCTTCTTTAGCTTGGCGAAATACCAATGGTGGTCCTACTGATGTATGCCATTGGGCTGATGGATTCCCTCTCAACATTCACCTCTACACTTGTCTCCTTCAGGGCATATTCGATAGTAGTGACGAAACAGTAGTCCTGGACGAGGTGGACGAGTTACTAGAATTGATGAAAAAGACATGGACAACGTTGGGGATCAATAGGCGGATTCACAATGCTTGTTTCACTTGGGTGCTTCTTCGACAATACGTTGCCACTAATCAAATGGAGCCTGATCTGCTCTCTGCTGCGTATACTATGCTCACAGAGGTGGCAAAAGATGCTAAACAGCCGGACAGAGAGGCAATGTATGTGAAACTACTGTCTTTAATAGTAACTTCGATTCTAAACTGGGCGGAGAAGCGCTTGCTCCGGTACCATGAATACTTCAACAAAGGAAGTACCAGTGGAATCGAAAGTCTTTTGTCTCTGGCACAATCTTCAGCAAAGATTTTAGGTGATGTTACAATCATGGAAGGAGAAGGGGGCAAGAAAGGGGATATAATGCTCGCGGATTCTGTAGATCGTTACATTCGATCTTCACTTAAAAATGCATTTACAAAGGTGAGTACTGAGTAGGCATCTGTCTTGATACCAAATACATCATTTTCGGCATGAATTCTGTTTAACCCTTTGTGTTTTTTTTGGGGGGGTGATTAGTACAGATGGTAGAGCGTGAGAATTCCAAACTTGCAAATGCAGAAGATGGGGAAGAACCGAGTGTGACCATATTAAAATTTGTTAAAAGAACTGAGGAGTTGGCCGAGAAAGAGAGGGAAACTTTTAGTCCTATATTGAAGAGATGGCATCCGAATGCAGCCGGCGTGGCGGTTGTGACTCTACACCAATGCTATGGAGCACTGTTGAACCAATATTTAATCGGGGCAGGTACGCTGAACAGCGAAGTAGTTGGGGTACTACAGGGAGCTACAAAGCTAGAACAAGCTTTGGTTCAGATGGTGGTGGAAGAATCCGAAGAATGTGAAGATGGAGGAAAAGGAATTGTTAGAGAAATGAATCCATACGAAGTGGATTCGATCATATTGAGTCTCTTGAGACAATGGATAGATGAAAGGGTAAACAAAGGGAAAGATCTTCTTGGTAGAGCAAAAGAAGCTGAAGTGAGTCAATTTCTTTGTTCTGTTTTTGATTAAGTTGATAAAGAAAAAGAAATGATATATGGCTCAGCTTACTAATTGGTTTTAGTCTATGTTGTAGACCTGGAACCCCAAGTCCAAATCCGAGCCATATGCGCAGTCATCGGTGGAGCTAATTAGTTTGGGCAATGAAATGGTGAAAGATTTCTTCGAAATTCCGATTGGAGCTACTGATGAACTGATTCTTGATCTGGCTGGAGGTTTAGAGCAGCTCTTCCAAGAGTACACTACCTTTGTAGCATCATGCGGTGAGAATCATCGAACTCATTATGTTGCATGCACCATTTAAGCTCATCTCATTATGTTCCATGCACCATTTGAACTGATTCATCTCATTATGTTCCATGCACCATTTGAACTGATTCATCTCATTATGTTCCATGCACCATTTGAACTGATTCATCTCATTATGTTCCATGCACCATTTGAACTGATTCATCTCATTATGTTCCATGCACCATTTGAACTGATTCATCTCAATTTTTTTGTTTCAGGGTCAAAAAAGAGTTATCTCCCTACACTTCCTCCTCTAACCAGATGCAATCGAGATTCCAAGTTCTTTAAAATCTGGAAAATGGCCAGTCCTTGCAGTGTTGGAGTACAAGATATGCATCAAGTTGGGAATATAGATGGTCACCATTCTCGCCCATTAACGAGCCGTGGCACACAACGCCTTTACATTCGAATTAACACCTTGCACTATCTGATCTCGAGCCTCCATTCTCTCGATAAAGCCCTGACCATCTCACTGAAAGGTTCAACAAGAAACGACAGATGCGGACAACATGGTGCTTCACATTCCTTCTTTGAAAATGTTAATGGATCTATTCAGGCTGCTTGTGATCATGTATCAGAAGTTGCTGCTTACCGCCTTATCTTCCTTGACTCCAATTCTATTTTCTACGACGGCCTTTACGTCGGTGACGTAACCAGCGCTAGAATTCGTCCTGCAATCAAAGTTCTAAAGCAGAACCTAACACTGCTTACTGCAATGGTCACAGAACGGGCTCAATCATTAGCAACAACAGAAGTTATGAAAGCAACTTTTGAAGCATTTCTTATGGTTCTGCTCGCTGGTGGACAGTCTAGGAGCTATAATCAGTCCGATCACGAGATGATTGCCGAGGATTTCAACAGTTTGCAAAAGGTATTTTGTAATTATGGAGAAGGGTTGATATCCGATGAGGTACTTCAAAAGGAATCGGAGACAGTTGAAGGGGTAATATCACTGATGTCTCAATCCACCGAACAACTCACAGAGGATCTCAGCATTGTGACTTGTGAGTCGAGCGGAATAGGCGTCGTAGGAACGAGGCAAAAGCTACCTATGCCACCAACAACAGGAAGGTGGAACAAATCGGATCCGAACACCATACTAAGGGTCTTGTGCTATCGGAATGATCGAGTCGCGAATCTGTTCCTAAAGAAGTCATTTCAACTGGCAAAAAGGAACTGAACATACATATATATATATATATATGAGAATGAGAGAGGCAATGTATATATTGTGCATATTTGAAGCAAACTGTGCAATCTTGTTTTGCTTCATTTTCAAATTCTTTGTAGCATTAGGCAATTTTTCAATGGAGTATGAGTGATAATTGTTCAACATTGTCCCATCAAGCTATTCCTTGCTAGATTGAATACTTCATTGATTAGAGCACTTTGTTGACAATGAATATGTGTTTCTTGCATGTTACTCCTTTGAAAATTACTCGGTATCCAACTTCGAGACAGAGTTGGGATAAATACAACATCAAAAATACCCGGAGCGGGATGGGATCAAGTCTTCATTCCCATTTCTCGGGTTTGAGTCAAGGCGACTAAAAATCCGACCCGCCCTATCCCTGTTACCAACCAACTCTTGTTGGTTGTTGATGGGTCGTGTTTGGTTAGTAGTGGTATTGGACAATGTTGATTTGGAGATTTATATATATTAGAGGCAAGATCCAGATACATTAATATAAAACTTTTTCGACTCATTATTTGAATCCGTTATATTAACATAGATCCAGATATTCGAATCATTATCTACTTTACTTTTTAAACTTGTTATTCTAAATTTTGTATGACATATTAAATTTAGGGGTAAACTAGACATGAAGCATATTTTAACTGTGCTTGATACAGTATTTGTTCCAACGAGCTATTCCTTTAGCTCTTCTTGATGTGTTACCTTCAATCTCGTCATCTTCAGTTCTTCCGTAAGCACGCGCATTGAATCCGAAACCTCGGCCTTGTACACATAGAACTTGATTACTACCACGAAGAAGACGAAGTTCAAGAAGTTGAGTACTGCAAAAAATGCAAAATAGTAGTCCAGATGAGACTTGTTGAGGTTATTCAAGATCCATCCTTGATGACCATGCTTTTGGGTGATATCGGAAACCGTCGACAGAAGGAAGCTGCTGATAAAGTTCCCGATCCCCAGACTCGAAAGAAAGTAAGAAGTACCGAGACTCTTCATGCTTTCCGGTGCTTGATCGTAGAAGAATTCAAGCTTAGCCACCTCTAGAAATGCATCGGCCGTGCCCATGAGCACAAATTGGGGAAGCAGAATGAATATGGTTAATGGAAGTTGGCCTCCCTTTTCGACTAGGCCATGTTCTCTAGCCACACTGAGCCTATGCCTCTCGGTTAAAGAAGCAATCACCATGATTATGATATGAAGAATAAGGCCAATTCCCATCCTTTGGATCAGAGTGATGCCCCTCGGATTCTTGGTCCATTTTCGGATAACCGGAACGAAACAACGATCGTAGAGGACGACAGAAGTAAGCATGGAAATCGTCAGGAATGAAGCTAAACTTGCCGGAGGGATCTTGAAGTTTCCCATATGTCTATCAAGCGTGGTGCCTTGTCTTACAAACAATGTGTTGACTTGTGCAATCATTGTGCTTGGCACGAATGTGGCAATCAATATTGGGATCATTCTTAACATTTGTTTAGTTTCCTCTACTTGAGTTACTGAGCAAAGCATCCATGGATCCGTCGACCCCGTTTTCACCGCAGCCTTATTCAGAAACCTGCAATTTATATGCATGCAAACTCGGTTAATCGAATTATGTCCGGCATTGATTGAAATAAATTTGAAACTAACCTCAAACTTGGTGTTGAATCAATCTTGAACTTCCCATTCCTAGCATACTCTTCCAAGTCAAGTTCATAAAGTTCTTTAGGGTCACTAGGAAGTGGCACACTCCATTTCCTAGCGGCAGCCACTATGACCGAAGTCATCCACATGATTGGACTCCCGACGGGCTTATGGTGCCGATAAAATGGGGTGCCGGCTACGAAAATCAGAACCGAAATGATGATCCCTACTGTGGGCAAACCATACCCTAAGGACCAACCAACATTGTCTTGAATGTAAATAAGAGCTGTGTTGGCAAAGAGTGTCCCAAAGAAGATGCTGAACATCCACCAATTGAAGAAAGATAGCTTCTGAGCCTTCTCTTTCGGATGGAAATCGTCGAACTGGTCCGCTCCGATCGTCGAGATGCTTGGTTTCGTGCCGCCGGCTCCGATAGCGAGTATGTATAATGCACCGAAAAACACAGCTAACTGTAATGTTGATGCCTTCGTACAATCTTGTGCATTGGGTTGGTGACAGGGTGGTGGCTTTAGTCCAGGGACTGAGACTGATATTGTTAGCAATGCCATCCCCTGTTTTAACAATAAAATCACTCATGTATTTCTTAGGGTTAAATGTTAACATTTCAGTCCCTATACGTTTGAAAGTTAACCTTTTGGTCCAGAACGCTGAAGTTATGATTAATTGACTTAAATATTTTGGTTTAAACACTCTTTAGGTCCCTCTAAATTTTAAACTTGAACAAATTAATCTCTCTCAAACATTTTATGTGAATTTTTACGTAAAATTATGAAAAAATATATAATTTTTTGTGTTTTTTATTTAAAAAGTTAACCAACCACATGTGCACATGTGTCATGTATTAACGGTTAATGTCAGCGCCATCATAAATCGTTCTTATTTACTCACCTTCAAAACATACATTGAATCAGTGAGTTTTTTTTTTAATTGAACCTATGAGTTCCTTTATTTTCACTATGGATTTGCTCAATTTCAACATTGACATGGACTTAAAGGGTGTTTAAACCAAAATATTGAATCCAACTAACTATAACTTTAAAATTTTGAACTAAAATTTTCATTTTTTTGAGACTAAAATATCTCTTTTAATAATAGAGAGACTAAAATGTACTTTTAAATATAATATGTGGACAAAATTAAATTTTTAGGTATACGACAAGAACTTCTGATGGACTTTTTTTTTATATCAAACTAATCGACTTTAACCATCTCTTAAAACTAAAGATTTATTATATTTAGTGATCCAAACTTATATTTAGTGATCCAATTTAGAGTACATATTTTAGGGGTTTAGGCAAGGGCGGAGCCACCCTTTGAATTTAGGGATTATAGTTTGAATTTAGAGTTTTGAGTTAGAATTTAGGGGTTATAGGTAAAAACTTAAATCCCTAACATATTACCTTAAAACTTAACATCTAATCTCTAAATCCTAACCATAAACCCTAAATTTTAACCACATACCCTAAACTCTAAACCCCTAAACTATGACCTCATAAACAAATCTCTAACCTTGAAATTAGGGCGCTTGTGGAAACGCCGACAGTGCATCATATATTTTCTCTTGTTATATATATTTTTTTTGATAAATTCTAATCTTTATCATAATCCTAGCTAGAGTTTAGTTAATTTCATTTCAATAACGTGTTATTATTTAAACTATTAATAAAATTTAAAAATATTTTATCAAACAAGTTAGAATATATAATTACATGCACACAATCAATTTCAATGCATAGTATATTTATTAAACTCAAGTACGGATGGAGGACTTTAGGTTAGGGGTAAATTTATTAATTTTTAAGGGGCGAAAATAGATTTTTAATAAAAAATATATAAAAAATTCTAAATTTTTTGTAAGTTGTATAAAAATTTCAAATTTTTATGAGGGGCGGCAGTCCATCCCCGATTAAACCTACAATTAGTAAACTAACTACAAATAATCACTTTATAAACCTCCAAACAAAAATATTAGAATTATACAGTTTCAATGGCATAATATTTAGTTATGGACCATAAAATTAAATAAACTCACAGCGAAGTAAATAATGGAGAAAATGATAAAGGTCCAATATCGTCCGAGCCAAGCATCGGCAATATAGGCACCTAAGATCGGAGTCAACCCGTTGGTGCCCACCCAATTGGTCACGTTGTTGGCCGACCTCACCATGCCTTGGTGAAGCCTCGTCGTCAAATAAGTGATGAGATTCGTTGATATGGCAAAGAATGCCATTTTTTCGAACACTTCGTACACTACACCAAATGTCAAATAGTTTGTAGGATGATAATAGTTCGATTCGTAATTCGAATTTTAAATGAATAGAATCATGTTAAAAGAGATGAAAGTTACCGACAACGAAGGAGCAAGCGGTCCATCCACCGGTCTTCGATCGACGAACTCGGTTTCCTTTAAGATCCACGGATCCATCTTGTGTATAATCATCTATCCCTTCTTCGGTCGCCATTGAACCAATCTGTAGTTTCGGTTCTTTTTTAGTCATTTGTATGTTTGTAATGGGGAGTTTGTACTCCTTTTATAGACCTCAAATTGAGGTTGAGGGGCCAAGGCCAGCTATAAGATTACGTTTATTTACTTTTAATTAAGATTATATTTTATTAATATAATAAAATCTTTCTTTTTATTTGCAAGATATTTGTAATTTTAAATGTTATACGAGCTTATGACAGTGACAAATATAACTATACAAAAAAGAGAGAAAAAAAACTTTAACATTTCATGTGGAAAGCCTTTATGAGAAAACCACGGGTAAATGAAAAAAAAAATCACTATAATGTCTAAACAATTACAGGGGAATTCTGTGTGTCTGAAAACACAGAAACAACTTATTTAACCCTAAACGTAATGAATATTTAAAAGTCAACGCTTCATAAACCCACCATCTTCTTCTTGACACATACATATCAATCAATACAAATCATTATAATATATTTTTTTAACAACCGTTTCCTATACATTGGTTAATTAATCTGAATTGGGTACTATAGAGACTCATTATGAGTGGAGATCATCCCAACCCAATTGCTCCATTCACAACGTCAAAATTTAAACTTTTAACCTTGTTTACTGGATCTATTACCTCATCCCACTAGACTAATTGATTGTTGGTAACATGTATAATATTTTAATGCTTGATTTGTGTTCATCAATTCAATTAAACATTTAAAAAAATGTAAACTACATCAGTGACCACTTAACTATAGGGTTGGTGTCGATTTGACCACTATATTTTTAATTTTGTCAAATATACCACTTAACTATTTAAATGGTTCTAATTAAGCCACCACCTAAAACCACATTTCCTTCCTTTTTTCAAGCATTAAAAATTATATAAGACATATATTAAATATTGTACTTCATATCAAAAAGCATACACTTGGTGTAGTGGCAAGCACATGCCCCTTACACTACAAAGTCCTTGGTTTGAATCTGTCCAAATGCGTTTTCTTTTCTTTCATTTTTCTGGGCATTAACAATTATTAAAAGACATATATTAAGTGTTGTATCTCAAAGCACAAAAGTTTACTTGGTTCAGTGACAAGTGCATGCATTGTACAATCCAAAGTCTCAGGTTTAATTCTTGATGGGGTGATTTTGTTGCTATCATTTTTTGACCTCCAATTGAGTGAGATGTGTCAGCACCTGATTGGAGGTGGAAAATTAATTAAATAAATTAAATAAAAATAATTAAAGTCCTCCAATAATGTGGTGACACGCGTCACCACCTAATAAAATAATTATTTTATTTTATTAAATTAAAATTAGGAGTAAATTGATAGATTATATAAATATAGAGGACCAAGTGTGTAATTATACTAAATATTTTAATAGTCCCGTCAATTTTTTTTAACGGCTGGTGGCTTAATTAGAACCATTTAAATAATTAAGTGGTATATTTGATAAAATTAAAAATATAATAATCAAATCGATATCAACCCTATAGTTAGGTGGTCACTGGTGTAGTTTATCCTAAAAAAATAGTGCACGTTTTTATTTTAATTAGTACTGAATTTTTTTAAAATTTCCAACTTGATCATAGCATAAAAATCGACAATAAACTTAAGTATAGTAATCTACGTCATCTCTCTTAACGTTTGTTTGCAAGAAATCTAGGTCATCTCTCTTACTTAATTACTCTATGTATATGTCCAGGAAAATTCATAATCTATAACAACATATAAAGTTTATCTTATTTTCATATTGTAACATATTACATTTGTCATTAAGTTTATCATAGTTATTCGATTTAAAGAAGTTTTTTAATATTCATTTCACGCCTCAATTTATTTTCTATCTCACATAATTTATCATATGGATTAGATTTATTAAAAAAACATGTTCATATCGTATTGAACATAAATCTCATGTTCCTTTTTAGTGTCTTTATTTATGCTCTCATATTAAAATAAATAAATTTAGAATTTAAAATTAAGGTGTAAGATTAGAGTTTAGAATTAGGGTGTAGGGCATAGAGTTTAAGATTTGTGATTTAAAATTTAAAAATTATAGTTAAAATTTATAGTTTAATTTTTTTAGTGTTAAGACACGAATAAAAACGCTCAAAATGGCGAAAATTTTTATTCTATTGCATTCACAATATTTTTTCCAACTGGAAGTATTATAAACCTAAATAGAATTTTTGTATAAACTTATCCATCTAAATATAAATCAAGTTGAGATAATTTTTTTAAATTAACATGAAAAATCAACATCTTTTTTATAATGTAAAGTGTGATTCTCATGAAATTATAATTTTCTTAAAAAATGTGAATACACATTTCGTAATATATTTATGTATGATGTAAAGTAAATTATTTGGATATTACAACTAGTAGTATTGTTTCAATTATTTCCCTAGGTTTTCTCTTCTTCTTTTTTTGATAAAATGATTTGGTTAGGGAGCATTATAATCAGGATGAGCTCAGTTTATGATGTCATGCTTTACAAAATCAAGCCTATTAAATTTATGGGTAAACTACACAGATGACCACTTAACTATGGGTTTGGTGTCAAAATGACCACTATATTATTTTTTGCCGCAAATGCATCACACAACTATTTAAATGGTTTCATTTTATCGACACGCCGTTAAAAAAACGAAAAAGTTGACGGAACTGTTAAAAATATTGGTATAATTACACATTTGGTCCTCTATATTTATACAATATATCAATTTAGTCCTAATTTTAATCTAATGAAATAAATTAATTATTCAAAAAGTTGATAGAACTGTTAAAAATATTGGTATAATTACACATTTGGTCCTCTATATTTATACAATAGATCAATTTAGTCTTAATTTTAATCTAATAAAATAAATTAATTATTCAATAAGATGGTGACACGTGTCACCACCTTATTGGAACTCTTTAATTATTTTTACCACCTGATTGGAGGTGGAAAAATGTTAACATGAAGATGTAGAATGTAAATAAATACTGTTAGGAAATTTGTTAATGTGTTAGTTAGCAAGGTAGTTGAGCAGTTAGCTAGTTTGTTAATTATTCTAGTTACTTCTTCAGCTTGTATATAAGGATGTAATTTCTTCTAAATCAATACAAGTCAAATAATTAAATCAGCCCAATCTTTCAACATGGTATCAGGCTAGACGTTTTTGGGCCTCAGCTTGTTTTGGTCGGTTTCTCTTTCTCCCGTTCTATCGTCTTTCCTTTTGTCATTTTCCCCAATTTTTTCTCGAGCTTTCCCCTATCTAGGGTTTCTGATTTTCCCCTTTCTCGAGTTTTTTTTTTCATGGATACATTGGATCTCAATCATCCTCTCTATCTCCATCCCTCTGACACGCCCGATGCTTTGCTCATTTCTCATCAGCTTTCCAGCATCGACAATTACAGTCTATGGAGTCGTTCGATGCAGATTTCTCTTCTTGCGAAGAACAAATTGGGCTTCATCGACGGTACATATTCTCGTGCTGATACGGCTGCCGCTCTCGTTCTCAGTGGGATTGCTGTAATGCCCTTGTTCTCTCCTGGATCCTCAACATCGTCAGTCGAGATTTGTCTACCGGGATCGTCTTCGCCTCCAGCGCCGCCTTGGTCTGGGCTGACTTGAAAGAACGGTTCGACAAAGTTGACGGTTCGCGCATCTATTTTCTTCATCGTGAGATTGCTTCCTTGGTTCAAGGTGACAATTCCATTTCTGTTTATTACACTCGTCTGCGTTTACTATGGGACGAATATGCGATTTTAGTTCCTCTTCCTTCCTGCGAGTGTGATGAATCTAAGGATTTGCTGCTCATGCTCTTCAGCAGCGATTGTTTCAGTTTTTGATGGGCTTGAATGATTCGTATGCCTCTGTCCGCAGTCAAATTCTTCTCATGTCTCCTCTCCCGACTGTCAATCAAGCTTATGCCATGGTGGTTCAGGAGGAATCTCAACGTTCGTTGGTTTCTTCAATCTCACCTGTTTTGGAGTCGTCCGCCTTCTATTCCAGTTGTACTTCTGTTGGTAACCGTCATTTCAATGGTGTCTGTTCTCATTGCAAGATTCGTGGTCATAAGGGGGAGCAGTGCTATCGGTTGAATGGTTTTCCTCATGATTTTAAATTCACCAAACAACGGGATTCTCGTTCTTCTAATGTTGCATATACTGTTACTGATGATTATGCTTTGTCTCTTCCTTCTGATTCTTTGTCTGCAGTGTCAGCTTCTTCACCTTTACCGTCTTCACCTGCTTCGGTGTTTACTCCGGCACAATACAATCAATTGGTTGAGCTTCTTCAGCGTTTGCCTTCTTCTGAGCCAGTGGTAAATCTTGCCTCGGCAGGTATCTCTGCTTGCTTATCAGTTGTTTCTGATCGTGATTCTTGGATCTTGGATACTGGTGCTACAGATCATGTTATGTTTGATTCTTCTCAGTTGCATAATCTTGTTCCTTGTACTTTATGTCGTTTTGTTTCCCTTCCTGATGGTACTAAAATTCCTATTACTCATACTGGTTCCATTCATTTAACTTCTGTTCATACTCTTCATGGTGTTTTGCTTGTCCCCAGTTTTAAGCATAATTTGCTTTCAATTTCAAAACTCACCTCTGACTTACATTGTTTCTGTTGTTTTTACTCCTGATTTCTTTCTTCTTCAGGACCTCTCCAGTGGGCAGATTCAGGGGATTGGTAAACGCAACGAAGGTCTTTATTTCTTTCCTTTCTTTAGTTCATCTTCTGTTTTTCCTTTTGCATCTGTTTGTACTTCTTCTACAAATGAGACTGTTCTTTGGCATGCTCGATTTGGTCATGCTACTACTGTCAAGTTGAATAAAATGCATTTTTCTCCTTCTAAGCACTTTCATGATGATCACATTAGAACTTGTTCAATTTGTCCTATGGCTAAACAATCTAGGATTCATTTTCCTATTAGTCAATCTCGTTCAACTTCTGGCTTTCATCTAATTCACATTGATTTGTGGGGGCCTTACAGGGTCTCTACTCATAGTGGCCACAGATTTTTCTTAACTATTGTTGATGACTTTAGTATAATGACTTGGGTACATTTGCTGAGATTAAAATCTGATGTTGTCATTCATTTAAAATCATTCTTTAAACTTGTTGAGACTCAGTTTCTTGTTTCTGTCAAATGTGTCAGAAGTGACAATGGGTTTGAATTCTTTAATCAAGACTGTGCTTCTTTGTTTTCTGCTCTTGGTATTGTTCACCAGAGCAGTTGTGTCTATACGCCTCAGCAAAATGGTGTTGCTGAGCGTAAGCATCGCCATTTACTTGAGGTTGCTCGTGCTTTAAAGTTTACCTCCAAAGTTCATATAAAATTCTGGGGTGAGTGCATCCTCACTGCCTGTTGCTTAATCAATCGTTTACCTTCCTCTGTTCTTCATTGGCAAACTCCTTTTTTTGTTTTTCATGGTCATCATCCTTCCCTTTTGCATCTTCGAACTTTTGGTTGCTTAGCTTATGCAAAAAAAACCCAATTATCATGATAAATTTTCCTCTAAGTCTATTCCTTCTGTTCTGATGGGTTATTCTAGTACTCAAAAAGGGTATTTGTTGTTTGACTTAGAGTCTAAAACTTTTTTTGTCAATCGTGATGTTCTTTTTCATGAACATGTGTTCCCCTTTCATTTTGATTCTCCTTCTTCTTCTTTTTTTCCTTCACTACCTGTTTCTATTTCTGATTCTGATTTTTTGAGTTCCCCTGGTACTTTTCCTTCTGGTTTTGACTCAGCAAATGTCCCCCATTCTCCACATTCTTCACAACCTTCAGCTCCTTCCCAACCTTCAGCTCCTTCACAACCTTCAAATCCTTCACAGCCTTCAGTTTCTTCACAACCTTCAGTTCCTTCACAATCTTCAAATCCTTCACAACCTTTAGCTTCTTCTCCTCTTCCTCCTATTAGGCATTCTTCTAGAGTTACTCGACCACCTAATTGGTTACAAGACTTTGTTTGCACTCACCAATAATCTACTGCTCCAGGTTTGCATTCCATTCTTAATACTATATCCTATAACTATCTTCCTTCTCATACTTCTTCTTTTATTGTTTCCATTTCTTCTCTTGTTGAGCCTAAAACATATTCTCAAGCTATTAAGCATCTTGTTTGGGTTAAAGCCATGGAAGAAGAGTTGCAAGCTTTAGAATCTAACAAAACCTGGACTGTGGTTCCTTTACCTCAAGGGAAAACACTCATTGGCTGCAAATGGGTGTATAGAATCAAATACAAGGCTGATGGCTCGGTTGAGCGTTACAAAGCCCGCCTTGTTGCCAAAGGATATAGTCAGCAAGAAGGTATTGACTATGTCAAAACATTTTCTCCAGTAGCTAAGATGGTTACTGTTCGAGTTGTGTTGGCACTTGTTGCAATCTACTCTTGGCCTCTTTTTCAAATGGATGTGCACAATGCCTTCCTTCAAGGGGATCTGTTTGAAGAGGTGTATATGGAGCTTCCTGCTGGTTTTTGTAGTCAGGGGGAGCATCTTGCATGTAGACTACAAAAATTGCTTTATGGGCTTAAACAGGCTTCTAGACAATGGAACATGAAGCTTACTGAAGCTCTTTTAACTACAGATTATGTGCAAAGTAAATCTGATTACTCTATGTTTACAAAGAAACAAGGAAGCAAGATTGTTGTTATGCTCATTTATGTGGAAGATCTGCTCATCACAGGGAATGATTTGTTGTTGATCAATGACTTAAAAGCTCTCTTAAACCAGAAGTTTAAGATGAAGGACCTTGGTGGCTTAAAGTTCTTTTTAGGACTAGAAGTTTTGAGGTCAGCACAAGGTATCTTGTTGAACCAAAGAAAGTATACTTTAGAGCTGATAGAAAACACTGGTTTAGGGGAGCTAAACCATCATTGACACCCTTAGAGCAGAATTTGAAACTAACCACAGTGGAGTATGATGCCACTTTACCTCATCCTCCTGAAGATGATCTGGTTGAAGACAAAGCACAATTTCAGAGGTTGATTGGTCAGCTGTTGTACTTGACACATACAAGACCAGACATCACTTATGCAGTTCAGCATCTTAGTCAGTTTATGCAACATCCCAAGCAATCACATATGGAAGCTGCTTTGAGGATTGTGAGATATTTGAAGAAAGAACATGGCCAAGGCATTTTGCTTAGCAGCACTAGCAAATGTCAGTTGGTTGCCTTTTTTGATTCAGATTGGGCATCTTGTCTAGTCTCAAGACGATCCATGACGGGTTTTTGTGTTAAGCTGGGAGATTCTCTGATTTCTTGGAAATCAAAGAAGCAAAGTACAGTTGCAAGGTCTTCAGCTAAAGCTGAACATAAAAGCATGGCATTTGCAGCAGCAGAGATAGTGTGGCTTAAAGGATTACTTGATAAGCTTGATGCAGGCATTAAATTACCAGCTATTGTGTTCAGTGACAATAAAGCAGCACTCCAAATTGCAGCAAATTCAGTCTTCCATGAGCGAACAAAGCACATAGAAATAGACTGTCATTTCATCCGAGAGAAAATTCAAGCTGGTTTGATCAAGACAAAAAATTCAATACTGTTAGGAAATTTGTTAATGTGTTAGTTAGCAAGATAGTTGAGCAGTTAACTAGTTTGTTAATTATTCTAGTTACTTCTTCAGCTTGTATACAAGGATGTAATTTCTTCTAAATCAATACAAGTTAAATAATTAAATAAGCCCAATCTTTCAACAGAAGATTGCATCCAAGAGGAATTGAACCTAAAACCTTGGAATGCAAGGGGTAAGTGTTTGCCACTAAGCTAAGCACTTTTTGTGCTATGAACTACAGTCTTTAATATATATTTAAATGATAAATCCTTTAGTTTTAATCTCATGGCCTTGAAGTTTCTTGTGTTGTAGACAAGGTAAAGGCCTCAGTTTGTTTTAACAGTGTTATCACCTGCAAAACCAAATCACACCAAAAAAAACAAGTCGTTTCGGTTCTTTAGAACTCCATCTGTTCATCATATTCTCTTCTCAAGAATGATATGTATGTCATTTATCTTGATCTATTGGGATGGCGGTCATTCGTGCTTTTTATACCCTGGTTGTTCACACTAATGACAACTCCACCCCATGATTGATGATTTCGTATGCTTTGCTCCCTTCATTTATGGCCAATAACTAAAGGTTCGCCTTACGGAATACATGATAGATAGGACATATATAAAAAGTGCCACGAGTGCCATAAGCTACTCACCACTCTCAAGGCATATCTCGAGCTCATTCTTGTCATTGCCTTGAAGAACAGCACGAAACTGGCCTTCAAGGAGTGGGAGGAAAACAGTGTAGATTGTTGGAGCATTAGGATCATCTTCTTCCTTACTCTCTACGAGCATGAATTGAGTCTCCAAAGGGACATCTTTCCCACATGTTCTCATTCTCTGAGTCATCCACCATAATTTGAATCGAAAACAGCACACGAATCAAAGACCCCTGTTGAAGTAAAAAATAAGAACAAGTCATGACTTTGAGTACTCATCCACACCAGAAGCATTTTAGAACTTGTAGGTTTTATAATCCTCAAGTATCATATATATATATATATGCCAGCAAAACAACAGTTAATCCAGCAAACATGTACGTTAAAGTAATTTAAATACCAATACTTAAAAATAGTCATATAATTTAGTTCTTCCTAGGTTAACTAGTAAACATTTTTAATAGACCCAAATGAACCTTCTTCTAAACATGTACATATATCAAAAGGGTGAAAATAAACTAAAAGGTTGAAGTGGAATCTTAAGGCAACAATCAGAAACAAAATAGGAACCACCAAATACAGTTTTTTGCTTCACTGGTTTAAAATACAGGTTAGATACACTTTTTTAAACAAGCATATTTAGTCCTTAACATGCTATGAAATACATTTTTTTGCTTCATTGGTTTAAAATAATAAAGATTGTATTTTATAGAACAAAAAAGTGCTTGGCCCAATAGCAATCACTCGCCCCTTGCATTCCAAGGTCCTAGGTTTGATTCCTCTTGGAAGTAATTTTCATGTTAACATTTTTTTACCTCCAATTAGGTGTGACACGTGTCACCACCTGATTGGAGGTGGAAAATTAATTAAATAAAAATAATTAAAGACTTTCAATAAGGTGGTGACATGTGTCACCATCTTATTGAATAATTAATTTATTTTATTAGATTAAAATTATGACTAAATTGATATGTTGTATAAATATAGAGGTCCAAATGTGTAATTATACCAATTTTTTTAACATTTCCGTCAACTTTTTCATTTTTTTAACGGCGTTTGCTAAAATTGAACCATTTAAATAGTTGTGTGGTGCATTTTCGGCAAAAAATAATATAGTGGTCATTTTGACACCAAACCCATATTTCAGTGGTCATCTGTGTAGTTTACCCTAAATTTATTAAATACGTTTGAAGTAATTTTAATTCGGTTGATATCGTGATATTGAATTATATTGTTTGATTTTTGTAATGAATTTATTGCATCACATGTCTCCAAATGACATTCATTTTACATTGATCTCTTAAATTTTTAGACATTCTAATTTCATCCTCAAATTATGACCATTTTGAATTGGTCCTTAAATTTTTGAGCATTCAAATTTTATCCTAAAATTATGACTCTCATTGTAAATTGGTCCTCAAAATTTTTGAACGTTCTAATTGCATTCTCAAATTATTGGTATATATACGCTAATCATATCTTATGTTAATAAAATCGTTATAAAATTGTTAATTGTCATGAAATACTGGTGTGTATTATGTAAATATATAATGTGGTATAAACATTAATTTGAGAATGAAATTGGAACCTTCAAAAAGTTTGGAGACCAATTTAAAATGAAAATTATAGTTTGAGGATGAAAGTAGAATATTTAAAAGTTCAGAAACCAATTTAAAATGAGGGTCATAATTTGAGACTTATGGTGCAATATTTAACTCTTATTGCTCGAGTTTTAACTTTTAACCCAAAATGTACACATAACATCTCTACGAAGTATAAGTGATAATTGTTCAATAATATTGTTCCATCAAAGCTATTACTTTAGGTCTTCTTGACTTGATGCTTTCAATCTCATCACCTTGAGTTCTTCTGTAAGCACATGCATGGAATCCGAAACTTCGGCCTTGTACACATAAAACTTGATTATCGAGACGAAGAAGATGAAGTTCAAGAAGTTGAGCACTGCGAAAAAGGCGTAATAGTAGTCGAGATGAGACTTGTTTAGGTTATTCAAGATCCATCCTTGATGACCATGCCTCTGAGTGATATCGGAGACCGTGGAGAGAAGGAAGGTGCTGAGGAAGTTCCCGATCCCCAGACTCGTACTCGAGTAAGAAGTCCCGAGACTCTTCATGCTTTCCGGAGCTTGATCGTAGAAGAACTCAAGCTTAGCCACCTCTAGGAACGCGTCGGCTGTCCCCATAAGCACAAATTGGGGAAGTAAAATGAATATGGTTAATGGAAGTTGGCCTCCATTTTCAACTAGCCCATGTTCCCTAGCCACACTCAGCCTATACCTCTCGGTTAATGAAGCAATCACCATGATTATGATGTGAAGAACAAGGCCAATTCCCATCCTTTGAAGCAGAGTGATGCCCCTCGGATTCTTGGTCCATTTTTGGATAAACGGAACGAAGAAACGATCGTAGAGCACCACACAAATAAGCATGGAAATCGTCACGAATGCGGCTAAACTTGCCGGAGGGATATGGAAGTGTCCCATTCCTCTTTCAAGGGTGGTGCCTTGCTTTATAAACAATGTGTTGATTTGTGCAATCATTGTGCTCGGCACGAATGTGGCAATCAATATTGGGATCATTCTTAGCATTTGTTTAGTTTCCTCTACTTGAGTCACTGAGCAAAGCATCCATGGATCCGTCGACCCCGTTTTCACCGCAGCCTTATTCAGAAACCTGCAATTTAATTATATGCATGCAAACTCGGTTAATCGAATTATGTCCGGCATCAATCGAAACTGAACTCACTAAATTCGAAGCTAACCTCAAAGATGGTGTGGAATCAATCTTGAACTTCCCATTCCTAGCATACTCTTCCAAGTCATGTTCATAAAGTTCTTTAGGGTCACTAGGAAGTGGCACGCTCCATTTCCTAGCTGCGGCCACTATGACGAAAGCCATCCTTGTGAACGGACTCCCGGCGGGGACCTTGTGCCGATAAAACGGAGTGCCGGCTACGAAAATCATAACCGAAATGATGAGTCCAATCGTGGGCAAACCATACCCTAAGGTCCAACCAACATTGTCTTGAATGTAAACAAGAACTGTGTTGGCAAAGAGTGTCCCAAAGAAGATGCTGAACATCCACCAATTGAAGAAAGATAGCTTCTGAGCCTTCTCTTTCGGATGGAAATCGTCGAACTGGTCAGCACCAATCGTCGAGATGTTCGGCTTCGTGCCGCCGGTTCCCACCGCGAGTATATATAATGCTCCGAAAAATACTGTTAACTCTAGCGTTGATGCCTTCTTGCAATCTTCTACATTGGCTAGGTGACAAGGTGGTGGTTTTAGTCCGGGGACTGATACTGATAATGTTAGCAATGTCATCCCCTGTTTGATCAAGAATTGAGTTATTTGATATTAAATATAATTAATAATTAGAAATAAAATTTTCATAATATGAATTAATAATTATTAACATATTAAAGTTTATGTAAACGTATAAAATAATATCTATTTTTTTTCATTTTTCTTATTTATGGTACAAGGAATATTCCTATCCTTAGTTGAATCATAATTTTAGATATTAATTTCAAGTCTCCGTAAAACATTTAGGTGACCAATCGATTTGAATATATATAATTATATATAATTTTTGAGGTGACCAACCAATTTAAAATATATTTATATGCATTTTAGGGATAAATATGAAAACTGCATATGAACTTTCGTTCAATAGGTAAGGTTATAACTTTAATTTTGTGTAATTGTATATATGAATACTTTTATTAGATTCGATTTTTCGCAATGACTAAAAGAAACTATCAACATTTTACATTTTACATATTGTATATATAAATAATGATATTTATTCAATATAAAAAAAAAATAGGTAGAGTTACTTCTTAAAATGTATATAATTGAATCAAAATCAAAATTTTATGTGTACAATTGAACTAAAATCAAAATTTTATGTGCATAATTGAACAGAATTAAAGTTCATGTATTAACATTATAAATTTGATGAAAGTATATGGGTAGTTTTAATTATCCCTATTATATAATCATAACTTTAGCTCCGCATCTTTCAAAAGAAAATTCAAATATGTTAGAGGTATATATACTTTTTAAAATTTAAAACTTAGTTCCTATATTTTGTAAAATTGCATCCTAAACTATTTTTATTTGAAAATCTTAGTCCCTCCCCTAGTTTTTGTTCAATGTTATTATTAATTGCTGACCTAGCAACTAAAAAAGGTAAAAATAACTTTTTAGTCCCTTAAGTTTTTTTATCAATTTAACCTTTAATTATCATTAATTTAACAATAATTTTTAACCATCAACGTTTATAACTTTTTAATAGTAAAATTGATTTAAATTATAAACATAATACTCTAAAAAGTTAATTGTTTATGTCACCAGATCAACAAAAAGGGTAAAATTAAACAAAGTTAAGAAAGGAAGCAAATTTTCAAATAAAAATCCATTCTATAAAAATAAAAATTTTAAAATAATATAAAAACATTTTGCATAGCTTTGCGGCAAGTCTTATCCATAAGCCTTGGGGCAAACAAATTTTTCAGGGCAACACTGTACCATCATTATTTATGTACACGCAACAATTAAGAACCCTATAAAACAACAAAAATCAATCTGTATTTATTTAATTGTATTTAAAATATTATATATTTATATAAATTTTGATATATATTAATATCATATTGTATAAATTAAAGTTAATCGTATCTAGTTCGAAACTTATCAAGAACAAGTTGGATAGGCCAATTTGTCTAGCAAATTAGACAAAAATTTGCAGAGATTTAGACAGACAAAATTGAATTTTGTGACATAAAAAACGGTGGTCCACAAGACAAATTTGACTATAATTTCATGCCAATACACAGTTTCTTAGTCATCAATCATCTCTTATAATAATAAATACAAAGAAAAAAGTATTTAGTCAAAGTTTAGCATTGTGCCCATGCTTGAATTGAATAATAAATTTAGTCATTTGGCTTTAACCAATCACTTTTTTTCTTGTAAAATTATATATCATCAACTCATTAAATATTAGTCCTAGAAGAGGTTTTAGATAATGTGAATATTTGATGCTACAACTTTTAAGAGTCGAGACATATTTACTTATCATTTTTAATACTATGACCTAAGAAATAAACGAAGATTATTCGATTCACATGTTGTGCCGTCTTTAAATTATACATAATTTTTTTTAAGGATTAGAGATTTATTTTGAGGTTTAGAGTTTAAATGATTAGTTTGTAGGTTTTATAATTTATGGTTTATGGTTAAAATTTAGAGTTTATGATTTAGGATTAAGGGTTTAAATTATATTTTTATTAGGTAGAGAGTATTTTTCAAGGTAAATATCAAGATTTAACCCATACAAGATGAGACAACATGAGCATCCTTAGGCACTCGGTCAACCGGTGGATCTCTTAGATTACACTTTTTTAAAGAGTAAATATGTAAGTTATTTGATTAAATATTCAATTAATCGGTCAGTTAATTAGGTGTTCAATCAATTAACAGTTAATTTTTTTTTAAATTTGGTTATCTATTAACTCAGTTCAAAACTGGTTAATTAATTAAAAATATTAAATATTTGATAATATATATACATATTATTTATTTTAAGCCTAAGTTCATTAAGATACCAAGAGACGCAACTAAATTTTAACCCTACAGCCATCAAAACTTCAAGATCCAACCAATTTTCAACCAAATGAAAAAATAACTCAATTTAAAGCAAAACACAAACCCTAAGACTTATAACAATGTTCGGTTAATTCAAAACGATTAAATTTTTTCGGTTCGTTTAATAAATTTTAAAAAAAAATTAATTTGAGTAACGGTTAAAGAAAAAACTAATTTATTTAACTTTGTTTAATTCCATCGGTTTAGTTATCGACAAAATTAATATACTAAACATCCGTAGTTAAAATTTAAAATTTAAATCTAATATATATATATAAATATATAACAAACTGAAAATATTTAATTATTTTATAAACCCTCAAGTGGTTAGTCCAAATAATAAGACTCACTCGTGTGTACATATTATCACAGGTCTCAAAAAACATATTTGATAGAAATATATAGTGTCATCGTTTATATATTTTAAAATTTTCTTTTTTTCGATACAGAATTAATGTTCGCGTCTTTTCTCAAACGTGACAATATATACATGTGTACGGAAAACATTTTTTTTATTGTGAACAAATAATGTTGTATTGTCGGCGATGGAATTTGAAGAAAAATAAATAAATGAACTTACAGAGATATAAATGATGGAGGCAATGACAAAGGTCCAATAGCGACCGAGATGAGCATCGGCAACGTAGGCGCCCAATATGGGAGTCATCCAGATGGTGCCCACCCAATTGGTCACATTGTTGGCCGACTTCACCGTGCCTTGGTGGAGCTTCCGAGTCAAATACAGCACCAGGTTCGACGATATTCCGTAATACGCCATTCGTTCAAACACTTCATACACTGCACCAAATGTCCAAACATTCTAATCAAGCTGCAGCCTTGGATTCTACACTTTTTGTAGGAAGGGAGTTGATGTTCATAATCGTGTGTTTAGGGACGGAGTCAAAATTTACTTATGAGAGTGGTATATTGTTTGACTTTAAAATGAACATAATCTTAGAAAGAAATTAAATTTAAAAAATAAAGGATTTAAAGATTATATTTTATTAAGAAGGTCAAGACTTAACTTTAAAAATAATAAGATCCTAAAAATTAATTAAACTAGAAATTATGGGAACAACAAGGACTTAATTACAATGGCTTCAAAATAATCAATGGCTTAAAATGCAATTACAAGGGTGACGATGGTTCTGGATGTGTAATAAGAGCGACCGCACATGACCTCAGTAAATGGAGGGATCTAAAATAAATTAAGTTAAATGTTTATAAGGAAAAAAATTAGTTATGAACTAATAGTAAAATATATGTGGAAAACAAAATAGTATTGTATTTGATAGATTTCGAGATTTATTATACTCATTTTTTTTTTCAAAAGTCAGCATATCACCATAAAACAAATCAATAAATATTTTTAATTTAAAGAACAAATCAATAAATATTTTTTAATTTAAAGTATCATTTTAATATATAGCACATGAAACATTAAGTCTTGAATTTGTCCCTGCTGATGGGTTTTGTTGTGTTTATGTGGTCCATGAAACAATGAAAAGAAAATGGACCTTTTTAATTTGGGTACTTTTTCTCTATTAATTGACCATATATAAAATGTTTCCTATATTGTAAGTAAATTTCAATGATGACACATTATATAAATTAAAATTAAAAGTTATTTTAATAAATTATTATTATCTAATTTATTGATGATACATGAAATTATGTAAGAGATAATAGAAAAGTAAATTATAAATATTAAAATTCGAATATTTGAAAAAGAGAGATAATGAAGGAGACAAGACAATAGAGAAGCCGGTAGAGGATATTAAAAATGGGCCCATTGAAAAAGATGTTAAATTTGTAAAAAATATTAGTCGAAAAGGAATATTGAAACCCAAAAAGAGACATGCAAAAAGTGTGTGGGGTTGTGGTGAAGCTTATTCTATTTATTATTTGGTAGTTGGACCAAATCAATGCTTGATCAAACTCCATCATCATGTGTTTACAAGCTAAAGAAACTCTCTTTCTAATTGCTAAAAAACAAAAAGGTACTGCATTGAAAATTTATATCCTCTAAAAAATATCATTCGAATCTTGAAAATATCTTTGATAAAAAAAGTATCTTAAAAATATCATGTTTGAATATTTGATTTAACTTATTAATATTTGTTGCTGAAATTCGAATCTATTCGGTCTCAAGTTATGCACTATTCATATGGAAAAAAAAATTAGAAAAAAGGTTAAAGGGATTGTAGATATCAATATTCGGATCTTGAACCTACAGAATGCATCTAAAGAGAGAAAGTGAAAATGGAGAGGACCCCAAAACTTAGCCATCCTCAAAAACTATCGGATTCAAATTCAAACATCTGTAATTCATTTCTTTATCCCGATATCGAAACCACCTTTATACCATCTTAAACATATTGAATGCATCTAAAGAGAAGGTGAAAAATGAAGAGGATCCCAAAATTTAGTTATCCTTAAAAGTTATCGATTCGAATTCAAGCATTGTAACTCATTTCTTTATCCTGATATCGAAACTACCTTTATACCATCTTAGACCTACCGAATGCATCTAAAGAGAAGGTGAAAATGGAGACCGGAGAGAACCCCAAAACTAAGTCAGCCTTAAAAGTTACCGATTCGAATTCAAACATCTGTAACTCGTTTCTTTATCTCGATATCGAAACCACCTTTGTACCAAAAAAAAAAAAACAGGAATAGAAGCAAAAACAAAAGGTCGGAAAAGAGAAGAAAGTTACCAACAACAAAGGAGCAGGCAGTCCATCCACCTCTCTTGGATCTACGAACTGGGTTTCCTTTAAGATCCACAGTTCCATCTTGAGTGTAATCATCTATTCCTTCTTCAACCGCCATTGAAGAACAACTATCCAAGTGTGTGTATATATATACACTTATATTTGTAATGGCCTAATGGGGAGTATGTGTATATCCACTCCTTTTATAGACGTCTCTTTGATTCTCTTTTAATATACTAAAGATTTATTCAGCATAATTATTATTTGTAGGGGTTTTTTTCAATAGGTTTGACTTGGATTTTGCAAGCATGGCCTAGGTTTTTGTTTTCTTTGTTCGGCTTTATTTTACGTGGAAAAGGTTTTATATTAGGTGTGAACGTAAGTTACTCTAGTTTCCTCGAGTAGATCTCTAACCTAATCAATTATTTTATATATTTTTTAAACAAGTAGGTGTGTAGTTTATAGGTATTGTGAGACTTAAATCATAATAAATTTATTCCGGAAAGTGAGACTTTAAATATGAATTTAATGTATTGTGAGACTTGAATCTTAGACACCAAAGGTTCGGCGACGAAGTTAAGATTGAAGTTATGTGGGGACAGGACAAGTTGATTAGTTTTGAGGGTCTTAAAAAGTAATTAAACCATAAAAGTTAAGAGAGTGAAAAATTAATTTCATAAATTTTAAAATTAAAAGGTCCTAAAAATAATTAAATAAAAAATAGTTCAATGCTTATTTTTATTAATTTTATCGAATATGGTCATAAAAATAATAAATCATATAATTTTAAGAGGGGCAAAAGCTTAACTAAAATAGTTTCAAAACTGTCAGTACGTTAAAATGTAATTAAACCATCAAAGGGCAATTGTCCTTCCCACCACATGTTCAACCTTGGTCACATGATCTCAACTTTGATATTAAATTAAGAACTTGTCGATAATTTTTTTTGTGAACTACGAGTGTTAATAGTCTATCCATTTAACTATCTAAACAACCATTAATCTCGTCGAGCTAGGTAGGACTTCGAGATGAGAAAGCAATCCATCAAGTTAACATCGTTGCATTTCTGAAGCCTCAAGATTAAATTGAAACATCTATGTCAATTGATCTTAGTAAATTATATAAATAGTCCCTGATTATATGATTTTTTGGTTGAATCTCATGACAATGAAAGTTAAAAAAGATCACATGACTTAAAAAAGCAATAAGTTGGTCTAATATCGTTAAAACTTTAACAATAAATGGTGTGTTAGTTAATCAAATTTGGTATAATAACAAATTATAATAAAAATTAAGATCAAATTATAATAAAATGTGAAAATTGAGGACTAAATTTGATATTTAAAATTTTTATTAATTGACACGTTATCATCAGTCAATTTTTTTATAGGAAAACGATCAATCTGTTACTTTTTCTAAATCAGGTAACCACTTTATAACTTTTTCATAGTCTATAAACTCAACAAAAAGAATGTCCTATAGTCAAAGGACTACTTTTGTAGTTTACCCCTAATTTTAATAGAAATCAATACTAAAATAAATTCAATTTGAACTTGACATCGAGAACAAATAATTAAATATAGGGATCAAACGCAATATTGTCCGTATAACATTTACGTCCAATTCCGTAGGAAACAAAAACATTTCTAAAAAAAGGTTATTTGATTAATATCTAGATGAAAATACATGTAAAAATATTTTATTCACAAAAATTTAAATATTCAAAATTATTTATAGGATTTAATTTGGACCTATTGAAAGCAAATAGAAAATGACTGTTATACATATACATGATTTAATTATGAATTCAAAAATTGAAAAGTAGCTCCTCTAATAAGGAATGGATCGAGGGAGGTATTAAGGGCAGTCACAGAGTTATACCCTCTAGAAATTTTAAATTTTCATATATTTTTAGAAATTTTCTTTGTATTTTATATTGATGATCTAATTCTGCACATCTTGAAATTTTTAATTTTTCATATAATTTTACTAAATATAAAAGTTATCACCCCTAAAATAAAATTATACGTCCATCCTTACCTCTAATTAGACAAAATTTGGCCATTATACTTTATAAACTAGATAAATTAGTCCAATTATTGATAATAAAAAAACATAAATTTGAATAGTTGATTTTATTAATTTCATGCATATAATTTGTTGACCCGTTGATTTTAAAATCATTGGTTTAATTACTAAATTTTAATAAGTTAAAAAATTAATATACGATTTTTTGGAACAGTTTTTACTTAGGGGAAGGGAGAAAAAAATTGCTCATAATGTGTATTGAACTCACAACATAGGTAAAAAAAAAGTGTCAATCGAGAGCTTTTTAACAACTTGCTTTAGAAATTGTTGACAACATTCGAGTTTATTATTATATATATATATGTGTGTGTGATTTCTAGAAAAGGAAACAATATATAATAACATCAGAATAGTCCAAGCAAGTTGTCGTACTAGACAATTCAGTCCATATCTTATATTAAGTAAATGGCGTAATTGAACGTTTGTTTGCAAGCAATCCCAGTCAACTCTCTTACTCAATTATTAATCCACAGGAAATTGAAAATCTGCTTTCGACGTACCTATTTGTCAATTAGTCCAATTGATAAGAAAATTAGAATTATCAATTTTTACAGATTTATCGAAATTGGAATATATGTATCATGTCAACGTCGAGAAAACTGTATTTTTATACTTCGAAAAAGAAATTAAATTTGAAAAAATTAGCATACTCCATAGACATTATATTAATTTATATTAACTTTTTTTATTTGAATAGGAGAGAAAGATTATTTTAATTAACACGAAAATGAACCCCTATTAAAATTGAAGTGTAATTGGCGTGAATTATTATTGTCTTTGGTTTAATTACGTCTCTAGTCCGTATACTCTTAGATTTTTAAAATTAATCTCTTTACTTATATTTCCAAGAATTTAACCCTTTACTTGTTTGCTTTGGAAATTAAGATCCCATCAAATTTGAACATGTGATGTTTTCATATTCAAATGGATGACTTAATAATTAAATTTCAATTGACAGCGCATATACAGGTCTAACAAAAGTTAATTGATAGTGTTGGTTAGACTCTTGTGGTGTATTGTGATCGAATATATCATTAGTTTGTTGCTCTCTTTTTCTTCCAATTAAGATTATGGAGGTTTTTTAACGAATCACGTGTCAATCGTCAACCCATTTTAATAAAATATACATTTCAAAAAAAATAATAGTGTTATCAATTAGACTTCATTTAATTTTTACGTCAAACAAATAGAAAGACCAAATTCGTAAAATTAAGCGCAGAGAGACTAAGTTTGTTCCATTGGTTGATTAATTTGGACTGAATACTACATATGCTCATTATAACGACAACCCTCTCAACTCAGTTTGTTCCATTCACAACGTCGTGATTTAAATCTCTAACATTGCTAAAGGGGTCTAGTGTCTCATTTTACTAGATTAACTGATTATTAGTTAGATTTTTTTGGCATAACCACTGATATATGACCTATCGACCAACTAGTCCAGATCGGATTTTGCAGAGGTCTATTAGGGGACGACCTACCTAACACAATTTTGTGCATTCATAACATCAGGATTCGAACCATGACATTGCTTAAGGGACCTAGTGTTTCATCATGTTGGACCAACTTGTAGGGGTGGGCAAAACTTGAGTTGACTCGAAAAAAACCCAATTATTCGACTCGGCTTGATTAGACCCGTAATTTCATAAAGTCGACTTAAAAAATAAAAGTTTGAGTTATAAAATGAAAATTCGAATAACTCGAAATTTTTAGTAATTAGTGGATCACTTTTAGTAATTATACCATGCACTGGTGGTAGAAACAAATGTTTCCACGAGTGCCTTATTTGTAGGGTTTAGGGATTTAATTTAGGGTTAAAGGTATAAGGGTTTAGAATTTAAGGGTTGTGGCTAGAATTTAGAGTTTAGGGTTAAAATTTTTATAGGTTAAAACTTAAATCCCTAACCATGTTACCCTAAATCTAAACTATAACCTCTAAACCCTAAATTCAAACCACAATCCCTAAATTTTAAAGCTTTAAACATAAACCATAAACCCTAAAATTAATAAGTAAACCCTAAAACTAAGGCACTTATGAAAACTTTTTGTTTCCACCATATGTGCATGAAATATTTTCCATATATATATATATTACAATTTAAATTAGAACTAATTAGTTTCATAACATCATAAATGTTTAGAATTAAATTTGAATAGAAACTCGAATAATTCGACTCGAATTTCATAAAATCAACTTGACTTGAAAATTTCAAATAAATTCTGAGTTATGAAATAGGACTCTTCAACATGACTAACTCAATTTTTTTACTCAACTTGTTCGAATATTCACCTCTATTGTTGGTTGTTAGATCTTATCTTTTTAATAAACCTAGCAACTCAATTGAAAAAAAATCCCAATCTTACGTTTTCTTTCCCTCTCATTGAATGTTACATTAATTTATTGTAAATGGAAAAAGAACACCATGTAGAAATATATGTTTTGATATAATAATTGAAAAATATTTTAGATTAAATTGAAAAGAATTTAAAATATATTTTAAGTCAAAAACAACTTGAAATAAGTTTGAAGATGTTTAAAAAAGTTTTGGTAATGTTTAGAACGTTTTTGAGTAGTCAAACTAGTGCTTTTAATGTACTCGTTTCAATACAGGCATATATGTATCGATACGTTTTGAAATTGCCAAAACTCATTTTGATCCAGGGCTTACTTGTTTCGATACAGATAGGGGTTGTTTTGAAACACCCTTTGGTGTTTCGATACGCCTACGTGGCAGACACCCTAACGGCTAAAACCCCTAACGGTTATTTCCCAACGGTCTTTTGAATTGCAGGCATTTCGATACGGGGCCAAGCGTTTCAGAACGTGTGTTTCAATACAACCTATGGGGGTTTCGAAATGGGTTGCTGAATCAGACTCGACGACTAGTTCTGAAGAAGGGCGTTTCGATACAGCTACCCATGCATCGAAACAAACATCACCAAAATTGCATTTATGGTGGGGAAATAAAGTCTCCAATGGCTCCAATTCAATCTTAACGGTCCTCAACGGCTACAAAATCAATTGGGAGTATAAAAGGGACCTTCAAGCATCTAGGGAAGACTAATGCTTCAATTGTCAACAACTATATGATGAGAAACTTGTCTTATGACCTTAATTGTTTATTCTTTGTATAAATAACACTTGTGAGCCAAAATTGTCAAATTTGTTCAAGTGTTTAGGTTTGAGTGAGTGCTAAAGAGTGCAAACATCAACTTTGTAAGAGGGAGTTTAGTTTGCTTTATTCATCTTTTCTATAGAGGGTTTGATCAAGCTTTGTGTTAGAAAGCTTAGATCGTCTGTAAGAGTTTCCTCATAAGCCTATAAAAGAGGACGAATCAATTAGTGAATTTATTGAAAAATCCTTAGTGTGAGCTAAGGTAGTGGATGTAAGTGCTTGTTCGAAGGTCAAACTAGTATAAATTATTGTGTTTATTGTCTAATTTTTTACCGCCCACAAAATCATCCAAAATTTAACTTCTCCACCACTTGACTACCTAAATTGGTTGAAGTAAATCAAGTCTATAAAACCTAATACACAATTAATCAAAATATTGGAGCGTAAATTAAGACGCTTGATAGCATAAAATAGAATAAATCCCGTTCATAATTAACTCAAAATTTAACGTATTATCCGATTAATACAATTGTTTAAGTTTCGTTCCAACGGAATATTGTAGTCAATTATTAGTGTCGAGCAACTAGGCTGTAATTCAACAGATCATTTGACAAATATAAGTGTGTGATTGTACATATTGTCACTGTACGTTTGCGTGATAGGCAAGACCGTGACGAGATGCTTGATGGTTGTGCTTAAGTCGGGATGCGGGATAGCATTAAGGGTGTAGTACGTGCCGTACAGCCGTTCGGTCCTGGGGACAGGGCGTGCTGGTTAGGCACCACACTGGTCGGGAGCTGTCCCTGCTTCCCTGATGAGCCCATGGGAGGGCGAAACCAGTAAGCATCGAATGGAAAAGGCTGAGCCCTGGGCTTATGGGAGCCCTGGGTTGCCGCACGGGGGAGTTGTCCCTGCGTGAAGACTCTGACCCCGTGACAGATGGTATCAGAGCCAGTCGGTGTGCTAGCTGTGAGCTTACCAAGCGCTCCATGTGCTGCGCGTAGCGGGTCAAGTGGACGAGCGATGCCTCACACCCGAGTGAAGTGGTGTCCGCAAGTGGGACCTCTAGAAAGAGACTGAGACGAGGTAGGGTAGGCAGGAAGCTACAGCGAAAGTTCGGCAAGCACTCGCAGAACCTCGGTAATGAGGGCGAGAAGGCAGGGAATTGCACACTTGATCTGGGTTGGTTCCCCATAGAAGTGGGAACGAGATTTCTCCCCATGCACGAGGGCGTGCATGAGTTGAGTGGGGGAGATTGTCACGGTCCGTTTGCGTGATAGGCAAGACCGTGACGAGATGCTTGCTGGCTGTGCTTAAGTCGGGATGCGGGATAGCATTAAGGGTGTAGTACGTGCCGTACAGCCGTTCGGTCCTGGGGACAGGGCGTGCTGGTTAGGCACCACACTGGTCGGGAGCTGTCCCTGCTTCCCTGATGAGCCCATGGGAGGGCGAAATCAGTAAGCATCGAATGAAAAAGGCTGAGCCCCGGGCTTATGGGAGCCCTGGGTTGCCGCACGGGGGAATTGTCCCTGCGTGAAGACTCTGACCCCGTGACAATATGTTTATGTTTTTTATTAACTTAAACAAACAAGTTAAATGGACAAGTTTGAAGAGATTTTTATTTCGTTCGTTTTTTTTTACGAACATACTCATTTATAAGTTTATTTATTTGTTCATTTATTAGTTTGTTTATTAAATTTGATCAATATTTTTTTATAAAATTTATTTTAATAAATATTTTATATTTATTTTATCTATTTATGATATAACTATTAATATGTATATTTGATTACATTATATTTGAACTCAAGAAATGATCATGATAGAAAATAGAATGTTATTCTATATAAGAAACCCATGTTCAAGCAACTTTGTTGCACGATGTGCTTGAGTTTTATGACCTAAAAATAGATGTTACCATTTCAACAATAATTAAATAAAAAATTAGAAAATTAATAAAAAGATATAATAATTTTGATACCATTTCAATTGATTGGACCGTTAATTTTTAACGATTTGCGTAACTTTTTAGTTTTATCATGCGAATTCAACTAATCAAACCACTCATTTTCAGTTGAACCAACATATCTGATCCGATTCTAACAACTATTTGCTCAATTGTACTTATGACATCATCCCTTATGGATGTTGATTGGAACATTTTACCATAAAATATGACAAAGAAGAAAGAAACCTATAAACACAAATGAAAGGACAAAAAAAATGTGTAGTGTGGGGTAGTAGACTATAAGTTTGGGACCCATTGTCAACTTTCTAATGCAAGGAAAATCTAGCGTGGACATTTTAAAGGCATGCTAGTCCTATCTAGGAATCTTGGGTTTTTATTCATTATCATATTTGACCTTTTCCTTTAGAATCACCATTTTCTTTTTGGTTACCCTACTCCTCTAATTTACTATAATATTTAAGCATCAATTCGTAATATTCATTATTAGTACATTTTGAAGCATCCTAATAACTATTACATTGTATAATCATATATACTTTTAGTAAACTACATGAATTTGATACATTGTCGTACGAAAATTTTTCTCAATTCAATTTGTTTCAATTAAAATATTAAGATTCAAACATTTGATTTTAAAGGAATTTAACGTCTAATATTACTAGACTAATTAATAGTTGGTATCATAATTATTTTTTAATTTCTAAATTTTGAAATATATAAATGTACATGCAATATAGAGGGCGTCCAATGCTTGAATGAGGTGTAGTTTTAATCAAATTATGTGCAAGCACATTTGGCTGGTTGACCAAGCTGCTTATCTTTATTCTCTCATATATACCCTAAACTACGACTCTATTTCTAAATGAGTTTATAAACTTTTGGGTATTTCAATTCTAACGCCAAACTATGGCCCCTCATTTTGAATTTGGTGTCCAAACTTTTGAATATTTTAATTTCGACCCCAAACTATTACCCTCACTCTAAAATAGTCCTCAAACTTTTGAACGTTTAAATGACAATTAACAAATTTTATTTATTTTATTAACATGTAATATAATTACATATACTGACAATTTGGAACTGAAATAATTTTTTTAAAGTTTTAAAACTAAATTAAAATGAGAATAGTAATTTTAACTCTATTATTGTTGTCATTGAATAAAAAATCATTTGATCAAATACCATGCATTATTAGTTAAAGTGTTATTATTAACGAGAGATTCAATGATGAATACTAGTTAAAACAACTTGCAAGATTTTGTCAAAGATATTAAATCTATAATATCCCACACGTAGTTACAACTCACTTCTAGATCCTATCCACATACACACACGTTTTATTCTTCCATGTGATACTTTGACTTGAATATTCAACACTTTTAAAATACACGAGTTTTATTTTTTATTTTTTATTTTTAAAGAAAAAATCTCGTTAAAAATTTCCTTCACAACTATTATCAAAAAATGTGTCAAAGACGAGTTTTATATATTTATGTTGTTTTTTATAGTCTTGCGTTTTATAATCGTAATTAAGTTGTTATACATATTATTCTAAATTAATTTTGATAAGGAAATATAATTCGTGTTATATAAATTTTGAAGTATATTCCTGAGTATTCATGGCAAAGCTCTATGTGTATTTATGCCACATTCATATAATTTATGTTTTTATTTAATTTTATATTGTTTTAAATATTTTTTATATTGTGTTCGTATATTGCGATCAAAATTACTGAAATATAGATCTAGAAGGTTTTATTTTATTTCGAGGGTTTTAGGGGTTGTCATGGACCTTAGCCTTCCTTAATTTAATGAGGCAATTGTATTATTAGCCCCTATAAAAATAATACTTTATTTTAAGTCCTTTTGGCTTTGAAATGGAATTTTTGCTTTATTTAAAACTCCTCTAGAAATTAATAATTCAATTTCTTTTATTAGTTTTTGCTTGTTTGAATTGCTTTGTACCAAAAGTTGGAAACACAACCAATAAATAGATTGTAAATTTTGGGTGAGCGTTCGATCGAGTCAAGTCGAGTAAAAAAATTTTGGTTTATTCGAGTTGAGGCGTCATATTTTACAACTCGAACTTTATTTGAAATTTTTTCGATTCGAGTCGAATTTTCAAGTTCCTATACAAATTTAATTGTGATTATTTATCATGTTATAGTACACTTTGATTTAAATTTAAACGACTTTCTCTAATCATATACGATATGCATATATATTTCATCATATGTAATATATATTTCTTCATATATATATATATATATCAAGAAAAATTGAGGAACTTGACTCGAAATTAAAAACCAATCCACTTATTACTAAAAATTTCGAGTTATTCGAATTTTCATTTTACAGCTCAAATTTTATTTAAAATTTTTTCAAGTCGAATTAAAAATTTCCGTTTTTTCGAGTCGAATTTTGCTCACCCTTATACAAATTGATTTATGCAATTACAAAGGACAGTTGGTCAATTACGTTTTAAGGTTATGCAGTTGACTTAATTTCATTGGACAGTAAATGCAAAATTATTGCTCCCATAGACGTAATTTATTAGGTATTAGGTTCGTTTGTAAAACACACACAAATGATAAATAAATCGGACCGACTCTAGTTAGTTGGAACTACTTACAGTTGTTGGTGGGTTGAGTTTGAATAAAAATTGTAGCGGATTGGTTTTAAAGGACAGTCTGGATGATAAATAATGACATATTCACATGGGTGCGTTTTCATGGATAGATTTTTTTTATTAAATTTTTCAGTGTTCTTATTTATGCTCTTATACTAAAAAAATTAGAGTTAAAATTTAGGGTTAGGGTTTAGACAATTAGGGATAAGATATATTTTTTAAGATTTAGGATTTAGAATTTAGAGTTAGGGCTTAGAATTTAATTTTTTAAAGGGCAAGAGAATTTTTATTTCGTTTTCATTGTAGTTTTATAACACCCGTGTTTTGGGGTTAGGAGTTCGGTGTGTGTTGGGTTCAAGTCGTCAAAACCGGTGTAATTTAATTAGGCTTTGGTTTTAATATAAATGAGACTAAAATTAAAGTAATGACATTTTTGTAATTATTTCAAAACAAGGAAAAGTGATGAGCCTTTTAAAAAAAAGAGTCTTCTTCTTTGCTCCTTCACCTCACGACCAAAAACCCAAACCCCTCCCAAGTTCACTATTCCATTAAGGTGCTTCCCCATTTCAAGGGATTTTCGCAAGGTAACTTCGTTTTTGATTTCTTCTCCTAATTCCAAGCATTCCCATGATTTTAGAATTCAAAATGGACCATCTTTTAAGTTTTTCAAGTTTTCAAAGTTGAAAGTATGAAGCTTTATTGGGTTTTTGACATGTTTTTGGTTTGTTTAGTTGATTTTTGAGTTCACCTTACTTTAATACACCTAATATCTTAAAATGGAGGGATTTTGACAAAAATCCCGAAATGGGTCTTGGGGGCATTTTTGAAGGTGTCAAAACTTAAAATTTTGGTGTGGTTTTGTGTTGGGTTGAAGGGCTGATGGTTTAGGGTTGTTAGGAAGGTGTTTTGGAAGTCTTTAGAGGTCATTTGAGTGTTGGAAATGGTAGATTTCAGCTGAGTATTATTGGAGTACGAAAATGTGAGTTTTGTGGTTAGTTTGGGTTTGAAACTATAAAGTTTTGGCTTGTAATTGTGGGTTGAGATTGTGGCTGAGTTTAGCATTAATTTGGTGAGTAATACCTTGTCTTTTGATTGGTTAGAAGCAAGAGGAAACATCGGAGAAGGTTCGAGATCGAATCCGGAAATTGTGGAGGCTTGAGTAGCTTTGCTTGGTTTGCTTAAGGAAGGGTGGTGAGTGAAACTTTCAAATTGTTTAAATTTGGTTCAAATGTGTGTAGTGGAGGTTTTGGAATGAGCTTGGTAGGCCATTCCAAGGTAGAAGTTAAATTGGTAGTTTAACTTCTTGTGTGTTTACAAGCTTTAGATGTTTATGCTTATTCTATACTTGTGAAACATGAATTGTATATGTATGAGTATACATTGATGTGTGTGATGATGGATGTGTGCTATAAATGATGGTTGTTATGATGAGGTTAAATAGTATAATTTGCTTGTTAACTTACCAGGTATAAATGATCGATCATTAGGATTAGTGTGCACACGGTTGAGTCAAATTCGCGCGTGGCCTTGGTGGCGTTAAGCCATCAAAGAGGAGTACAGTGATGTAATATTCCATCAGAAATGTTTATATTATACGTGATGATGAGTGGAATCCCATCCGTAGGGCATGTGATGATGAGTAGAATCCCATCCATGCAAGGTCCGGTGATGAGTGTAATCCCACCGAGGTAATGTTGTTGTTGAGTGTAATCCGCGTATCCGAGTAAACTAATAGTGGCCAATATACTTGCTCATGTGGTTATGATGCTTAGATAAATGCTTTATCTTGTTGAGCTTAATATGAAGTAAGATGCCATATTATTGTCTCTTGTGTTGCTAGCTAGTTTGCTATGTTGATGCTTATGTATGTTGTGTGTGATGTTAAGGATTATATGCTTGAACCCTACATTGTCGTTGGTTTTGGTTTTAGAGCATCCTCACTAAGCTTCTAGCTTACGCTTTTATTTTCGACAATGCAAATTAGTAGCGTGGAGTTAGCAAGGAGCAAGGAAAGAGGCATTCCAAGCTTTTGAAGTTTCTCAAGTATGGTTCAGTAAATAAAGTAGTAGTTTAGCAATGGGGCTACTATGTGTTTGTATGAACGTTGTATGACTCATAAATGTTGAATGTTGCTTATGCTATGCTTTGGATTTGTAAACCATATTTACTTGATGTATGCTTGTCTTGTGGTTGAAACCTTTATCCCTTTTATGAATGCTATATGTATGCTTGTCTAAAGCTTAAACCTTGAATGTTACATGAATCCTTGTTGTGCTTATTGATTCATTTAATGTATGGCTCCTACATGTTTGTTGTGTGCTAAGCATGTCCATATAGGGTGTTTTTCATCTAGATTTGATGTATGATGAGTCTTGGAGGTTTTAGTTGGGTTTTGGGGTTGCCTTGTATAAAAAACCAGCTAAAATTTGTCTCTTCGTAGCCCGTGTATCAAAACGATTGGTCTCGTTTCGATACGGCCTCTTGTTTCAGGCCAGGCGTTTCGATACGCTTAGGGGCCATTTCGGTACAGTTTTGCTACTGGAAATCTGAGAATTTACCGATAAATTGGGGTACCGAAACGGGTCTTGGTGTTTCGAAATGGTCAATATGTCGTTGACCACGAGAAGTTGACCGTTGGGGGTGTTTCGGAACGGTTGACCACCGTTTCGATATGGTCTTCTCGTGTTAACTTAGGCCCGTTGACCGAGTCAAGGCATTTCGATACACATCTCGGGTGTTTTGAAACGACATACTTATAAAGTTAAAAATGGGCTGTTTAACTTGTTGTTTAGGCTTGGTTGCTTTTATCTCGTGATATTTTCCGCTGTCGTGATCACTTAGGATTTAAATATGCCTTTAGACAAGATATAATTAAAAGAAATTTTCTAGGGTTGCTAACCGAGGTGGGACCTTAACGGGTTTCACATCGGTTTTCCCCGTGTAGCCTACTCGGACCGGTCAGCCATCCAAACCAGGACGGGGGGTTACATTTGTTGGCATCAGAGCCTGAGGTTACCGAGACCTCGGGTAGGTAAGTGAGGTAAGTTTGATGTGTTAAGCAATTGTTATGTCTCGGTGTATGCTATGCCATGTATGCTTGTTGTTTGTTCACTCGTATGGTGTTTGGAAGCATGATTGTTGTGTCTAGTGTAGTGTCGAGTTCCCATTGCTACTATTACTTAATTTAAAAAGGTTTTGTAAAGGAAGATACTTGAGCACAATTGGACCCTTGCCTTTGCTAACGTAATCCTTATATGTTGTTTGTTGTAATTGTTATCTTGCTAGCTAAGATATGAGACCACGAGGGAGACCTAGGATGGTTCAACCGGAACCACGGGCACCAGCTCCAGGAGTTGAGCCAGTTGGTGAGGCACATGCTCATCAACCTCCTCCACCTCCTCCTCATCTAGAGGGAGGCGAGGCGGGAGCCGAGGGCGTAGAACCTCAGGTTGGCCAAGGACCGACCGAAATAGATTTAGCTTATCTAGTTTAGACGATAGCTGGGGCTTTTTAGGCTGCAGTGGCTGGGGGTTAGGAAGTGGCACAACCCCAAGGAGAGGGTACTATTTTACCATTAGAGAGACTCTGTAGTTTGGGAGGTGAAGAGTTCAGAGGGTTGACACCCGGGAGGTCTGAGACTTGGTTTGAGAAGACCGTTCGTATTCTGGCACATATGGGGTGTACCGGGGAACGCAAGCTAGGGTGTGTTGTATCTTTGCTTCAAGTGATGCCTACACTTGGTGGGTCACCATCACTACGGGTATGGCCGAGGCTGAGATCACTTGGGAGTTTTTCGAGCCAGCTTTCCGTAAGAAATATCTGGGTCCTCAATATCTCGATGAGAAGAAGAGGGAATTTGTAACGCCCGGGTTTAGGGGTTAGGTGAAAATAATATTTTATTATTATTTGGGCTCGGGTTTACAATTAAAATAATCCTTTAAGTTTCGGGTTTCAAAAATAAATATTTGAAATTGGACCAAATCGAATAAATTGCAAATTGAAGAGCTTTTAAAGATAAAGGGGATAGCCATTCATTAATGGCCTTTTGGTAATTTGCCCAACTTTTGATTTAAATCTCCCTTTCCACCAAATAGACACTATTCACTCCTTTTCTCATCCATTCTAACGTGAAAAGAGCTCTCTCCCTACAAGTTACTATTCCATCCAAAAAGCTCCTCCATTTCAACTCATTTTCGAAAGGTAACACCGTTTTTGACTTCTCCTCAACTCCCTCTCTTTAAAAGTACCATTAGTTTTCATTTTCGTTAAAGTTTTGGAAAATGGAGTTTTGAATATTTTGATTAAAAATGGAAACTTTATGTTGTTAAGCTTAATGTTTTGATTTAATATGGTTAGTTATGAAGTATGGGAGTCAAATGGTACAACATATGTGAATTTTGAATGGTTTTGAGCAATTCCCGAATTTGGGTATAAATGGGGTTTTTGGGTGAGTTTTGGGGGTTGTTTTAGGTGGGAATTGATGGTCAAATGTTAGTACTATGGATATGGGTTGATTTGAGATCATTTGTGGGTACAATGGGTGTTGGAAACATGGATTTTGGATGTGGTTTTGGGGCTGTCCGAGTATGCAAATTATGGGGTTTGTTCATGGCTTGCAACATTGTAAAATGTATTTGAATTGTGTTCCGGGTTGGTCTTTTGATGTTGGGCTGATTTGAGGTTATTTGAATTATGATTGAGGTTGTTTAGAAGCAGGAACTTGTGTTGGAGAAGCTTCGGGAAGAAATCCGGGAACTTGAGGGTGATTGCTTGCTTGGCTTGAAGCTTGGAAGCTTAGGTGAGTGGTTAAACGTTTTAAGTGGTTTTTAAATGGTTGGTTCGAGTATGTGGACTAGGTCGGGCTTGGTAGACCCACCTAGAGTTAGGATTAGGGTGGTAGCCTAATCCTAAACTTGATCTAGAGCCATTGGATGAACTTGTGTTTGAATGTTCATGCCTTGTATAACTTGTGGTATGATTGATTTATGTATATTGTGTATACATGTGAGGTGAGGCATGATTTGTAATGCTTATGGCATGCATGGAAATGGTTCATGATTGTGATCATGGTGAGTACGTGCTAAGCACAGAATTGATTGAAATGAATAATGTGGAATGAGTTAAATGTTGGCACTAGTATGCTTGAGTACAAATGATCGATCATTAGGATGTTAGTGTGCACACATGAGTCTAAATTCGCGCGTGGCCTTGGTGGCGTTGAGTCACCAAGGAGGAGTACGGGTTTGCTCGGAAATTGTATTTATATATATAGTCGATGATGAGTGGAATCCCATCGACGGGGCGTGAGGATGAGTGGAATCCCCTCCGCGAGACCGGTGATGAATGTAATCCCACCGTGAAGTAAAGTGGTTGTTGGATGTGAGTTCCAGCGTAGTTATCCGCGTATTCGGGTACTAGCTAGGTGCCAATATTGTGATGCTTTTGAAGTATGTTGTTGTTGATGTTGTTTAGGAGCATGTTAGACTCCTCGTTTATGCTTGTTAAATCGACTTTTGGGATGTATGCCTTGCTTGTAACCATGTTAGTATTTTGCTATCTAAAATTGCCTAAGTGTTGGATATGTTAAAGCTTAATATCTATAATGACATGTATGAATGTATGGCTTGTGATGTTGTGCCTTGGTGTTTAGTCTTGTTATTATGATGTTCAAGCATGCTTGTATGTTGGTTTGCCTTAAGATTATTTGTTAGTGTGTTGTTGGAGGTTTTGGAGGGGTTTAGGGGCACCCTTGTGCCTTAAACCAGCAAAAACCAGTGTGCAGACAGGGGGCGTTTCGAAACGGGTCACCATGTTTCGATACAGTCCCTTTGTTTTTGGACGAGCGTTTCGAAACGGGTAGGGGCCGTTTCGGTACACTTTTGCTACTGGAATTTTGAGAAATTGGTGAGAAGAAGGTGTTCTGAAACGGGTTTATAATGTTTCGAAACGGTCAAATCTCGTTGACCACGAGATGTTGACCGTTGGGGTCGTTTCGATACGGGACACCCCCGTTTCGGAACGGTCTCATTAGGTTGACCCTAGCCTGTTGACTAAGTCAAGGCGTATCGAAAGACCCCAAGGGCGTTTCGATATGACCTGCTGTAAAGGGTTAAAATGAGTTGTTTAAAGTGTTGTCTTGGTTGGTCGATGTTGGATTGTTTGTGTTTCCGCTGTCGTGTTTCACATAGGATTTAATAATGCCTATAGACAAGATAAAGTTAAAAGAAATTTTCTGGGTCGTTAACCGAGGAGGAACCTTAACGGGTTTCGCTTCAGTTTTCCCCGTGTAGCCCACTCGGACCGGTCATCCGACCAGACCGGGACGAGGGGGTTACACTTGTTGGTATCAGAGCCTAAGGTTACCGAGACCTTGGGCAGGTAAGTGAGGTAAGTTTAAGTTGTGTATTGATATACACGGTGTTTGCTTACTTTGTAAGCATGATTGCTTGTGTGACAAGTATGTTGATTGTTTTATTTAAAAGCATGTTGTTTGAGAGTCCTATTGCTACTATTACATTGGAAAAGAATTTTAAGTGAGGGAATCGTACTTGAGCACTTGGAAGCCTTGCCTTGCTAACCCGATCTTGTGTATTTTGTTTGTTGTGGTTGTAGTTATCGTTTGAGAGCGATGTCTAGGCCGAGGGGTAGGCCGAGAGTGGTTCGTCAGAAACCACGTGTTGCGGCTCCTTTTGAGCCGGTGATTAGTGTGGAGGCTCATATAGAAGGGCCGGTGGCCGCGGGAGTTGGAGCTCCTCCACCACCTCCACCACCACCACCTCCTCCGCCTGAAGTTGGGGGCGAGGATGGAGCTGAAGGAGAGGGACCTCAAGGTGGCCAAGGTGACCAAGGTCCAGCCGGAATTGATATGACGCCGCTAGTGCAAGCAATAGCGGGAGAATTTCAGGCCGCAGTTGCGGGAGCTCAGGCTGCAGCTCAGCCTAGGTGTGATGATGCTAGTCTACCTTTGGAGAGGCTCCGTAGCTTGGGGGCCGAAGAGTTCAGAGGATCTACTCCGGAGAGGTCGGAGTTATGGTTGGAGAAGACGGTCCGTATTTTAGCTCAGATGGGTTGTGTGGGCGTACGTAAATTGGGCTGTATGATTTCCTTGCTTCAGGGTGATGCCTACACCTAGTGGGTCACCATTACTACGGGAGTTCCAGAGGCATAGATTGATTGGGATTTCTTTGAGTCCGCTTTCAGGAAGAGGTACTTGGGACCGAGGTACTTAGATGAGAAGAAGCGAGAGTTTATGTCCCTTACTCAGGGAGAGGTTTCTGTGACTGACTATGAGATCCGTTTTGTTCGCTTGAGTCAGTACGCTCCAGAGTTGGTTTCTACCGAAGTGGAACGATGTAACCGTTTCCGCTATGGGTTGAGCGAAGAGGTCAAGAGATATATGTTAGCTTCTGACTACTCAGACTTTGATGTATTGGTCGCGAGGGCCAAGGATTTAAAGCACAGTTTGGGTTCGGCCAAACGATCTGGTGGGTCTAGTTCTGGTCAGAGGCACAACCACTTTGACAGTAGAGATGCCAAGAGGCATAGAGGTGTCGGACATCAGTTTGACCATAGACGTGGCGGTGGCCATCTTGGTAGGGGCCATCAGGGCCATAGAGGAGGAGGGCGTTTGCCCGAGTGCACCCGATGTGGGAGACAGCACGCTGCTGAGTGTTGGGGTAACTTTCATGCTTGTTGGAACTGTGGTTCGAGGGACCACTTTAGGAGGGATTGTCTGCATCAGGCGGCACAGGCACCGAACATTGCTCATGCTCCTGTGAGAGTGAATGATTTTCAGAGAGGCCGTGGGCGCGGTCGTGGCTACTTCTAGCCTAGGGCTGATGCACCTAGGGTAGATGCTCAGAGGAACCTTGCTCATGTTGTGGCAGTGCAGCCAGAGGCAGGAGGACCAGCGAGAGTTTATGCTCAGAGAGAGGCCGGGAACGACACTGATGTGATAGTAGGTAATTTTGAGTTACAGTCTATGTCTTTGCTTTCTTTGGTTGATTCGGGTTCTACACATTCCTACATTTTGAGTGAGCATGCAAAGAAGTTAGATATACCTGTTGAGATCTTAGATGTAGGTATGCATGTGACTAGTTCTTTCGGTGAGACAGTTGTGGTTAGACGTATGTATAGGAGATGTCCACTGAAGATTGAGGGTCATGTATTCTCTGTTGATATGATGGAACTTCCTTTCTATGGCTTTGATATTATTTTGGGTATGAACTGGTTAGTTGAGCACCGAGCTAGTGTGGATTTTGAGATGAAGAGAATTTCCTTGAAGCTTTCTGATGACTACGAGGTAGTAGTGGTAGGCGAGAACATTAAGTTCTTGTCTAATGTGGTGTCATCTTTAGAGGCTCATAGGTTGATGGACTCCGAATGTAGGGCTTACTTAGCTTATGTTATGAATCCGAATATGAGTGAAGCTAGACTGAAAGATATCAGAACAATTTGTGACTTTCTGGATGTGTTTCCTAAAGAGTTGTCGGGTTTACCTCCTGACAGAGATGTTGAGTTTGTGATTGAGACTGTTTCAGGGTCTAATCCCGTTTCGATAGCTCTGTATCGTATGGCTCCGAAAGAGTTGAAAGAATTGAAGAGTCAGTTGCAAGAATTATTAGACCGTGGTTTCATTAGGCCTAGTAGTTCTCCTTGGGGTGCTCCTGTGTTGTTTGTGAAAAAGAAAGATGGTAGTATGCGCACGTGTATTGACTACAGGCAGTTGAATCAGTTGACTATGAAGAACAAGTATCCGTTGCCTCGCATAGATGATTTGTTTGACCAGTTGAGAGGTGCTTCAGTGTTCTCGAAGATAGATTTGAGATCCGAGTATTACCAGTTGAAAGTGAAAGAGTGTGATGTTCCGAAGACAACTTTTAGGACTAGATATGATCACTATGAGTTTCTTGTGATGCCGTTTGGGCTCACGAATGCACCTGCAGCATTCATGGACATGATGAACAGAATTTTTAGAGACTATCTAGACCATTTTGTAGTTGTTTTCATTGATGACATACTTGTGTACTCGAAGACAGAAGAAGAGCATGATGAACATTTGAGATTTGTTTTACAGAGATTGTTGAGCAATCAGTTGTATGCGAAGCTTAGTAAATGTGAGTTCTGGATTCGAGAGGTTGTATTTCTTGGCCATGTTGTTTCAGCCGAAGGTATCCGTGTTGATCCATCGAAGATTGAAGCTATTGTTGAGTGGAAACAACCTAAGTCTGTGACCGAGATTAGGAGTTTCCTAGGATTAGCCGGTTACTATAGGAGATTTGTTGACAGTTTCTCTAGAGTAGCTGCTCCTTTGACTAAATTGTTGCAAAAAGGAGTTAAGTTTGAATGGTCAGATGCAAGACAGAAGGCCTTTGAGAAATTGAAAGAAGCTTTGACAAATGCTCCAGTGTTAGTGCAACCTGTTTCAGGTAAAGAGTTTGTGATTTACAGTGATGCTTCCTACATAGGTTTAGGATGTATTTTGATGCAAGAAAGAAGAGTTGTTGCTTATGCTTCAAGACAGTTGAAGATTCATGAGAAAAACTATCCTACTCATGATATAGAGTTAGCCGCGGTTGTTTTTGCATTGAAGATTTGGCGTCATTACTTGTATGGTGAGAAGTGTATAGTTTACACCGATCACAAGAGCTTGAAGTACTTGATGACACAGAAAGAGTTGAACTTGAGGCAAAGAAGATGGCTAGAGTTGCCAAAAGATTATGATTTGACCATTGAGTACCATCCGGGTAAAGCGAATGTAGTAGCCGATGCTTTGAGTAGAAAAGTGGTCGTTGAGTTGAGAGCTATGTTTGCTAGATTGAGTGTGTCCGAGGGTGGTGGGTTGATCACCGAGTTGCAAGTGAAGCCTTCTTTGATTCAGTTGATTAGAGAAAAGCAGTTGCAAGATGTGTCTTTAGTTCCTCTTGTTCAGGACATAGCCGAAGGAAGACCGACTGAGTATAGTTTCAGTGGTGAGAGCTTGTTGTGCTTTAGAGATAGAATTGTTGTACCAGAAGATGTTGAGTTGAGACGTCAGATTCTGAGTGAAGCACATTCGAGTCCTTTTTCTATGCATCTGGGTAGTACTAAGATGTACCGCGACTTGAAAAATGATTACTTCTGGGTTGGTTTGAAGAAAGATGTAGCCGAGTATGTGAGTCGTTGTATGGTTTGTCAGAGAGTGAAGGCAGAACATCAGGTTCCTTCAGGTTTGTTACAGCCTTTGAAGATTCCGGAATGGAAATGGGAGAGGATCACCATGGATTTTGTGTTGGGGTTGCCTTTGTCTCCTTCGAAGAAGAATTCTGTTTGGGTGATTGTTGATAGGTTCACTAAGTGTGCTCACTTCTTAGCAGTGAACACTACGGATTCCTTAGACAAGTTGGCAAACTTGTACATCCGTGAGATTGTGAGACTTCATGGAGTTCCGAAGTCTATTGTGTCAGATAGGGATCCTAGATTTACTTCGAGATTCTGGGGTTGCTTACATAGTGATCTCGGTAGCCGTTTGCATTTCAGTTCGTCTTATCATCCGCAGTTCGATGGGCAGTCAGAGCGAGTGATACAGATTCTTGAGGATATACTTCATTGTTGTGTGATTGACTTCCAGGGTTCTTGGGAGAAGCACTTACCGTTAGTTGAGTTTGCTTACAACAACAGTTATCGGTCTAGTATTCAGATGGCTCCCTATGAGGCTTTGTATGGTAGACGATGTAGGACACCGATTTGTTGGGCTGAAACAGGTCAGAGATTGTTACCTATGCCGGATTTGCTTAAGGGGACTACCGATAAGGTGAAGTTGATTTGTGATCGTTTGAAAGCAGCCTCCGATCGTCAGAAGTCTTATTCGGATTTGAAGAGGAAAGAGATAGAGTACTCAGTGGGTGAGAAAGTGTTTCTGAAAGTATCTCCGTGGAAGAAGGTAATGAGATTTGGCCGGAAGGACAAATTGAGTCCGAGATTCATTGGTCCGTATGAGATAGTTGAGCGGATTGGGCATGTGGCTTACCATTTGAGGTTACCTTCTAAGTTAGAGAAGATTCATGATGTCTTTCATGTGTCTATGCTTAGGAGATATAAATCGGATCCTTCTCATGTTATGCCCGTTGAGGAGATAGAGTTAAACCCGAATTTGTCTTATAATGAAGAGCCTGTTGAGATACTTGCTTCTGATAGCAAGGTGTTGCGTGGCAAGACCATAGAGTTGGTCAAGGTGTTATGGAGACATAGAGGTGTGGAAGAGGCCACGTGGGAGAGGAAAGCGGATATGGTTGAGCAATTTTCGTATTTGTTTCCATCAGGTAATTTCGGGGACGAAATTCCTTAAGTGGGGGAGAGTTGTAACACCCTGGTTTAGGGGTTAGGTGAAAATAATATTTTATTATTATTTGGGTTCGGGTTTAAAATTAAAATAATCCTTTAAGTTTCGGGTTTCAAAAATAAATATTTGAAATTGGACCAAATCGAATAAATTGCAAATGGAAGAGCTTTTAAAGATAAAAGGGATATCCATTCATTAATGGCCTTTTGGTAATTTGCCCAACTTTTGATTTAAATCCCTCTTTCCACCAAATAGACACTATTCACTCTCTTCCCCATCCATTCTAACGTGAAAAGAGCTCTCTCCCTACAAGTTACTGTTCCATCCAAAAAGCTCCTCCATTTCAACTTATTTTCGAAAGGTAACACCGTTTTTGACTTCTCCTCAACTCCCTCTCTTTAAAAGTACCATTAGTTTTCATTTTCGTTAAAGTTTTGGAAAATGGAGTTTTGAAGATTTTGATTAAAAATGAAAACTTTATGTTGTTAAACTTAATGTTTTGATTTAATATGGTTAGTTATGAAGTATGGAAGTCAAATGGTACAACATATGTGAATTTTGAATGGTTTTGAGCAATTCCCGAATTTGGGTATAAATGGGGTTTTTGGATGAGTTTTGGGGGTTGTTTTAGGTGGGAATTGATGGTCCAATGTTAGTACTATAGATAGGGGTTGATTTGGGATCATTTGTGGGTACAATGGGTGTTGGAAACATGGATTTTGGATGTGGTTTTGGGGCTGTCCGAGTTTGCAAATTTTGGGGTTTGTTCATGGCTTGCAACATTGTAAATTGTATTTGAATTGTGTTCCGGGTTGGTCTTTTGATGTTGGGCTGATTTGAGGTTATTTGAATTGTGATTGAGGTTGTTTAGAAGCGGGAACTTGTGTTGGAGAAGCTTCAGGAAGAAATCCGGGAACTTGAGGGTGATTGCTTGCTTGGCTTGAACCTTGGAAGCTTAGGTGAGTGGTTAAACGTTTTAAGTGGTTTTTAAATGGTTGGTTCGAGTATGTGGACTAAGTCGGGCTTGGTAGACCCACCTAGAGTTAGGATTAGGGTGGTAGCCTAATTCTAAACTTGATCTAGAGCCATTGGATGAACTTATGTTTGAATGTTCATGCCTTGTATGACTTGTGATATGATTGATTTATGTATATTGTCTATACATGTGAGGTGAGGTATGATTTGTAATGCTTATGGCATGCATGGAAATGGTTCATGATTGTGATCATGGTGAGTACGTGCTAAGCACAGAATTGATTGAAATGAATAATGTGGAATGAGTTAAATGTTGGCACTAGTATGCTTGAGTACAAATGATCGATCATTAGGATGTTAGTGTGCACACATGAGTCTAAATTCGCGCGTGGCCTTGGTGGCGTTGAGTCACCAAGTAGGAGTACGGGTTCGCCCGGAAATTGTATTTATATATAGTCGATGATGAGTGGAATCCTATCGACGAGGCGTGAGGATGAGTGGAATCCCCTCCGCGAGACCGGTGATGAGTGTAATCCCACCGTGAAGTAAAGTGGTTGTTGGATGTGAGTTCCAACGTAGTTATCCGTGTATTCGGGTCATAGCTAGGTGCCAATATTGATTGATATATATATCAATGTGTTGTGGAATGTGATTTCTACTTGGATGTTTATATGTGTTTACATATATTGTGAAATGGAGCTTGTTGAGCATGGCATATAATTGAATATTGTTCATGCATCTTTAACCTTTTTGGCTCTTGTGGACCCTTGGTAATTGTGTATTTACCTTGTCTAAGATCGTGCTTGTACCCTGCATTGTCGAGGTTTGTTTTTAAAGATCTTACCCTCACTAAGCTTTATTGCTTACGCTCTCTCTTTGTTTGACAATGCAGATCCTTAGTTCGTGGGTTGCTAGGACCAAGAAGGGGGCCTCCAAGTGTGCTTGTGGTGCTTGTTTAGCTACCAAGTATGAACTTTTAAATTAAGATGTAATGGTCAAGCAATGGGACATGTAATCATATTGTGATGCTTTTGAAGTATGTTGTTGTTGATGTTGTTTAGGAGCATGTTAGACTCCTCGTTTATGCTTGTTAAATCGGCTTTTGGGATTTATGCCTTGCTTGTAACCATGTTAGTATTTTGCTATCTAAAATTGCATAAGTGTTGGATATGTTAAAGCTTAATATCTATAATGACATGTATGGATGTATGGATTGTGATGTTGTGCCTTGGTGTTTAGTCTTGTTATTATGATGTTCAAGCATGCTTGTATGTTGGTTTGCCTTAAGATTATTTGTTAGTGTGTTGTTGGAGGTTTTAAAGGGGTTTAGGGGCACCCTTGTGCCTTAAACCAGCAAAAACCAGTCTACAGACAGGGGGCATTTCGAAACGGGTCACCCTGTTTCGATACGGTCTCTTTGTTTTTGGCCGAGCGTTTCGAAACAGGTAGGGGCCTTTTAGGTACACTTTTGCTACTGGAATTTTGAGAAATTGGTGAGAAGTAGGTGTTCCGAAACGGGTCTATAATGTTTCGAAATGGTCAAATCTCGTTGACCACGAGATGTTGACCGTTGGGGTCGTTTTGATACGGGTCACCCCCGTTTCGGAATGGTCTCATTAGGTTGACCCTGGCCTGTTGACTAAGTCAAGGCGTATCAAAACACCCCAAGGGCATTTCGATACGGCCTGCTGTAAAGGGTTAAAATGAGTTGTTTAAAGTGTTGTCTTGGTTGGTCGATGTTGGATTGTTTATGTTTCCACTGTCGTGATTCACATAGGATTTAATAATGCCTATAGACAAGATAAAGTTAAAAGAAATTTTCTGGGTCGTTAACCGAGGAGGAACCTTAACGGGTTTCGCTTCGGTTTTCCCCGTGTGGCCCACTCGGACCGGTCATCCGACCAGACCGGGATGAGGGGGTTACAGAATTTATGGCTTTGCTTCAGGGGAGTATGACTGTGGCAGACTATGAGATAAGATTTGTCAAGCCGAGTCAGTATGCATATGAGCTTGTTCCTACTGAAGTGGAACGTTGTAACCGTTTCCGCTATGGGTTGAATGAAGATATCAAAAGATACACTTTAGCTTCTGACTACACAGATTTTGATGTCTTGGTCGCTAGGGCCAAGGACTTAGAGCACAGTTTGGGCTTGACCAAACGATCTGGTGATTCTAGTTCTGGGAAGAGGTCTAGTGACTTTGATAGAGGTGATGCCAAGAGGCATCGGGACAACAGGCATCACTATGACCATAGATGTGGGAAGAGGTCCACGTGTGCTAGTTGCAGGAGGAATCACACCGGTGAGTGTTGGGGAAATTTCCACTCGTGTTGGAGCTGTGGAGCTAGGGACCATATTAGGCGTGACTGTCCACATCAGATGGGGCAGGCACCAGTTCAGGCTTAGGCTCCTGCTAGAGCCAATGACTTTCAGAGAGGCCGCGGGCGCGGTAGAGGTAACTTCCAGCCGAGAAATGATGGCCATAGAAATATAGCGCATGTAGTTGCAGTCCAGCCAGAGAGCGGAGGCCAGGCCAGAGTTTACGCTCAGCGTGAGGGTCAGCACGACACAAATGTGATTGCAAGTAACTTCTCGATACAGTATTTGGGTTTGCTTTCTTTGATTGACTCCGGGTCTACACATTCTTATATACTGAGTGAGCATGCAAAGTTGTTGAAATTGCCTTGTGAGATATTAGAGGTAGGAGTTAGTGTTACTAGTTTCTTCGGGGATATAGTAGTAGTTAGAAAGATGTACATAAGGTGTCTGTTTTTGGTTCAGGGGCATGTGTTTCCAGTGGATATGATGAAGCTACCATTTTATGGCTTTGATGTGATTTTGGGAATGGACTGGCTCACTAAGCATAGAGCTAGGACAGACATTGAGACTAATAGGATTTCCTTGAGACTCGTAGATGATTATGAGATTGTGGTGGTAGGTGAGAACGTGAAGTTCTTATCGAATTTAGTTTCAGTTCTAGAGGCTAAGAGGTTAGTTGAGTTGGGTTGCGAGGCGTATTTGGCCCATGTGATGAATCCAAACATAAGTGAGGTTAGACCTCAAGACATCCGTACAATGTGTGACTTTCCAAGTGTGTTTCCAGAAGAGTTGTTGGGTTTACCACCTGATAAAGTGTAACCCCCTCGTCCCGGTCTGGCCGGATGACCGGTCCGAGTGGGCCACACGGGGAAAACCGAGTGAAACCCGTTAAGGTTCCCCCTCGGTTAGCAACCCTATTTTTTTATTTTAATCTTGTCTAGAGGAATATTAAGTTCTAAGTGATTCAAAACAGCGGAAGACATCCAAAAAGATCACATTCGAACCCCGACCATACACACTTAGTCCATTTTTAAGCTTACAGGGCAGACCGTATCGGTACCCTAACTAGGGGTATCAATACTCCCTGACCAGGTCAACCCAAACAGTCAACTCGAAGAAGACCGTATCGATACAGCCCTTGAGCGTATCGATACGCCCTCTTCAGTCAACATCTCGTGGTCAACGAGATAAATCCGTACCGATACGCCCCAACACCATATCGATACGCCAAAAACTCCCAATTTCTCATAATTCCAGTGACCAAAAACCGTATCGATACACCCCCGTGTATCGATACGCCCAGCCAAAACTGAGCTCTGCAGGCAAGACCGTATCGATACGGCCCTTAGGCGTATCGATACGCCCTGCTCTGCAATTCCACAATTTTGCACTAGGTGACCTCAAACACGACTCTAGATGCATTTTTGGACTCCCCTAAGCACATACAAACATACATACATCAAACCACAATCGAGATTTAACATGCGAGGCATTTAATCCAATGAAAATCATACAAATCAAGACTTCATGCAATTTCACAAAAAGGGGCATACTTAGCAAGCATAAGGCACCATACACTCGATATTGAAGCTTAAGGCATTCATAGGCCAACAACATACATATTTAGGCATGTTCACATAAGCAACACAACAAGCATAAACCGCAATCCATGAAACAAAAGCATAACACAACCATGAGTTTAACATGCTCAAACATAAATTCCTAAGGAGTTTGACACCAACTCCTAAACTCTATACCCCATCGTCTAGGCATTATTACAGAATGCAAACCATACTTGAACTAGCTTGAGAACTCCAAAAGCTCCTCCCTCGCCCGCTAGCCTCCCGAACTCTAAAGATCTGCATGTTGGAAACAAAAAAGAGCGTAAGCCAACTAGCTTAGTGAGAGAGGCTCTACAATTCACAACATGCAGTTTTCCAAAACACGATTTATATGCAAGAAAGCAATGGATGCATGAGGGTCAATCTCAACAACAACACGTGGTTTGCACAAGCACAACCAACATACACATACGGTGGGACTACACATCACCGTTTCGACTAGTGGATTTCCAATGGGACTACACATTAAAAGTACTACCCTACTAGTCACTACCGGTGGGACTACACATCACCGTAGTTTAGACCACCATCACGTGAGGCACGAACTCAACTCGACTACACAATTAACAACTCAAAATGCACTTAATGATCATGACATATAAACAGTCCACATATCACAACAACATGGGAGTATAGAGGCTTACACACGGGTTTAGGTGACCCCTCAAGGTCCCACCCAAATCCCAAAAGGATCCATATCGAGCACAATGCATAAATCAACAATTCTACTCACCGTTGTTACCCAAGAGAAGATCGAAGACCAAGCTCAAGACTCCAAAATCCCCGGATTTGTCCCCGAAGCTTCACCAACCAAATTTCTCGTTTCTAAACATTCCAACACCAAGAAAACAATCCCAAATCAGTCCATGTTCCAAAATAATCAACCCGGATTACATACCAAGCACAAGACATCAATTTTTCCATTGAAAACAAGCCCAAAATTCCTAATCCCGAGCAGCCCTTATGCACCCCTTAAAACCAATGTTTCCAACCCTTAAATTGCTCCCTAAAACCTTCAAAACAACACTTACATATAGCCTAACCATCAGCCCTCAAGATTCCACCTAAAACACCCTCAAAACTTAACTTAAAACCCCCCAAAAACCCCATTCCGGGAAACACCCCAAAACCTTGTAAAAATCATACCCATTGGTTCCTTTAGATTTAAAACAACTCATACAACATTAATAAATCAAAAACCTAAGTTAAGGATGTTAAAAATGACATTTTTAATCAAAATTTCAAAACACCCAAATTACAAAAATCATGAGTTTTCTAGGAAATAAGGGTATGTACTCGTAGAGGACGATGAGAGCAAGTAAAAAACGACCTTACCTTTGAAAGATCTTCACGAATGGGTGAGTTATGGAATGGAATAGTATCTAGGAGGGGTGGGAGCTCTTTGACGTCAAATGGGGATGGTGAGATGCAGAAGATGAGCCAAAAGGGTTTATTTTATGTTTGTTTAAAATGGGGAAGTCAAAAGATAAAAACACCCTTAATGAATCGAGATAACTACAATGGATGACACCCATGGCTATTTGGGTTGGTTTAGAAAATGGCCCAATTAAATTTTTACTTGTCTTAAAACCCGAGGCCCAAACCATTATTTTATTATTTAAAAATTAAGAACCGAAACCCTAACCATTTTTTGAATTATTATTTTCACCCGACCCTCGAACCCGGGTGTTACATAGAGAGGTAGAGTTTGCTATAGAGACTTATTCAGATTCAGCTCCTATTTCAATTGCTCTGTATCGTATGGCACCGAAAAAACTGAAAGAGTTGAAGACTCAGTTGCAAGAATTGACAGATAGAGGCTTCATTCGACCGAGTTCTTCGCCTTGGGGCGCTCCAGTTTTGTTTGTAAAGAAGAAAGACGGAAGCATGAGAATGTGTATAGATTACAGATATTTGAATCAGTTAACAGTGAAGAATAAGTATCAGTTGTCGAGAATTGATGACTTGTTTGACCAGTTGAGAGGGGCATCAGTCTTTTCGAAGATCGACTTGAGATCCGATTACTACCAACTGAAGGTAAGAGAGGTTGATGTACCGAAGACGGCCTTTAGGACTAGATATGGTCACTATGAGTTTTTAGTCATGCCCTTTGGGTTGACTAACGCACCGGCTGCTTTCATGGATATGATGAACAGGATCTTTCATCAGTACCTAGATCAGTTTGTAGTTGTCTTCATAGATGACATCTTGGTGTATTCACGTACCAAGGAAGACCACGACCGACACTTGAGGTTAGTTTTGCAGACCTTGTTAGATAATCAGTTGTATGAAAAGTTGAGCAAGTGTAAGTTCTGGATTCGAGAGGTAGTCTTCCTAGGGCACGTAGTGTCAGCCGATGGGATTAGGGTTGATCCGAAAAAAATAGAGGCTATTGTTGAGTGGAAGCAACAGAAGTCAGTAACAGAGGTTTGTAGCTTTCTAGGCTTAGCTGGATACTATAGAAGGTTCGTAGAAGGTTTCTCGAAGTTAGCCGCTCCATTGACACAATTACTTTAGAAGAGTGTTCAGTTTGAGTGGTCAGATGCAAGACAACGACCCTTTGAGAATTTGAAAGGGGCTTTGACCCAAGCACCGATCTTGATTCAGCCAGAGTCAGGGAAGGAATATGTAGTATACATTGATGCTTCCTATGTAGGCCTAGGTTGTGTTCTCATGCAAGACAAGAGAGTGGTGGTTTATGCCTCAAGACAGTTGAAGACTCACGAGCGTAACTATCCGACCCACGACATAGAGCTAGCTGCAGTTGTGTTTGCTCTGAAGATTTGGAGGCATTATTTGTACGGTGAGAAGTGCACAGTGTACACAGATCACAAGAGTTTGAAGTACATCATGACTCAGCGAGATTTAAATCTCAGACAATGTAGGTGGTTAGAGTTGCTAAAGGACTATGATCTTACGATTGAGTACCATCCGGGTAAGGCCAATGTAGTGGCCGATGCTTTGAGTAGAAAGGTAGCTGTAGATTTGAGAGCCATGTTTGCTAGATTGAGCTTATTCGGAGATGGTGGCTGAGATTCAGGTTAGACCTACTCTAGGTCAGTTGATTACGGAGAAACAGCTCTTAGATAGATCTTTGGTACCTTACGTGCAAGACATAGCCGAAGGTAGACCTTCAGACTATAGTTTCAGTACCGATGGAGTCTTGTGTTTCAGAAATATGTTAGTTGTGCCAGAAGACAGTGATTTGAGACATACGATCTTGACTGAAGCGCACAGTAGTCCGTTTGCTATGCATCTTGGAAGTACGAAGATGTACCAAGATTTGAAGAATGAGTACTTTTGGGTTGGTTTGAAGAGAGACGTAGCCGACTTCGTGAGTAAGTATATGGTGTGTCAGAGAGTGAAGGCGGAACACCAGGTTCCCTCAGGTTTGTTGCAACCGTTGAGAATTCCGGAATGGAAATGGGAGAATATCACCATGGATTTTGTTTCGAGCTTGCCTTTGACCCTTACGAAGAAGAACTCAGTTTGGGTTATAGTAGACCGTTTCACGAAGTGTGCTCACTTCTTAGCAGTCAATACGACTTATGCCTTAGATAGATTGGCCGATCTTTACATTGGTGAGATTGTTAGACTGCATGGTGTGCCGAAGTCTATTGTGTCCGATAGAGATCCGAGGTTTACAGCTCAATTTTGGGAGTGTCTGCATACATCTTTGGGTACCCGTTTGAATTTCAGCACGTCATATCATCCTCAGACAGATGGTCAGTCAGAGAGGGTTATACAGATTTTAGAGGATATGTTGCGTTGTTGCATCATTGATTATCAGGGTACATGGGAGAAGCACTTGCCTCTAGTTGAGTTTTCTTACAATAACTAACACGCGTCGTAACGTGTCAAGAATAATTTCTTTCTTCCAAATCAATAAAATAAATAAAGAAATTAAATTGAGAATAGATAGGGAAGTAGGAGTCGAACCCATAGGGACTTAGAACTTCCTTTGTCGCGCTTTTGTAGTTTCTGAACCAAGAGTTGTTGTTGGAGCTATGATAATGTGATTTAGGTGGGGGGGGGGGTTGTTGTAATGAAATGCAATTGTTTAAGAAAGTAAAAGAAAGCTTTTGAAATAGTTTAAAGTAAATATGAGATTATCAGCCTCGGGCTTCCGCGTTGACTTGTTCTACTCGGTTCCTTGGTAAAGATTTTTATTTCGAAAAACTTGTTGGCAAAATTATTTCAAGGTCAATCCTTGGGTTTTTGTTTGTAAACTGAATTTCCAAAATCAATTTTTGGTTTCAGTTTTGATAATTTGTCTAAACCAACTCAATGTTTGAGAAAACAAATTACTTAAGCTCGTAACCAACTCGAAAAGTCATTTCTATAAAAACGATTCGATCTCAATTTTACTTAGTAATCTATTTACTAAGTGTGTTCCTTGGAAGTCAGATTTGTTTCAATAACTGATCCTCCCTCCCACTTGATAGATCAAAACAATTGTTTTTCTCTAAAGTCAATCTTTGGGTTTTAAAAATCATTTTGATTTAGAAAATAAAGTTTAAAGAAATTGAGAGAAGTTTTCGAAACGTTTGAAGCAAAGTTTCAAACCTCGCCTTGAGAACGCGTCTTTGCAAAAGCCTTCGGCTTAAAAAGATCTAGCCGAGCATGGTTATTAAATTAATCATGCTCGACATTTAGGAAATAATTAAAAGAAAAGAACTTTAAGAAAGACTAAAAAGAGAAGAATTTCCAAGAGAAGAAGAAATGATGTTTTATTGCTAATTGAATGATTATTTAATTCACCCCCAAAGTGGGATATTTATAGTAGTTGAAAACCCTAAAAACCTAAGATGATAAATCCTAAATTTAAATAAAATTACATAAGATAAATATTCAAGTTTTGAAAATTAAAATAAAAATCGGATGATAAGCTATCTTGATAAGTGGACTGATAAGTTATCTGAGTTGCTGTCGTCATCTTCTAGAAGGTGCTGACGTGGTGCCCAGTCAGCATTCATGCCCTGGTTCATGCCCATGAATCTGCCTATGACTCCAACATTTTCTGCAGAATTCCAGCTTATTTCCAGCATCACGTCTCCTGCATGAAAACATCATAAAACAACCCAATTAAGTCCCTTAAACATATATTTAATCGAAATAAGGACAAAAAACACAACCAAAATAAATACTCATCAAATTCTCCCTCACTTATCCGATGCTTGTCCTCAAGTATCTCAAAATTAAACAACCTAAGCTCAAGTTATCATCCTTAATTTCACGAAGTCTCAAAGTTTCTGATATGATCAAGTATCTAAACATGAAAGAAAAATAAGGAGCAAAATAGATAAATGGCAAGATTAAGAAATTTATGCAAAAACGACATTCCAATACCCTACTAACATTAATGATGCAAACCAAGTACCCTCACAAGGAAACGCTCATGTCACGAAGTCTCAATGTTTTAAGAACAAGTTCTAGAATGCAACTAATTTAGCTAGGCACACTCAAAGAAACAAAGAGCAAATATCATGCATGCTCATCAGGCTCAAAAACTCACAAATATGTCTTGTGTACTTAGGTAAGCATCATGTGAATTAATAGAGAAAGAAAATGTCATATAAAAGATTTTAATCAAAAATTAATCATGCCAAAAATCTACCATGCAACCTAGAATTTTCTAACAAGATAGATACAAAGTCATATGAAAACAGTGAGACAAGGCAAAACTAAGGATTAAACGAAGAACTTAAATTAATAAAATCAAGATTTCAAGCGAACAATCAAAACGGATAAGCAAGATAAAGATTGATAAGCATATCTCCCTCCCCCTCACTTGATGCATTTTGTCCCAAAATGAACATAAAATAAAATAAAAGAGAGAGGGTGAAAATACTCCCCGATCGCAGAAGAGCATGTTTCGGTAATGGGCTCCGAGTCTGGTGTAGGGACGGAGGCGAGCTTGTTCCCGAGTTCGGACCATGGTGGTGGTAACGGTGGACGATCGAGTGATGGAGGTTGAAGATGAAGCGAGAATGGTGGCTGGTGATATTGAAAAAGAATAAAATAAGAAAAAAATGGTTTATTGAAAAGGGATTGTTGAAGAATTGGACGTGGGTTTAAAAGCAAGTGGGGTCCACGGGAAGATAAAATATGGGTTTAATTTTTGATTTAGTTTAAAATATGGGTGAAGTGATTGGGTGAAAAAAAAGGATAAAGGGAAAATCTGAATTTTTATTTAAATTCTAAAAATTGGGTCCACCAAATCTTGTTGAAAAAGATAGCTTCTCATCCTTTTATTTGATCTAAATTATCTGCAAACAAAATAAATAAGAGATAAGATAAAATAAAATTAAAATAAATTCGAAAATAAAATAATTAAAATGAGATAAGATTAAAAATAAATTCGAAAAGAGATAAGAATAAATTCGAAATAAATTTGATTTTTCCCTTTTTATTTTTTTATTTTTATTTTAACTAAAGATAATGACATCAAATTATAGAAAATTAAAATGAAAAAAATAATAAAAGAAAATAAAGAAAGTAAAAATAATATAAAATAATAAAATAAATAGAGTAAAAAGAAGAAAAGATATGGGTTGCCTCCCATTTAGCGCTTTTTTAACGTCGCTAGCTTGACGACCTTATTCAAGTAACAGGTTCGATTAAACGAATTTCCTCGACTAGACCAACCAGAGCATTGTCAAAATATGGTTTAAGCCGTTAACCGTTAACTTTAAATGGCTCTCCGGAATTACTTTTAATTTCCACTGCACCATGTGGAAAAATATTAGTCACTGTATATGGTCCAAGCCACTTTAATCGTAATTTCCCTGCAAAAAGTTTTAATTTAGAGTTAAATAATAAAACTTTTTGACCAATATAAAATGATTTAAATGCAATATTACGATCATGAAAATCTTTATTTTTATCCTTAAAAATTTTCGAAATGTCGTAGGCATTTTTCCGAATTTCTTCCAACTCCTGGATATCGAGTTTACGCGTTTCGCCAATTAGATCCATTTCCATGTTGCATTTTTGGACTGCTCAAAGTGCGCGGTGCTCCAATTCGACCGGTAAATGGCACGGCTTACCAAAAACAAGGCGATAGGGAGACATCCCGATAGGACCCTTATACGCTGTCTGATATGCCCATAATGCATCATTCAACTTAACGCTCCAATCCTTCCGATCAGGTTTCACGATCTTTTCAAGAATGGTCTTGATTTCACGATTTGACACTTCCGCCTGACCATTTGTTTGCGGATGGTACGCCGTCGCGATGCGTTGGGTGACGCCAAATTTTTTCATTAACGCGTCGATGACTCGATTGATAAAATGTTTCCCTCTGTCACATATCAACGCTCTTGGTGTGCCAAACCTAGAAAAAATACAATCTTTAAGAAATTTGACAGTGGTTTTAGCATCATTATTTTTTGTGGCTTTTGCCTCAACCCATCGTGAAACATAATCAACAGCTAATATAATATAAAAATTACTGAATGATGATACAAATGGCCCCATATAATCTATCCCCCATACATCAAATATTTCACAAACATAAATAGGATTTAGAGGCATTTCATTACGTCAGCTTAAGTTACCAACTCTTTGACATTTATCACATGATTTGCAAAATAAATATATGTCTCGAAAAATATTAGGCCAATAGAATCCGCATTCAAGAATTTTATGAGCTGTCCTTTTAGGTTCATAATTTCCACCACATGCATATGAATGACAGAAATTAAAGATAGATTTTACCTCGTCTTCGGTTACACATCGTCGTATTACCTGATCGGAACAATGTCTCCAAAGGTAGGGATCATCCCAAATATAGAACCTGGATTCCCTCTTGATTCGGGTAATTTCCCACCGTGGCAAGTCATGGGGTAATTCACCTGTAGCCAAATAGTTCATGATGTCCGCAAACTAAGGTGTTGAAGCTTGGGCCATCAATAAATTTTCTTCAGGGAATTCGTCATTGGCAGACGAATCCGAATTGGTTAGTGGGATTCGGCTGAGGTGATCGGCCACAAGATTTTCACTCCCCTTCTTATCCTTTATCTCGAGATCAAACTCCTGGAGGAGTAAAATCCATCGGATCAACCTTGGTTTTGCTTCCTTCTTGCTCATCAAATATCGCAAGGCTGCATGGTCAGAAAAAACAATAATTTTAGTTCCAAATAAATAAGAGCGGAATTTATCTAAAGCAAAAACTACAACAAACAGTTCTTTTTCTGTAGTTGAATAATTTCGTTGCGCTGGATCAAGCGTTCTCGATGCATAGGCGATGACATGAGGCTCTCGTCCTTTCCTTTGTCCGAGTAACGCTCCAACACTAAAATCCGAGGTGTCGCATATAATTTCGAACGGCAAGTTCCAATCGGGCGGTTGCACTATTGGCGCGGATACAAGTTTCTCCTTAATTGTATCAAACGATTTCCTACATTCGGATGTAAAGTCGAACTCTACATCTTTCTGCAGTAACCGACATAGTGGTTGTGCTAACTTTGAGAAGTCTTTTATAAATCGCCTGTAGAAACCTGCATGTCCAAGAAAAGAGCGAATATCCCTCACGGTTGTGGGGTATGGGAGTGAGCGTATAATATCCGTTTTAGCTTTATCAACAGAAATCCCTTTAGAAGAAATTATATGTCCTAATACTAAGCCTTTATTAACCATAAAGTGACATTTCTCATAATTGAGCACAAGGTTAAATTCAATGCATCGTTTTAAGACATAAGTTAAATTCAATAAACACTCACCAAACGAATTACCATATACAGTGAAGTCGTCCATAAATACCTCGATCCCTTTCTCAACATAATCCGAAAATATACTTACCATACATCCCTGGAACGTAGCTGGAGCGTTACATAGTCCAAACGACATTCATCGATAGGCGAAGGTCCCGAATGGGCACGTAAACGTGGTCTTCTCTTGGTCTTCAGGGGCTACGAGAATTTGAAAGAAACCTGAAAAGCCATCGAGACAACAATAGTGAGATTTACCAGCTAATCTTTCAATCATTTGATCAATATATGGTAAGGGAAAGTGATCTTTTCGGGTTAGAGAATTCAACTTCCTGTAATCTATGCAAACTCGCTATCCATTCTGAACTCGAGTTGGAACTAACTCACCTTTGTCATTTCTGATTACCGTGACGCCGATCTTTTTAGGAACAACATGAATAGGACTTACCCATTTGCTATCCGAGATCGGATATATGATATCAGCGTCTAAGAGTTTTTGAATTTCGTCTTGTACTACCTTCATCATGGGATCATTCAAGCGTCGCTGACCTTGTCGTGACGTCTTTGCCCCTTCCTCAACTTTGATCTTGTGCATACAAGTTGAGGGGCTAAGTCCTTTGATGTCCGCTATCGTCCACCCGATTGCTTCCTTATACTTTCGCAGGACTGTGACAAGATCGACTTCTTCCTCTCCGGTTAATTCGTTCGAAATGATAACCGGTAAGGTATCATTATCTCCCAGGAAGGCGTACTTAAGGTGGGATGGGAGTTCCTTTAATTCTAACTTTGGAGCCTGCAAAATAGATGGCAAAGGTTTAGTCTTTGATGGAGTTAAAGTTAAATCAGAATTAATAAAGGAAACATATTCGTCCTCATTTTCTGCCTCATCATCGCAAAGCTCATAGTCCATATCAAAGTTATTAAAAACATTAGTATTTGTATACTCTTCTATATATAGATCAACAATATCAATTGAGTTAACAGATTCAACCTGATCAGGATACCTCATTGCCTTATAAACATCGAATTCTACTACCTCACCGTCGAATTCCATGGATAATAGGTCGCTTCTTACTTCTATTTTCGTGTTTGTTGTGCTAAGGAATGGACGTCCCAACAACACTTCGGAGCAAGTGTTTGTTCTATCGTGAGCCATATCGATCACGTAGAAGTCCGCAGGAAAAAATAAGACATCTACCTTTACCAAAAAATTCTCCAACACTCCTTCTGGATAGATGACTGATCGATCCGCCAACTGTATCGTAATCCTGGTTTCCTTTAAAGGATCGTTAGTTATCATTTTATAAACAGAAAGCGGCATTACATTTATTGAAGCCCCAAGATCGCACATAGCACGTTTAATAGATACGTTACCAATTTGACAGGGTATAGCAAACATACCTTGGTCTTTCATTTTGGGTGGTAACTTACGTTGAAAAACTGCAGAAACGTGCTCTCCCAAGTTTACCTTTTCGTGCCCGGTGAGTTTTCGCTTGGTTGTACAAAGCTCTTTAAGGAAACGAGCGTACCTTGGCACTTGGCGAATGACTTCCAAGAGGGGAATGTTCACTTGGACCTTTTTAAATAGTTCAATAATTTCTCTCTCTTCAGCCTTTTTGTCACGTTTTACTAATCGTGATGGGAAAGGAGGTGTGACTTCAAGAGGTGGAGAAGGAGGAGATGATGGTAGAGGGTTATTTTGTTTTTCGTTACCTTCTTCCATGGCAGGAGTGGGATTGTTGTTTTTTTATGGTTCTTTTGGAGCTATAATTGTCCCACTACGGAGTGTGATGGCACTTATATTTTCCCTAGGGTTTGTCTCGGGTTGTTTACCTTTGGAATCAAGACGGCTTGCTAGCTGGCTTATTTGTTTGTCTATCTCTTGTAAGTGGGCCTCAGTACAAATTTGGAATTTCTCTTGGGACATCGCTAAACACTCAACTAAGGTTTCTAGAGATGTCTTTTGTTGTGGGTAGGGTTGATTTTGTCTTTGGTTGTTTGCGTATCCAAAGTTTGACTAGTTTCTCTGCCTTGGATTGTATGCATTTCCCATGGCATTCGCTTGGGCGACATCATCTTCCTGAATCATCAGACAACAGTCTGTCGGATGTTCTGGGCTAGTACAGATCCCACAAAGTCTAGATGTTCCCTTTTTTCCTGCAAGAAGAGTTTGCACTATTTCAGCTAATTTATCAACCTTATTTTCTAAAGAAACTGTGCTTACCTCGCGAACACTTCGAGATGGTTCGCTAGATTGATTAAACCTTTGTGAATTGGCAGTCATGGTTGATATCAGTGTTTTAGCCGCTGTTGGGGGTCATATTGACTAGAGCTCTGCCACTTGCCGCATCCACTACTTTCATATCCATAGGCGTCAATCCTTCATAAAAATACTGAAGAAGGGTTCGTTCCGACAATCCATGTTGTGGACAATTTGCACATAACTTTTTAAACCTCTCCTAGTATTCATATAAAGATTCAGCTTCTTTTTGTTGAATGCTCAGGATGATGCGCCTAATCTCACTTGCTTTAGCTGCAGGGAAGAACCTATCAAGAAAAAGTTTAGCCATGTCAGTCCAAGTTGTAACAGAATTAGGGGGTAAATCAAATAACCAATCTTTTGCTATATCTGCTAAAGAAAATGGAAAAGCTCTAAGTTTGATTTGGTCATCGGATACTCCCTGTGGCTTTGTGCTTAGACAAACCATGTGAAATTCCTTCAAATGTTTGTGTGGGTTTTCGTTAGGCAAACCGTGGAAGGTTGGTAGTAAATGAATCAAGCCCGTTTTTAGTTGGAACGGCATTTCACCATTCGGAAAGGTTAAGCATAAGGGCTGATGGTCCTCTGTTTCCCTGATCAGCTGCTGGATCGTCTGTTCGTTGTTTCCCATTTCGCTTTGATTTTTGGGATGTATTTAACATGTTCTTCCGGATTTCTCCTGGTCATAAACAATAAAAAACAAACAGTAAAAGTTGTCGAAATCCCCGCAACGGCGCCAATTTTAACACGTGTCGTGACGTGTCAAGAATAATTTCCTTCTTCCAAATCAATAAAATAAATAAAGAAATTAAATTGAGCATAGATAGGGAAGTAGGAGTCGAACCCACAGGGACTTAGAACTTCCTTTGTCGCGCTTTTGTAGTTTCTGAACCAAGAGTTGTTGTTGGAGCTATGATAATGTGATTTAGGTGGGGGGTTGTTGTAATGAAATGCAATTGTTTAAGAAAGTAAAAGAAAGCTTTTGAAATAGTTTAAAGTAAATATGAGATTATCAGCCTCGGGCTTCCGCGTTGACTTGTTCTACTCGGTTCCTTGGTAAAGATTTTTATTTCGAAAAACTTGTTGGCAAAATTATTTCAAGGTCAATCCTTGGGTTTTTGTTTGTAAACTGAATTTCCAAAATCAATTTTTGGTTTCAGTTTTGATAATTTGTCTAAACCAACTCAATGTTTGAGAAAACAAATTACTTAAGCTCGTAACCAACTCGAAAAGTCATTTCTATAAAAACGATTCGATCTCAATTTTACTTAGTAATCTATTTACTAAGTGTGTTCCTTGGAAGTCAGATTTGTTTCAATTACCGATCCTCCCTCCCACTTGATAGATCAAAACAATTGTTTTTCTCCAAAGTCAATCTTTGGGTTTTAAAAATCATTTTGATTTAGAAAATAAAGTTTAAAGAAATTGAGAGAAGTTTTCGAAACGTTTGAAGCATAGTTTCAAACATCGCCTTGAGAACGCGTCATTGCAAAAGCCTTCGGCTTAAAAAGATCTAGCCGAGCATGGTTATTAAATTAATCATGCTCGACATTTAGGAAATAATTAAAAGAAAGGAACTTTAAGAAAGACTAAAAAAAGAAGAATTTCCAAGAGAAGAAGAAATGATGTTTTATTGCTAATTGAATGATGATTTAATTCACCCCCAAAGTGGGGTATTTATAGTAGTTTAAAACCCTAAAAACCTAGGATGATAAATCCTAAATTTAAATAAAATTACATAAGATAAATATCCAAGTTTTGAAAATTAAAATAAAAATTAGATGATAAGCTATCTTGATAAGTGGACTGATAAGTTATCTTAGTTGCTGACGTCATCTTCTAGAAGGTGCTGACGTGGCGCTCAGTCAGCATTCATGTCCTGGTTCATGCCCATGAATCCAGCATTTTCTGCAGAATTCCAGCTTATTTCCAGCATCGCGTCTCCTGCATGAAAACATCATAAAACAACCCAATTAAGTCCCTTAAACATATATTTAATCGAAATAAGGACAAAAAACACAACCAAAATAAATACTCATCAATAACAGTTTTCAGTCGAGCATTCAAATGGCTCCGTATGAGGCCTTGTATGGTAGAAAGTGTAGAACTCTAGTTTGTTGGGCCGAAGTGGGACAAAAGTTGTTGCCTATGCCAGATTTGCTTAAGGGGACAACCGATAAAGTGAAATTGATTTGCGATCGCTTGAAGTCAGCTTCGGATAGACATAAGTCCTATGTCGACTTGAAGAGGAAAGAAGTTGAGTTTTCAGTGGATGAGAAGGTGTTTCTAAAAGTGTCTTTGTGGAAGAAAGTAATGAGATTTGGCAGAAAAGGGAAGTTGAGTCCGAGGTATATAGGACCGTATGAGATTGTGAGAAGGGTTGGCCCAGTTGCTTATCAGTTGCGTTTGTCATCCGAGCTAGAGAAGATACACGATGTGTTTCATGTTTCGATGCTCCGTAAGTATAGGTTAGATCCATCACATGTTATGCCTGTAGAAGAGATTGAATTGAATCCGGATTTGACTTATGACGAAGAACCAGTTGAGATCTTAGCTTTAGACAGAAAGGTGTTGCGAGGTAGATCGATTAAGTTAGTAAAAGTGCGGTGGCAACATCGAGGGGTGGACGAGGCCACTTGGGAGAGGAAGGAGGATATAGAAAGGCAGTTTCCTTATCTCTTTCAGTCAAGTAATTTTGAGGACGAAATTCCTTAAGTGGGGGAGAGTTGTAACACCCGTGTTTTGGAGTTAGGATTTCGGTGTGTGTGTTGGGTTCAAGTCGTCAAAACCGGTGTAATTTAATTAGGTCTTGGTTTTAATTTAAATGAGATTAAAATTAAAGTAATGGCATTTTGTAATTATTTCAAAACAAGGAAAAGTGATGAGCCTTTTAAAACAAAAAATAGTCTTCTTCTTTGCTCCTTCATCTCACGACTAAAATCCCAAACCCCTCCCAAGCTTACAATTCCATTAAGGTGCTTCCCCATTTCAAGGGATTTTCGCAAGGTAACTTCGTTTTTTATTTCTTCTCCTACCATGGTTTTAGAATTCAAAATGGATTATCTTTTAAGTTTTTCAAGTTATCAAAGTTGAAGAAAGTATGAAACTTTATTGGGTTTTGACATGTTTTTGGTTTGTTTAGTTGATTTTTGAGTTCACCTTACTTTAATACACCTAATATCTTAAAATGGATGGATTTTGACAAAAATCCTGAAATGGGTCTTGGGGGCATTTTTAAAGGTGTCAAAACTTATAATTTTGGTGCGGTTTTGTGTTGGGTTGAAGAGCTGATGGTTTAGGGTTGTTAGGAAGGTGTTTTGGAAGTCTTTAGAGGTCATTTGGGTGTTGAAAATGGTAGATTTCAGCTGGGTATTATTGGAGTACGAAAATGTGAGTTTTGTGGTTAGTTTGGGTTTGAAACTATGAAGTTTTGGCTTGTAATTGTGGGTTGAGATTGTGGCTGAGTATAGCATTGATTTGGTGAGTAATACCTTGTCTTTTGATTGGTTAGAAGCAAAAGGAAACATCGGAGAAGGTTCGAGATCGAATCTGAAAATTGTGGAGGCTTGAGTAGCTTTGCTTGGTTTGCTTAAGAAAGGGTGGTGAGTGAAACTTTCAAATTGTTTAAATTTAGTTCAAGTGTGTGTAGTGGAGGTTTTGAAATGAGCTTGGTAGGTCATTCCAAGGTAGAAGTTAAATTGGTAGTTTAACTTCTTGTGTGTTTACAAGCTTTAGATGTTTATGCCTATTCTATTCTTGTGAAGCATGAATTGTGTATGTATGAGTATACATTGATGTGTGTGATGATAGATGTGTGCTATAAATGATGGTTGTTATGATGATGTTTAATAGTATAATTGGCACTAGTTAACTTACCGGGTATAAATGATCGATCATTCGGATTAGTGTGCACACGGTTGAGTCAAATTCGCGCGTGACCTTGGTGGCGTTAAGCCATCAAGAAGGAGTACGATGATGTAATATTTCACCGAAAATGTTTATATTATATGTGATGATGAGTGGAATCCCATCCGTAGGGCATGTGATGATGAGTGGAATCCCATCCATGCAAGGTCCGGTGATGAGTGTAATCTCACCAAGGTAATGTTGTTATTGAGTGTAATCCGCGTATCAGGGTAAACTAATAGTGGCCAATATACTTGCTCATGTGGTTATGATGCTTAGATAAATGCTTTATCTTGTTGAGCTTAATATGAAGTAAGATGTCATATTATTGTCTCTTGTGTTGCTAGCTAGTTTTCTATGTTGATGCTTATGTATGTTGTGTGTGATGTTAAGGATTATATGCTTAAACCCTACATTGTCGTTGATTTTTGTTTTAGAGCATCCTCACTAAGCTTCTAGCTTACGCTCTCATTTTTGACAATACAGATCAGTAGCGTGGAGTTAGCAAGGAGCAAGAAAAGGGGCATTTCAAGCTTTTGTAGTTGCTCAAGTATGGTTCAATAAATAAAGTAGTAGTTTAGCAATGGGGCTGCTATGTGTTAGTATGAGCGTTGTATGACTCATAAATGTTGAATGTTGCTTATGTTATGCTTTAGATTTGTAAATCATATTTACTTGATGTATGCTTGTCTTGTGGTTTAAACTTTTATCCCTTTTATGAATGCTATATGTATGCTTGTCTAAAGCTTAAACCGTGAATGTTACATGAATCCTTGTTGTGCTTATTGATTCATTTAATGTATGGCTCCTACATGTTTGTTGTGTACTAAGCATGTCCATATATGGTGTTTTTCATCTAGATTTGATGTATCATGAGTCTTGGAGGTTTTAGTTGGGTTTTGGGGCTGCCTTGTATCAAAAATCAGCTAAAATCTGTCTCTTCGCAGCCCGTGTATCGAAACGGCTGGTCTCATTTCGATACGGCCTCTTGTTTCAGGCTAGGCGTTTCGATACGCTTAGGGGTCGTTTTGGTACAGTTTTGCTACTAGAAATATGAGAATTTGCCGATAAATTGGGGTACCGAAACAGGTCTTGGTGTTTCAAAACGGTCAATATGTCGTTGACCACGAGAAGTTGACCGTTGAGGGTGTTTCGAAACGGTTGACCACCGTTTCGATACGGTCTTCTGGTGTTGACTTAGGCCCGTTGACCAAGTCAATGCGTTTCGATACACCTCTTGGGTGTTTCAAAACGACCTGCTTATAAAGTTAAAAATGGGCTGTTTAACTTGTTGTTTGGGCTTGGTTGCTTTTATCTCGTGATGTTTTCCGTTGTCGTGATCACTTAAGATTTAAATATGCCTTTAGACAAGATATAATTAAAAGAAATTTTCTATGGTTGCTAACCGAGGTGGGACCTTAACTGGTTTCACATCGGTTTTCCCCGTGTAGCCTACTCGGACTGGTCAGCCATCCAGACCGAGACGAGGGGTTACAAGTTTTGTTTATTTTTTTCTTAGGCCATGTTTGGTAAAGAGAGGCTTGAGCCAAAATTAGAGGTTTGGGTTAAAATTAAATATTTGATCGGTCAAATCTGCTACTTTGAATGTTTGGTAAAGAGTAGATTGAAATAACAGATTTACATTGTGACATTTATAATTCTTCAACCTCACGTATTTACATTGTGACATTTGTAAACTAATCTCTTTTGTTTTTTTTTTTATTCTCACACATTTATATTTGTATTTAAATTTAATAATTAATTAAATTGTATTAAAATAATTATATAAATAATAAATTAATATATAGATTCTTCAAATATGCTTAGTGATGTTATATTAAAAATATTTTTCATAATCTAATTAATATTAATAGATACAAAATATTGATAACTAATAAACTATTTAAATAAGTATCGAATATAATCATGTCCTTATATGTCATTTTGTTTGTTTAAATAATCAAACAGCTGATATCAGTTAGTTTTACCAAACAATTTTATACAATCTGCTAATATAGTCCACTAGTCAAATCAGCTAATGCAATCAGCTATCAGCTAATGTAATACGTTATCAGCTATCAGCTATCCGCTAATTGCCAAACATGACTTTAATCTTTTGACAACGCATATATGTTCTATAAAAAGCTGATCAAATATGAATCTTTTAAATTTTACAATATTTTTTCACTAAAATCACCTCGAAGATTCACTAATATTTTTTTTTGTACAACTCAAACACTAATATGCATTTCACAAGTCTTATTATGATCTACAAAGTTCGAGAATACATATTTTCTATATAAATTTTATCATATCATTAACTATTGCTAAATTTTAATGAATAATAATATTTTTTATAATTATATTTATATGATAATGTTTCTTATTAATTAATAAGTCAAACTAAACATAAAAATCCGTTCATCAAACACAATTTAATTAAAAAAAGTCTAGTTGAGTTATACTTTTTGTGTTATACCAATCAATGCTATTTCCATTGTTCCTTTCCCATTTCATTTTCAAGGTTTGGAGTCCTGTTTGAATGTTTTACTAAGATAAACTTGCACACATTTTTTGCACTACATTCTATCCTTTAACTTTTAATTTAGTAGAATTTGAGTAGTTCTAATGAGAAATAAAATGTTATTATTCTTAGAAAATCTGAATTCGAGCCGTTTGTCTGTAAGATATGTATACGTTATCAAATGATTAAGAAAAATAAACAGATGCTATCATGAGATCGCACCAAATGATTTAAAAAACTTTTGACCTAATAGCTAAGTAAGCCATTAAGTTTTAATTTGTACATAAATAAATACAAATTTTAAACTAACTATCAATTCATCTTAATAAGATGATGTTAGAGTTTTGAATCTTAACGTTGTGAATAGTAAATAGAATAAACTAGGTTGAGAGGGTCGTCCTCATAAAAGATCTTTGTAGTGTCTGATCTGAATTAATTGACCATTGAATCATATACTAGTGGTTATAAAAAAGACACATAATTCTTAAGTCATTTATACCTAAATAAACATTTAACAAATTTAACTTTTTTATTGCGAAGTTAGGGTTTATTTAGATAAAAATCTATGTATATTGTTTAGAAATTAACGTTCGCAATGAAAAAGTTAACAAGTATGCAAATGTACTTATTGGAAACAAAATGGTTGATTGAAAATTCACCAACCTACAAAAATGTATATAAATTAAGTTTTAGAAAGAACCAAACAAGCTTTAATGACAAGGGCACAACAAGACTAACATTTTTTTTAAATTTATTAACCCAATTAATTAAATAATCAACTAAATGTTTAAGGATGAAATTAAAATTTCAAAAATTTAAAGACTAATTTAAAATGAGAAGTAAAGTTTAAGGATAAAATTAAAATATTTAAAATTTAAAAACCAATTTAAAATATGGGTCACATTAAGTGCAATTAACTCTAGAATCTATATAATAACTTTAGAGTATGAATTTATTTTGTCATCCCTAATTAATCAATGTCAACTCAGAACTCACAAGTGTGACTCATAAGTATGGGCTGAGTTGTCCCAAAAAGAAGTTAGGAAAGCCCTTTAAAATGGGTCAGGACTCGGGCGATGAGTTACGGAGAAGACGATATGAACTCAGTATTGGGCGTGTAGTTCAAAGTCCAAAATGGAGAAGATGAAGTTTCCAAGATAAATATAGCAACCAAAAGCCCTTTCACTCCTAAAACCCTCATCTTTGTTTCTCTCTTCCTATCGATTACAACCATGGCACAATCCCTGACGCGTGCTGCCACTTCCACCTTCACGCGCCACCTTACTCTCTCCTTTCACATCCCCAAACGCCTCCTCTCCTCCAAATCCATCACCTGCTCACCTCCCATCCCTTCTCTCCGCTTCTCCCGCCGTGCTACCCCTCTTTCTCACGCCGTCCGATGTCTCCCTCTGGCCGCCACTCGGTTCACCTCCATCCGGTGCCGCGTCAACCGCTCCGGAAACTCCGCTTACTCCCCGCTCAACTCGGGGTCTAACTTCAGTGACCGGCCGCCCACCGAAATGGCCCCTCTGTTTCCCGGGTGCGATTATGAGCATTGGCTTATCGTTATGGATAAGCCCGGTGGAGAAGGGGCTACTAAGCAGGAAATGATTGATTGCTATATCAAAACTCTCGCTAAAGTCGTTGGAAGGTTTGTTTTGGGTGTTTTGATGCTGAGAAAGTGTGGGGAAATGGGAGGGAAAAAATGGGTTAACTTTGCAAAGGAAGATAATTTATTGGTTTTTATAGTTCGCTATTTTTCTGGGTTTACCTTTGTTTTCACAATAATTTATTCTTTAGTAGGATTTATTGCGTTATACATTTCATTTAGGGTTTTGGAGAGTTCTTTGATGTTGCTTACGTTATTACATTAATAATTGGTGTTGATTATTTCTCAATGTTAGTGAGGAAGAAGCTAAGAAGAAGATCTACAATGTTTCGTGCGAAAGGTACTTTGGATTCGGATGCGAGATTGATGAGGAGACCTCAAATAAGCTTGAAGGTCTTGCTTTTAGCTCCCCTTAAGCTGATGGATTGTTTTGTTCCACATTTCTTAATGAAAGTTTATGTTTTGTATAATGTTTTTGTTCTATCTTAACAGGATTGCCTGGTGTTCTCTTCGTGCTCCCGGATTCTTATGTTGATCCCGAGAACAAGGACTATGGGGGTAAGTTGTTAGCCCTTTTAGTTGAATATAGTTCTGTGGAATTTTTTCTAGTGTTTTCATAAAATGCTGATTGACTGGAGACATGTGCATCCGTTACAACATTTGTGTTTCACTTTCTTTCGTAGGTCATCTGACAGTGCCCAATGATCTTATTTTGTATATAAGATTCATCTACTGTTTAATATAGTTAACCATCTTTAACATGCTTCCTTTTCGTCTTGCTCTGGTGCACTTGCATTCGTGTATGATGATTTGTAATTGCTTATCAGTAGGATATTAAAGTCATGGCAATGCTCTATTTGTTTTAATTGAACTTGACGGGGTAAATGGAATGCTGGTATTTAGTAAGAGTGTAATAGGGAACTTCCAGTTCCGTTTTTAAAATGCACACGCCAGTCCATCTTGGCAAAGCTAAAACGCCTTATGGGCAATGTTTAGTTTTGAATGCTAATGGACTTAAATCAAATGTCTCTCGCACTGCTTTGTGCTTCATTCTTGTTTAACATGGAGCTCAAATCAGTAAAGAGAACCGGAGCGGACATTATACTATATGGTTTGCACCACCAAAAGGGACCAAGTAGTTGTGTATTTTACCTATGCATTTAGTCCATCTTGGCAAAGCTAAAACGTCTTATAGACAATGTTTAGTTTTGAATGCTAATGGACTTACATTGAATGCCTCTTTCACGACTTTCCAATCCCATCCTACATGGTGTTTAGATCCGTGGAGATGAAACATTAGTTTGTGTTTGCACATAGCTTAGGGCATCTTCTTTTGAGCAAGAACCAAGCATTGATTTCGCTTGCTTGCTATTTATTGACAAGTTGAAATCAGTGTTGTTTATTGAGAGTTCAGGAAAAAAATAGTCTGTTCAAAGGCTTGTAAACCCACTTACCTCATTCCATCTAATGGACTCGCATCGAAGCCATCTTGGTGAACTTTTGTGCTTCTATATGCGGAGTTACAGAGTTATTCGAGATGATACATAACAATTGGAATTTGCATGTACTATGGTCTCATCATAGATGTACTACATATGACATGACATTTGCAACTCTAACTTTGCAGCTGAACTGTTTGTTAATGGGGAGATTGTTCAAAGATCACCCGAAAGACAAAGGAGGGTGGAGCCACAGCCACAAAGGGCTCAAGACCGACCAAGGTACAATGACCGCACTCGTTATGTTCGTCGTAGAGAGAACATGCGGGGAAACACATGATTACAAAGAAATAAAATGCTGTATAGAAATCTTGGAAGCAGTGAATTGAACTCTGTTAAGTGTTCCTTGAGATACGGAAGAATTATTGTTTTGAAGATTTGGATAAAATGGCTTAGATTGGATGTTTTTAATGTAGTTCTGTTTCTGAACTTAAATATTATGCTCCATGCTTGAGTTTCAGCTTTAAAAAATTGTTGTATGATTTATGATATCACTCAAGTTTTGTTTCTTTATTCTTTTTTTCCATGTTAACCAGGAAATTTTGATTTCTTTTATGAGAGATTTTTAATTAAATTTTACTTTATTGAAACTTACATGTTTAAATAATTGTATGGTTGATTATGTATTAATTCACCCTGCGTATTAAAATTTTAAAGTTTAAGGCTAGAAATTTAAAATTTAAATTTTATTGTATAAATATGCAGACTTGTGTAAAATAAATTTTATTCACCCTGAGTATTAAAATTTTACTATTAATAAATCAAATACTAGTCCTAAATATTTAGGGAAATTGATCCCCAGTACCAAAAATTGCAGTAGTTTGAAGCAGCTCACAAAAAATAACATTTTCATTTTTTTTTTCATTTTGCAACTTCCTTTCAACATCTTTAAACGTTAGATAACCTAAGCTAAGATTTACAATGATGGCATGTCCAAAATTATACATTACAAATACAAGCAAATTTGTTTCATCTAAAGGGTTCGATTGGTGCGGATTCTTCGAGAAGTGCAGCAGCCTCGAAACATTCAGCTGCCTCGACGTCTGATGCACTGACATCGGCTTTATAAAGCAACCCGAGATTGTACCACGCGGCAGGGTTGGTTCGATCGAGTCGAAGGGCATCCATCAGAAAACTTCTCACTACGGGCATTGATTGACCACCAAGCTGTCTGAGAATGCAAGCAGTGGATATCAAGCTTGGAACATGTGTGGGATCAACATCTAATGCCTTCTTGTATGATCTCAGAGCTTCCTGGTGAAGCCCTTTGGCTTCGTCCAGTAAACCTAATAAAACCACCATCCGGTTTTAGCGAGCTAGTTCGGCTCACCATCTAAAATGATTGGCTATCGCACGAATACTAATAACAAGCATGAACTGCTGGGAACTTTAGATATGTAATACTAATCGAAGTATCGATAATAATTTATGACTAGTAGGTGTAAATGATGTGTACCTGTAGTGTACCATCTAGTAGCGGAGAAAGGACTGATCGCCTTGGATTTGTAGAGACAGACCTCGGCATCCCGAAATTGCAACAAGCTTGTGTACACATTAGCTAGATCATGCCATGTTTCCATTTCCAAGCTTCGATCCCACTTTCCCTTAGTCTGTGAGCAAGGGAGTGGCAATTTATAAGAATCATTTTACCGACTTCGGGTTCTACGAGGTACATGCTAGTACAATCCTCTGCAACTCGATTTGGTGAAAGCTTTCTATAGCTAGTGCAATCCATTCAAAACAAACTAAATTAAGTGCCCCCGTAACGTGCAGCTACCTTACTTGCAAACTGAAAACAAACATAAAAGTTTTGATATTTTTTCTCTATTTACCCTAATGTTTTGCATGACTCTAAGTTCAGAACTCTCTGCATAATGACCCACTTCATTGTTTCAGCACCAACATGCAGGAATTAAAAAGTAAAAGATGCTCAATAATATAGTACAATAAAAAGGACACTCATCGAGTTCTTCTATTGGAGAGGAAACTCAAATCTTTCAATTTTTGGCAGGTTCAACTTCTAAAGGATAAATTTGATAAAATGGAGTGCAGAACCTACCATTAGAAGTTTCTTCCCAGAACCCGAGCTTTTAAACTGAACTTGGAGAATGGCAAGGAGATGAGTATATGTCTCGACTGCATTTTTTAACTGGCCTTGTGCAATCTGAAGTTTAGCCTTAGTTCTCAACAGCTCTCCTTGGTCCCACTTCCCAGTTTGGTTCAGAGCGGCGTTAATCACCGTCTCTGCATCGAAAAACCGTTTTTGAGCAGACAATATCCGAGCCAAAAGCACATATCCTTTAACATTAGACCCTGCCTCGAGTTTCAACAGCTGCTTTGCATAGTTAAGTGCAACATCCAACTTTCTCTGCTCAGCATTTTCTAGGCAAAGATGGAATACGATGTACGGGTCAGTTTCTCTCATCATCTTTTGTGCGGCTTCAAGCACCTCGATTGTTTCAGACTGCTGCATAGTTCTATGAGAATTGGAAGAAACCAGCCTTGATTGAGCTGACAATAAAACTCCCAGTAAGCAGTTTGCTTTGCTCGCCATCTGCCAACACCCACCATTCAATCCGGCAATAGCTTTCTGCGCCCAACTTGTCCCTTCATCGATAGAACTATTATTCTCCCCACAAATTTTCGAGGCTAGCAATAATTCCAAAATGCAGTCCGGGTTGTCTCGGCTATTCAAAAGGTTCCGCAAAAGATTCAGAGCAATTATGTCCTCACCTTCCCCGTAATAACAGAGAGCCAACATACAATATTGTTCTTTTCTTTTCATGATCTCTGGATGCAACTCTTCAACCTGATGAGCTAAGGCTCTAAGTTCACCAGAAACAGATAGTGCAAAAGCAAGATGATCGAAGATCGAGGGATCCCATCCGATCCTTTTCAGAAGAAACTTTTTAAGTAGAATTAGTAATAAAAGAATGGACTCTTCCACGTTATTTCTTGGCACAAATGAGCCTTCCATCTGTGCACGGAGGGTTGGAGGGCTTGCTTCGGCACCGCTGTATAAAAGCAACACTGCAAATTCCTTTTCGAGTTTTGCTTTGGTTCCGGTATCAAGATTCCAGAAATAGAGGAGAGCTCGCCGATATGACAAGATAGCTTCTTGGGGATCTCCTGCAAGTTTCCATAGCTCTGGAAGCAATTCCACTGCTTTGTTCAAAATTTCCTGTAACTTACAATCCATAGATAAGTTGTCGGGCAGGCCATCAGGCAACGCAGATTCAACAGTGTCCAAAATAATTTTGCACGATTGAGCAGCTTCTGTAAAATTAACAGGAAAAAAAGTTAAAAGAACACGAATATGCAGTGATGATTATCGCACAGTTCGCACTGAACGATCAAGGCAGCATATAGTTTCAGTCTTTCAGTATCTCTTAGGTCCATAACCATAAGTAGAGTAGTCTTTCGGAACATATGAATGCAAAATCTGTGGAGCAACTCGAGTTTTGTCACCCCTAGCAAGTAAAGGGAAAATGAAGGGCATACCTCCAAACCTTCCGAGGTGCTGCAATGACTTTGCTTTCAGAAAAATAGCTTCGAGAATTAAGCTAACAGCATGCAAAGACATGGGCGGAGCAGCATCACTTTCGGAGCGGCGCCAGTTTTGTTCGTATCTTCTCGAAAGGGAGACTTTCATCTTCAAAGTCACCACGCCCACATCTATTCCTTCAAATACATGAAGTGCCGCTTCTACATTTCCTTTTTGATACTCGAGCCTTCCTAACAATGCCCTTGCTTCCTATAAATTAAACTATTTGTCAAATAAGCCTAAGTGCTGTAAATCAATCGAACATTAGGCATTAACCGATATCGATCCATTCCTTCCGTAAAATCACCGAGGAATTTCCTTAAACACCAAAGATCAAGAAAGTGCAAAAGATAACTAGAATTTAGATGGTACTAACCTCATAGTTCAGATAGCCACTCTCACGAAGCGAAGACTCAGCCTCTTCGATATTGCTACTGTCAACCTTAGTCTCCACAATTTCGCCTGCTCGAGATGAGTAACCACTCACCGAATAGTCCCGAGTCGCTAGCGATTCGGAAGAAGCATTAGTATCATCGACTTTTAACTGATGTCCTAGCCAGATGCACCTCATCATTTTCTGAAACTTCCCTCGAATTCGGAATCCCCGCTTGTTTATCCAAGCCTTAACTGCCATACCGGTCCGTTAAACTCGAAATCCTTTAACAATGGCAACAAGATCACAAGCAGCTTGAAATTAGGAGCATTCAAAGAACATAAGCATCATACAAATTCAAACATTAATGCTCAATCATATCAACCATTGTATGCTACAATAAGAGACTTAAACCCTAGCTATTTTCTGAATTTTCAGCACTTAGAACCCTAAAATTCTGAACCAAGAATTTAAAGTAAAAATTGGAAGGGAAAAAATTACCTATTTTCCAGCAGTTCAGGCAGAGAAAACCACCATAACTGGGCTTAAAAAGTCAATTTTCTCATCAAAGATGAAGAGTACAAACAAATATATAACAAAAAACCCAGAAAAATTCAACTCAAACATGATGAATACAGAACAACCAAGACCACATAAAAAATAGAAACAACAAGAAGAAAAAACACTAAAATATCAGAAAATTGAAAGCTGCAGTTGTAGGTAAATTACTAGTGAAAATAATCAAACCATTGACAATCATTATTGAGTTAAAAAAGGGACCAAATGGGGTTAAAAACAGCTAAAAAAACGTACCTTTTCATTGCTAAGAAACATTGACTGAGCCCACCAAACACTCCCAGACTGTGCATTTTCCACAATTCTCTTAAATCCTTAAGAAAAGGGTCCTTAATTTTTCACTTGGAAAGAAAGAATCCAAAGCAAAGCTACCATCTTTCTTCCTCTGCTGCTTTATCTTCTTATTATATACTAAAGTTTTGATTTTTGTGGGGTTTGAAACTTGATATAGTGGAAGTATGAGTGCAATAAATTATGAAATCTAACACTACCAAATTGAAAAATAAAATAAATAAATTCAGTTTCTTGAAAGAAACGTCCATGGCCCAGTTTGAAATCTTCCCCTATTCTTCGGTCACCTGCTGGCTTCATGGTCCATGTAGATACCCTGGCTGCCTGCCATTCTTTTCCTTTACACTTTGAACTTAAATAAACAATTAATTTGTTTATATCAAATTTGAATAATTTAAGAAAAAGTATAAATTATGGTAACGATGCTATCATTGCACTGAAAATATGGCTGCAAGTTTCTTACCAAGGAAGTAAAAATTATATTATGAGACCAACCAAAAACCACTCACTTCACCGTAATTTTTTCATGTTATTTTTTTCAACCAATAAATCTTTATTAAAATTTTTTTTATGTTATTTTAAAAACTATTTTTAGAAGTTATTCTATTATTAGATTAATGACATGGAAAATAATGATAAAGTGGGTAGTTTCTATTGATTGGTTCCATGGATGATATGGTGGGAATCACCTGTGATATAATTTTTCCTTGGCAAGACAGTTTATCTTATATTACTTGACAAGAAGAAAGTATGAAAAAAAAGATAGGATAGATGGATTTTTATGGCATATTGTCAAAATGTCCCTAAGGCTTGATTAAATAATTTTTTATTTTTTAAGAAAGTAATTTAACCATAACATTTTTTAAGTGATAATGTCTTATCTGCGGATGAAAATTATTAGTCAATTAATAAAATAACGTGGTAAACTTATGTGATAGTGCTATATAAAGATATTGACTTGAAAGAATGTCATCAGTTAAAAAATAATTTTATAAAATTATATAAAATATAAAATTATTTTTTCTATTAACATGTTAATTTAACAAGCCATTTCAAGCTGTTTATCGTTAGTTGATTAACAGTTCATCCGCAGAGGGGTCAGTTTGACCGAATATGAAACGTTCAGGGTTAAATTGCTTAAAAAAAGATAGAGGTTAAAATGACTATTCAGTAAAACGTTAGGATCTTTTTTTTGACTTTATACTTTTTTATGGTCAAGTATAGGGGTGAGAATTGGGTGGAAAATATCCAAAAGCTATGAGGATCTGAACCGATAGGGATAGAGAATAACCAAAATTTTCACCCACGGGTACCCGGACGGGGAAGTTTTATCATCGAAGCTCAAATGAGCACGATGATGGGGATTACTATATTCGAACCGTGGAGATAACCGAACTATAACATTAAGATCCAAAAAATATCCGCAAGGATCCCCAATATTTTACGAGATTTGAATATATATATATATACTTATTATCTATATACCCCTAATATATATTTTAATAAAAAATTAACTATATTATTATCACTTTAACTCTCTCACAAACCTAGCCACACTCAAGCTTCTCAACATGTTTATGTCTTAGTTCTTAAATATAAGCTAAAACCTTCGTTTAAATCTTCCCCAACACAACACCCTTTCAATCTTCATCTCGCAACTGCTTCTAATTGAAGTATTCAAACTTTATATTTTAAATTGAATTGGTCATTTATTTTAGTCAGTAAAATGGTAATTTTGTTTAATTTTTTTGGTCATGGAGATTTTCTAAAAATCGTGGGGATCTGCACGAGAAAGATATGAGGACGAAAAAATCCCCAAAGCATTTAATGGGGGTTCTCCAAAACAGTAACCGTAAATATTGGGGACGAAATGTAGAATGCAAATCCGTCCCCGCCCCACTCGATTCTCACCCCTAGTCAAATATTAATATCTCTTAGATTGAATTGAGTGATCTACTGGCACCATATAAATATATTTTTTGGCCATTAGATGAGTGTAATTAACAATGAGAAATACATATTTTTTTTTGAAAATACGTAGATCTCAATCATTTGTTTAATCTCGTTTAACAACGTCGTTAAAAGGTATTAAATTAAGGATTATCATTCTCATATACAGGCGGTGAATTTTTTTATTTCTACAAGCGTCAAAATTTAGAGTTTTAGTTTAGTGTTTAGAGCGTAGGGGTTTTAGCGTAGGTGTCTAGAATTTACGGTTCATGGTTAGAATTTAGGGTTAATGTTTAGGTTGATGTAATATGATTAGAAATTTAGATTTTAAACTATAAACCCTAACCCAAAATTCTATCAACAATCCCTAAATTCAAAACTGCTACACTTAAACCATAAACCCTAAACAGGATTCTTAAACCCTAAAAATAGGATATTTGTTTAAACTAAATTTCACAAGCGCTTGTATATTAAATAATTACCATTGAATTAATTAAGTTTTAAATTATGTAGATAGATGTTATCCGTAAATACTTTGAAAAGTTAACCAAAAGTTGTGAAAAGTGCCCAATGTGTTGGAATGTAGTTTTATGTTTGGTTTCAATCCAAGTCCAAACCATATCTCTAATTTTTGCACAAGATGTACGAGTAAGACGAAAGCAGAATCTATTATAGTTTTTTCATTTTTCACTTTTATCAATTTGTAACCTCTTAGACCCACCTATGTGTTAATGCGAATCTTAAAAAGTTACATTAAAATTACCGGAGCGACCCACATTAAACTTTCAAATAATAAATTGTTAAACCATATACAATCATAAATCAAGTTTTGAACTAAAATACAATTCTAGAAAACATTTAAACTACAAAATAGAAACTATGATACAAATTGTTAAAACAAGTTTCAGACTCGAATGTAAATCAAAATGTGACTTACATGCCCCCTAATTACACAGATACCATACTCCGCGAGCAAGCCGAAGAAACTCCCATACCGACGTTGACATCTGCGACATGGTCGACCTTCTAACTTGTGATGGTAAAAACAACGTGAGCTTCGGAAAGCTCAGTAATACAGACTACCAAGGGATGCTAAATGCACAAGCATGTATATGGCAAGCTTAACACTGCCATGATGAACTGGGCAACGGTAAGCTCGAATTACGATTCGATATTTTAGGGGAGCATTATATCAGAAGGTAACATAGTTGTTCTTTATTTGATCACCCGAACCTTAAGAGATGAGTCTAAAGCTGGAGTTTCAAAGAGATTGAGTTTTCAGAAGTCGAATTAAGGAGTTCAAAGTGGTTCATTAAGCGCGAGTTGTAAGTTTACTGAGAGTTCAACTTTGATACATTAATTTAGTAGGGTGTCTTTCAGAGAGGTTAGAAAGTTTTATTAATTTAGTAGGAGCTTGGGTCCATAAGGACTTACCAGCGCTGAGCCTGTAGATCTTCATTCATATCCCAGATAACATACCCTAGATGATTTCAGTTTATATTTAGAAGACAGTATTACAGAAAATAGATATCATGTTTATTTTTATACCAGAAGACATATGTCAAATTTATTATTATTATTATTATTATTATTATTATTATTATTATTATTATTATTATTATTTCATATTCAATGCCATATATCATATACATTTTTCATATCAAAGGTCAAAAACCAAGGAATTGCTTTCTTTTTCAAATAATAGAGTCGTACTTTTAATTTTAGGCAGATGGTCTTGGTTTAGAATAGAAAGTATTTACAGATACATGGTACGCGCTTTATGACCAAATTCATTTCTCAGAGGTACTTGATAGATATCAGAAAGATGACATTTGACAATTTTAGATTGATTTCAGAACGAGGTCCCTACGAATAGGGGAGTTTGATAAGACGGATCGAATCAACATCGGAAGTTGATGCATCAGGATCATTGGAATTTCAGATATATCGTGAGAAAAATCAAACGTTATAGCCTACGAGGGTATTATGGTCATTCTGACCTTTGAGGGTAATATGGTAATTTGAACCAACAAGGTATAAATGGTAATGTACAAAATTCAAGAATTCTAGTTGCTCATCGGGTTTCCGCGTCCTTTGAACCAATCGAAACCCATTAACACATTGTTTAATATATCACCGGATAGGTACACCTCAACCATTCATTTCTCAGAATTGACTACAGAGTATAACATAAATAGCTCGCCGGATAGGTACACCTCAACCATTCATTTCTCAGAATTGACTACAGAGTATAACATAAATAGCTCGCCTTCACCAATCTTCCACTGAACTTATTACCAAAAATCGAATATATATTCGAGAGGTATTTTCCAAGTATTCAAACATGTGCATTGTACCTGAACTCATTCTAAAACATCGAATATGCCTTAGAAGAACAGATCTCTCTCAATATTAACTATGTACTTTCTCCAAATAAATTGCACGTGCATTTACGTGGTATTCTTCCACTATCATCATAGTATCTGAATCGACCAATTGACATGGGTCATATTTTACCACTTTTGGAGCCATTATATTTGTTTGGTTTTATTGGGATTTCTAATTCTACGTCTTAGAAGTATTCTTCGACATTCTAGTATTCGAGGGTATATCAGACATTACAATGCTCGAAAATGTTTCAATTATTCAGAGTTTCTCGGTTCTTCCATCTATTCATTCGTTTCAGACCCCGAGAATATATCCTATATGTCGGTCGATTGGAAATTAATGCCCAAAGAAAATATCAGTATTTAGGGTCATTCTAACCCATTTCAGCCTTATCAATATATTCAATCCTTTTCAGTCGTTTCAATCAATTCAATCTTTTTCACCCAATTGCTTAATTCATACATACAAATATATTTCCGTAAGTTTACCTTTGCCGAATTATTCAAAATTCTAGCAACTCAAGTACTTTACAAATTCGAGGGTTTAAGTCTTGTTACTAATACATTTTAGTAATCTGAAGTTTCCAAGTGTATCAGATGTCTTACTGGATCAAGTATAGCTTCATGAGTTATTTTCATAGATATGAGTATTTTCTTCATTCGTTAATCGAATTTTTGACATTTCTTTTTAATCAAAAGTATAATCAGACTTAAAGATTAATCGGCTCATTAATCGTGCACTGAACTTGAAAGTTCTTTCGATTTATCAAACTTCTTATTCGAATATTTGTCTTTGTCATTATTATTTTTATTTCATAATTGACTGACATATGCGGAAATAGTCATATGCTCAAACATGGTCGTGCAAACATTGATCGAATATCAACATGTTATTAAAGCATGCATAAGGTAGTAATGTATTACCTTAACTCCGAGCTGCATCGGTCGATTCATGATACCCCATTCGATTGCACTCGAACCTGAATTTGATGTCCCATAACATTTCAGATACAGAGATACATGGATACCTTCAAACAAATAATACCCTTAATCAGTCCTCATTTACATTGTTATTATACTGAATATTTAACTTATGCACTATCGGGTTCAAAGTTATATTTGCAGGCTTTCGGGTTAGAATTTTGCGAAACGGGCTTAGGACGTCGAAAAACATAAAATAAGAGTTTTCGGAAAATTTGACTTTTTGGTCAAAGTTAGCAGTCAACGCTGACATCATTAGTCAACAATCAACCGAGTTGACTCGAACGGGTCGACCCACTGAGTTGACTCGGGCGGATTAACTCACTGAGTTAACTCGAATGGGTTGACTCACTAAGTTGACTCGGATGGGTTGACTCGGTCAGGTCGGGTAAATAGAGGTAGGTCGAGTTGGACTTGGGCAAACAGGTACGGTCGGACTCGGGCAGATGGCTCGGGTCGGACTCGGGCAGACGGGTCGGGTCAGACTCGGGTTTAGGTTTGGGCTTGGGCCAGATCGGTTAATGGGCTTGGGTCGGTTCAAGATGGGTTTAAACTAGTTGGGTCGGTTTAGATACTTACCCTTATCTGGTAATAGCTCGTCGGCCGGTTACCAGAAAACTCGCCGGAGACTCATGAGGCACAGATTCTGCAAAAAAAACAATACTTTCGGTCAACCAAGTAAACCAACCCCAACCATCAACCAAAACAAGCCGAAAAACTCACTAAAATTACCTATTATTTCAAACTTTCACCGGAATACACGAAGCTCCAACGAAAGCCTTGTCGTAGTCGAAAGAACGATAAGCCGGAAGGGTTTTGCTCGTCACGACGCAAAGAGCTCAGACCTGATGGTCGTGTCACACACGAACGGCGGTGGTGACCGAAAACGACGAGATAAGTGGCGTGACTTTTGGTTTAATGTCGGACCTTCAACTCCACTTCCACGTTGAACGTCGACGTATCGACGGGAGTGACCGACTGGGTTGTGGCTCGGGTGAGGCGGCAAACACTCCGACAGCGGCAGTGGCGTACACAGTACGACGATGAGGTAGATCGAGGTTTGTGAAGCCGAATGGTCCTCCACCATTTTCACACGAACGACGAGCATAAATAGAGGTTGGGTGGTCAGGTTTTGATGGCGATGGGAGGACGGTGATGATAGTTTGGGCGGTGCACGCCACCGGTGAGTGGTGGTCGAGATCGGAGCTGCGCATGGAAGGGTGTTCGATGAAAAAATTTAGAACCTTCTCGGTTCTCTTTTAGTCTCGAAACAAACAACAATAATGAGAGAGTTGAAAAGTCATATAGTTATTAAATTTGCTCCAATAATAATTCAAACACAACCTCAAATAAAATTTTTGGTAAAACATAACAAATAGAGCACTGGACTCAAAGAGTTAAGATGCAAGCTTGAGCAACCAAAGTCACGGGTTAAATCTCCCCTGGCTGCCATTTCTCATTCATTTTCATTTTTTTTACCTTAAATTTATAGCATTACTTAGGGGTGTTACACAATTTTTATTTTACTCAAAATGAAAAACGAGTTCTGAGTTCCAACTCATCAAGATATGATTATATGGTAGAATATATTTTTATTTTTAATCTTTTGTAAAGACACATATTTTGCAAACAAATTGAAAAGACACATATTCTGCAAACAAGTTGTTCGAACCAGAGTTTAAGGATAACAACACTCATTTTTTACTGAAACCACATAATGAGTTCTATATTCAATTATTATTATTATATGTAATAAGATGTATTATGTAAAATAACAGATAAAAATATAAATAAATCAAAATTAACATAATATATAATATTCATAAAAAGAAAATATAAAACAATATATGTAAGAATTCAGGCATGATGCCAGATGGTGACCGGAAGAAAATGGTCCGAATGAATATAAAGTGACGTAATTTAAAGTTGAACAAAAGAATACTAAAGAAAGGGAAATTTTCATCAACCACATAACGAGATACAATGGGTATTTTTTAAAACCCAATTTACATTTGTTTTATAGGTTTGAAGTTAACAAACTCATAATGGTTCAACAAACTAATCGAATACAAAACTAATTAACTGACCCGTTAATGTTTAACATTCTCGTTGTTCCTCCAAATCTTCTTGATGTTCATGAATTTGATTCCCGGACAAAAAAAACAATCATAGTTAGCTGAAATTATACACTGAATCTAGGATTCCTTAGCTGAAAAAAAAATACTTTCTTCCTTCAATATAAATGCATAAATTATATAATTTAATTTTAGCCCATTAAATATCAAAAGTGGTCCAAAAGTTCAAATTCATCTCCCTCCTCATATCAAGCTTCCCATTGCCAAAGGAACGTTTATTAATAACAAACTTTAATAATGGTGTACTACATTAATAAGAATTTAATACTGATTCATATGGTTAAATTTTTATAGTGTTGATATGACAATATGCATAATGTTGTGGATAAAATAACGTAGAACAACGAATAAGAGTGAAAGAATAAAGAGATGAGAGAAAAGGGGAGATTCATATTATTCTCAATATAAACTATGTACAATGCCTTCAATAAATCATCTATTTATAGGGATAAGAAGTACACAATATATTAAACTCTAATTAATGTAGATAATACTCCTAATGATAAAGTAAGTCAAATCTCCTTGATAAAGTTCTTATCATGATAGACATCTGCATAGATAAATATTCATAACACTCCTTGAATGTTTATGAAGATAATGCGCCTCGTTAAAACCTTACTAAGATAAAAATCAAATGGGAAAAAAATTTCTTTAGTAAAGGAAAAAGAGTACACACATCTTTGATACGCATAACATGTTGCCTCATTAAAAACTTTACCAGGAAAACTCATTAGGACAAAACCTCGGTTAGGGGAAAAAGAGTGCAACACGTATTTACTCCCCCTCATGAAAACATCACATAAGATCTTTGAATCTTTATAATTCAATCTTGAATACTATTTTTCTAAAGATCGTGATGGATGAAATTTTGGAGTAATATGTTCCATTTTGTCATCTTTGATGTATCCACCTTTCGATTGAGATATACATCTTGCATTATCTCTACACAAGATAGCTTTGCATCATATCTTCTGAAAGTAAATCACATATCTTCTGGATATGTTGGGTCAATGGTCTTAGCCAAACACATTCTTGGCTTGTCTTGTGTATAACAATTAGATGATTTGAAGAGATACCAAGTTTAAAGATCTCAAATGATCTTGTTGCACCAAGATAATATTTTATAAAGCAACTAAAATCTGATGCTTCTAGACCAATTAAGATATGATGCTTCAAGACCAAGAAAATATATAGTTATCTTTATTCACATCCAACAATCTTACAATTATTGGGGTACTCAATGGATATGCTTTGTTCAAATTGAATATCATTAAGATTCTTTCAGCATGTGTCCATTCATAGATAAAAACGCATATTTAAGTGTTCGATCTTTAGGTTGAGACAAAACCCCATCTCAAGATTCTTTTTCTTAAATACTTTCATTAAATGCATTGAAAGCACTTCACGAGTTTCCAATTTGAAGCTCTTCAGGAGTTCTAATGAAATTCAAATTATCATAATGAATCTTGATCCAAATTTCCTTTATAAAAATACATAAGGAAATCTGATCATTCTTACAATATTTCCTCAATTAGTATCCACTAAGGCGATTATACCAAATGTGCCAAAATATTCAATGAGGCATGTCTAAATAAATTTCTTGAGAAATTTCCAAATGCTTTTAGCATTTTAAATCTTTCAAGGATAAATAGGGATCCAAAAAATAATTAGACGCATATAAAATATTTCATAACTGCCAAAGTAATTGTATCCACCATGAAGTAATTAAAACTCTTCATAAATCATATTTTAAGTCGTATTTACGATTACTTATTTGTGCCCCACTTGCATTACACCTTTAGGTGTTTGGACTACTGGTCCAAATATTTCTCTTTTGGAAGTTCAAAGCGTCTTTCTATATTGGCCAATCATTTCAACATCTATAGATTCTTATACAAGATTTTCGTTTTCTTTCTTTACTTTCACAAAAGTATTTTATGTAAAATCGTTTGTAAAATCATTGCCGACAACTTCTCAATTTTTCTGGTTTCATTCTCATAGTGACATAACTTATCGAGATCTCTTCAAGATTTCAATCTTTTATTCAGGTACCTGAAACTCTTCTAGAGTTTTATTATTAGGTATGTCTTGAGTCTCTTCAAGAGCACCCGCCTCCAATATATGACCATTTCATATTATTTTCCATTCACGAGAATCTTGATCATTGAAACTAATTTTCATGCTTCATGCATGATTTAAATCCATTCGCTCTAACATGTATTCAATTTTAGAGCATTTCAGTTGGTATATGAAACTTAGTTACTCTCATTGGGTCAGTAAATATGTCTGACAGTTGACATGTAATAACATGAATTATCTTATGAACTTTTGGTTCATATACGAGGATCTAGATAATGATAATTCATTTTCCTTTATCCAATTGATTATTATCTCTCCCTGATGTTGAGAAAAATCATGTCATAAATGATTCTCCAATTAATGTTTAAAAAATTAAACATAAAATGAGACTCATACTCAATATATATATATATATATATATATATATTCTCAACCATTTTTATTTACCCATTGTGTGCGTTGTGGTGGAGCAATTCAACAATATATCACACATTCAAAAATTATAAAATGGGAAATGTATGTCTTATGACCAAAACCAACCATAACTGTGAGTTTATAATAACTCGTTGGCTTGATGCGTATAAGTGTTCCTATATGAAAACACCATATAAATACAATTGTTTTGTTCTCACAGTTTAGCTATTAAAGATGAGACATCCAATAGAAATTTTGCTAAACTGTACTTTCTATAATCAATGGGCTTTGTATCAATTTATATAGCCTAAAATATAAACCCACTAGCTTTTGCATAACGAATTGTCTAACTGCATAATCTGAATCAATCTCACAAACTTATGGTTGTAAATTGATAAAACAATGTAGACGCATCTACTAAAATCATATAAAACTTTCCATATTTGTAGATATATGGGCTCATATTTCATTCAGATATGCAAGACATGCATTCTCAACTTTAGTACAATAACTTTAAGTTTTTTTGGTAAGTGAGATCTTAATCATTTCCTTTGAGAACAAGGAACACAAGAACTTCGTGTTCTTTCAATAAGTGAAATTTAATCAATTCTTTTTAGAACAAGCACCACAAGAACTTTAGGTTCTTTTAATAAATGTGCATATAAATCTCAATAGCATTTACATCATTATTGATCAGGATGGTCTAACCGATCATGCCAACTATATACAAATGTGTATATACATTTTTGAATTTGATAAACTTCTGGTTTACCATAACATGCGAATCAATCTCACTCGTATATGTCTAGTACGATCATCAAAATTGTTCCTTTGAATAGGAATATAGTTAGCTCTACCGAAGCTTTTAATGAAAATTATTCTTTTTGGTAGCAATATATAACTCTTTTAGAGCTTTAAACATGCTTTTTTGCTACCAGAATTTATATCCACATTGGCTTATTTCAAATATCAATTGATAACATATGTTATCTATAATTTCAAAAGAATATTTTTGCAAACTCATATTGCTCTTTTAAAATTTTCACTTCTAGTGGTGACGATATTATTACCATTAGTAGTAATTATTGCAATATTCACAATTCTGCACTTTTCATAATGTGCTTTCTCTCAAGAAGTTATTGCTCTTTTGGAGCATCAACATTTTGAGTACTTGGAGATATAATACTCATATTTTCTCCTTTTATTTAAATGAAAAAAATATATTTTATGCTTCTGCTAAGCATAAATCGTCATCATAAGTTATAATTGATAAGTAATCATGTTAAACAAAATAAATAAATATCACAATATACATAAATATAAAACATAAATAATTAATGTGTAAAGAAAATAAATAAAAAGATAAATAATTCTCTTCAAGGTTATGAGAATAATTAGAAGATGATTTATTCTCTTCAAGGGTTATAAGAAAATCAACAAAGTCCAAATGAGTTGGACCAATATCATCTTCATCATTTTCGCAAACAAAATTTGCTTCTATTTCCTTTCTTTTATCATTCAATGATTGTTGATTTTTCAGCGTACGACAAGTACGAGACCAATGGTTTATAACATCACATTGGTAATAAAAAGAATTTTACTTCCTTAGAATGATATTTTCTCACTCTTGTCATCCTTATAACCCACTTATGATGGATATAAACATTCTTAAAATGATCATATTATTCATGTCTATATTCATGGCGTCGACCACGACCACAACTTCTAATGTGGCTTTTATTCTTTCTATAATATAATCTCACAATCACTTCAGGGAATGGAGTAGAGCCAATAGGCATTTGAAACATTTTCACGATATTGTGTTTGAGGACAACATTATTTGTCGTGAAAAGTGGAGTATGTTTTTATTAACATATCCTCATCACAGAGAACAAAAATTTAATCCTCGTACGCGACATTGTTAAACCAGTTCACAAGCTCATTTCAAAACCTCCTTTGAGACCAGTAGTCTCGCAGAACGAGATGTCCAACCAATATACTTGAATTATATTGAAGTTATGTCTCTAATTGAATAATGATTTATCATGTTTGCATTCACTTTAGGGAATGAAACAGATCCAATAATCGCATGGAATAAACATCATGCTTGCATTCACTTCAGAGAATGCCTCCCATAAAACCTTTTTGATCAAGACAAATTTTCGTACCTTGAACTTGAGAGAAGTCAATAGTCGAGTTTTTCGACACATGAGAATTATTGCTTTCGAGCAAATATAGACTTTATAAAATTCTTCTTGTAGATTCAAAATCACCATGATTTACCGCACTTTAAAATCGCATTTCAAAGAATAGAAATAAAAATAGAGCTTACCGATATAGATTTTTCTCACGAAGGAAATTGAGACATAGCAAATGGACCAAGACATCTTCTTATAATCTTTTTACGTCCTGTCTCTTTCTAAGACATTTAAAGATATCATATAAAACTCAAAACATGGTTAAAAACATCGATTCCCATAAATAACATAAAAATATTAACATTTAATTTTAAAGAAATCTTAATAAATATATATCATAATTAGTCAAATAATGTTATCGAAAATAAAATAAATTAGAAACAATCACATGCAAAACCTATTAATATCTCGCCTTTGATGCAAAGTAATGGCAACGATAAATGGAAGTGAGTGCAAAGACTATCAACTTTGATGCAGCCCTTGGAATGAACGCGCATGATAACACAATATGATCTTCAGCTTTTCACACGATGGGGATGGAGTTCATCGACTTAATTCAGATGGAAGTTGAAATTTGATTTGAATCAATATTTTTTAGCAAATTCATGTTGATAACGTGTTGTGAATAAAATAATGTAGAACAACGAACAAAAGTGAAAGAATAAAGAGATGAGAGAAAAAGGGAGATTCATATTATTCTTAATATAGACTTGTGTACAATGCCTTCAATAAATCATCTATTTATAGGCATAAGAAGTACACAATATATTTAACTCTAATTAATGTAGATAATACTCCTAATGATAAAGTAAGTCAAATCTTCTTGATAAAGTTCTTATCATGATAGACATTCACATAGATAAATATTCATAACACATAACAAAATATTTCATTTATTATTATTTTTTAATAGAAGCCGATAATTTTATTAAAAGAGAAAATATCTAAAATTACAATAAGGTTTACAATTATCATCGTAAACTAAAAACATAATTGAACATTTTCTTAAAACATTGACACTAGCCAATTTAGATCATACAAGGACCATACATGAAAAAGGTTAAAAACTCAACTAAAAGACTTGAATGAAAAATAGATACAAATGGCTGCATCGGAAAACAAACCACAAAAGGGGATTAAACTATTGAAAGATCACCGAGAGTCGCAAATCAGAGCTGAGCGTCGTGAGAAATATCCACGAACGCAAACCGCGTACCCTTAAATCTGAGGGTCCAAAGTAGAGAATATCAACAAGATTACAAATAAGCACTATCTTGATTAGTCGTGGCGTCGTCTAATTCAACTATGAGAAAACATAAAATAAAAAGAACATCCAAACGACCGAGAAAGAAGACAAAAGACGTGCCAAAGGCAGAGAGATAAACGTACCACAAAGGCAGAGATAAACGTGCCACAGAAACAAAGTTATTCTTGTGAAAATTTAAAAAAACATAAAAAAAATTAAAATCAACAGCCGGCGACTAATATTAGTCAGTATCGTCGTTGACTGCATAAAATTAAAGAAGTTGCGCGGCGCTATTATGTTTTTTTATACTAAAATTTGCTTTCTACCGAATGAAAACAATTCTATGTAACTATATCTAAAATATACACAAAATGTTTCATTTATAATTGACATGGTACTATTTTATTAGTATGATAGCCTATGTTACCTTGCTCTATTTTTGTAATAAATTGTTTTTGTAAAGAAAATATTATTTTTATAATTTTAAAATTGTTTACTAATTGACACTATACCACGCTAGTAGTACACATGATTGTCAATTTTTTAATAGTCTTACGTGATTACAAAGTAATATTTGTTCATACTTTTTTAACCTTTTGATGTGCAACACATATTGTAAACAAAATGAATTGAATTCCAATCTTTTAAAATGAATAACATCATCTTTTTTACTAGGACCACTCGTTGAGTTTATATGATTGTCATATTAATGTCATAAAAAATTAATGACAATCATTATTTCAATTAAAATTAAAGGAGTTTGACTAAAAAAATTGAGGGTCAAACTTTGCTAAAAAATAAGGGATAAATTGATATAAAATATAAATACTGAGGGATAACTTTATCATCATACCTATGTATCCATAAAGCAGGTTTGATTGAATTTTATATTAACTTGTTTTATTATATGCTAGTTTTCCTTTTGTTTGATGAGGGTTTCTTTTTATTTAATTTATTATTTTTAAAATAAAAGGAATAATTATTTGTAAATTGGGGGGGGGGGGGGGGACATGGTAGGTAATATCCAACTTGTTTGGACACAAAATAATGCATGTGCTTTGTACTGAAGCTAAGTCCAACATTGACATTGGAATTAGTAAAAATATGTAGTAATTAATAATAAAAGTGAATGTTATAATTTGGTTTCTGCCGAGTTTAATGATTAAATGTCTACTAATTACCATTCAATGCCCACTACTTTGTCAGCAGCACAAATGCAAGGCAACCAATCAGTAGTAGTCTAGTAGATCTTAGTTAATTAGTTTGACGGGTCAAATTATTTTTTAAAAATATAATTAAAATATTTAATAATTTTTTCTTAAAATAAACGGTTTATTTAAAATTTAATAAAATTTTAAGAGGGTTAAATGAAAATTTTGAAAAAGAAGAAGAAAAATGATTTGATATGATTTTTTCCAAATTCTTGAGGGCGGTAACCTCTACCGGCCCCCCTTATACTACTATAACTCATCCTAAATTATTACTATCAACTTATTTCGTTACCATAGTTTTTATTTTAATGACTGTAATATAAAAATAAAATTAATTGTTATAACATGTTAAAATGATATTTTAATCATTTAGTTTTTAACAGTTACAAATAGGGGTGAATAACGTATGGCGTTAAATAGGGGTGAGCGTTCGATCGAGTCGGGTCAAAAAATTTCAAGTTATTCGAGTTAACGCGGCATATTTTACAACTCAAACTTTATTTAAAATTTTTTCAATTCGATTCGAGTTTATGAAATTCGAGTCATGTTTTCGAGTTCCTATACAATTTTAATTGTAATTATTTATTATGTTATAGTACTTTTTGATTCTAATTTAAACGACTTTCTCTAATCATATAAGATATTCATATATATTTCATCATATTTTTTTTCATATGTGATATATTTCTTCACATATATATATACACACACGTATGTATCAAGAAAAACCGAGCAACTTGACTCTAACTTAAAAATCAATCCACTAATTACTAAAATTTTTGAGTTATTCAAATTTCTATTTTACAACTCAAACCTTTTTTCGAGTCGAGTCAGAACGAGTCGATTTTTTTTTCACCTCGAGTCAAGTAAAAAATTTCAATTTTTTCGAGTCGAATTTTGTTTACCTCTAACGTTAAACATGACAGTCATACATGAAAATTTATTACGTGTCTCGTTAAAAAACCTCCTTATGGAAGAAAAAAATACACACGATAAACCTTGAAAATACGTAACACATATAACAAATAAACCAATAGTAAAGGAAACTAGAGAAAGCAAAGCAAAACAAAACAGTTGCTACTGCTGTGAACCCATGTCATCCTCGTGAAATAAACTAATCACATCATCCGGGGGTTGAGAGAGATAATGGATCTCCAGATCAGTAGTTGAAGCGAGTTTCGGCAGCGAATGTGCCACTCGACTCCTAGAGCGAGTAATATACCAAAAGAGAACAGTCCAATTTTGAATCATCAAAGCTCGGATATGCAACAAGATGGTCGGCATCCCTTGTCCAGCTCCCTGCCCATGTAGTAGTCGTATTGCATCCATACAGTCCATCTCCACTAAAATCTTGTGTATCCCAATTTCCCAAGCATAAAGAAGGATAATATATGCACCCTAAAGTTCAGCATCAAGTATTGGACATATACCAATAAACTTATAGAATCCAATAACGCCATTACCACTGTATTAGAAACTTATAAAAATGGTACTAAACCACCCTAAATACTCTCATAAGAAGTAGGGTAGAGTTTGGAGGTTCATGGTTGAAAATTGAGGGCTTAGAATTGATTTCCTGAGCCTTGTCACTAAATTTTTCACCATAATTTTTAATAATAAAAAAATAAAAGGGGAAAATATATATATAAAAAAGAGAAAATAATAAAAGATCAACTTTTTAAATAAGCAAAGACCCATCCTTAAAAAGCCCATTTTGAAGCTCACTTTTAAAGAAAAAAATAACAAGGCCCATTTTTATTTTGAAGCCCACTTTTAAAGAAAAAAGAGAAAAAAAGAAAGGAAAAAAAAGAAAAAAAGGAAAGATAATTCTAATAATTATGATACAAAAATAATTATGGTGTTAAATAAATTTAAAAAAGAAATAAAATGAAGTGAAAAAATAATATTAAATGTGATAAAAAAAACAGTCAAAAATTAGTAAAAAAAGAAAAAAATAGAAAAAGAAAAAAAGAAAAAAGGGGAACCAGCGCGTGGGCCGCACACACGTTGGCTGGTTCCCCAACCAAACCCTTATCGCGACTTTCATGGTGGCCGGCCGGCGTCTATCGGCCACGGCTGCCGACGCCGCTGGTACCGACCGGTCCGCTGACCCAATACCACCAACTTCGCTCGCCGCCGCCGCCGCCTGTGCTCGCCGGAATCTGTAAAAAACAGTGTGAAAGGAGTCAAACCCTAGGCTCGAATCAAGGGGAAATTCGATCCCGATTTTGAACCAAATCGGGATATTTTTGAGGGGTTTTTCCGAGGATCAAGCCATTGGTCTGATTTTAGCTCCAATTTGGCGATTGAAACGCGGATTATAGCTTGATTTGCAAGCTCAATATAACCATAACCCCCTTTCACTTGTTCAAAACACACAATTTGAAGTGAAAAATCCACTTGGAAAAGGCATAGGAAAAATCCGAAAATTCTCTGAAAATTGTTCAAGAGTTGCTGGAATTTTTGAGTAGTAGTTTGAGTTGGGAAGCAATTTTCCGAAGGCAATTAGGAGCATTTCGAGAAGCCCAGATTCGAGTTTTTCGTTCGTCATTCCGGTAAAATTTCTTTCTTTTCAGTTTTTTATTTTGATTCTTATGCTTGTTCTTAGATGAATTTTTCGGTGTTTGTGTTTTGTGAATTTTAGGTTGCTATCTCGAAGTCGAAAAAATCATTTTACGATTCCGGTAATATTTTCGTTTTATTTTTCGTTTGATCTTTTGAAAACATTTGTATGCTAAAAATGTTGTTAGGATTGTTTTGATCTTTAGAAGTGTTGAAATGATTTTTTAGAGTGTTTAAATTAAAAATGCAAAAATAAAATGAATAAATGTTGTTTAATTGAAAAAACAAGTTAGGGATTTAATTAGAAAAAGACAATAATATATGGGTGTAAATAATAACAAGGCTTGATTTTGATTTAAAAAATATAAAAAAGTTTTTTTGAAATTTAGATTTAATAATAAGTGGGTTGTGTGATTTTGAAAATAAAAAGTTAAATAAGATATATTTGTTTTGAAAAAAAATAAATAAGTTATAAAGTTTTTGTTTAAATATAAAAAGGTTTTGAGGTAAAAGTTTTAGGGTTTAGGGGAAAATAAAGTTTTGAAAAAAAGAAAAGGATTTTCAAAAGAAATAATTAAAAAGAAAAAAAAACTCAAAAGAATAAAAGGTTGCTTGCTTGTTTTAGAAATAGGAGGAAACTTAGGGATAAGTTCTAAAGCTTGGATAGAGACTTGTTTTGTTGAAAAATGTTCTTCATAAAAATAAAATACAGTTAAGCATACTTAAACTTTAAGTTATGAACAAAAGACTTAGATGTTTTTAGGGTTTTTAAATAATCGAACTTAGAAATAAATATAAAATGCTCAACACACTAAATCTCTTTGTTGTTTAAAAAAGTGAAATTAATTTAATGCGGTGTCATATCAAACGTGAATGACAGATTAGCGCCAGAAATATTGGCGGTGATAAAAGTTCATCTTCCGTGCGATAAGGCCGTTAAAATAGACTAATATTCATTAAATGGACAAATAAAGTCGAACATTTTTAAACTTGCAAATTCCAGTTTTAAAAATGATTTTAAAACCAATTAGGTACCAATTTTGGGCGTCGTGGGGGGTGCTAACCCTTCCCCACGCGTAACTGACCCCTGAACCTGTTTTCTGATTTTTCGCATACCAAAACTGTTGTTTTATTAAAACAAAGCTTTTATTAAAATAACATTATTTTTAAAAGTATCCAATCACACTTTTCCTTTCAAAAAAGATTGGTGGAAACTCCGTGTGTTTTTTTAAAAGTTTTCCAAAATAGTTGAAGCTCGACAGGGTTGCGACAACTTGACGACTTCGCTGGGGATGTGTTTTTGTTTTTAAAAAATAAAAACAAAAGAGGGTCAGACCACAAATTGGTTTTAAATGGTTTTAAAAAAATGTTTTTTTAAATATAGAATTTGCAAGTTCATAATATGTTTAATTTATTTGTCCGTTTAAGTGAATATAACTCTATTTTACGCATCTAAGACTTAATTCCAAGCTCTATTCCCGAGCTTTGTCCTGTTCGTTCAAGTGGGGGAAATACGCTTTGCTCATGTAAGAATATTGATTCTTCGTATGAGCCTAGCAAGTACCTTCGGGACTCATTCCCTTTTCCTTCGTAAGGATATTGATTTTTCGAGAAGGCTTTGGTGGTGAGTCCTCCTGAGTTGAACTCGATTCGTTTGAAGCCTGTAATGGGTGAGAATCGAGGGCCTTGCTACTCTTAGTAGGGGACAACAAGGATAGCTCGGGTACCTTTTTAGAACCAAACCAAGTTTGAGAATCTAGAGCCTACCCCTAATAGAGCCATGCGGAAAGCCTAGGGTGTTGAGTCGCATGAATAATCCGTGAAGACATGTCCTGAAATGTTGGAATGTCGGCCCATAATTATTATATTGATTTTTTTTTCTGGATCTTTTATGTTTTGTTTATGTTTGAAAGATTACTAACCTTTTTGTGTGTGAGTTTTTTTCTTTTTATAGCACATTTATTACTAACTTTTTTTTTGTGTATAAGTCGTGTTTGGTTTTTGTAGTTTATTTATTACTAACCTTTTTGCGCGAATTTTATTTATTGCATGCATCCCATATTTAGAAGATGTTGATTCTGGAAAATTGTTCAATTTATGAATGAAAAGCTCTTTAAAAAGGAGGAGAACTAAGCACGTGACAATATCAACGACTGAAGCTGCAACCCTTCGTCAGTACATTAAGCCGTTGGAGAAGTTGGACCAAGGCTCATGTGACTTGTTGAAGAAATCAAGGAGTTAGGCGTTCAAGCAGAAAAATATTTGTAATTCACAAAAGATGTAATAAAAACTTTCAAATTTAATAAAGAGTTTCCTTTCATGAGCAGATTTTCAATGGAATTGATGGCCCTTCGACTGCATTCATGCATTCGCACTGTTTGCTTGCTTTGTTGTTTGCCTTTTTTAATTTGTTTGTGCATACATACATTTGCTTTCATGTATTTGTTTTTTTTTGTTTGCATTAAATAATGTTTCGATCATTGCATTCATACATGTATAATAAAAAGAGTAATTTTGGGAAATTTCATTTAAGTAGTAAAAGATCCCGCGCAAATGCGACTCGAGCCATGAACACTGAGGAAAGATTGGCGAGTCTGGAAGCAAATCAGAAGAGCATCCATGATAAGTTTGAGAAAATGGTAAATAATTTGAAGAAAGAGATTGAGATATCACACTAGAAAACAGTTAGCCAAATCGCAGCCATGTTTGAGTTCAAAGACCCAAAAGCGAGAGAAGACACCAACACCTTCCCAGGGATGGCTTTCGTAAAAAAGGAAGAGGCTTCACCCCATTTCATAGAATCTTCTGCCCGTACTGAAGAAAACATCGACGAGGTTCACAGCCCCAAGTTGCCTAAACTCATTGAAGAAATTGACATGACAAAGGTCAAGAAGAAATGGGAAGACCGCTACAAGAAGCTGGTGGAATTGTTTAAAGTTTATCAAAAAGGAAGCATTTATGGTGGCAAGGATGCTAGAGACTTGAGTCTAGTTTCAGACTTGGTGGCACCTCCAAAGTTCAAGGCCCCTGACTTCGAGAAGTATAATGGAACTATATGCCCATTGGCACACTTGACTATGTACTACCGGAAAATGTCACCGCACTTAGAAAATGAGAAGTTGTTGATCCACTATTTCCAAGACAGTCTATCTAGGACTGATATTCGATGGTATGCTCAACTGAGTCGGGTCAACATACGCACTTGGAGAGATCTGTCAAAAACTTTCCTCAAACAGTACGAGTATGTAACAGATATGGCCCCAAGCAGGATTGTATTGCAGAATTTGGAACAAAAGCCCAACGAGAGCTTCCACCAATATGCCCAGAGGTGTCGAGATGTGGCAGCCCAAGTTCAACCTTCGTTGTCGGAAAATGAGGTTACTCCACTGTTTGTGGAGACACTAGATGGACCTTTTTATGACTACATGTTAAATCACGCCACTAAAGGTTTTGCAGACATGGTCATGAATGGAGAGTTAATATTGGTTGCCATCAGATATGGAAGACTCGAGATAGAAAAAGATGACGAGGACGAGCACGTTTAGAGTTTTGTCATGAAGTTGTTAGAGGCAAGATTTGCCTGGATTCGTGCTTTCATGAAATAATTCTTAGTTTTCTCTAGATAGTTGGGATCATGCTTGGAACCAACCCTTTTGCTTTTGCCCGCGAGCATTAGAGATCTTTTGTAAGGGCTGCTATGTCGATTTACTTGTTTAAAGATGCATTTATTCAAGTGGCAAACATTTCTCATTTTTGTTTCATCCATTTCCCTTCTTTTCATTTTTCATTCATTTCTTTCAAGCATACATCTTCTTTGCAGGGTCCTTATTATTGATTGTATGAATGATTCTTGAATCTAATCCCGAGATAGAGGGGCAAAATGTGTGTTCAGGATTAATGGGGAAATCCCACATACAAATTATGAGTGTATTTTCCTCTTAGACATTGTTATTAGGGTCCTTGAATGAAGTAATAACTCTAAAACATCTACCAACTGAAGGGTGATTTTCTTCGACGATATTTGTGTGTGAAATGACATTTGGCATTCCTTCATTTCCCTTCACGAATAAGAAAAATCCATTTGTTGTCCCCATTTGAGCATGATATTATTTTTCTTGTGATTTAACCCTAACCAAGGATCACTCCACACATCGGGGCAAAGAAAAATGAAAAATTGCTTGAAAGAAACATGTTAGATTAAGTTGAATATCCTAAACTCTAAATGAAAAGGACACAAAAAGGAAAAAAAGAAAAAGGATAGAAAAAAAAGAAAAGAAAAAGAAGAAAGAAAAAGAAAAAGAAAAGAGAAGAGAAGAAAAAGAAAGAAAAGAAAGAGAAAAAAGAAGAAAAGAGAAAAATAAATGAAGAAAAAGAATGTTGAAGAGTGAAGGAAAATTTGAAACAAATCCTTCAGATGAGACATGTAAAGGAAATGAACTCTATGGTGAAAACCCAAAATGGGCAGTCTATAGTGATCCAAAGAATAAAAGAAGAAGAGCAGAGATTTCACCAGGAAAGTTGATCCTTGGTTTAATCACCCTTAAAATATGAATTTGAGCCTTTATATCTTTTCTTTGGCAACCCGAGCCTAGCCTACATTACAAGCCTTAAAAGACCATTTGGATCACATATGAATATTTGAGAAAAGAAGTTCGTCTTCAGAACAAATTCCACCTAATTGAGTTAACCTTTCTTCAAGGACTTTGAGCTTCTAATGTCTGATTGAGATTAGAAAAGTGGGAGATTTTAAATTCGGGGAGTGTGTGAGGAAAAGAGAGCCACAAAAAATGGGACACTATCTGGTTGATGGATTCTTGAATCATTCATGCTTTGAATTTTGGGGCATCTAACTTAGCCCTATTCTTGTGTTTGCCATGACTATTTTCTTAAGATTTTTTAGCCTTTTCTTGTGTTTGCTATGTCTTTTTCCTTTAAATTATCATTTCCAGACTTTTCTTGCATCTTACAATTAAGCCGACATAGATTAATGAAAATCAAAAGGTTTCTTGGTTTTGATCTCGATTGTAGGAGACCATGAACGAATGTTTTCATCACTTCAAAAAATGATTAAACCTCGGTTTGAATGGGGGCATCGCCTTGCATGACAAGGTAAAAAGAAGAAGCATATGCGATGAAGAGTTTGAAGTGGGCAGTGTTGTCAAGAAAAGATCTACATATAAGATGAAAAAGCTCAGAAGTATGAAAAAGATAGAATTGCACTTGAGAAGCAAACGAAGCCATCAGATTGGGGCAACCTACGCAGGCTAATGATTTAAGGCCCTCAGTATTAATAGGCGTGAGGAGAAGAGATTAAAGCGTCAACTTCTTGTGGAGATATCCAAGGTGGACATAAGCTTTCACATGCAAGCAAATAAGATGTCTTGCAGGGGCAAGAATTTGAGAATTCACAAGAAGCTTTGAAGATGCTTGATAAGGGGAATATAAAGACTTGAAGCTTTCAAAACCAAAAAAGGAAGCTTTTCATTCAACATTGATATATCAACTACAATGATAGTAGATCTTGAGAATTTTGCCTACGAAGATTGAATGTTTTCAATGAAGCAAAGAGATATGAAGAATGAGAATGGAGAAGCAATGACAACTGAAGGAGTTTATCCTTCTAGCCAAGAGTACAAGATCACTGGATTAAGTGAGCAAAGATCAGATGTTTCCATGAGTCGGAAAAATACATAGAAAAAGTACAAATGCTTATTTGGATTTAAGTGAGTAAACATGTGGAAAAATCAATTTTGAGAAAAAGAATTCAAAAAAAGAAAAAGAAATGAGACATGCATTCATGTTTTAGACATCCCTAGGGGCATGCACATCATAATTGCATTGAATGCCGCATTTTTCAAGTACACGAAAGACCTTTCAGCAAAAGAACCCGCCTATCCGTTCGGGCATTTGGAGAATGGAACCCGCTTATTCATCCAAGCCTAAGGTGGATGAAACACTTTTTGGAACCTGCTTATTCATCCGAGCATGGGTAGGATGAAACCCCTTCTTAGAACCCCCTTATTCATCCAAGCGTAAGTTGGATGAAACATTTTTTGGAACATGCTGATTCATCCGAGCATGAGGAGGATGGAACCCATTTTTAAAACTCACTTATTCATCCAAGCGTAAGGTGGATGAAACACTTTTTGGAACCTACTTATTCATCCGAACATGAGGAGGATGAAACCCTTTTTTAGAAGACCCGCTTATTCATCCAAGCATAAAGAGGATGGAATTTTTTAGAAGTTTGCTTATTCATCCAAGCATGAGGAGGATGAAATTTTTTAGAAGATCCGCTTATCTGTTCAGGCGTAAGGAGAATGGAATACGCTTACTCATCCAAGCATACGGAGGATGAAATTTTTTCAAAAGATTCGCTTATCCATTCAGGCGTAAGAAGAATGGAGTTCGCTTATTCATCCAAGCATAAGGAGGATGAAAATCTTTCAGAAGATTCACCTATCCGTTTGGGAGGAAAGAGAATGTTTGCTTATTCATCCAAGCATGAGAAGGATGAAATCTTTTAGGGTTTTTGCTTATTCATCCAAGCATGAGGAGGATGATATCTTTTGGAGTTTGCTTATTTATCCAAGCATAAGAAGGATGAAATCTTTTGAAGTCTGTTTACTTATTCATCGAGTATAAGGAGAATGAATCCTTTTGAGGTTTTGCTTATTCATCCAAGCATAAGGAGGATGCAATTTTTCGAAGTCTGTTTGCTTATTCATCCAAGCATAAGGAGGATGAAGTTTTTCTGAAGAATTTGCCTGTTTGAGTATCTGGGAGAATAGAACCCAACTCAACAATTCGGGCATTTGGGAGAATAGAACCTAGCTCAGCTATTCGAGCGTAAGGAGAATAGAATCAGCCTATCTGTTTGAGCGTGAAATCCAACTCAACTATTCAGGCATTTGGGAGAGTAGAATCCATCTCAGCTATTCGAGCATAAGGAGAATAGAATCAGCTTATCCGTTTGGGCGTTTGGAGAATGGAATTTGCTCAACTATTCGAGCATAAGGAGAATAGAACCAACCTATCCGTTCGGGCATTTAGAGAATGGAACCCAGCTTAGCTATTCGAGCATTAGGAGAATAGAGCACACCTATCCGTTTGGGCATTTGGAGAATGAAGCCAACCAGTAAATCAGTGAAAATTAGTGTTCTTTTGTCTTTGCTTTATCTTTGTTGCACAGAGATAAGCAAAGAGGGGTAGCTGTTGTCACTAAAATTTCACCTTAATTTTTAATAATAAAAAATAAAGGAAAAAATATATATAAAAAAGAGAAAATAATAAAAGGCCCACTTTTTAAATAAGCAAAGACCCATCCTTAAAAAGCCCATTTTGAAGCCCACTTTTAAAGAAAAAAAGAACAAGGCCCATTTTTATTTTGAAGCCCACTTTTAAAGAAAAAAGGAAAAAAGAGAAAGATAATTCTAATAATTATGATGCAAAATAATGATGGTGTTAAATAAATTAAAGAAGGAAATAAAATGAAGTGAAAAAATAATATTAAATGTGAAGAAAAAACAGCCAAAAAAGCAGCAAAAAAAACAAAAAAAAGAAAGAAAACATAAAAAAGAAAAAGAGGAACCAGCGTGCGGGCTGGTTCCCCTACCAAACCCTTATCGCGACCTTCATAGTGGCTGACTGGCGTCTACCGGCCACGGTTACCGACGTCGCTGGTACCAGCCTGTCTGCTTCGCCGCCGCCGACCCAATGCCACCAACCCCGCTCGCTGCCGCCGCTTGTGCTCGTCGTAATCTACAAAAAATAGTGTGAAAGGAGTCAAATCCTAAGCTCGAATCAAGGGGAAATTTGATCCCGATTTTGAATCAAATCGGGAATTTTTTGAGGGGTTTTTCCAAGGATCAAGTCATTGGTTTGATTTTGGCTCCAATTTGGGGATTGAAACGCGGATTATAGCTTGATTTGCAAGTTCAAGATAAGTATAAAAACCTCATTTTCACTTATTCAAAACACACAATTTGAAGTGAAAAATCCAATTGGAAAAGGCATAGGAAAAATCCTGAAATTCTCTGAAAATTTGTTCAAGAGTTGCTGGAGTTTTTGAGTAGTAGTTCGAGTTGGGAAGTAATTTTCCAGAGGCAATTAGGAGCATTTTGAGAAGCCCGGATTCGAGTTCTTCGTTCGTCATTCCGGTAAAATTTCTATCTTTCTTTTCATTTTTTTTATTTTGATTCTTATGCTTGTTCTTGGATGATTTTTTTGGTGTTTGTGTTTTTGTGAATCTTAGGTTGTTATCTCGAAGTCAAAAAAATCGTTTTACGATTCAGGTAACATTTTCGTTTTAAATTTTCGTTTTATTTTTAGTTTGATCTTTTGAAAATATTTGCATGCTAAAAATGTTGATATGATTGTTTTGATCTTTAGAAGAGTTGAAATGATTTTTTTTAGAGTGTTTAAATTGAAAATGCAAAAATAAAATGAATAAATGTGGTTTAATTGAAAAAACTTAAAATTAGGGGTTTAATTAAAAAAAGACAATAATGCATGGGTGGAAATAATAAAGGGGCTTGATTTTGATTTAAAAAATATAAAAAGTTTTTTTTTGAAATTTAGATTTAATAATAAGTGGGTTGTGTGATTTTGAAAATAAAAAGTTAAATAAGATTTTTTTAGAAAAAATAAATAAGTTATAAAGTTTTTGTTTTAAAAAGAAAATAAAAAGATTTTGAGGTAAAAGTTTTAGGGTTTTTGGAGAAAATAAAGTTTTGAAAAAAAGCTTAAAAGAAAATCAGTTAAAATAAAAGTTTTTTAAAAGGGTTTTTTTAGAAGAAAAAACTTTAAAAATAAAAAATGAAAAAAAAAGTTTTAAAAGGAAGAATTCTTTTTAAAATAAAAGGTGAAAACATAAAAATGAAAGAGGGTAAAAAGTGTAAAAAGGTCTTGGCTTTTAAAAATTAAAAAGTAAAAAAGAAATAAAGGATTTTCAAAAGAAATAATTAAAAAGAAAAAAACTCAAGAGAATAAAAGGTTGCTTGCTTGTTTTAGAAATAGGAGAAAACTTATAGCTAGGTTCTAAAGCTTAGATAGAGACTTGTTTTGTTGAAAAATATTCTTCACAAAAATAAAATACACTTAAGCATACTTAAACTTTAAGTTAGGAATAAAAGACTTAGACGTTTTTAGGGTTTTTAAATAATCGAACTTAGAAATAAATATAAAAAGCTCAACACACTAAATCTCTTCGTTGTTTGAAAAAGTGAAATTAATTTAATGCGGTGTCTTATCAAACGGGAATGATGGGTTAGCGCCAGAATTGTTGGCGGTGATTAAAGTTCATTTCTCGGGCGATAAGGCCGTTAAAATAGACTAATATTCATTAAACGGACAAATAAAATCGAACCTTTTTGAACTTGCAAATTCCATTTTTGATAATGATTTTAAAACCAATTAGGTACCAATTTTGGGCGTCGTGGGGGTGCTAACCCTTCCCCACGCGTAACCGACCCCTGAACCTATTTTCTAATTTTTCGTAGACCAAAACCGTTGTTTTATTAAAACAAAACGTTTTATTAAAATAACCCTATTTTTAAAAGTGATCCAATCACACTTTTCCTTTCAAAAAAGATTGGTGGCGACTCCATGTGTTTTTTTAAGTTTTCCAAAATAGTTGAAGCTCGACAAGGTTGCGGCACATAGGAAGCCATTGGCTTCGGTATCGGTACGCGGGAAGGCGATACGATACCCTAGTGTTTTAGGTTTAAAGAACTTTGTTTCTTTGGATGAACAAAAAAAGGGTACCAGTACGGTGTTCAACCTGTACTGGTACTCCATGCCATATGGTATCGGTACGGGTCGACTCGTATCAGTACTTTATAGCTTTGGGTTTAGGGGAGCTATGATGAGGATTACGTTCCCGACTCGGAGGAGATATCAAAGGAAGAAAGGGGTCGGGAGGCCAATTATTTCTTTCATTTGCATCAGGTCCTTCATCGGATTGTGTGGGCCATACCTAGGCATTCGACTACCCGTCGCGATGCACCAGTTGAGAGGGTGTGTCGCCACAGTGCAACATACTTTCTTAGAATGGGGTAAGACAATCAGGTTAAGACAGATTAGTGGTTGAGGGACACTCGCTCGATCTTGCGATAGATGAGGTTGGAGCCCAAGGACAAGTTGACATGCGTCATTTCTCTATTGAAAGAAAATGCACGAGAATGGTGGAAAACTGTAGAGTTGGGGTGGTACCCAAACCGTTCTTCATGGGATGATTTCTTGGACGAGTTCGAGAAGAAATATGTGGGTAAATCTCACATTGTTAGTTTGAGGGATCAGTTCAACCATTTAGTCTAAGGGAACATGTTAGTATTTGAATATGAACAATAGTTCCTACAGTTGAGCAGGTATGCCCTTGAGTTGATCGCTACCGAGAAGAAGAGGTGCAAGAGGTTTCTAAAGGGTTTGAGGAAGGAAATTCAGACCTACTTGACGGCTGCCCCACCGAAAGTGTTTTCAGAATTGACCGATAATGCCAAGTCACTTGAGCAAGTGCAAGGTTTGACCTATGGCCTTGCTGGCGGGCCTGAAGGTTCGAGTGGGAGGACTCAAAAGTTCCTAATAAATCACAGTCTTATTGCGTGAGGAATAGAAACCGTAGGAGCTAGAGTAGAGGAGCTTCGAACTTGAATTTGAGATCAAATCGTAGGTTGAAATCAGCTGGCCGTATGAGGCCTTCGTCTTCATCCATGATAAGCTCGGAGGGCTCACAAAATAATTCGTGTGTACCAATTTTTTTAACAGTATGGACGTAAGCGTAGAGGTGAGTGTTAAGGATGGCCAAAGTTTGCTATGGTTATGGGTCATCGGATTATTATGTGAGGGATTGTCCGACAAATGCTGACATCGCTCCGGTCTAGACTCAGAGAACCTCTTATCCAGCTCAAAGGGGTTGGGTATTTGTTAGAGGAGGGGTGAGCCACATGTCTGGACATCAGACTAGGGGTACGATCCAGTCCACTGCGAGGGAACCAGCGAGGCAGTACGCAGTCAAGGCTCATGAGGTTTGTAAGGCTACTAATATTATATAAGGTATGTTTACCTTGTTTTTAGTTTCTATTGTTGCTCTTTTGGTTTTGGGGTCTACCTATTCTTATATCCGTAGTGGAATATCTCAGTAGTGGGGTATTCTTGTCGAGGATCTTGAGATAGAAGTCTGTGTGACTATTCTTTTGGGGTATGATGTTTTAGTAGATAAAGTGTATCGGAGGTGTCCGATTGAGGTTCAAGGTTTGATCTTTCTGGTTGATATGATGGTATTGTCGTTTCAAGAGTTTGATGCTATCGTAGGGATGGATTGGATGTTTGAGCATGATGCTCGGTTGGGTTGTAAAGTGAAGGGTTTTAAGCATCACGGTTTGGATGAGGCCAACTTGGCGGTGAAGGGCGAGAGAAATCCTTGCCTTTCCAATGTAGTGTCAGCCTTGGCGGCACAAAGGATGATCCAGCAAGGTTGTGAGGCCTTCTGGGCTCGCGTAGTTGATACAAGGGTTGAAGGTCCGATGCTTGAGAGCCTTCGAACTGTTAGAGAGTTTGCTGACGTGTTTTTTGAATAGTTGCCCAGACTACCTCCAGATCGTGAGCTAGAGTTTCAAATAGATGTGATGCCTGGCACGATACCAGTATCCTTTGCATTGTATCGCATGACGCCGAAAGAATTGAGGGAGTTAAAGAATTAGATTCAAGAGTTGTTGGAAATACATTTTATCTGATCGAAACTATCACATTTGGGTGCATTGGTCTTGTTTTTCAAAAAGAAGGATGAGTTAATGAGGATATGCATTGACTATCGTTAGCTCAATAAGGTAAAGGTGAAGAACTGTTCTCAAATTAATCTGACCCAAAACTAACATGAACCTAAAATTAAACGGAACATGAAATTAAACTGTTCTAAAATCAACCTAAAATTTTAGTGCATACCAACAAGATCCAAACTCAACTCCCACCTTGCTCATTTAGCTGACTAAATCTAAATATTCTTTACTTGTATAGTTGTTTAATAAGGCATATGATAATCTCCTTTTGTATGATCTTTACCTATAAATAAAATTATACATCTGAGGATAGTCTTTTGTACTTTCTATGGTATATATACACATATTCCAAGCTCTTGGATATATCTTTAAACCATCTACTCTCCATGACTACAATCTCCATCTACACAAAACATGCATTAGATGCTCCTCTAAAGTGCTTCATCCTCTTCACCTGCAACATTCTCTCAAGTTGATCCCTTTATATGTAGATTTTGCGGGCTTTGGTTACAAATGGCAAGAATGTGCTGGCGTAAACATGGGGTTTGCTTACGTATGTTGTGTGTGTGACTATATACTCGATGTGAAATGTGCTACTTTGTGGGTGCTTGAAACTGTACTCAACTTGAGAGGATGTTGCAGGTGAAGATATGTGTCACTTCACATGACAATCTATTGCATGTTTTGTGTATGTAGATTCCGCAACTTTTACATACATAAGCTTTATTAGGAAACCCTAATAACTGCCATTTGACTCAATAAAGAAGAAGAGAATAAGAATGAAATGAACATAACATTTCTGAAAATAATTCTTGATTCGATTACACTTTGTGATGAGTATTTATACACAAGCTTAAGAACTCAAGTCTGCAAATAACTGCTACAACAGAATTTGTTAATTAGCTAACTAGCAGTTAATCTTAAAGGCCATCTTTAATAGCTTTAACACCCCTTGACACCTTCATTCTTCAATATGCTCCCTGCTCTTTTCACTCTTCAGCTCTTTAATGGACACAACTCCAAGTTTCTAGCGAAACATATGAAAATATGCTTTTGAAAGTGGCTTAGTAAGACCATCTGCAACTTGATCTTCTGCTAGAACATAGTTAATCTGAAGATTGTTTGCCGCAACCTTTTCTCAAACAAAATGATCGTCCAGTTCAACATGTTTACTCTTCGAGTGATATACTGGATCTGCACTCATGGAAATGGCACCTGAATTATCACTTCAAATCATTAGAACAACCATTTTGTGAATCTCCATTTCCTTGAGTAGAGTGTCTATCCAAGTTACTTCAAAGGAAAAATCAGCTAAACTCCGATATTCAGCCTCCATTATTGAGCGAGACACTATCTTCTACTTCCTGGAGCTCCACTGAACTAGATTTCCTCCTAGATAGACAATTTCCAAATATTGATCGACTATCATCCATGTTGTTTGCCCAGTCTGCATCTACAAACGTGACCAATTGACATAGTTCTGAAGATGGAGAAAACACCAAGCCATAATCAAGTGTCCCATTAAGATATCGTAACACTCTCTTAACTGCATCCAGATGTTTCTCACAAGGACTATGCATATATTGTGCCAACATGTTTACACTAAATGCAATGTTAGGTCTCATATGACATGCATATAACAGTGAGCAAACCAAACTTCGATACTCTTGTGCATGGACCAATGGGCTTCCAGCATTTTGAGTAAGCTATAAAGTGGACACCATAAGCATAGGCATTGTTGCAGCATTGGTCATTTGAGCTTTGACCAAAATCTTCATAATGAACTTCTTTTGACGTAACACAATGGAGTCTCCAACCCTGATAACTTCTATTCCTAGGAAATAGTTTAGTACCCCTAGGTCATTTGAGTCACGGGCTTCGCACGAAATCTGGAAATGCAATGGTCGACGCGGAAGGCCAATCGACCGTTCGTGACAACGACGCGCATGCGTGAGAGACTAAAGCGTCGCGCGTGGGCGCGTACCATCTCTGAAAGGTTCTACGTCTCGCATCTGGGGTCGTTCGATCTGCTTGCGATCCTATGGATGGGACGAGCGTGGTGCGCGACAACATGAGGCTCATTAGAGTTTGCGGCCTCGAATCGATCTGGACCGTGCGATCAGGGCGAGATCCGACGGTCAAGATGATGCGGCGTGATATAATGAGACGGTCCTCTAGGGTTTCTGCCCAATGTGATATGGGCCGCACAATCACCCTTGATCCGACGCACCAGGTTCGGCTGCGTAAAGAGAAAACACAAGTTAGGGTTTTTTGGGGAACGACAGGCTATGAGTTATCTAGGCTCAAAACGGGCCAAGTGTATTGTTTTTTTTGGATTTTGTAAATGGACCTTCATATATATTTATTTGGGCTATCATTCTTTATTTATTTTTGATGTTATTTCTCTTAGTCCCTATAATAACAACAACAACAACACTAATAATGACACACAATAAGGACAAATAACACTAAAAGGTAGTAACGAATAAGTGACAATAATAATAAAAAATAATAAGAAGAATAAATAATAATAACAACAAAACAAAAATAAAAAACTACTACTAATAACAAAAACAACTAACAATAATCGCATTAGTAATAGCATATGAAATAAATACCACGTAATATATATAAATAGTGTATATATATATGTTCATTTTTTCTCTTTCTTTTTTGTGAAGCCCATATTACTAAGCCCAAGATAAACACAAACTAAAGTGGGTTTAAGGCCTAAACAAAATTAGTGATTATAGTTTTCCTTGAATATGAATGAAATAAAGCCATTAGCGTTAAAAATAAATTTAAAAAACAAAATAAATATTCTATATTGGATGAAAAATGGTGCATGAGAAGGTGATGCTTGTGAAATAGTATGTGCGATTAAGAGCAAGTATACTCGTCGATCAAGTAATAAAGGGATGAAATAGAATGCCGAACTCACGAGGATTGGGTCAATAAATACAAAACAATCGTACTTAAGAATGGTTGAACAAGTACTGGTTTAATGGTGATTATCAAAACTAAATGCAAATAAAATAAAGTAGCTATGACCAAGATAAGCAGATGCTGAAGCAAATATTAAGAATATTATGTAAGATGGGTTTATTGCCTAAGATTTATGTTTGATTACTTATTTCAATGCTATAGTGGATGGCAATACATGTCTGCGTAAACCAATTAAGATCTTTATCTACTCGACAGGGTTTTCTAATGAACTTTTGATCCTAGAAGTTGATAGCAATGAAGCTAAGGTAATACAAGTCTGCGTGAACCCTAACAACTCCATTATCTATTCAAGTTGCCCTTATTAGTCGTTGAAACCCTAAACTTATGTCTAAGCCATATTAATACTAAGTTAACAACTTAGCCTCACTGTTCACGTTTGTTTAACCTAACTCTCTCGATATTAAGCCATAAATCAATAGTTAAAAGGCCTCTCTCGATAGCTATTACAATAACTATGCATGAAGAATGATGAACATAGTAGATAAAGAAAAAGAACTATAGCATTAAAACAAATTATTCAAAACATAATATCCTAAAAAACAATAAATCCAACTAAAAGTATTTAGCTCATGTCTGTGACTAAAACATCCATAATAAAAACAATTAAAAATATAGTAGTTTATCAAGCAAAGGATAGAAAAAGGTCAAGCGTTCTCGACGATCTCCTCCAAGCTTTCTAATTATTCTACATGTCTCGTACTCCTTCAGCCTCTTTTGATGACTTCTTTCGTGTGGAGACTCCTTCGACTCCGGTAGTTCTCCAATAGCTGAAGACTAAGGGCTGCGATCTGTGATCGAGCTCCTCTTGTTTGTGGCCCAAGTCTCATTTATATAGGTGAGAAAGCTAGGGTTTTTGTAACTCTAAAGCGCACGAAGCCACTTTAAGAGGATCTTTCTTTCCCGCTTCCTTTAATGAGTTCTGTATCTAGTAGGAGTCCACGTGAGCCGGAGTTAGATATATCGCCAACTCTTCTTGCTTTGTTAGCTCCATATGAGAGATTTGCTATCCTTTCTTCTCCAACATTCCTCCAGCTCCAATGAGTCCTGCGCAAATGCCACAAAAACACTACCTTTCTTATTAAAAGCACCAAAATATATAACATTTAAGTACATGCAATATAACTCTCCTAATTATATGCAAACTACTCCTAATTACAACTAAATGAGCCTAAACACATGCAAAAACTATGTTAAAAGGGTATACAAAATAGGTCATTTACACTGTCATCAAAAGGTAAGGAACTTTTAGAACAAGTTAAAAAGCTCACCTTTATACCTAATTATTTTTTAAATTATCTTTTAAGAAAGCATTTATCTAATCAAATCATCGTTTCCTTTCTCCTGGGAAGAAAAATTAGATAATTAAAATCTAAGTGTTGAATTTTATGAGAACAAAATTAAGTGTTGAATTTAAATTATAATTTTAGTATGTTGTTTAAATATTAATAGTGTTAAATATAATTAATTTTTTTATGGATGTAAATTTTAAAGGTTGATATGATTAAAAGAAATAGGGTAAAATACTTAAATTATCATTGAATTTTGATCTCTGACTTATTTTGTTCACTCAAGTTTTAAAACGTTCAATTTACTTATTAAACTTTATGCATTGATTTTTTTCATCACTCTTCCTTTAACCCTCTAACACCATTATGACGTGGAATAAATAAGATAATAAAAATGATGGGTAAAATACATAAATCATCATTGAACTTTGCACTTTGACCTATTTTGGTTACTGAACTTTTCTCTCTAACCTATTTTGGGCACTAAAGTTTCACATGCTATGGTCCACGTCATAACGGTGTTAGAGGGTTAACGAAGAAGTGATGAAAAAAATTAATGTATAAAGTTCAATGAGTAAGTTGAACGTTTTGAAAATTTAGTGACTACAAAAGGGAATCAAAAGCATATAGAGATTGACCTCCTTCATTGACAAAAACACTCGCTGATACTCGTTACCAGAACACAAAACTATCAAAAGACAAACAACTTTCATGAATACGACCTATAATTTCTATAAAAGTAGACGACAGAAGTGTCATAAAAGCAGATGACAAAACTACCATAAAAATATATGTGATATGAAACTGACAAAGTAAAAAAAAAATTGAAAATAAAATATTCATAAGCAAAGGTGAATTTTATTTATATACAAAATCAACAAAACAGTTAAAGGCCACAGTCGGCGAAGAAAAAATACAACGAAGAAGAAAAAAAAGAATTTTGAGAAATTTAGTTTTTTTTTATAAACATCGTAGAACAAATGGGAGGAGTGAGTGTTGTAAGTCCCTAGTTTAAAATTAAACTTCTAAATGTTTAAATGTTGAGAATTAAACTTTTAAAAATAGGATAAAATTATACAAATATAGTACTAATTAAATTTTTTAGAGTGGCAAGTCCACAACCTCTACCGACCTTCTTATGCTCCTATAACCCATCCTAAACTATTATTATCCACTTATTTTATCGCAATAGCTTTTTACTTTTATAAAACCGCAACAAAGAAAAATTACAAATGTTCACTATACTATTTTAAAATGATAATTTTAGTTATTATATGTTTAAAAGTTATAAAATAAACATCTAACTTTTAATTTTGTTATAAAATAAACATTGCGTTATCGTTGAGAGGTGATGTTACACATTAAATTATTGAGTAACATCCTATTTACTCCTCAATTGTTATTAAAACTTTATTTTGGTACATTTCTAATATTTCTGAGAAATTATTCTAAAAAACTCAGAAATTTTTAAAAATATATGAAATATTATAATTTATTTTTTAATTGTAAAACTATTTTTTAAAACAAATGTTGACATATCACATAATTTATTGAAAATATATGAAATTATACACAATTAATGCAACAAATGTCATTTGAAAATATCAAAAAATTATTTTAATTATTAAAACATAAATTATACACTCAAATTGAATCCGATTTTTGACATATTTAGTGGATCACATATTTTTATTAAGAATATCATGTAAAACATGTTCAAAAAACCAATAAAAGCTTAATAAAAGGGTGTTTCTATTTTTGTAGAGGAGCATAAATATTTTTTTGATTGGTCTAAATGTAATTAAAAGGTTGTATTTGTTCATACATATTTTTAATCTTTTGACAATGCGCATACACCTTGTAGTTAAAACGAATTGACCCGTATCTCTTAAGATCAACATTGTCCGTTTTTTCACTATGACATTTGTTAGGTTGAGTAGCATGAATACTTTATTAAATTACATACAAATATACAATAAGTAATGTCCGGATAAACACAATAGTTTCACATATTTAACTAACTTAATACGGAATCATTTGAAAAGCCAACTTCACTCTAATCGTATTCATCTTCAGACACTTAAGTCGAAGACCCAGACGGGCATGAATCCAATACCAAATTTGAGGAAGCTGATGTTTCTTCCTCCTGCTAAAACATAAATTTGGTGGGCTCCAAAGAGAGTGAAGGAGGTGCCGCGGATGATCTCCCACGGAAATCCACCACAACTTTCATCCACACTCATTGCATCCGTAGACCGGACCAGAAAGATATAAACCACACCAGATAAATCCTGCCAAATTGGACACATAATTAGAGTAGTTTAACTTATGCTCCTGATTGAAGAGGCACAACTTGGATTCTCTTTCCATATCCTTTATCCTTTGAGTCTCATTTTTAGGCACCCATGAAGGTGCACATTTCACATCCAGTACAAAATCAAACACACAACATACGTAAGCAAACCCGGTATTTACGTATCGACATCCTTCGCATGTGAAACGACGTCTCCAATACCTCTCAGAATTTGTTGAAGAGTTGAAGAACTGAATCAGTTAGTTAGTTGTAAATTCAGTTAGTTAGTTTCCAATGTAAATAGATGGTTCTAGTTAAATTGTATCACTATATAAACAATGGGTTGTATTATTATTTTTTCATATTGGAATAAAATTAAAACCCATTCTCTTAACATGGTATCATCGTCCAGGTTCTTTGGGCTCTAAATTCCTTGGGCTTTCCCGAAACCCATTTTTTCTCTTGAAACCGTTTTTTCTCTCGAATTCTTTTTCGATCGTTTTTCCCCTTTCCGATCGTTTTTCGGTTTCATCCCCTTCGTTACTATGCAGACAGCCGACTCCACTACTATTGATTCGAATCACATTCTTTTTCTTCATCCTTCTGACACGTCGGGCACTCTTCTTGTTTCTCATCAGTTAACTGGAATTGATACATACAATGTTTGGAGCCGTTCTCTTCGGATTGCTCTGCTTGCTAAAAACAAGCTAGGGTTTATTGACGGTGATTGCCGTCGTGGTGACATGGCGGAGGCGCTCCAACCCCTTTGGGACCAGTGCAATGCCCTGGTGCTCTCTTGGCTTCTCAATACGGTCAGCAAGGATCTTTCGGCCGAGATTTTTTTTGCCTCTAGCGCGGCGGTTGTCTGGGAGGATCTCAAGGAGCGGTTTGACAAAGTCGATGGGTCTCGAATTTTCTTCCTTCACCGTGCGATTGCAACCCTAGTTCAAGGTGATTCTTCCGTTTCTGCTTATTATACGAAATTAAAGCTTTTTTGGGATGAATACAATGCCCTAGTTCCTTTTTCTTCCTGTGAATGTGAGACCTCTCAAGAGAATTTGAAGAGTATTCTTCAACAGAATTTGTTTCAGTTCCTCATGGGTTTAAATGAAACATATTCGGCCATTCGGAGTCAAATTCTCCTAATGCAACCTTTGCCACAAGTCAATAAGGCCTATTCCATGATTCTTCAGGAGGAATCTCAGAGATTTAACCTTAGTTCGATTACTCCTCTTTCTGAACCTACTGCACTGTACGCTGCTGGTTCTTCTCGACGCAAATTTACTGGTTTGTGTGACCATTGCCACATTAAGGGCCACAAGAAGGATCAATGTTATAGACTGATTGGATTTCCTGCGGACTTCAAGTTCTCTAAACGTCATGATCCTCAAGCTGCCACGGTTCTTAATCAATCTGAGGTGGCTTCGGGTTCTTCTGGTATTCTTGAGAAGCCTGCACTTCCTGCTGCACCTGCTTTCACTCCGGCTCAGTATCAGCAGATCCTGGATCTCCTTCACAAGCCTGCATCGTCTGCACCTTCTGCTGCTAATGTGACAGGTATATCTTGTCTTTCTGTTGTTGCCTGTACTGGTTGGATCTTGGATACGGGAGAAACTGATCATATGTGCTCAAATTTCTCTAGTTTGTTATCTCCTTCTACATGTGCTTCGAACTCTAGATGTGTCTATCTCCCTACTGATAAACAAGCTTCCATCACACATACTGGTTATGTTTCTCTTTTTCCTGGTTGCATTTTGTCTAATGTCCTTTTTGTACCTGAGTTTCATCACAATCTTTTATCCATTTCAAAGTTAACAAAAGAACTTAATTGTCATGTCATCTTCTACCCTGAGTTTTGTTTGTTGCAGGATCTCTCCACTAGAAAGATGAGGGGGATTGGTAGGCAAACTGGAGGCCTTTATGTGTTTCAGTCTTCACCTGCTTTTGCTAGTGCTTCAGGTTCCTCATCTTTACATGTTTGTAATGATGATTCTTCTTGTTTTTCTTCTGTTGTTTCATCTGATGTTTGGCATGCTCGTTTGGGCCACATGGCTTTTGCTAAAACGAATAAAGTATCTTTTCCTTATTCTGTTCAAATTTCTTCTGAGCATGCTTGTACTGTGTGTCCTTTGGCTAAACAACATAGGTTGCCTTTCTCTTCTAGTACAAATAGATCTAGTTCTCCTTTTGAACTGCTTCATTTGGATTTATGGGGTCCCTACAGGGTATCAACACATCAGGGTCATAGGTTTTTCCTTACTGTTGTGGATGACTTTACCAGAATGACTTGGATCTTTTTATTAAGATTGAAATCTGATACTATTCTCCACTTAAAGTCCTTTTTCTCTTACATCAAAACTCATTTTTCTGTTCAACCTAAGTTTTTGCGTTCTGATAATGGCACTGAGTTCTTCAATTCTCAGTGTTATGAATTCTTTACTTCTCTTGGAATAGTTCATCAGAGTAGTTGTGTTGCCACTCCACAGCAAAATGGAGTGGCTGAAAGGAAACACAAGCATTTGTTAGAGGTAGCTCGAGCCTTTTACTTTCATTCTAAAGTCCCTATTAAATTCTAGGGTGAGTGTGTTCAAACTGCCTGTTACCTAATAAATCGAATGCCTTCTTCTGTTTTACATTGGCTCACTCCTTTTGAAACCTTGTTTAAAAAGGCTCCTGATATTTCTCATTTAAGAGTCTTTGGTTGTTTATGTTTTGCTACAAATCCTTCTCCTTCTGATAAATTTGCACCAAGGGCTTTTCCCTATGTTTTTCTGGGTTATTCCTTAACTCAGAAGGGTTATCTTCTGTTTAACCTTGAATCTAAATCTCTCTTTGTTAACAAAGATGTGATATTCCATGAACTTGTTTTTCCTTTCAAGCTTTCTCAGTCTTCCTCTCCTCAGTCTTCTTTTTTCCCTGATCATCCTCATCTTAATGATGATGATTTCCTTGTTCTTTCACCTCAACCTCAACCTCAAACTACACCTCCATCTTCACCTCAGCCTCAACCTTCTCCTCAACCTCAACCTCAACCTCAACCACAACCTCAACCTCAACCTCATTCTGGTATTACTGATCCTATTGATACTCCTGTTGTTTCTCTTCCTCCTGTTCGAAGGTCTTCTCGTGTCTCAAAACCTCCTGGTTGGTTGAATGACTATACTTTTAGGTCCTCTAATGTTTGTCAATCCTCTTCTCTTTCAGGTTTGCATCCTATCTCTTCTTCCATTTCCTATTCTCATTTACCTTTTCACTCACAACTTTTTTTGTCTACTACTTCTGTCCTTACTGAACCCAAAACCTATGTTGAAGCCAAAACTAGTCCTCTCTGGGTTCAAGCTATGTCTGAGGAGATTCAAGCTTTAGAAGCTAATCACACTTGGTCTGTTGTTCCACTTCCTGCTGGCAAACGTCCCATTGGTTGTAAATGGGTCTTCAAAATCAAGTATCATGCTTCTGGTGCTGTTGAACGTTACAAAGCACGTTTGGTTGCAAAAGGGTACAGCCAGCAAGAAGGAATTGATTACACTGACACCTTTTCCCCTGTGGCTAAGCTTGTCATTGTGCGGACAGTTTTGGCACTTGCTGCTTTGTTTGGTTGGTCTTTGCAGCAGATGGATGTTTATAATGCATTTTTACAAAGGGATTTAGTTGAGGAGGTCTATATGGACTTGCCTCCAGGATTTGGCAACCAGTGGGAGAATTGTGTTTGTAGGTTGCACAAATCTTTGTATGGGCTGAAACATGCATCTAGGCAATGGAATATCAAGTTAACTGATGCCTTGATTCTTGCTGGTTTCACACAAATCAAGTTTGACTACTCACTGTTTATGAAGAGGGTTGGTAATGAGATAGTTCTAATGTTGATATATGTTGATGATTTGCTCATTATTGGAAATAGTGTTGGCTTGATTAAAGAGTTGAAGGCCATTTTAAATCACAATTTCAAGATGAAGGATTTAGGAGATCTTAAATATTTCTTGGGTTTTGAAGTTTTAAGATCCAAAGACGGTATTGTTCTTAATCAAAGAAAATATGCTATGTAATTGATTGAAGAAACAGGTTTAGGGGGAGCCAAACCTGTTGCAACTCCTCTAGAACAAAATGTAAAACTCACATCTGTCTTGTATGATGAAACTGTTGATCATAAGATAGATGATTCACCTTTGGAAGATAAAACTGCTTTTCAAAGGTTAATTGGAAGGTTAATATACCTTACACACACTCGGCCGGATATCACTTTTGTTGTCCAGCATCTAAGCAGTTCATGCAGCATCCGAAAAAGTCTCATCTTGAAGCTGCATTGAGAATTGTCAGATACATTAAGAAGAATCCTGGTCAATGTGTATTATTGAGCTCTTCAGGGGATTATAAGCTTACTGCCTATTGTGATTCAGACTGGGCAGCTTGTCCATTATCTCGAAGATTTGTTACAGGTTTTTGTGTTAAATTGGGAAACTCTTTAGTTTCTCAGAAATCAAAAAAGCAAAACACTGTAGCTAGATCCTCAGTTGAGGCAGAATATAGAAGCATGGATGTGACCACTTCTGAAATAGTTTGGCTTTATGGGTTATTGAAAGAAGTGGGATTGGATAAAAACCTGGGAATGGTTAAACTCTTCAGTGACAGCAAGGCAACTCTACAAATCGCAGCAAACCCTGTTTTTCATGAAAGAACGAAGCATATAGAGGTGGACTGTCATTTTGTAAGAGGCCAGATTCAAGAAGGTTTGATCCAAACGGAGTATGTATCCAGTGCAGATCAACCAGCAGATATTTTGACTAAAGCATTGGGCATTCAACAACATGAGCATTTGCTTGTCAAGTTGGGAGTTAAAGACGTCTTTCAACCTCCAACTTGAGGGGTAGTGTTGAAGAGTTGAAGAACTGAATTAGTTAGTTAGTTGTAAATTCAGTTAGTTAGTTTCCAATGTAAATAGATGGTTCTAGTTAAATTGTATCACTATATAAACAATGGGTTGTATTATTATTTTTTCATATTGGAATAAAATTAAAACCCATTCTCTTAACAGAATTTGTATACAAAGGGATCAACTTGAGAGGATGTGTCACTTCTGAGGACAATCCATTGCATGTTTTGTGTATGTAGAATCCACAGCTTTTACATGCGTAAGCTTCATCTGAGATTTCCAGCCCACAAACAGAGCATACATCACTCCTTTTAATAGCCTCATGAAAGATCAGGCGATGTCCTCCTTCACAATATTTAATCTGTATTAAGTGAAAAAAGAATACCCAACTCAATGAATCTGCTTACCAAGATGTGAATTAAGAAGATAAAAATAAATATTTTATTCACGAGGCAGTTGTTGCACAGCACATGAATGGTGCAGGTTTCACAAGTGAAGGCCCAACCTTCAATGTGCAGGTTGCATTCATCACAACATGCCTCTTGTTTCTCATACTCATCATAAACCAAGTGATGTTCACGAAGGAAAGCTTTGAGCTCCATCCTCAACAATGGAGATAGAAAGGAAAGATGGTTAGAGATGGATGGAGGAGATTGGAATATATGTATATATGGAAAGAATAGTAAAGAATTACCAAAGTTGATAACCAAGATAAGAATCGATGATAACTTCAAGTAAACAATATTTATTAAGAGTTAGTTTGTTAGTTAGTTAAAGAATGATAAAGGGTGTTCTTGTAAATAAAGAAAGTCAGTTAGGTTGTTTAGTAAGTGTATATATATTGTATTTCTAATTAACTGTAAATAATATAATAAGAAAATCTATTCTTTTCTCTCTCTTCTCCCCGACTCTTCACTCGTTTCCCCCCTTTTCAACCCTAACTAAAGAATCCATTCAAGAATTCTAATATGGTATCAGATGATTCAGATTCGTTTTCCCGTTCACATGATTCCAATTGGGTTTACCGCACTGATGATCCGCACGATGATTTTTATATCCATCCCAACGAGAATCCGTCTCTCGTCCTTGTTTCCAGTCTTCTCACCGGTGCCAATTACCACGCCTGGGCTAGATCTATGAAGATGGCGTTAATATCGAAAAACAAATTTCGATTTGTTTCTGGTGCCATTAAGGAGCCCCGCGATGATGATTCCCAGTATGAGGCTTGGGTCAAGTGTAACAACCTGGTGTTGTCCTGGTTGTAGAGAGCCATTCATCCTGATATTGTGCAAAGTGTCATTTGGATTGAAACGACTTATGATCTCTGGAAGGATCTGCATGACAGATTTAATCAAGGGGATTTGGTTAGGATTCCAGATTTGATTCACGAGTTCTACGCGATGCAACAAGGTAATCTTTCGATTACTGCTTATCATACCAATTTAAAGATTCTGTGGGATGAAATATCGAATTTAAGACCGTTAGAGTCTTGTTCTTGTTTAGCCTTGAAATATAGGAATCAAGATTTTGCCTTAAAGTTTGTTAGGGGTCTGAGTGATAGTTTTTCGGTTCAAAAGTCTCAGATACTTATGACTAAACCTTTACCTACTATAAATGAAATTCTTGCTATAGTTGTGCAACATGAAAGAAGCTTGTTGAACTCTGTTAATCATGAGTCTAATGTTTTTTTGGTTGATAGATGGCCTCCTAAGTTCGGGGATAGACATGGGGATAGGCAGGATGGTCGTGTGGGTAGTAGTATTTCCAAAAAGGCTTATCCTGGTTCTGTTAAGAAACCCTTGTGTTTTTTGTGGTCTTTATGACCATACGATTGATAAATGCTATAGGAAGCATGGATTTCCTCCCAATTATAGACAAAGAAGTCAGCATTTTAGTAAGATAAATCAAGTTGGGATGAGTGACAGTAGTGAGGATGATTCTGTTTTACAATCTGTATCTAAATTTCATGGTCAGTCTTCTGGTCAAAGTGCTTCTGGTTCTGTTGTCTCCTTTACTAAGGAGCAATATGAAGGGTTGCTTAGTCTTCTGCAAGAACGTGGGCCTGCTCAGCTGCCTGTTCCTTCTTCTGTTCAGACATCTAGGGTGAATATGCTACATTCCACTTTTGATGTTGATGCATCTCAGAAGTCAGGTATTACTCTTAATTGTTTTAGTTTTGTTCAAGATTCTGCTTCTTCCTGGATCTTGGATTCAGGAGCTACTGACCATGTGGTTTCTTCCTTAGATTATTTTACTGAGTATTCTGTTGTTAGTAACAAGTTTGTTAAGCTTCCTAATGGGAGTATGGTTAAAGTATCTCATGTTGGTATTGTTAAAATATCTGATGATATAATTTTGGTTGATGTTTTGCATATACCCCTTTTTAAATTCAATTTGGTTTTTGTATCTCAGTTAACCAAGTCTGGCAGTATCACCTTAATGTTTAACTTTGATTATTAATTTATTCAAGAAACCAAGACCTGCATGAAGATTGGTTTAGCTAAGGCTGTTGCAGGATTATATCAGCTTGATGTCAGTATTTCTGATTTTTCTTTTCAGTCTGTTAATGCTTCTGTTGTTCAGAATTCTTCTTGTAATGCTTCTGTTTGTGATAACTTTGATCTTTGGCATATTAGACTATGACATCCTTCTATACAAAGGATGAGACATTTCAATTTGTTGAACCCTGGCATTTCTGTAAATTCTAATTCTCAGAATAAATGTGAAGTTTGTCTTCTGTCCAAACATAAAAGATTGCCTTTCACAGCTAGTTCTTCTTGTTCTACTAATAATTTTGACTTGATTCACATTGATGTTTGGGGTCCCTTTTCTACTGCTAGTGTCTATGGTCATTTCTATTTTTTGACCATTGTGGATGATAGGAGTAGATTTCTTTGGATATATCCTATGAAAACTAAGTCTGAAGTCAGGTTCTTAATTGAATCTTTTTATCAATTAGTTTATACTCAGTTTTTTGTCAAGATTAAGACTATAAGAACTGATAATGCTAGAGAGTTTGACATGCATGATTTTTATAATGATAAAGGGATAATACATCAAAATTCATGTGTTTATACTCCTCAACAGAATAGTGTGGTTGAAAGAAAGCATCAGCACCTTTTAAATGTTGCTAGGTCCTTAAGGTTACAAGCTGAATTGCCTTTAAAGTTCTGGATTGACTGTATATTGCATGCTGTAAATTTAATTAACATCACTCCTACACCAGTGTTGAACAATTAAACTCCTTTTGAAGTCTTATATAATAAAGCTCCTAAGCTTGATCATTTAAAATCTTTTGGTTGTCTTGCCTTTGCAAGTATTTTGCCAAAACCTAAGACAAAGCTTCATGCTAGGGCAGTTAAGTGTGTTTTTTTAGGGCATCCTAAAAATGTAAAAGGCTTCAGGTTGTATGATCTTAGTAATGGAACTATTTTTTTCTCGAGAGATGTGACCTTTTCAGAATCTGTTTTTCCTTTTAAGGAAAAGAAACTTCATATGGATAATGTTGTTTTTCCACAGTATCAGAATTCTTGTCTTGAAGAACCAGTCTATAAAAGTAAATGTGATAATAAGGTCTTAAATCCTTCAACTAACACATCAAATAATGATTATGTTGCTGTTTCATTAGAAAATAATTCCATTAAGAACTCTCTAGACAAGGGCAGTTCTCTTGTTTCTAATGCTTCAGACAATTTGTTTGTTGTTCCTACTCGCGCAGCAAGGAGTAAGCACTTGCCTAAACATCTTCAAGACTATCAAGTCTCCTTACCAAAACCAAGGACCTCTCCCCATTCTGTTGCCCAGGTGATGTCATACCAACTTATCTCTCCTACCTTCATGTCTTACATTTGTGCTGCTAAGATTCTTGCTGAACCTAAAAGTTATAATCAGGCCATTAAGCATGAGTGTTGGAAAAATGCAATGAATGATGAAATTTCAGCTTTAGAAAGGAATAAAAATTGGGAACTTGTTCCTCTTCCACCTAATAAGGTAGCCATAGGTTGCAAATGGGTTTATAAAACAAAGTTAAAATCAGATGGGAGTTTAGAGAGATATAAGGCTAGATTGGTTGCTAAAGGGTATACTTAACAACCTGGTATTGACTATCTTAATACTTTTAGCCCAGTAGCTAAGTTAACCACTGTTAGAATGATTCTTGCTCTTGCTGCTGCTAAAAATTGGTTTTTGCATCAACTTGATATAAATAATACATTCTTGCATGGTTACTTGGATGAGGAAGTGTATATGCAATTGCCCCCTGGGTTTCATTCTTCTTCTCCTGGTCTTGTCTGTAAACTAAAAAAGAGCTTGTATGGCTTAAAACAAGCTAGTCGTCAGTGGAATGAAAGGTTGACATCTACCTTGTTAGATCAGGGTTTTATACAGTCTTCTACTGATTCTTCCCTTTTTACTAAAGGTGAAGACTCTGATTTTATTGCTTTAGTTATATATGTTGATGGCATAATCCTTGCTGGTCCTAGCTTAACTTCTATTGACTTGATTAAGAAATATATTCATGATGTTTTTAAAATTAAAGACTTAGGAGATTTAAAGTTTTTTCTTGGGCTTGAAGTTGCTAGGAACAGTGATGGTATAAACCTGTGTCAGAGGAAATATACCTTAGATTTGTTAGAAGAAACAGGTTTTATTAATTCTAAACATGTTTTTACTCCTATGGTTCCAAATAAAAGTATTTCTAAAGATGAAGGTCAGCCTTTAGATGATATTACTTCTTATAGGAGGATTATTGGTAAACTTCTGTATCTTACAAATACCAGACTTGACATATCCTTTGCTATTCAACAATTATCTCAATTCATGTCTGCACCTACTGACTATCATATGGCTGATGTTCATAGGGTCCTCAGATACCTTAAAGCCACTCCTGGACAGGGCATTTTTTTCCTGCTACGAATTCATTAAAACTAAATGCCTTCTCTAATTCAGATTGGGCCTCGTGTTCTGATTCCAGGCGTTCCACTACTGGATTCTGCATTTTTCTTGGTTCAGCTCTTATATCCTGGAAGTCTAAGAAGCAACATACAATATCACGCTCATCGAGTGAAGCTGAATATCGGGCTATTGCAGCCACTGTTTGTGAAATTCAGTGGCTTAGTTATTTGTTACATGATTTACATATTGTTCATTCTTCAGCTAATCTTTATTGTGATAATCTCTCTGCTGTCAAACTTGCAGAGAATCCGGTACACCACGAGCGTACGAAGCACATCGAAATTGATTGCCACATCATTAGAGAGAAAGTTCATAATGGATATGTTACCTTGCTGTCTGTTTCAAGTCAAAACCAACTTGCAGACTGCTTTACAAAGGCTTTGCCTATTGCTGCTTTTCAATCTTCAATTTTCAAGTTGGGCATTCAAAACTTGTATGCTCCAACTTGAGGGGGGAGTATTAAGAGTTAGTTTGTTAGTTAGTTAAAGAATGATAAAGGGTGTTCTTGTAAATAAAGAAAGTCAGTTAGGTTGTTTAGTAAGTGTATATATATTGTATTTCTAATTAACTGTAAATAATATAATAAGAAAATCTATTCTTTTCTCTCTCTTCTCCCTGACTCTTCACTCGTTTTCCCCCTTTTCAACCCTAACTAAAGAATTAATTCAAGAATTCTAATAATATTTGAGGTCCATCATTAAAAATGTGTTTAGGGTTTAGGATTAGAGTTTAATGTTTACGTTTAGAGTATTGGGTGTAGGGTTTAGGGTCTAAAATTTAAAGTTTGATTTTTTTAGTGTTGGATTAAAAAATTTAACTAAAAAATGATTTAAGATTTTTGTCCCCAGTAAGTTGGTATCCAACTTTGTTTTTTTATTGAAGCAAAGAATATTCAGATTAGACCTACCAAATGGACAGGTAGTTCTGCGGTAAGGCGGCTAATATGCGGCTAATATACGGCGTAACTGGATAGAAAGGTGACCGGTTAAAGATAATGTTTCCGGTAAAAGTTACCGATTATGTTGATCCGAATATCAATATATTCGGTAGCGCCTAATTTGTTGTTAATTTGGAGCTGATGGGGACTCAGAAATTTCGACGATAACAAAAACGGTAAAATTACCGGTTTTGTTGATCCGAATTTCAATATATTCGGTAGCGTCTAATTTATTGTTTATTTCGAAAGTATCCATACTTTTTAAATCATTATCGATACTTTTTGAACACCAATGTAACCGCGGTTGGAAAAAAATGTCGAAAATATCGATACCTTATGCACAGTTTTTTGTATTGAATTTTAAAAAGTATCGAAAAAACATAAACTTTAATGTAACACTTTATACAATTTTATCGAACAGTTTAATCGTTACGGAATCGTTACCACAAGTCAAAAGAATTTGTAAAATACAAGGAAATTTAATGTAACCGGTTACATTACTTAAACATATGCAAAAGAATCGGTACAATAGAGAAAATTAGACATAACCGATTACATTATTAATTCATATAATGTAACCGGTAAATCTTTACCGGATATATTGTTTGCTTTCGATATTTTTTAAGAGCGTTTGCAAAAGAATCGGTACAATAAAAAAATTCTACATAACCGATTACATTATTAATTCATATAATGTAACCGGTAAATCTTACCGGATATATTGTTTGGTTTCGATACGTTTTTTAAGAACGTGTGCAAAAGAATCGGTACAATAGAAAATATGAAAACATAACCGATTACATTATTAATTAATATAATGTAACCAGTAAATCTTTACCGGATTTATTGTTTGGTGTCGAAAGAATCGACACAATTCAAAAACGTATCGAAACTTGGGAAATTATATCGATTATATATATCATAATGATATAACCGGTTAAAAGTATCTACTCGCCTTTGTATTGCTTGCATTTACAGAAAACCTAAGAGAGGAGAGTATTTGAAATCGACTCGAGTTTGGTTGCTGCGAAATACAAGGTAGGCGTTCTTGGAGTCGTGTTGTATCAGAATCGAAAGGAAAGGTTTTGGGTTTGGGGACTTTGAAGTAAAAAGGTATGTTGTCGAAACCCTAGTTTTTTGGTAATGTAGTATTGGGTAGTTGGGGATAATGTTTTGGGTTTAGTGATGTTGAAGTAAAATCGGAATTCGGATGGATTATAGGTTGAAATTGTGTAATTATATTTAGGAAATAAATATCGGTACTTTGTTCTAAGAACTTATCGGTAGAAATTAATAATGTCGGTAGAAATTATATATCGATACTTTTGTCAGAAAACTGAAGCGAGATGGGGGGTGCTAAGGATCATGAAGATGTTGTTCAAGGTGAGACTGAAATGGTTAAAATGGAGGCGGAAAGAGTAGATAGGGAGGAAAATCCGAAGCAACCAAAGGGTGGATTTATGTACTTCTAGTAAGTAGCAATTGTCAAATAATTATTCTGTAAATTGTAATTGGATGAAAGTATTTAAGAACATTTAAACTTTCCTATCATGACAGTATTGAAGAATGTTAGAGGATGAGGGATTGTGGGACTTACACTGTCGTTTCGGTATGTAAATTGAAATTATAGTGAATATATTGGAGGTTGAATATTTTGATTGTTTATGGTTTATGCATAATTTTCAGGTGAGAGACATGGTGGTGAATAAATGGAACACGATAAGTGAAACTGAGAAGCAACCATTCATCATGTTGTCCACAAATGATAGAGAAAAATATGAGGCCAAGAAGAACAAGAAGAAAGCATAAGGAAAAGAAGTGAAGAAGGTATTCATTATAGTTGTAAATATTTTGATAAATGATATATAAAAACTCTGACATTATATGTATATTATTTACATAGGAAGTGTTGACTAGGTGTAGCATAAAACGAGTGCACCACATAATAGAGGAGTTGAAAGCGAAGGATAAAGTAAATCTGTTGGAAGAAATGGGGTTTGGATCTCTCATTGGGATGCAGGAGCGACCAATTCGGAGGGAATTGTGTCGGTTGTTGATGGGAGATTTTGATTTGCAGAAGTGTGATGTGCGATACGGAAAGTATTCATTTCATTTTAGTGTCCGAATTGTTGAAGCCGTATTGGGGCTACAAAATAAAGGCCAGAGTGTGGATGAAGTTATAAAGAGAGAGGATTGGAAATTACTTGTGCAGAAGTATGGCCTAACGTCTAATGTGTCATTTGCTACACTTGAGGATGATATAAAAAGCGGCAAGTATGAGGGGGGTTATCTGAAGGCCCGGGTACTATTGTACATTGTCGGAGTATTCCTTTGTCCAACGGGTGATAAATCCCCGAGCAAGGAAAGTATGAAGTTGATTTGCAACTCCGGGTTGAGAGGTGAATTAAATTGGGCGTCATATGTCAATGACAAATTAATTGATGCAATCAAGACTTTTCAAAAGTCCAAAAACCCCTTATACCTCAAAGGATGCATAGCTGTATTAGAGGTAAACGAGTTGAATATTGGTATTAGTTTAGAAAACTTTGTAAGTAGTTATTATAGAAAATGATAAAGTTTATTATAAATGCAGGTTGCATTGTATGATTTTTGGTCAGATTCTTCTTGTGTGCCGACATTCCAAAAAACCGGAGTGGCACGCATCACTGCCTGGGGCAAGGAAGAAGTTGCTCGAGTTATGACAAAGTTAAAGTTGGAATTACCGAAAAAGAAGGTAAGGGTAATTTCAGTATTTATAGATTACTAAGGACTTAAAAAAGAAAGATGCTCTAATAATGTAGTTTATTTGTGAATGTTGGCGAGGAGGAAGAGGGTGAAGAAGAGAAGGTAGAAGATAAGGTAAAAGTGAATGAAGGGGGAAGTAAATATGACATATTGATGGCTGAGTTGGCGGACGTTAAAAAAGACGTTTCTGATTGTTTGCAAAGACAATCCAGAATCGAACAGGCGATTGAGAGCTTAAAAGGGGAAGTAGGGGAAAAGGTAGATGGTGTTTGGAAAGAAGTGGTGGAATTGAGGGGTGAGTTGAAAGGGGTGATTGGAATGGTGGAAAAAATGGATATGGGGATAAATTTAAGTTCTGAAATAAACAAAAAGAGGAGTTATATGTTGAGGAAAAATATGATGAACTTGGAAAAAATGATGAAGAAAATTTAGAAGAATTGAGTAAGAGGGAGGAGGAAAATATAAGAGAGGTCCACCATGAAGATACGAGGACATTGGATCGCGCAATAGATGTAGAGCTTGATTTAGGCTGTCCTGCACCAAAGAAGTAGAAGACTAAAAAGGTAAAATGAATAATACAAATGACATCCATTTTGATTCTTGTGTTGTGGCTAATATCTATTGATATATCGTAGGTTGCAAAGGTCAAAATACCAAGTGGAATTGATGAGATGGAGGCTGCGATGTGTGATTATGTATGGAATAGTGGATTGTTAGAAGCATCGTAAGTAATATATATTGCTTTACGAGTGATATTTAAATAAATTTGGGAAAAAATTAATACAAAAAATTGCTTCTATAGAGATGTTATCCTAGATTACGGGCTCGAACACGGCACAGTAAGCGACCTTGGCTCGTTAAAACCCGGGGAATGGCTAAGAAGTCCGATTATTGATTTGAAAGGCTGGTTGTTGGGTTATGATTTGATGAGGAAAAGTTCAGCGAAGCGGAAGATTTGCTATCTACCATCCGATTTTGTGGTAAGTTACATTTTTACACATTTTCGTGTCCAATTTGTTCATGGTTGGTCAATTAATGGAGATTGTTTTTTAAAATGCAGTTCGGGTTGATAATGGACGGTCAAAATGTGCCGAATCTTATAAGCTTCTATTGTAAGACATTGATGGACCATAATAAATTCACCGATTGTGACATGGTAAGATATTTTTGCGTAAATGTTGTTAAGTATTTAAATAATAACAATAAATGTTCTAATATCTTGTGTGACAATTGTTGTAGATCTTCATGCCAATAAACGATACGAATAATCATTGGTGTCTCTTGGTGTTGGATATGGTTTATCATGTAGCATCGTTTCTTGATAGTCTACATAGATCTCCCCGGCACAGGACTAGAGTGGACCAAACCAAGAAAACAATATGTGTTGATACATTTTGTAATTTATAATGCATAATTTCTTCGTAATCTAATTTTAAAATTTTTTTGACGCAGCTGGAATGTTTACATAAATTTAATGAGGATGAGGCGTTTTGTGCCCAATTTGGGAAGATTAAGGTACCACCGAGGGATTTAAAATTCGTGGTCCGTAAGACGAAGGTGCAAACGAACGAATATGAAATTTGAGTATTTAATAAGTCAAAAAATTCATTGTGCTTATCTACTATTTGACATTTTGCGCCATTATAACAGACATGATTGCGGAATGTATGTGGTCATGTGGATGGAAGCTATTTTTGAAGGGAGGTCACCGGATGATTTGGTAAGTGGTCCGAAAAGGACTATATTTTAAAAAAAAATTGGCATTGACATTGACTCCTAATTTGAATGTAGGTTGTTGGGGATTTTGATCGTCCGAGAGTTTTAAACGATCTCGTAAATCACGATTGTAATAGAAGGAGAGCTAAGTTCACAACTGCTTGCCTAGAACGTATGAAAACATAATTCATTCTGAAAGCAAATATATGTACATTATGTTACCATAATTTTTCCCACTATGTAATTGTTGATATCATAGTTAGTTTGTTGTAAATTATGTTAACATATTAGCTTCTTTGAAAAAATGTAAAGAAATTTTGTGTTTATCATACTGAATTCTGCATGCACCCTAATTATGGGAGACTGAACTTTTCTAGGACTTTTCTAGTATGCTGGATTCAAAGTTTCGAATCTTTTGTGCCGCAATGAGAACATATATCGATACTTTTAAACGAAAAATTTGTATCCGGATAAAAAATCCCGAAGAAATCAATACTTTTTTTTTCCTTTATGATGCAATTATCGATACTTTTGTAAACAGAAGGACTGACATAGCTTACTGGAATCAAAGTGTCGATACTTTTTCTGACGCTATGAGTAAAAATATCGATAGTTTTAAACGAAAAATATGTATCCTCAGAATAACAATCCCCGAAAAAATCGATATTTTTTCCCTTCATGATTAAATTATCGATACTTTTGTAAACATAAGGACTGACATAGCTTACTGGAATAAAAGTGTCGATACTTTTTCTACCGCTATGAGTAAAAATGTCGATACTTTTATACGAAATATATATATCCTCAGAATAACAATCCCCGACAAAATCGATATTTTTTTTCCTTCATGATTAAATTATCGATACTTTTGTAGACAGAAGGACTGGCATAGCTTACTGGAATAAAAGTGTCGATACTTTTTCTGCCGCTATGAGTAAATATATCGATACTTTTATACGAAATATATGTATCCTCAGAATAACAATCCCCGAAAAAATCGATACTTTTTTCCTTCATGATTAAATTATCGATACTTTTTGAAACAGAAGATAGCTTACTGTAAGGAAAGTTTCGATCCTTTTGGACGCTATGATTATAAGTATCGATACAAATAAACAAAATCAATGATTCCGGTTGCGTCTTTACCGTTTTCATTACTGACTACATCAATGTACCCGGTACACTTGTCAATGTTTCCGGTACCGATTCAATCTGAAATTTAGGCGGGATTTCTATTTAAACCAGCCCTAAACTTAAATACTCCATTTCGTAATTTTATCGATACTATTGCAGAGATCTCTTCAACTCCAACGACGATTACCACAGTTCAGAGAAATTGCACCGTTCAACCTGGGTATAAAATCAACACCGACGAGGACGATTACTACGATCATATTTACAGGTTAGTAAAAGAGACTGATTTTGCGTACTTTAGGGTTAGGGTTTTGCACGATTTTGGAGTAACCGTTCCTCTTCTGCATATAACAGTTGTAATGGCACCCAAAAAAGGGACACTCAAACGAAAGAGATGTACTGCTTCCAAGATAAAGTCATCTTCGAAATCAAGGTCTGCTGCTCAAGTAAGTTCAAGTTCTTCTGAAGAAAATTTGTCTTCTGAATCACAAAACTTTAGAAGCAAGGATGAGAAACTGACATACGATAGCAATTTCAAAACAAGAAAGATTCGTCTAGAACGTGTTATTGACTTGGACTTCTTCTTCGATGAGAAAAACAAATTTGGGTTTAAAGAAACATTTACAGATTGGGGTTGGCTTGAACTGCTTGGTGTAGAACCAAAATATTACCCCAATCTTGTTAGAGTTTTCTACAGTAATGCAAAATTAGACCTCCAGCCTAGTACGGGAAAAATATTAGGAATTACGACTCATGTCATGGGTAAGGAGATATATATAGATGCGTCATCTATTGCTGCTGGTATAGGAGTGAAGAATGTAGGAGATTCCGATGAACATATTTTAGATCCTACCATGAAACGTGTGGATCGGAATAGTACCATTAACCTTGGTGCGGAGGGCAGATTGTTCCACCTTCTTGTCACTTGGTTTCTTCGGTCGTCCGGTGGGAAATTTTCACAAATTCGAGATAATGATTGACACCGACAATAGGCATAATTGGTCGTGTATAGTAATTACCTTTGTAAGTTGTGTCGAACGCAATAACATCACCGAAGCAAGTGTAATCTGATCTCGATGTTGAATCAGACCAAATAAGATGTTGCAATGCCCCTGATTCATCTGTGGAGTATGTCATAAAAAACCCCGGATCATCTTCTTTCTTGTAATCAAAGTAAGCAATGAATGCATTCACATCCCCATTGACAAGCTCCTTTGCTTTACCTCTATCAAGTGCATTGTACAGGTCTTTACTAGTAAATCCAACATTATGAAATCCCCCTGCCTGATTCATGAAATATTTCATTACCTTTGATGTCCCAACACCAACATCTTTCAACGTTGTTGCCTCAGCCACATCAGCCTCAGTCACACCTCTATTTGAACGCATAAATGGTGTCATAAGAGGTGTGCACAATGTATGATTATGTTCGTGGAAAGACTTACTTAGAACCCACTAATCTTCTGTTTTTGTTGCTGTGACAACGATTTTGGCCTTGCATCATGTTCGTGTGACTGGCGTATGAGCACGTTGGCGATTAACAATTTCGACTTTCGAACACCTAAACCCTTCTTTTGAATAACAAAATTCTTGTGTCTTCACATTCCCTTCGCCATCCAGCCGTGTTGTTCCTCGATGTGCACTAAAACCATGTTTCATTGTGTATTCCTTGTAAAAATTCCAAGCTTCCTCACGTGAAGAAAAGAGCTGACCTACCAACCGTTCCGAATCATCAACGGTCAACTTTTCATCTTGCAAATTCCTGCTACCATTAACATCGTTGGATGGAGTATCTTCCATTTTCTTAAACACAATCGGTTGAAGTGGTCCAAACTTTTCCTGCACAGGAGTTCTGTTGTGTTGCTTTCATTTTCAGGTACTAAATTCGGTAGGTGGTGGTGGTTGAAAGCATTAAGAGCATTTATTTCTTCCTTCCTACAAAGTTAACGTGCAATAAATTGTAGTCTATTATCGATACATTTTTCCCCTCTTCTGAAAAAGTTTCGATTCTGTTGTAAAATTCCATGATACGTTACCAAATCTGCGCGAAAATATCGATTCTTTCTGTCCTTCACGATAAAATTTATCGATACTTTCAGAAACAAAGAATTCTCATAGGTTACTGTAAATAAAGTTTCGATACAATTTTTCCCCTTTCTGAAAATGTTTCGATACTGTTGTCAAATTCCATGATACGTTAGCGAATCTGCTCGAAAATATCGATTCTTTCTGTCATTCACGATAAAAATTATCGATACTTTCAGGCACAAAGGATTGTCTTAGGTTACTGGAAATAAAGTTTCGATACATTTTTCCAACTTACTTAAAATGTTTCGGTACTGTTGTAAAATTCCATCATAACAACACGAGTCTGCTCGAAACTATCGATACTTTCTGTCCGTTAATATAAAATTATCGATACTTTCAGGCACAAAGGATTCTCTCAATTTACTTATTAAAGAATACATGTTGAAAGTTTTGTTAAATGAAATGCGAATTAAAGTTTTCATTCGAGTTAAATTTACTTATGTGGTGTTTTTTCTTTCCTATAAATACCCACGAATTCCACCATCATTTACTCATTCCAAATTCTCTCTAAACACCGAATCTTTGCTCACCTTATGGCAAAATTTCAGGCAACATTTTATTTTCTCGATACTTATTTTCAGTCAACAATCACCACCAAAATGTCACTGAAAGATTTAATACAGTTGACAACAATCGAGGTTAGTAAACACGCCGACAAACAAATTTCTTCCATGGAATGTCGAATCCCAACACCGTCAGCAAACGAAACGCACTACGTTATGAAGCTTACGAACGAAACAGACGTTCATAACATGTATGACCGCCTCAATTCCGTCGGAGCTACAGACGTCGATTTACATGTTAAGTTTGACGACGTCAACGCCGACGAAGGTAGTTCATCTGCACCCGTACAACCTGATCCGAACACTGAACACGCAGCGTCTTCACCGGATGTTGATGCGGCTGCGGAGGAGCTGCAACTTTTTATGTACAGGCGTAGACAAAGAAAATAACAGCTGATCGAAGAACTAAACCTAAGTTCAGACGTGTCCACTGACTACGATGATTCAGATTAACAATAAACTTCTGAAATTATCTTCCAATTATGTTATATGACGTCTTATTTCATCCTTTATCCCTTACTTGTCCACTGCCTCCAAATAAAGTTTCGATACATTATTCCCTCTTTCTGAAAATGTTTCGATACTGTTGTAAAATTCCATCATACATTAGCGAATCTGCTCGAAACTATCGATATTTTCTGTCTGTTACGATACAATTATCGATACTTTAAGAAACAAAGGATTCCCATAGCTTACTGGAATTAAAGTTTCGATACATTTTCACCCTTTCAGTAAAAGTATCGATCCTGTTGTAAAATTACATGCTACGTTAGCAAATATGGTCGAAATTATCGATACTTTAATCCTATTTGCAAACAATTATCGATACTTTTTATTCACATATGGATCCCCATTGCATACTGGAACAAAAGTTTCGATACGATTTACACACTATTAATAAAAAACCCGATACTTTTGAAAGAAAATCAATGTTTCCGGTACGAATATCGTTCGAAAATATCGATGCTTTCACAAAAATATCGATAATTAACAAAAACTAAAGGCTTCCCATAGCTTAATGGGAACAAGATTTTCGATACTTTTTTCCATGTTTTAATGTAATTATCGATACGTTTGCAAAAACATTAATGTTTCCGGTATATTTTTACTGTATTTTGTATTCATTATATCAATGTATCCGGTTTATTATTATCGTTTTCATTATACACTTCTACAACTTTGCATTCCAGTGTTATGTCATTTCACTTGTATCACATGCACTGTTTACTGCTCATCCTGTATAAAGCTGAAACCCTTAATCCCCGGAACGAATCTGATTCTTCATTTTCAGTATCGTGTCTTTTCACTTGTATCACACATGCACCGTTCATGACCTTCATTTATTGGGTAGTTCTCCTCATTTATTTCTATAACCCCGGAAACGAGGAGAAGAACGAATATGATTCTACCTTTTCAATTTCGCGTCTTTCCAATGTATCACATGCACCGTTCTGTTCATGTACCTTCTCCTCATTTATTTCTATAACCCGGGAAACGAGGAGAACGAACGAATCTCTGCCTTTTCAGTCTCATGCATTATCACTTTCCCTCCCTCCCAAACGGAAATTGCCTATAAATTAACAACTCCTTTATTTACTCTTCACAACATCTTCAAATTAATCTACTCAACACTTTCCTTTACTTTTATAATCAGTTCTCTTTCACAATCTTCTATTATACAATGAGTTCAAGCAGAAGTTCGGGTAAAAATCCTCAGCCTTTGGCAAAGAGGAAGATTGATTTCGAGACATCATCAAATAGTGATGATGATTTCTATATTGATTCTGATTCTGATAATGACGAACAACTAAGCCACGAGGCAATGAAATCCAGCAAATGCTTCAGGAGTTTCTTCGAGGCCTTCGATCGAATGAACTCTATCAATGACCCTACTACTCAATGGATGTGTCCAGCATGCCACGGAGGTCCTGGTTCCTTTCACAAGTTTCGTGGCCTTCTGTCCCTACTCACCCATGCAAAAACCAAAGGAGGAAAAAAGCTGAAAATTCATCGCCTCCTTGGTCAGATGTTGGAGGAGGAATTGCGAAGAAGGGGTACTTCGGCCACTCCTCAACCTCAAGGTCAAGCTTCAGGCCAATGGAGTGGTCTGAGTAATGATGCTGCTATTGTCTCCCCCCCCCCCCCCCCCCCGCCTTCAAGCAACTAGGAAGCTCATCACCAAATACTCTGGCCACCCATGGTGATGATTATGAACACACAACTTCATAGAGATGAAGATGGGAAGGAAGTTATATAACTTCTGAATTATGTTTTCATTAATATTATATTTTAATACTTAACTTGTTTTTTAAAATTTCTGCTTGCTTCAGTGGATTGGTATGGGAAACCAACAGCTTCTCGACTATTTCTGTTCCTATGGTGCTGTTGCCAAGGCTCGCCATTCATACGGTCCAGAAGGTCATCATGGGATGAGCCTTCTAATTTTTGAGAGCACGGCAAGAGGTTATCTAGATGCTCAGCGTCTGCATAACTAGTTTGCTGCCCAAGGTTTCGGGTTAGATGCTTGGCAATGTCATGCTCCATCCCCTCCATCCAGCCAGCGCCAACTATATGGTTACATGGCTGAAAAAGAAGACATGCACATCTTCAACCGCCATCTCCAAGGTTTTCTCTATCATTTTCTTCTATTATTAATAACAAGATACACTTCTGCTCATACTTATGCAAAAAAAAATTGTTCATTAGGCAACCAAAAGGTCAAGTTTGAGATGCGACCATATGCACAGATGGTTGGACAGCAAGCTGGTGCTGGAACAAGTTCCATGGGTGGCAGGGGGACTTGAAGGGACAATAAATTGAGAAGAAAGAAAAGATTGATGGTCTAATATTTACGTGCAGTTCAAAGATCATTCCGGATTGTTTCCAATATCATAAAACTCTATTACATGATATTGGAAACAATCCGGCTTGGTCTTTGCATTGCACATAAATATTAGAAGATCAATCTTTTGTTTCTTCTCAATTTCTTTTTCTTTTCGTTGCCATCTCGTTTTGTAATCTTTTTCTTTTGTAATCTTTTCCTTGCTATCTGATGCACTAGTATTTTCTTGATTCTAATTGATATAAACGATTTAATAGAGGTATCCATAATTTTTATAAAGTATCCATACTTTTTCGAAAGTATTCATACTTCTAATAAACGTATCGACACATTTAATATAAGTATCCATATGTTTTATTTAAGTATCCATACTATCGACCCACAATTGAACCAGTTCCAATGTTTTTATTAAAATATCGATAATATTATATAAGGTATCGATTCTTATTGGCTACCTATTACGTTATCCTAGTACCTGATATATTGATAAAAAGTATCGATAAACTTTTCAAAAGTATGGATACTTTCGAAATTTACAACAAATTAGACGCTACCGAATATATTGATATTTGGATCAACAAAATCGGTAAAATTACCGGTTTGGTTATCATCTAATTTTCAAGGCCCCATCAGCTCGAAATTAACAACAAATTAGGCGCTACCGAATATATTGATATTCGGATAACAAAATTGGTAATTTTACCGGTTTTGTTATAGTGGGAATTTCTGAGGCCCCATCAGCTCAAATTTATCAACAATTTAGGCGCTACCGAATATATTGATATTCGGATAACAAATTAGGTAAAATTACCGGTTTTGTTATCGTGGGAATTTCCGAGGCCCCATCAGCTCAAACATTATCAACAATTTCTGCGCTACCGATTATATTGATATTCGTATAACAAAATAGGTAAAATTACCGGTTTTGTTATGTCTGACCGTTAACTTAAATTTGCCGGTTACCATTTTTTTCATTTTTTAGTGTTTTTTACCGGATACATCATTTCATATCAACATATCCGGTACCGCTTTACCGAATACATTATATATCTTATAATGTTTCCGGTAACGCCATTTCTTAGCTGTATATTAGGCGGCCGCATGCTAGAAAACTCCCAAATGGACACTTTGGGTTGATTCATTAAGACTTCAAATTTTTTGGGGTGGGTCAATTTTGGGTTTGATTTTGTTTTGAGTTTGGATCAATTTTAGGTCGTGACATTTTTGACTTATGGTTATTTTATGTTCAGCAATTTAAATTTAATTTAACAAGTTAATCATTTTCAGTCGCTCAATATTAAATTTGAAGTTATTTCTAATATTTTCCCGTATATTTATGGTTTGATCATTGAAGTTATTTGAAGCGAATCATACTTTTATATATAAATTATTATAATTTAACACGTAAATAATTATTTTACACAAAATCATTTATTCTAAATTATATGTAATATTTGTGATTACATTATATGAACATAAATTTTGTAAATAAGTAATTGTATATAAAATGTGAGTTTATATTTTATTTTCTTAACCCTAATTACTAAATTTTTATTTCTAAAATCTAATATCTATATTTTAAATTAACCAAAAATCTGGTACCAGGATTGAAAAAAAATTGAAATTGACTTAACCAATTGGATCAAGAAAATTTGTAATGTATTTATATTTTATTTAAAAATGATATTAGTGAGATAGTATATTTTTTCATAAAAAAAAGAAATAGTATAATTTTTGAATGGATAGTGAAATAGTATATTTAATTATTAATATTTTTGTTTTCATCAAATTGCCTTGTTCACCTTGCTAAACCTTGTTTATTTAACAATAAGTCAGGTGAATTTTATTAGAAACTAAAAAAGAGAAACAATTCAAAAAAAATAAAGTTGTAGTAGAAAAATAACAAAATTTAATAAATATAAATTAAAAAAAACTTGAAAAAAAAAATGAAACATCATACTAGTAAAACACCTCCAATGAACTGCAAAACAATGGTAAAGATAAATCACTAGAGAAACAAAAGCAATGAGCAAGATTTCTGTCTCTATCCACCTACACACCTCAGGATTGAAGTGGGAGTGGTGAGAAAAACCAACAGTCTTTGAGGCTACTTTGCAAAAACATATTTGACTGCATCGGCAAACAAAGCAGAAAAGGGGATAAAACTACTGAAGATCACCATTAAACCGCAAATCAAAGCCGTGCGTCGTGGAAATTATATACACAAATGCAGATCTGCCACAACGGTAGACGATAACGTACCATAAGGCAGAAGTGTGCCACAAGGCAGAGGAAAAGCGTGCCGCAATAGAGAGGAGAAGCGTGCCACAAATATAGATAAAACTAAAAAAATATATATATAAAAATAAGAATTAAATATAAAAATAATGAAAAAATATCAATAATGGTGATTAACACTAAGGCTAACGCTGTCGTCGACACACCAATTAAATGAAAGAAAAAATAATGAGCGGTGTTGAGGAATGAGAGAGCGGTGAAAAACTCCTATATCTTCTCTTAAATAATGATTTTTTTGGTGAACCGGTATGATTGTATTAAGAAGAATTATACACAGAAAAGTGTCACATATGTCTCGTTAAAAATCTCTCTAAATTTAAATGAAAAAAAAGAGTACATACGTGACCACTAAAATAACAAAACAAGGTAATCAACAAAAGCAACTAGCTAGAGCAGCCATCTAAGAGCATAAGCGCACTAACATCACTTGGTGGCCGATCAAAATGATCAACTTCAAGATTATGGAGCCGGGCAAGTTCCACGAGCCCATAAGCAATCTGCTTTACCACTATGACAAACATGAACAACATGCATAATCCAATCATGCCGACGCATTTCAATCAAATGCCATCCCAAAGTGTGAGTCCCCGGGATCTCATCATTTAAAAGCCTATACACCTCAAGGTAACGGTCTCGTGAGTCAACGTTGGTCAAGGGGTTAATTTGTCGCAATGTGCGAACTAAAAAACTTAATTGAACGTATTTTCGCGTGAGGGACGACATTGCTAATTTGGGTCGAACTCGGGGGCAAAATTACCAATTTAGCCTATTTTTTAGCATTATGATTTAATTACAATTTAGTATCTTAATTTGATTTTAAATTTAAACAAGTTTACACGTACTTACAAATTACGCTACTCAAAGATAGGTCACTTAAAAACACATCCTTAAACCCAATAAATGGTCCCATTGAAAAAACGGATGATGTTCATCCTAGGAAACTCGAGTTCAATCACAATATTTGCAAGGTGTGTGTGCATTGTCAAAGTGTTAACATTACCTATGAACATACATTACCTTGTAATCGCCTTTAGACTATTCAAAAAAAAACCTCATCATGAGATCTACTTATTAGCCTAGTAGCTAAGGATGCTCATATTGCCCCATATTGTATGGGTTCGAATCCCGGTATGGGAATGTAATCTCTATTTAATAATTGAGTGTGCTAAATGTAACCTTTAATAATTGAGTGACCTAAATGTAACCTTTAATAATTGGGTGACCCAAATATAACTTTACCTATAATTAGATGACTCAAATATAACTTTACCCATAATTAAATGACCTCTATTATAATTTACCTTTTTAAAAAATATTAATTAATTAATTAATTGTAAAACACACTTAGGTAGTATCCAACTTGTTGTTTAGACACAAAGTAATGCATGTGGCTTGTTGTCACGGGGTCAGAGTCTTCACGCAGGGACAGCTCCCGCGTGCGGCAACCCAGGGCTCCCATAAGCCCGGGGCTCAGCCTTTTCCATTCGATGCTTACTGGTTTCGCCCTCCCATGGGCTCATCAGGGAAGCGGGGACAGCTCCCGACCAGTGTGGTGCCTAACCAGCATGCCCTGTCCCCAGGACCGAACGGCTGTACGGCACGTACTACACCCTTAATGCTATCCCGCATCCCGACTTAAGCACAGCCAGCAAGCATCTCGTCACGGTCTTGCCTATCACGCAAACAGACCGTGACAATCTCCCCCACTCAATTCATGCACGCCCTCGTGCATGGGGAGAAATCTCGTTCCCACTTCTATGAGGGAACCAACCCAGATCGAGTGTGCAATTCCCTGCCTGCTCGCCCTCATTACCGAGGTTCTGCGAGTGCTTGGCGAACTTTCGCTGTAGCTTCCTGCCTACCCTACCTCGTCTCAGTCTCTTTCTATAGGTCCCACTCGCGGACACCACTTCACTCGGGTGTGAGGCATCGCTCGTCCACTTGACCCGCTACGCGCAGCACATGGAGCGCTTGGTAAGCTCACAGCTAGCACACGAACCTGCTCTGATACCACTTGTCACGTCGGTAGACTGAAGCTAACTCGATCGTGCGGCCTTAGCTCGCTTTCTCTAACACTTGCGACTAAGTAAGCCTGAAACAGTTAAGCACGAAGGCACTTCTTCATTGTGGAATACAACTTGAATTCCCAACACTTCTTCTCTTGTGTTAGTCATTTTCCCTTTTCGTTGTCTTTTTCCGCAAGAGTTTGAGCCTTCGTGCTTAACTGTTTCAGGCTTACTTAGTCGCAAGTGTTAGAGAAAGCGAGCTAAGGCCGCACGATCGAGTTAGCTTCAGTCTACCGACGTGAAACTTGTACTAAAGCTAATTCCAACATTGACATTGGAATTAGTAAAATATGTAGTAATTAATGGAATTTTTACTCAAATATAGTTTTAGGGTTCTTTTCCCAAAAATATGATATTTTCATTTTAATTTTCAAAATTTTGTATTTGTTGAATCCGACTATGAACAATACTTTTCTCAAAAAGCTCTAAAAATGCCCAAAGTTGGAGCCTCTTGAACGCGCCTTTAGGGACATTTTTTGTAATTTATAGCCTAAAATCGGAGTCTCCTGAACCAGTCTTTAAGGTACTATAGCAAATGCACTATTCAAGAAATGGAGAGTACCATACTTTAGGGGAAAACAAACCCTAAAGTAATATTTATGAATTTTTTCCAGTAATTAATACAAGTGAATGCTATGATTTGGTCTCTTCCAATTTTAATGATGAAATGTCTACAAATTACCATCCAATGCCCACTACTTTGTCAACAGCATAAATGCTAGCCAACCCATTCTAAACTAGGATTACTCTATAATCAAAAGTATACATTTAAATATACTATTAATGTTATATATCTAGTATAAAAAATACATTATTGATGTTGTGAATAAAATAATGTAGAACAACGAACAATAGTAAAAGAATAAAGAGATGAGAGAAAAAGGGAGATTCGTATTATTCTCAATATAAACTTGTGTACAATGCCTTCAATAAATCATCTATTTATATGCATAAGAAGTACATAATACATTAAACTCTAATTAATGTAGATAATATTCATAATGATAAAGTAACTCAAATCTCCTTGATAAAATTCTTATCATGATAGACATCCACATAGATAAATATTCATAACACTCTCCCTTGGATGGCTATGAAGATAATGTCCCTCGTTAAAACCTTACTAAGATATAAACTCAATAGGAAAAAAAATTCTTTAGTGAAGGAAAAAGAGTACACACATCTTTGATACGCATAACATGTTGCCGCATTAAAAACCTTACCAGGAAAACTCATTGGGACAAAACTTCTGTTAAGGGAAAAAGAGTGCAACGCGTATTTACCCCCCCTCATGAAAACATCACATAAGATCTTTAAACTTTTATAATTCAATCTTGAATATTATTTTTCTAAAGATCGCGAGAGATGAAATTTTAGAGTAATATGTTCCATTTTGTCATCTTTGATGTATCCACCTTTCGATTGAGATATATATCTTACATTATCTCTACACAAGATAGTTTTGCATCATATCTTCTGAAAGTAAATCACATATCTTCTAGATATGTTGGGTCAATGGTCTTAGCCAAACGCATTCTTGGCTTGGCTTGTGTATAACAATTACATGATTTGAAGAGATATCAAGTTTAAAGATCTCAAATGATCTTGTTGCACCAAGATAGTATTTTATAGAGCAACTAAAATCTGATGCTTCTGGACCAATTAAGAATTGATGCTTCAAGACCAAGAAAAGATATAGTTATCATTATTCACATCTAACAATCTTACTATTATTGGGATACTCAATGGATATGCTTTGTTCATATTGAATCTTGTTAAGATTCTTTCACCATGTGTCTATTCATAGTAAAAAAACACATATTTAAGTGCTCGATCTTTAGGTTGAGACAAAACCTCATCTCAATATTGTTTTTCTCAAATACTTTCATTAATTGCATTGAAAATACTTCATGAGTTTTAATGAAATTCAAATTATCATAATGAATCTTGATCCAAAACTCCTTTATAAAAAAACATAAGAAAATCTGATCATTTTTACAATATTTCCTCTATTAGTACTCACTAAGACGATTATACCAAATGCGTCAAAATATTCAATGAGACATGTCTAAATAAATTTCTTTAGAAATTTCCAAATGCTTCTAGCATTTTAAATCCTTCAAGGATAAATAGAGATCCACAAAATAATTAAACACGTATAAAATATTTCATAACTGCCAAAGTAATTGCATCCACCATGAAGTAATTAAAACTCTTCATAAATCATAATTCAAGTCGTATTTACGACTACTTATTTGTGTCTCACTTGCATTACACCTTTAGGTGTTTGGACTGCTGGTCCAAATACTTCTCTTTTGGAAGTTCAAAGCGTCTTTCTACATTGGTCAATTCAATATCTATACTTCTGGATAGATTTCTATACAAGATCCTCATTATCGTTCTTAACTTCTATAGAAGTTCGTGTAAATTTTTTTGTAAAATATTTATCGACAATTGTTCAATTTTCTTGTTTCATTCTCATAGTGACATGACTCATCGAGGTCTCTTTAAGATTTCAATCTTTATTTCAGGTACCTGAAACTCTTCAAAAATTTTATTATTGTTTGTTAAGATTCTTTCGGATTGTGTAGAAGCAGAGAATTTGTTATTGGCATCATCAATTCATTCTCTTGTTCTAAAAATAAGATATGATGGTGAAGCTCCGATCAACAATTTAGTTTTTAACATCTATGCAAAGTGTGGTGACATTGTATTTGCTCGATGAGTATTCAAAATTGTAGATGAGAAATGTATTTTCTTGTGGACATCGATGACTGTTGCATATACTGATAAGTTTGTGCAGTGGGGGGGGGGGTCGCTTTCAGGGATTTCCATTGTCATCCCAAGAGAATGAAACATGAGTTACAGAGAAAAAAAATGAGGGGGATGGTGGAGAGAATGAGAAGGGGATTAGGGGACCAAAAGACAAATTACGCATTAAATTTAATGTGAACTAACGACGGTCAAGTGAACTAACAGTTGAGTTATCGTTTTGTAACAAAATCAAAAGTTTAATTGCCATTTTGTAATATTTAAAAGTTTAATTATCATTTTTTGCGGGTATATTTTGGTGACCGTTTGTGTACTTTACCCTTAATTTTTTTGATTGAATACATGAGCATCATTAGTCACTAGGTCAATTAGTAGATCTCTTTGTTCCACTAATCAAATCATTGTTTCCTTTCTCCTTGGGAAGAGAAATTAGATAATTAAAATCTAAGTGTTGAATTTTAGGAGAACAAAATTAAGCGTTGAATTTAAATTATATTTTTAGTATGTTGTTTAAATATTGATATTATTAAATATAATTAAATTGTTTGATGAATGTAAATTTTAAAGGTTGATATGATTAAAAGAAATAAAAATAAAAGGGTTGAAAATATTTTCCATTAATTCTTATCTACTTAATATTTTCCAATTTTCTGGATTTAAAATTTGGATACTCACGCAGTCACGCATACCTATAAACTAACCTACTTGAATTCGAATCATCTAAATAAAACATATTATTTTTTTTACCATCGGAACCACTATTTGAATTCACATTAGCAAATATGTTCTAAGTCATCAATATTGTTACTAAATCTTTTGCCTTTAAAAAGGTACATAAACAAAAAGAATATTTAATAACTTTTGTTAGAAGAAAGGAATGACACTTTCCTTTTTAGTAAACATAAAAGAATTCATAGGTTGAATAAGATTGGATATAAGTTCAACTTAAATTGAGTATAATTTACTATTAGAATCCATACTTGCCTTGTAAAGTATTGTGTAATAGCATTCGCAACTGCCTTTAAAACGATGGATAAACGAATAGAATGTTTGTTATCTCATCAGAAGAAAGGAATAACACATTCCCGGGTAGTTCTGCGGTACGGCAGCTTAATATGCGGCTAATATACGGCGTTACCGGAAACATCATTAAAAAATACCGGAAACATCATTAAAAATACCGGAAACATCATTAAAAATACCGGAAACATGGATTTCGAAAGTATGGATACTTTCGAAATCAACATATCCAAAAGTATGGATACTTCTAAAGTATGGATACTTTCGAAATCAACATATCCAAAAGTATCGATACTTTCGAAATCCATGTTTCCGGTATTTTTAATGATGTTTCCGGTATTTTTAATAATGTTTCCGGTATTTTTTAATAATGTTTCCGGTAACGCCGTATATTAGCCGCATATTAAGCTGCCGCATGGTAGAAAAATCCCACATTCCCTAATAAATATAAGATTCATAGGTAGCACAAGATTCGATGGTAATTTCAACTCAAATAAAGAATATTACCATTACTTTCGAGTTATTTTACTTCTCATCATTTGTGTTCATTCGTGGAGCGAAGCAAATGGACAATGGTGGTGACAAAAGGTGGTGTGAAGGTTGAATAGTAGAGGGGAGAAAAAATTAGAAAATGGGGAGCTAATTAAATTAGTATGACATTTAAATGGCCATGTTTAAACTTTTAGGATTAGAATAAAATTATAACTATGCGTTTAGATTGAGGATAAGATATGTTATTATATCAATGTTATTAACAGCCGTATGCTGGCATCAGCTTTCCTTCTAAAAATTACTGGCCGATAACTATTTTGTAACTTTCGTTAACTCGAGAGATCAATTTGTAGCATTTTATACTCGGTGACTCAACTAAATATTATCATATATTCGAGGGACTATTTGCATAGTTTTCCCAAATTCAATCATATTTAAAATTGTATTTTATCGGGCTAGAAATATGAATCCGTTGAATAAAGGCATGCTTTAGCATCAAATAGATGAATGATTACAATAAGTTTAGGATTGGTTGGGTTTAAATTAATGATTGCACTTGCTTCTCAAACATAGAATGCTCATATTTTTCGTCTTTAATGTGACACTTATGATCAGTACCTTCATATTGGGAACATACATGTGACATGTATGCTCATTTATTAACGTAGAGATTAAAACTCAAATTGCGGAACATATCGGTCATTTGCTATGTTTTTTTATTGAGAATAGAAAATTTTGTCTTTTTTATGCTTCAATTTTTACTTTTATATTAAAAACTTAAATTGGGGTTAATATTTAAGATTAGGGTTTATAAAATTATAGGTCAAGTCTCTTAGCAGTTTACTCGAATGCAAATAACTCTGATGCACTCGTGTGGACTAAGGCATTCAATTTTTTGCCAACAAACGTGGTGTCTACGAACATAAACCTTTTATTTTTGCGGCCACTTTTGACCTGAGGAGAACTCACGATCAATCCAAGTTTTATAGACTCTTTTGTCCCATTGTCTCCATGGATGGCAAAAAGTTGAGCCTTGTATGGACAGTCCTTGATATAGTGTGGTCCATCACAATGGGAACACTTCACTGGTTCGCGATTCTCTCACGACTTAGTGAACTTGTTGGATTTGTTCGTTGGCTTGTTCTTTCCCAACGAAGGCTTCTCAGCTTCAACTTTGTTCGTCCTCTCCTTGTCCGTCCAACCATTGAATTTGGGTTTTGGCTTTAGCTTGGGGGATTCAGTCTTTTGATATTCAAGCAAGGACTCGATTATGACTATCGCCTTAGAAAGCTCTTTTACCTCTCTTCGTTGCAACTCAGCCTTGGCCCAGGATTTCAACCCATCAAGGAAGGCAAAGAGCACAAATTTATCGCTCATCTCAGGGATTTTGGAGTTGCAACTCGCTGAACTCCCGTATATAATCTCGAATATTGCACGCATGCTTAAGTTGTCTCAATTTGGATTGGGTTTCATTCTCTGCGTACTCAGGGTAAAACTGCACCTTGAACTCAGTTTGGAACTCACTCTAGGTTCCAATTGCAATACCGCCTCTCTTCTCATATATGCACCCACGTCACCACCATAAAATAGCAACGTCAATTAAATAAATTGACGCAATATTTACCTTTTCAGTATCCTTCACGATAACCACAATTTTGAAGTATTTATCCAATCCTCACATGAAGTTCTCGACATCCCAGAAATTTCTTGTCCCTCGAGCTCCTCAATCTTCTTTTTGAGTGTTGTCACATCATCTTGATAAGTTGTTACCTCGGCTTGATGAACAAGTTCCTCCACAGTTTTTTTAAGTGTTATCACCTTGTCTTTGAGCGAACCGTCTTGTTGGTCGACGTGCTCCACGATCTCATTTGAGCGTCACTTGGAACTCCTCCTCGAGTTTGTCACCCCTCGTGTCCATCTCCTATAAGCGGACATCAACCACGTTGAGCCTCTCCTTCGAGTTCTTCGTGGCATCTTCAAGGTGGGTAACCTTGTCCTCAAGTGTTTTGAGTCGATCCTTTGAGCTTGCTCTTTTTGACTTGTCTGTTTATCGTGTCATGTGGCGGCCCTCATACTTGGTGACATATTCGTTGTTATTTGTCATCTCTATTCAGTTGTGTGCGAATTTTAGCATTGATACCACTTGTCACGAGGCTAAATTCTAACTAACTTAACCGTACGACCTTAGTCGATGGTCTTAAATTTAAGACTAAGTCAACCTCTGAAAACTAACCAAAATTCTTAGAGAAGGCAGAAGCTAATGGCAAGGAAAACAAGAAGAACGAGAGTGAATGAATTTTTTATTGCTTAAGAAAATGATTGAATGATTACAGTGAGTAAGGGTGAGCCTCTATTTACAGACAAACTCTCTTACTGGTCTTGAATGAAACAATCTAAGGGCTAAGGATCATCCCTAGATTCATGTTCTCTATCTAAAGAAATTATATCTTTTTCTTACAAGGTTGCCTAAAATGTTGGGGAAGAATCACTCCTCAATCATATACATTCTAACATGATTGTTGCTCACATTTTGGTAAGGATACTTTTCATATGTGTCTTGGTCAACAAGATGAGCTTTATCTAAGTGATGGACTTCTTTGGGCGGATTGGCATTGGGCAGGCGTAGCAACTTGGCCAAAATCTCATGGGCACTATAAAGAGTGTTGGTTTGGGCCCCATGTTCTTGGGCAGCATGGAGGGTGCTCGTCTAGGCCCCCTAATTTGCGTGGATGGTGCTGGCGCAGGCCCCTTGGTGTTGGGCAGCATGTGATGTGCTTGTTTGGGCCTCTTGGTGTGCGCCTGTCTCGGTCGTGTGCTGGCAGTCTATGACAATATGATGTGATCTTATGAATTAATATGTTCATTAATTTTTTCCTTCGCTCTTGATAACATACACACATTTTACAAACAAATTGCTTAAACATGAATTTTCTAAAGATAACAACATATTATTTTCTATAGGAACCACTCCAAAAAAATTTCACTCTAATAATTAAGTAATTAACCATCTAATTTACCTAATTTCAGAAAAAAGTTTAAAGCGGATATCCACTAAAAAAAGAGTAGACGCGGGAGAAGTAAAATGGAATCAGGCTCCACCATAACAAAGATCAATAGTGGAATAACCACGTTCAATATTGGAAACATGACATATAAAATGTCCTTTCTGACTCAAAATAATGTTAATTAAACAAAGAAACAAACAAAAGCACATAGTTTTGTTTTGTTCCTTTTCCCTTTAGGTTATATTTGGTGTAGCTTACTACTTACCAATTAACCTCAATTATCTTTTGACATCAAGATTCACATAGAAGGACCGAAGTACTTGATGAGTGGGTGACCACAGCCTCCAACCTCATAAAAAAATAAAAGTTACCTTTAATGTAAATGTCCCCTAAATTTTAAAAATATTATATTTTGTTCTCCTCAAGTTGATATTCTGATTTTATCCCTAAACCTAAATGTATTTTGATAATAACAATCCATAATTACTGCATTGTACATACGATGAGAATAATTAAAATATAATACGAGAAACTGAAATGAAAATGATACTAATGTACGAATATTTTTTTTTAATAGTCTTAAGGTGATTACAATGTTGTATTTGTTCATACATATTTTTAACCATTTGACAAAGAGTACACACCATGCAGACGAAGCGATTTTGAACCCGAATTTCCTAGGATGAACATCATTCGTTTTTCCACTAAGACCACTTGTTGGGTTCAATGTACGAATAAATTAAATTGATATAAATACGAGATGTTATATAAATTTTAAATCTGCAACGTTTTTTTTAACAAATTCTACTTAGGGTGGAAGAGAAAATTTACTCCTAATAAATTTTGAACTCACAACCTAAAAAAACTAAAACTTTAACTACATGCTCTATAGAGTTCACAAATGTGCAACGTTTTAAACATGATTGTCAGTAGAATAGTGCAAAAATACGTTGTTTCTATGATACAAATCTTATACCAAGTTGAAGGGCACCCCAAAAAAATAATTAATTAGGCCCCATGCTGCCCATATTTAAGAACTTATCCAATAGGGCAAGGCAAATATTCTTATATATGTCAAAGATTAGGCACTTCTAGAATAAAGAAATGCCCTTAAATTCTATATGGTACCCAAAGTACCCATTATAATAAAAATGTCCCAACTTGAAAAAAATAAAGCTATTTTTAATAGCCATGTCTCCGAGCTTGTAAAGCTGAGATCCTAGCATACTATCCCCATTGGTGGGATGTTTGTCCTACGCTTTACTAATAATTTATGTATTCGTTCATGTCATGATCATATTTAAAATATTATATATACATTTTAATGTTTAAAGCGCGGGATGAATGCATAACTTTAAGTTAGGAGACAAACCTATAAATTTTTAGGGATACAAATTTATAAAAAAATTAGGGGAAAAATAGATTTTTAATAGAAAATTTTTAAAAATTCTCACTCCTATAGCCCAAAACATTTTTTAAGGATTGATCGAATTTTTTATTTGTATAAACATGTCATTTGAGAGTGGTCACAATATAAACAATTCGAAAGTTAAGTTATTAAATTTAAATTATTTTTTACCAAAATAGGAGTGAGAAGAATGTTGGGTGATGATTGCTGTAGTTTACCCATTTTTTATTAAGGAAAAATGAAAACTACCGTCAGCTTCTAACGAAAGGTAAAAGGGAGGGACCATATTGAAAGTGAACTAAAAGTTCGGTGACTATATTGAATATTTTAAAAGTACGGTGACCAAAATGAATCCGCCCTAAAACGTTCGATGACTATATTGAAATTGAACTAAAAGTTTGGTGACTTTATCGAATATTTTAAAAGTATGGTGACCAAAAAGAGTCTGCCCTAAAAATTCGGTAAACATTTATGTAATTTACTTTAAATTACTTTCTATAACCATATACAATATACATTTTATTTATTTCTTTATCTATATATTTATCTATATATATGTAATGTAGAATTGAGAGACTCAAATTGAACTTGAATTGATCCACTAATTACTAAAAATATTTGAGTTATTTGAATTTCTATCTTATAACTAAAACATTTTTAAATAAGGGTAAACTACATAAATGGTCACCGAACTTTTAGGGCAGATTCATTTTGGTCACCGTACTTTTAAAATATTCGATAAGGTCACCCAACTTTTAGTTCTATCTCAATAGGGTCTCTCCCGTTAGAAGTTCTCGGTAGTTTTGTTTTTCCTTAATAAAAAAAGGTAAAGTACATCAACCATCACTCAACTTTCTTCTCACTCATATTTTGGTCAATAAAGTTTAACAATTTTCAATTTAATAAGTTAACTTTCGAATTGTTCATATTTTGGCCACTCTCAAATGACATGGTTATACAAATAGAAAATGTAACCCCTAAACTCGTCTATGCGTTATCACGGATCTTAAGAAGTTACATTAGGGTCACAAGAGCGACCCACAGTAAAAATCCATATAAAAACATTTTCCCTTAAGACACTTATAAATTGTAACGGTAACTTCTGATTAAAATACTCTTTCAAGAAATTATTTAAACATATAGCAAAAATAATACATTATGTACATGCCCACTAACTATGTCGGTATTGTACTCCAAAGTAGCGCAAAGAGAACTCCAAATACAACTTTCGGTCACGAAACCACAATAGATTTCTTCTAACCTGCGAGAGTAAAAACAACGTGAGCTTCGAAAATCTCAGTAATACAATAATACCAATGGATGCTATAAGTAACATGCATGAATATGGTCGAGCACGAAGCTATCATGGTGTTCCGAGAAACAACAAGTTCCAAATTTACGGTTCATTATATCGAATACACATTATATCTGAAGACAACAAAGGTGTTCTTTATTCGATCATTGAGTATCAAAGGAGGAGCATGTAGACCGTATAATCAAAACAGAGAGATGGATTATGGTAGTTGATTTCATAGAGTCAGTGTGTGTTCCAACAGTGCAAAGTTAACACCTACAAAGTATCGGTGTGGTGAACATTTATTTCACGGTTATATAATAGTAGCGATAAGATTCATTTGAAATTTCCTATCTACCCTCCAACCAAACTCTCTAGTATACAGTTCCCCAGAACTACATCTATAAGGGGCGTTAACCCATGCACATTGGGCGTAGGTGCCTGCCTAAGGGGATACTATAGGTACGGTAGGAATCACCCTAGCCGAAGCATAAGAACCTGAAACAGTAAGGAATTACCAGTGTGATCAGAGTTGAACCTACGGTAACTTCATACTCTATCCCAAGTACCTCGGTAACGGTCTAGACAGTGATAATAGTAATTGGTAATAGCATTAATCGGTAATAACGACAATCAGTAACTATCGGTACTAATCGGTTATAACAATATATATGAAGAAACTTTAGTTTTCAATTCAGATACAAAAGGTATATTTCGGTTAAATAATAGTCATGATTCAGGTCAGGAGACAATCTACGGTTCAAGTGGAGAGAATATTCATATGCACTTGGAACCCACTAGATGGAACAATTTATTTCTCAAAGATACTTGGTATTTACGAGAAAAGAGGAAACACTGAACTTTTGACAATGTTGACCTGATTTCAAAAATGATGTCCCTATTAAAAGGGGTTTGAAATCAATGTCTCCAACCAAGCATTCAGAAATCGATATGATACGATCATTTAAGACACCAAATATCAAGATTGTCCCGATCATTTTTGGCCAACAAAGGCATTTTGATCCTTTTAACACTCCGAGGCAATTCCATAGTCTAACCCGATATGATAGGTTAATGACTTGTTGGGCTAAAGATTGTTGATGATTTACCAAATTTCCAGACCATCCCATTATACTCATTTCTCAAAAACATTACTTTTCACGCATTCAAATTGGTACACTTTCTCTGTGCTCACCATTTAATATTTAATAATGACTGTGTTGTACATATGTAGATCACAATCACATTATCTCAGAACAAGCCTCAAGAGGTTGAACATGTATTTATGCAGTTTTCATCCATTAATGTACAGTATTAAGAAATTATTTAACATATATATATATGTGTGTGTGTGTGTGTGTGTGTGTGTGTGTGTGTGTGTGTGTGTGTGTGTGTGTGTGTGTGTGTATACCAAGCTTCAAACCTAAAGGGGTATTACAATCACTTGCGTGCTATCAGGAGTTCAGGATTTTGAAGCTTTAGCTTATCTCGGGTCAAGAGGGTATTCTGATTATTAAATTGTAGTCATTCATGTTCTTTCGGCCTTTTTGAACCACTTAATCATTTTAATCTTTAAGTTATATCCCATCATGTGGTTAACTTGGTAGTCTTGGTGCCCGATGGCATCTTATTCATCTTAATCCAATCACACAAATCGATATTTTCAATCATTTCATTTATTTCGGTCCTTTCGACCTTTTTCCGACCATCCACTTATTTCAAAACTCGGGGGCAAACTCGTCATTTCAGTTAATTTAGAAATCTCAATGCTCAAGGACATTTTGGTCATTTTGCTAATTCAATCGTTTTGTATCTCTAATTCTCTCTCTCGATTTAGCTGTTAAAATCAATTTTGTACCTTCTAATAGTTTGATTGATCCGAACATACAAAGAATTTTCCTCATAAATTTATCTTTAGAGATTTATGTTAAATCAAGCACTTATCATTCTCGAACGTTTAAGTCTCATTATCGTGTCTTTCTAAGTAATTCGGGGTTTTCAAATGAATCAGTTGTTTTACCGGATTTAGAGTAGATTCCAATGTCGCTTCCATCATCATGGGGTATTTTAGTTATTTTCATACCTTGAGGGCACTTTCGTAATTTCATATCCGAATATTTTGTCGTTGATCATTTGACATTATTAATCGGGTTTGGAGATTGACCACCTTGTTAATTATTTATTGAACTCTAGATCCTTCCGATTTATCAACTTTCTCATTCGATTATTCTAATCCTATCTAGATTGTCACACCCATTTTCATATCCGTTTTGACTTAAGCTGAATTAACAGTACTCGTCGTATTTATACATGTATTAACCGAATACCAACATGTTCATAAGGCATACAAGAGGTAGTAATGTATTACCTTGAATCCTTGTTGTATCAGTCAACCCTTGGAACGACCTTCAAACACTCTCGAATCTGGATTCAACGTCCCTCAACATCTCGTGTCAAAGAACCATGAATATCGATCTTACCCAAAAACAGAGGGAAACGATCGAAACTGACGAGGCTCCGATGATTAACTAAAGAACGACGGACAAACGTTTGGTAGGTGAGGTTTTGTTCACCTCAGCGTAGGGAGCTTGTTCGCGGTGACAACGCAGCGGACGAACGCTTATCGGCGCCAGAATCGATGAAAGATCGAACGGCTTCAAGCCTTCAACCCTAGGTTCGACGAACCTTCCTCCTTTGATTGTCGGCGATCGAAACGTTAATCGTGCGAGTGACCTTAGGGGTTTTGGTCGGGACTCGAAAACGAACACAAAGGCACCGACGGTGAGCGACACGGTGCGGCGGTGGGGGAAAACAGTGCGGCGACCGTGGTCTCGAAAGGGGGTAAGGATGAGAGGGTCGGTTTTGGGTTTTTGGGAAAATGAGGGATTGATTTGAAGAAAAAGAGAAAATAATGGGTTAGGTATG